>OW052241.1:80117673-81317673 GCA_932526585.2 Philonthus cognatus | reverse complement strand
AAAGTGTAAGTTTTGCCTTTGTTATTTGATATTTTAATGTTCCTATTTGCCTTGTATTCCTTGTCTGTCCATGTCATCAACTTCGTTTTCTCTTCATTTATTAGTAAACCTATTTTACGGGAGGCATCTTCCAGTTTGGTTACACACGCCTGGAGTTCATTTTTGTTTCTGGTTATGATGGCCAAATCATCCGCAAATACTGCACTATTGTTTTTTTGTGGTATAACAGTCCGTTTCTATGGAGATATGCTAGCTTTATTACTACCTCCAGGGCACAGCTATAAAGTAATGCTGACAATGGATCTCCCTGTCTAACTCCTTCCTTGACTTTGAAATATTCTGATGTTCTGTGGCCGATCTTCATCCTATTGTTTGTTTGGTTCAGTGTTAACTTTATTAGCTTCAGTAATTTGTCATCTATTCCTAGTTCTACTAGGGCCCTGTATAACTCCTTCCATTTAATTCGATCGTATGCTTGACGAAAGTCCATAAATAGCACATATGTCTCTACCGTATGTGAAACTTTAGGACTGGATTTCTTTTAACGCGAATACCTGATCGATCACCGACCTACCTTTTCTGAAACCACACTGGTATTCACCTATTTTCTCTACTATTTTCAGCTGTATTCAATCTTTTAAGTGTGTTGCTAGAATTTTATATACTACATTTAGGAGGTGGGAGTATAGCTTCATATAAATCTTTTGGGAATGTTTTCTCCTCCCAAATGTTTGCCATCAGTGTGTGGATCCAGTCTAGTAGAACCTCTCCCCCGTATTTATACAATTCGGCTGTTATTTGGTCATTACCTGGACATCTATTTTTTTTTCAAGTTTTTTATGATTTCTTTTATTTCCTTTAAGGAAGGTGGTTCGTCGTTATTTGGTTCTTCTTGTTTTAATTCTACATATTCTTCTACTTCGTCCCCATCTATCGATTCGTTTAGCAGTTCATTAAAATGGTCTTTCCATAATTCTAATATTTCTTCTTCGCCTCCTATTAGTTGTCCTTCTTTACTTTTATAAAATATCGATCTTGTACTAGGTTCTCCTCTTTCTTTTTTCAATCCACGATACAAATTTCTTATTTATTTATTTCTATAATCCTCTTCTATTTCATCAATGAGTCTTTCATTGTGTTTTCTCCTTTTTTCTCTTATTATTTTTTTTTCACTTCCTCCTTTGCGCTCCTGGTATCTTAGCTGTGTATGTGCGTTGCTACTTTTTAGCCAATTTATTCGTAGTTGATTTTTGTTATCCAGCTCCACTTGACACTCTTCGTCAAACCATTTCTTGTTTCTTTTATGATCCTTATTTTTGGATTTTTTTTGATACTCGTTCGATTTTTTTATGTCCCCCCACAGCTGATCCACATCTTCTTTTCTCTGTATCATACCTAACTGTTGATTAGGCAATTCTTTGTATTCCATTCTATCTTCATTCTATAGTCTTATAGCTATTTTATCTATTTTATTATTTCGTTGTTTTTTTCAGACAGAATTTTTTCCTTTATTTTAATGCCTACTAAGAAATGATCCGAGTCTGAGTCCGGATCCCTATAAGTTCTTATATCTTTTATACACTTTTCTGTATCTTTCTCTACGATTACGTGGTCTATTTGATTTACATACGATCCAGCTGGCGATTTCCATGTTCCCTTGTATATGTCTTTATTTTTTCGAAATACGTGCTCTTTATTATCATACTTTTCTCCTTAGTGAAGTCAATTAGCAATTGTTCATCCTTGTTTGTCTTTTCATGTTTACTAAACTTGCCTATAGTTGGTCTAAATATTTCTTCCTTTCCTATTTTCGCATTAGCATCACCTAGAATAATCTTCATGTCGTAATTCAGTAGTTTTTCGTATACTTCATCTAATGTGTTATAAAATATTTCTTTCATTTCCATTTCGGACTCTTTAAAAGTAGCTTTTGGTATTTTTCCCGTGGCCCAATAATGCCAGATGATAAAAATACTGATGATCTAATGACTTTTTATGAAACTAACCTAGGTTTTATCATTCCAATATCAGACAAGAAATTACAAATTCAACCTGACCTGCTTCGAATATTTGGTCAAGATTAAAAAAATGTTTACACGGAAATGGCTCTCACTAAAGCAGCGTTATTCTCGTAAAGTAGAATGGTATGCTTTACGGAACTCAAATCTGTGAAAAATCTGATAATAAATGTTTCATGAAAATATTGCGTATATTTAATTTTCTCGCTTCACTCATGGACCCGGAATTATATAGGGCATCTCTTAATTGATGCAAAAGATTTTAAAGGGTGATTTTTAAACAAGAATTAAGGAAAGTTTTTCATATACTTATTTGTTCAAATTTGTTTATATTTCATATATCTAATATGAATGAATTTAGAATAATGAAATTTGGCAGATAATTGAGGATTTTTGTAACCCTAAAATTTGACTACAAGGGGGTAAAAAAATCAACCTCTATAATAGTTTGCATGAGAACTTTTTAATGCGTTTACATTTTTCTGTTTCAAAACTAGATTTAAATGAAAGGATTCAATCTGCTACTTTTTTGTCTTTTCACATTTTCTCCTAAAATTGTTAGTTTGATCACAGAAAAATAAAATAATATATTGGCTCATTTGACATAATTCAAAGATTAGTCATTATTTGTTAAGAAAAATCAAGTAGGCTGATGTCAAATGAAGTCATACTATTTTAAAATTTTTAGAGAGTTTTATACGTATGAACTGAAAACTAAATAAGACTTTATTGAGAGAATGGCAATTTTTGTAACTTGGAGAGGAAGGGGTTTTGAACAAAAGATTATATGAAAGACCTTCCTTAATTTTTGCTAAAAAATCCCCAAATGACATCTATCGCATCAATTTTGAAACACCCTGTATAATGTTTGAATTATAAAACGTTGATCAATACTTAATGTTTTTTTATCAATGCTACTCCATATTATATTTTCAAATGTTTTAAAACCTAAAAAAAAAAAAATACGGAATGCTCCCTACCCTGTTAATATCTAACCCACGAAACATATGAGAGAGTCGGCTATAAGAATCTACACCGATGGCTCAAAAAGGAAGGATAGGTCAGGGATTGGAGTTCTCTCTAGAACCCTGAGGATCCATACGAAAATCCCCATGGGTAAGTATGCGACCGTTATTCATCTGCTGGAGATGACTGTGTTCCATCATTCTTAATTAAAGATTGTAGATTTGTTCTTGCTGATCCACTTTGTACTATTATCAACTTAGCCATTTATACGTGTTAATTTCCGAGGAGATGGAAAGTCTCAAAGATTAGCCCGGTTCATAAAAAAGGAGACAAACATGTCATTACAAATTATAGACCTATCTCGTTATTGTCAAATTTTTCAAAAATATTTGAGCAGGTTATTCATAATACGATCTTCAAAAATGTTTGCTCATTTATTTCTTCTAGCCAACATGGATTTATGCCGGGTCGATCTACAACTACTAATCTTAGCTGTTCTTCACAATTTGTTTCGGAAGTAATTGATAACAGAGGACAAGTGGACGTTATATACACGGATTTTTCCCGTGTATTCGACACCCTTGACCATGATATATTGCTTGTGAAACTAACGGACCTAGGAGCAGCTGCAAAAGTACAACTACTTGTAAGATCGTACTTAACTAACCGCCAGGTGTACGTTGCCTATAACGGATTCCAATCGTCAACGATGTCAATTAATTCTGTGGTTCCACAAGGCTCTAACCTTGGACCGCTTCTCTTTATAATTTTTATAAATTCATTATTAGATTCATTAACCTGTCATGATGCAGATGATATTAAGCTCTTTGCAGTTGTAACAACATTGAGTGATGCTTTGTCCCTTCAAAACAATATCAACAAACTTACAGAAAGGTGTGACAAACATAAACTCTTACTCAACGTTGATAAGTGCTGTTCGTTATCTTACACTCGGAAAAGAAATCCACTCTCACTGTCATACACAATGTATGATTCACAACTTAAATTCTGCACCGAGACGCAAGATTTGGGTATTTTATTTTCGACTGATTTAAGTTTTTCAAAACACATCACTAATATAGCAATGGCTGCACCTCGTACTCTCGGATTTATAATGCTTCAGAGATATTAACCTCATAAAAACACTTTATTCTGCATATGTTCTCTCCAAACTAGAATATGGAAGTCTCATCTGGTTTCCACTGTATATGAGTCAAAATATGCCTCTGGACAGGATTCATTGAAGGTTTTTAAAGTACCTTTCATATAGAGTCGACGGCGTCTACCCTGAGCGTGGAATAGAGCAGGATCTACTGCTTCAAAAACATGACGTGGTCTCCCTGGCTGCTAGGAGAGAAGAGCATCTGCAAAATTTCTCTGGAAAATTGTTAATAATGATACAGATGTACCGTTTCTCCTATCCAGAATTAACTGTCATGTACCACGAACAAACTGTCGACGTCGTGCGCCTGTGCCAGTTATGTGTAGAAGTGCAATGAAACATTATGATGACATATTTTTTGATAAGTTGTGATATGCTGTTTGATTGTTATTTTATTAATTATTATGTTATATGCTCATGTTTTGTTTTAAATTTTAGTTTTTAATTATAAAATTGTCCTGTAAATGGGTCTCCTGTTAGGCAATACATGATATTATTATTAATACCAGTGGCCTTAAGTATCTACTTTTAAAATAAGGTAGCTATGAGATATTGATATTCGGTAACTTCAATCCAAAATTACTCAAAACAAACGCTAGTTACAAAAATATTTTTCCTACAAGAATTGCTTATTTTTCAAAGACATTTTGAATGAAACTACTGTTGACCTATCATCCCATTTGAAAATCTTGAGTTTTTGACATTTTTAAGCGAAATCTCAGGAATGCCAATCTTTTTTGTAAAAAACAATATCACTATTTGATTCTTTAATATGGCTTTAGTAATAATTTTTTTTTATCCCAACTCTCTAAGATTAGTCGACCAAACTAAATTTTCAGGCTTTTCTAAACTCGAAATTTTACTTCATGCGCCATGCGTATGAAACACTGATTTCAAGTGAAGTTCAAAAAATACTACTAAAGCAATATGGTAAAATTATAATTTTGAACTTTACAAATATATACAACTTCAAGTTCAAAGAGAAAGATAAAAGCAATTCCCAAGTGTCTGAAATTATTATAGGGGCGAAAAAGAAAGACTGAGATTTTACTAAGTCAGCAATACCTACACTTACTTTCTACAAAAATATAATAAACCAAAATGAAGAAATTGAAAATGAAGATGACACAGGTCCAACACATGCATTTTTAGAAGAAGCTCCTATTGTTTGAAATCCATTAGATATATTACTATTTTTTGCACAATATTTTAAATACTAAACTATATTAATAATAAATTTAAATACGATTCAATTGTTTTTTTTGCTATTTAGATGATAATTACACATATTAAAGTTTCAAAAACGGACTAGTCCATTTTTTGTTTGCAATACCGGCTATGTGACAAATGAAAAATCGAATATCTGGTAAAATAATAAGATTTGAGACTAATAACTGGTCAATAATTACTTATTATTCATTTTATATCTATTATTAACTTTATTAGTAGAAAAAAATGGAAATGATGTTACAGTTTTTTTAACAATACTTTAAATTACGTTCCTGTGACATGTCCGGTATTGATTGTATACGCCTTAGATACAGGGTGTGGCACAATAACTGAAATATTATTTCAATTATCTTTATTAACCAAAAGAAATTTAACAAAACAACATAGAATAATAATAACATGGACCTTTGCTAATACCATAGTTAAGCGGTTTCAAAGTGGCTTCCTTTGGTGGCGATGCATAGCCCCAACCGTGTCTAGACATTTTCGGCGATGGGCCACAGGTCCTCAAGCGTTAATCGGTTCCACCACCCGCGCAGGAATTACTTCAGCGACTCAAAACTATTGTGGCGTGTAGCATAGGTTCCAGCCTCCAAAATGGACCTTACATTGTAGTCCATCAGATCGAGCTCCGACGAGTAGAGTGATCATTCTGCAGATGTGATGAAATACAGAAAATGGGCATCGCACCAATTTTTTGATATTTTCGCCTTGTGGGCTGAAGTACTTTTGTTGAAGCGTATAATCCACATCTCGAAGTGCTGCTGTGTTCACGGAAGTATCAGCGCCTCGAGAATCTCCCGCCGGTACTCTTCTTGGTTAATTTTGGTCTCTTGGTCAACAAGAAACGAGGAGTGCCTTACCATTGGCATAAATTCCGCCTCAAAATCATTTTGGCGATGTTCGATGGTGACCGACGTGCCGGAAGTCTTAGTAGATTAGATCTTGCCCTTTTGGCTATTGTGGATTGGTTCCACCATGTACAAGTTCTCATCTTGTCAACGGGAGGGAAGGTACCCCACTCTGATTACCAACTAGCTCAGGTTGGTTGAGTTTATGAGAGATGAGCAACTAACTTTTGAAACACATATGCTGTTTTAAATTATTTATTTTAAACAAAATAAAACAAAAACATTAAAACAACAAAAGAAGTAAGGAAGAGCAAGAGAAACACAGTGCATGAAATTACAGGGCAGACTCGGTGTGGCGTCGGCGTCGCGATCGGGATTTCTGCTCCAGCGGTGGCGTCTGGCTAGTGGTGGCATCCGGATAGAGGCGGCGTCCACGTAGCAAAACGGAGTATCGGTGTAAGACGGCGTCCTGTGCTCGTCAACGGGATATGGCGTCGACGTTGGTGAGGTGTTGCGTCTGGCTGGATCCGGAGGCAGCAACAAACACTACGCTCGTAGTGCGAGAAGTAGAGGCGGCTGTTCTGGCAACCTTGATGCTCGGCGTCGGCGTGACTTCAGGAACGACGGCGGAACGGCTAGCGTCGGCGTCGGGCAAAGTTTCCTGGAGTCGGTGGGTTGCTAGCTTGGTCTGGATCCGGCGGAAGCAACGAACGCTACACTGGAGCGTCTATGTGGCGGGTGTCCAAGAACAGGAACGACGGCTGGGGCGGCTAACGTTGGTTATTTTCTGTTGTTGGATTTTTCTTCTGGCGGCATGAACGATGGCGGGGACGTCTGGCGTCGGTCAGAGCTTCCTAGCTCAGACAGAAGAGTCGGAAGTTCCTCTTGAATCCACATGCTGTCTCCTGTACAGCACAAAAGTGGACTGCCTTCCTGGATGTCATCCTCCGGTATTTATACTACCAAATTTGGCGTGGAGAAGGGAGGTTTTAAAGACTACGTGACCGTTGGCAAAGAATTCGCCAGAAAGCAATTATCGCAGACAAGATAATTACTTTAAGCGAACTTTCAAATCCAGACAACAGATAAGCTGCAATTTGAAAGCAGTATAGAAATTTATAATCTATCTTTTTTCAAATTGCAACGGTGGTCATTAGTCCTCTCTCTTAATTGCTGAATTTGAAAAACCCGAGGGGTAATCCGCCACGCCTGCTCAGGTAGATGTTAGCCCAAGCACGGTTTGAACCGCGGGAGATAATCCATTGAACTGGGCAATTAGTTAATTGCTGGGTGCGAACTCATTTTAAATAAAAGAAGAATTGTAAGTATTATTTATAATTCTTGTTGCCGGAGATAAAAATAATCCCCGGTAACAATCTGTAGAAAGAATGCGCTCCCATTACCGACCTGCGGCCTGACGCTTGAGTTGGCGGCATCTTTGAAATCTCATACGCGGGTTTTCATCCGAAAGTAACTGAACTTTTTGGAGCGGCCAAATCGAAGCCTTCGGTTGAAGGATGTCTGAGAGGGATAATTATCTAAGTCGGAGTTGTAGACCATCTTGAGATACGCTCTGTGTCCCTATCTTGGATAGGGTGAACGTGTACACGATGGGGTTCAGTCGGTCCTGGTGCTTATCGCCATTAAATAAGGAGCCTGGGTGGGCCTTGAAAAGCTCAAGGACGTCTATCTGCTTTTGAGGTCCACATGTGGGTTGGTTTCCGACGGGCAGTAGCACGCAGGGATGGCGGTGATCCACCGTTCCTTAAGAAAGACGCTCAAATCGGTACACACCGGGAGGTACAAACCGGAGCACTCTCTAGTATGATACCGGTCACACGGGCAGTTTTTTACGACACAATACTTTCATTCCCCAATGCAGTAAACTTTAAGTAAGTTATATTGCCGCACCCTGTAATAAACTTTTATTTGCGTGCTGAGTATTGCTCATCATCAACCGGATCTGGCTTCTATGTTAATCTCAAGGATGATGATTTTTCTACTGTGCTGTGATACAAGAACCGCAAAATGGATAATTTTTAGGAATACTATCGTAAGTTTGAGTAGTTTGTTGCAAAATGATGCAGATCCAATATTTTTGGTTGTCTTTCCAAAATAGTATAAAATGTATATATTTTTTCTACTCGTTTTGAGTCAACCGCACAACGTTCAGTGTGTAAGAACTGAGAAATGGTGCGAGGGGGACACATCAGGTTACACATTAAAGAAAACCCGGAGGAATTCCTAGAATTATGCGTTTAAAAGTAAAAATGACGAAAATTAGTGGTAATTTTATAATAAGTAAACCTGTTTTTTTTTTATACCGGGTGTTGACGTGGCGAATGCAACATAGGAAATCCCATGTAAATTTTGACATGTTCAATTTTTGCCTCCCCTATTTATTTTAGAAACAAAATGTATTTACCTTTTTTTGTAGAGGGAAAAACTGTAAATTCATTTGTGTTAACGTTTATCACTTTACGTTTCTCGAAGTTAAAATAATTAAGAAAAAATAATGTGATTTTATAAAAATATTGACATGCCATGGAATTAAAACAACAACTGCGGATGTCAAAATGACAAAAAATATCGTAGTCACTTGATTAAAGTAAATGTTTTCGAAATGATTTACACTATACAAGAAAGTGTCATTATTTTTATAAAATCACATTACTTTTTCTTAATTATTTTAGCTGTTAATTTTCTGACATTTGTTGATTTTTAAAAGAGTTCAATTCAAAGCTTTAGACGAGTGTTTTCCACTCCCAGACTAAGCATGGAGTAAAATTTCGAGTTTAAGCCCCGTGAAAATTTGTCGGGGGTCGCGCAGCGACCCGAGACACATTTTCTTGGCTTTTCTAAACTCGAAATTTTACTTCATTCGCCAAGCGTATAAAACACAGATTTTAAGTGAAGTTCGAATATACATAAGTTTGACAATATTATAGTCTTTTATACGCGTGACGCATGAAGTAAAATTTCGAGTTTAGAAAAGCCCAGAAAATTTGTCTCGGGTCGCTGCGCGACCCGAGACAAATTTTCACGGGGCTTTTCTAAACTCGAAATGTTACTTCATGCTTAGTCTGGGAGTAGAAAACACTTGTTTAAAGCTTTAAATTAAACAAAAAAAAAAACAGGGAATATCTGCAATTGTTGTATCAATTTCATAGTATGTCATTATTTTTTTAAAATCACATTACTTTTTCTTTATTATTTTAACTTAGAGAAACGTAAAGTGCTAAGTGTGAACATTAATAAATTTAGAATTTTTCCCCCAACAAAAAAAAAACAAATACATTTTGTCTCGAAAATAAATAGGGAAGCCAATATTTGAACACTTCAAAATTAACATGCGATTTCCTATGTTGCGTCCGCGAAGTCAACACCTGGTATGTGTACTGCCGCAGAAAAAGTATAGTGTACAATTCGCGTGGAATGACCATTTCCCACTCGTATGAATTATTGCACTCGAGTGCGAGTCGTGCAGCAAGTTTCATTCTTATTCCATGCTCATTGTACAATATACTATTTTTGTCTAAATGGAAGTTTTTCTCTGTTCTGAGCTATTATGATTTCCTTGATTTCCACGCCTGAGCGTTGATAAGGTGATACCACAATATAAATAAAAACATTTAAAAAAAAAATTATTACTCAGAATCAAAACCGAAAACAGAACTGATATATTTTTGTTTAACTTAACCGGTAAGAAAACCGAAACGAAACAAATAATGGGTCAAAGCCCTGGTTAAAAGTGTACAATCAAAAATAGCTGGAGATTTTGAGATCACTGTAAATTGAAGCTTTTTATTATGATTTCATGATCTGAACATTTTTAAATTTAGGTGTTTAATTGAATTCACTTGGTTTGTTTTACTAAAAATATTTTATTTCAACTGGTTTCGGCTTAATGCTATTGTTACCGTCCCAGTTACCTCCTGGGCAGCACTCCCTTATATCAACTAATATAAATCACAATTTAAAAACAAACGCTATGATTCAATAACCATGTGGCATGCAAGCCCCGGAACCGAACGGTTTACCCCGCTGTCAGCCGAAAAAGTGGCTGGGTCCCAACGATATAAAAGAGCGCCACCGAATTGTAATTAGAATCCTTCGGTCCATCTGGAACTTACCTTGGTGAAATTCGGAAACCCAGTTGGAGAGAAAATAAATAATGGTTAAGGAAATACTTAACAATTTATTGTAAATAAGAAACAAATTCTGTTAGCAACAAACCCTAACCTTTTAATTTACCTTCTTACAATTATTTCACATCTTCCATTATAAAATGAATTGTATAATAAACTATTCAAATAAGATTTAAGATAGCTATGTTACCCCACTGATAACAATGCCAGAGCTAAAGCATACAATAATTCAATGTAAACAAAATATTGCTTATCGCTACTAGAAATACTGTTAAGTTAATTGTGTTGCCTATATCCAACAACCCAATTGTCACTCACATTTAATTAAAACAAACTTTTTATGACCCCTCATTTAAATATCACATGTCAAGTTCATCCCTCAGAAAAAAAATATGTATCACTTACTAAAGATAATTCATAATTACTGTCAAAGGTTGAATCGCTGGTAGCGCTACCTCGACGATTCCATGCAGCTGTTGTAAAATACCTGCGACAGATACATGACGAGTAAACTAACAGGTGAAATTCAAATGCTGGTCTCTAACTCTGTTAATAACAAAAATCCATAACTAATTTAGACTTGAATTAAGTGTTTCAAATATCTATGATGTAAAATAATAGAAAAGAAAAGAAAAAAATCAACCTAGTTAAATTGACTCAAAATAGAAATTCAAATATAAAAATATACATAACCGAGCGAACGTTTTCTTGACTTCAGTCATCCTTTATGAATTTGAATTCCACTGACTACCACTCTACTGCATCGACTCCTTTTCATCACACAACTAGGACTCGCAGAAATCCAATGGAATTTGAGACTCGACCGCTTACTCCACTACCACTGAAGAACAAGTGAACGCCACTGAATTGATTAATCCTTCACTAAATCCAGGAACGCAAACCCCACACACGAATTTTAATATGTAAAACTCAGCACATTTCCATTTAGAGAAGAATTTCCAATATTAAATTCTTTCTTGAAAATAAAAACAAAACTCCAGCCCCGGAAAAGAAGTCAGGCAGAATAAAATACCTGTGTAAAATAAAATCAGGGAAATAGAGATTTGCACGGCTAATTTGAATTGAAAAGGATTAAAGAATTAAGGCCTACCTCGGCTGACTTTTACTCCGGTCAAAAAAGAATCATGGATGGTTGCACGTCGTTTAACATCCGCCGACGGCGATAAACTTCTCAGCAAGTTCTAACTTCTCAAACAGCAACAACTAATTAACTTAACACTGACGAAGTTATTACACGTGTGTTACTACAAAACTAGCTAATAACAACAGCCAAAACTCAACACAGAGTTCTTCAGTAACACAACCGTGCTTCACCACACGCCAACCTGTTGAACCTCCCTTACCAGATATTCCGGCCATCTTAAAGAACAATCTCTCTCCCAACCCAATAACGCGAAAAATTTAAATTCCCTGGTGCATTTCCGGTTCATTCCAAAACTAAATGTATATCGACTCGAATGTGTTATATATTAAAACAGATAAGATCCACCGTCGAGAGTTAATTAAATAGATAATTACCAAACGAAATAAACAAACAGAAATTCGTTTCCAGAAATCCTAGAAAATAGTAACGAACATATGCAATCCAATTACGTTCTAGGCAAACAATTCCTATAAGTTACATCTCTAGAAATACATTTAATTACTCAAGGTAAACTACGGAAAAATATTACCATTACGGTTCCAAATTTGAATATGTAGGGAGAAAAATTGCGTATGGCAATTTTGAACCATAACACCATTTTCAAGAATGATGTACAAAAGAAAAAGTTTTGTTTTCTTTTGTACATCATTCTTGAAAATGGCATTAAGCCGAAATTAGTTAAAATAAAATAGTTTTAGTAAAACAAACCAAGTAAATTCAATTAAACACCTATATTTAGTAGAAATGTTTTACCAAGTGAATAATGAGAAACAAGTTAATGAACATTTTTAACTATACCTTGTGCCTTTTAGTGATTCCACAGGTTGGATGTAGATATTTATCGTAGTATTCGTAATTTTGGTTATTTTCGGTGCGATGTTGAATTTAGGCCTCGGTGGCGGATTGAAGGTCGTCCAGCGTACATCAGACGAGTCGGAAAATTTGTTTCTACTTTTTATGCTGATTCCTGTCTTTTCGGCGGAGGTTTCATTCATTTGAAACTTGAACCGAAGAAAAATTCAATTGCTGAGTTAAATTTGTTAATCGACATGATAGATATGATATAATTAGCGTATCATGAAACACAATGGTTTATTTTACAATCAATAGCCATAAGTAAAAAAATTAAGAGTCATGTTTTTGTTTATATCAGGGGTAAGATTAGATTATTTACTTGCATATTTATTTCTGTATTAAAGCAACAGATTCATTTTTAATAATCTGTTAAATATATTTAAGGCCGTAGTCAGGGGGAGGGGGTAGGGGAGTTCAACGTAAATAAGTAGATGCATTATATTTTATACAGACACAAACATACAAGGAATATTTACAAGATTTTTTATATCGACATTAGTTTCAAAATACAACACACCTACATTTTTTTTTTAAATAGAAACCATAGTTGGCTATGTCATCATTAGGAAGAGATTTTTTTCCATTTAATCAGATGTAGCACTTGATATACTTGTCTTTCTAATGATGTCATATGGTTTCCATTTTAAAAAATGGAAGTTTGTGTTATATCTATAAAACTAATGTCGATAGAAAAAATCTGATAAAAGTAAGGTAAGGACTTTGAAAGTCTAAATTATAGCTTTACTGATAAATCTTAAAACGAATATATAAATGACTTCAGATTTTTCTTGAAGAAAAATTCAAAAGTTTCAATTTCCTGTTCGTTAATTTATTTGGCAAGGAAATAATTTAGCCTGATGTTACATTTTGCATATATATTATACATAAAAACAGTTAATCTGTTTGCAGAACTTAAGTATTCATTGTATAATTTAATATCCGTGGCGAAAGTAGCTATTACAATGAATATTTAAAAAAGTCTTAAAAAGACTAAATTTTTGCAAATTCATCAACTTAAAGTGATTGTAATTTTGCGTATTTTCTTAAACTTTGTGAATTTAATGAAAATACGACATTTCTATTTTATATATTTTTGTTTCAAAACTATACTATAGTTACTCAAATGAACGAATGTAACTTACCGTATATTTGTACGTCAAATTGTATTTATCTATGTTATAAGCGTGAGTGGGAAAGTCACTCTCACTACTTGAGATGATAAACTTCGTTAAAACTCCATTAGATTTATCCGGATGCTGCCAGAATATGGTCAGATTGTAAGCGTCGTCCCAAGTCCCGGTTACATTCAGCGGTGGCCCAGGAGCTGAAACAATTACTTGATTAACGAGTTTAAAAACTCTACTAAGCGTTAATGATGACTCGCTTTAAAGAAAATAAAAACTTTAACACGTTCGTTTTAAGACGCGCTTAAATGATTCTAAAAGCGCTATTCATATGAATGATTTAATTTGAGATTAAAATAAATGTATTATTGTTATCAAAACAGAGACTAAAAAACTGCCTTCTAACGGTATTTAAACGATAGCGGAAAATAAATGATTTTAGACCTCATACTCGTTTATAATAGTCTATTATTTTTAGATTTTTGTGTTCGAACCGCAACTTTACCGAAAAATGAAAAAATCGTTATTTTTTGGTACGAAAACCGTAACTAAATCAAGAAAAATATATTTTTATTTCGATTCGGTTCAAATATGCATTTTAAAATGAAATTGCTGGATGGGGAGTCGGAATTTCCTTGAAAAAGGCGGAGTGAAGCTAGTGAGAAAATTTGGGAAGGCACAATGAAGGAGCCTGGATAGGAATTTTGTATCCCTATCCATTTTAGTCGCATCACTGCTTTGATCGAGAGAGCAGCATGCTATTACCGCAGAAGCCTATTTTCAGGAGTATTTTTACATTAAACGTGAATTCAGATTATTATTGATAAATTATCCAGAAGTTTTGTTCTCCTTATCTCGGAGAGCTGAACAATGTGTGCGTGGTTTGAGCGAGATTGGGCCACAACTCACACAACTAGGACTTCAATGCATTTGTTGAAAGAAGTCAACCCATTTGGCTGATCTTCCTGAGAGGGGCACTGTCGCCAGATTAGTCCCCCTGTCATTATTTTCTGTTAAGTAATCTTTAATTCCGAGTTTATAACAACCGTTTACAGGTGCTGGAAGACCTACAGAACATCTGAGCTAAAATTTGCAATATACGGTATTGACAATGAGGGGTGACATTTACAACATGTTTTTTTTGTAAACGGTATAAAATAAAATGTCCCGTGTTGTATGAGAGCCGCTTTACACACCAGAATTCTCGCAGAAATTTGTTTGAGAATTTTATATAAAAGTTTCGCAATAATTTTATATACCGGGCGTTGACTTGGCGGACGCAACATAGGAAATCGCATGTTAATTTTAAAGTGTTCAAATATTGGCTTCCCTATTTATTTCAGAGACTTATTTGTAGGGGGAAAAATTCTGAATTTATAAGTGTTCACACTTAACACTTTACGTTTCTCTAAGTTTAAATAATTAAGAAAAAGTAATGTGATTTTATAAAAATAATGACATACCATGGAATTAATAGAACAATTGCGGATATTCCCTGTTTGTTTTGATAGATTTAAAGCTTTAAACAAGTGTTTTCCACTCCCAAGCTAAGCATGAAGTAAAATTTCGAGTTTAGAAAAGCCCCGTGAAAATTTGTCGAGGGTCGCGCAGCGACCCGAGACAAATTTTCGGGGCTTTCTAAACTCGAAATTTTACTTCATGCGCCACGCGTATAAAACACTGTAATATTGTCAAATGTATGTATATTGGAACTTCACTTAATATCTATCTTTTATACGCGTGGCGCATGAAGTAAAATTTCGAGTTTAGAAAAGCCCGGAAAATTTGTCTCGGGTCGCTGCGCGACCCTCGACAAATTTTCATGGGGCTTTTCTAAACTCGAAATTTTACTTTATGCTTAGTCTGGGAGTGGAAAACACTCATTTAAAGCTTCAAATTGAACTCTTTTAAAAATCAACGAATGTCAGATCATTAACAGCTAAAATAATTGAGAAAAAGTATGCGATTTTATAAAAAGAATGACATTTTTTTTTGTATAATGTAAATCATTTCGAAAACATTCAAGTGACTACGATATCTTTAGCCATTTTGATATCCGCAATTGTTGTGTCAATTCCATGACATGTCATTATTTTTATAAAATCACATAATTTTTTCTTAATTATTTTAACTTAGAGAAACGTAAAGTGATAAACGACGTTAACACGAATGAATTCAGAATATTTCCCTTTACAAAAAAGGTACATACATTTTGTTTCTAAAATAAATAGGGGAGCCAAACTTTGAACATTTCAAAATTTACATGGTATTTCCTATGTTGCGTCCACTAAGTCAACACCTTTTATACAAATATTTTCACTGTATTGCACAGCAAATTATTATTTTCCAAAGAATTACTACTGTACGAACGCGCACTGATGGAAATATCATATGTGCACATCAGCTGTTCTCCATATCTTGCTGCGACCGCTGTGGCGAATATATTTCAAAACGGCAATACACACATTTAGTTGCACACATTGGTATTAATAAATATACTCCACTACCGTTTGTAATTATAACGAGTAACGACTAATTTTTAGATTATGAATAAGTGCGTAAGCTGCACCTGTCAAAAATTATTTTATACATTATTTTGAATATACCCAATATGTTTCTCGCTAGAACTCTTGCGAAAAAAATATAAAAATCGCTGTATTACACTTGCATAAACTTTTAACATTTTTTCCTTATTATATATATTATGAATTTCTGCGAGAATTATTGTAAGTATACGGCTCTGATAGGAGAAAAATAACAATAAATAATTTTGAAATGTGTAAACTTTAGGTATTTCGTTTTCAAAAAAGTAGGTTCCTACGCCCCACAATGTTTGATAGAAAATAAATATAAAATTACCGGTAATATTAAACTGGGTAATATTATCGGTAATAAAGGGTGGGCCATCGCGAGGAATCTTTTTAAAATGTTAATAAAACAAAAACGGCTAGATGGAATTTCATGATCTTGAATTTATTTTGTAGCCAAGAGTATCCGGTTATACATGAAACATGACATCAGCCAAATGGCTGCCACGGCTAGCCTTACAATAGTCCATTCTCTCGACCCAATTTTTCAGATTTTTCCAACGTCTGCGGTTCTATCTCAGCAATGGCATTTTGGATATTGACTTGAAGATCGTCGTTGCTGGATCGTTGGCATAACAACGTTCTTTAACGGCACCCCAGAGATAAAAGTCCATAGGCAGATCGCAGCTCCTTGCTGGCCAATTCAGATCTCCGCGATGGCTGATAACACGATTTTTGAACGTTGACCGCAATAAGTCGAGTTTCGTTGCTAGTGTGGCATGTAGCTCCATCTTGTTGGAACCAGATGTTGCCCACATCCAAACCAGCAATTTGCTCCCAAAAAAAGTTTACTATCATGGTCGGATAGTGGTTTCCGTTGACCGTTTCGCCAGATTCAAAGAAAAATGGGCCGTGATGCCGCCGGACCATAATCCGCATCATACAGTCACTCGTTCGGGATGCATTGGCTGCTCAACGATCACGTGTGGGTTTTCGAATGCCTAAATCCTGCAGTTTTGCTTGTTTACATAGCCCCTGAGGTGAAAATGCGCTTCATCGGAAAAGATATTTTTTCGCCAAAATTCACCATCGGCTTCCAGTTGCTCTAAGGCCCAATTAGCAAAGTTGTATCGAAGTGGATGGTCAACTCTTTTCAACTGCTGTGTTATTTGGACCTTATAGGCGAATAAACAGATGTCTTTATGCAAAATACGCCTCAAGGTAGTGCGACTAATGTTCAATTGCTGAGAGCGATTACGAGCCAATGTTCTCGGGTTGGCTTGCACACTACGGGCTACAGCAGCAATGTTCTCGGGTGTACGAACCGGACCAGCGCGGCGTGTGGAACTTTAGTACGGTCCACCAGCATACCAGTTTCACTAACTCTGTGCACAAATTTCTTTAGAACACTTGCATTTGGTGCATATTCACGACCGTATTTTGGACGCAATTTTCGCACTGATTCTGCAATACACGAATTACATTTCTCAACGTTCATCGAGCGTATAGCGTGCCATTGCGTTAACCGGGTGTTGTATACTGAAGAACTGTCATACATCAGATGTCAAAATCATGAAAGTAAAAATAAAATGGTAGTTCAAAAAGATTCCAAGAGTTGGCCCACTCTTTATAACTAGCAATATTGGGTGATTTGAAGTTGAAAGTAAAAATTAATGCACAAGAAGAAAGTGTAAGATCATAACGAAATATATTGTTATAAATTAGTACCTACAATAATCACTTGGAGCTTAACCGAAAAAAACATTATTTTTGTTTATTTAAACCGGAAAAAAACTGAAACGGTTTGAAGCCCTAGTTCAGGTAACTTGGAATTAAACGGTTTTTCAAAATAGTTGTTTTTTAAATGTTCTTACCACTGTACGTTAAATATCCCTCGTATTCAGAAGTACTCGACCATGTATCCACATTTTTGTTTTTCACATTTAACTGAAAATAAACATAATTGTAATATAATAAATAATATTCACATATTTGACGCACTTAATAAAAATAGTCTAGTCGTCACAGATCTGACCTTTAAAAATCGCCCGAATTAGCTGAACATTTGTGTACATATCAAGTACTGCTCTCCTAATTAGATGGAACCACCGCTACCCTCGGGCTTCCCCCGAAAACTACCCTTGTAGTATTGTAAAAAAAAAGTGAATTTCGCGCAGCTTTGGTGCGCAGCTGTCATTGCGATTACATGACGGTCAATTTAAAAGTCGGTGCGATTGTCAAAAAGTCGGAAATTTTATTTTCAACCTTGCCAGTCAAGCTAGAGTACGAAAAAATCACATCTATTCTTGAGGCAATTTTAGAAGTCGCATGTGTTGTTTATATTTCTAGCTTAATTAATTTTCTCGAAAAATATATATAAAAATTGCAATTATTTTCACAGTATATCGGAGCCGTCATCGCGATCATATGGCGGTGACATTTTTAATTATTTATGTCATAGATTATTGATTAATGTCATCTAGATTCTTCTGTGATTAGGTACTTCGTGCTCGTTAGTTTCAGCGACGAAAACAAATATGAGTTGTTGCGTGCCTTCTTGTACCAGTATCAGAGCTAGGACGAATCCTCGCAAAAAGGATTCGAATCACGAATCCGAATCACCTAATATGATTCGAATCACGAATACTCGAATAAAGGATTCGTAAGAGATAAATATGATTCAAATCAAAGATTCGAATCCTGTTTTTTCGAATCACGAATCCCAATCCTTCAAGAATAAATTTGATTTTATTATTTTTTTGCAACCATTAATATTTAAATATTGTTACCAGTTGTTTTAACAAAAATATTCAAAACCTAATTAATTATTATTAACACTGAACATCGTTGATAACAGACTAAATATCTGATTCCCTGTTACTCTGATTAAAGATGTATTTGTGCGTTTCTGAACTTCACTTCAAATCAGTGTTTTGTACGCGTGGCGCATGAAGTTATATTTCGAGTTTAGAAAAGCCCAAAAATTTGGTTAGGGGTCGCTGCGCGGCCCTCGACAAATTTCGAAAACACTCATTTAAAGCTTCAAATTGAACTTTAAAAAAATAACAAGGAATATCTAAAGATATTCACCATAATGAAGATAACAATTGATTCCTAAAAAACACTCGTTAATTAATATTATACACAATTAACCATTGTTAAACACTAGTTTTTTTTTGCAACTAGTAGTAGTAGTAGTGCAGGATCCATCTACGGAACTAGAAGCTCTGTAAACGTTACAGTTTGTAATAGTGGTTCTTTCGGCTAATAGTACTTAGTAGTACTAGTACAGGCCTCGTCTGTTGGTAGCAAGATATCTAAAGCTACAACCATCTGAGCTAGAAGTTCTGGCTGGTAATAGTGCTAGTTGTTTCTGCTAGTATAGTGTTTTCCGCAAAACAGCCTATTTTCTGTAAATCATTAGATATTCCTTGTTTTTTTTTTAAGTTCAATTTGAAGCTTTAAAAGAGTGTTTTTCACTCCCAGACTAAGCATCAAGTAAAAATTCGCTGCGCCACCCTCGACAAATTTTCACGGGGCTTTTCTAAACTCGAAATTTTACTTCATGCGCCACGCGTATAAAACAGTGATTTAACGAGAAATTTAAAAACACACAAAAGACATTTTTCATGGTAATCCTCACAATTAATTCGAATTATTTTTGACGATTCAAATCCTTTTGTAAGTATTCGAATCTTTTTATAAATATTCGAATCCTTTTATAAGGATTCGAATCACCCACATTTTGATTCGATTACGATTTCTCTTAAAAATACGTAACGAATCCGGATCACGAATCTAGTTGAACTAAAGTATTCGAATGCCTCTTTTGAATCCTCTAAAAGGATTCGAATCCAGGATTCGAATAATAAATCATTTGAATCCTGCCCAGCTCTGACCAGTATGCATTCTAAATCATCTTATATTAGTATTTTTAAATCAGCCCAAGATGATAAATAAGTACCACTACATTTCTCAAGTTTACAATTTGGTTCTGCATTTTAGAAATGGATTAAGTTCCAAATTCAAAATTAGGCGCTGTCCAGAAATCACACAATACAAGAACAGTACTATTGTTTCTAATTTTATTTATGTTATCATTTTTGTTAGTGTTAATAAATTGTACTAAAAATGCTTTAAAATGTATTAATTTATTATTTAATATTACTGTTTCAAGATGTGTAATATAACTAATTTATTTATAGAATAAAATTTGTGTACAATGCTAAATACCAATTTAAACAAATAAATTAATCCTGTTGTGCAAGAGAGAACAAGCGGCTGTTTTCTCCCGACTTTTGGGTTTGGGTTGGTTAAATGTGAAATCCTCCTTTGTTAATAATTATATTTATTACGATTTACTGAGTTGAGTTTACAAGTTACAATTATTAATGTATTTTTCAAAGGAACACAATTAAGTTATACAGAGAGTTTTAAGTAACACCGGACCTGCCAGAAAATTTTCACTGGAAATTTTCCTGTGTTCGATTTGTTCTGGGACGCATTAAAGCATTGAGTGCGATGTGATTGGCTACGATTTCCAATGGTGATATAGTCAACCCAGTTAACATTCTTCTGGGTGCGATTTCATTGGTTACGATTTTTAGTAGTTCTAATGCAAATTAGGACTAATGTAAATGGGGTACATGTAACGTCAAAACAAAATATGTCAGTTATTAAATCGTGTGCGTTTATGGTAAGTGGAGTGTGGGAATAAGGAAAATACTTTTTTCTCCAAAGCAAGACATCAGCATTTCAAGACAATCAAGATTAATACTGTCCTGAAACATAGAGGAAGTTTTTCTTTTAGGTATACGTATTTAAAATTCAGCCTATTTTCTGTAAATCCTAAGATATTCCTTGTTTTTTTAAGCTCGATTTAAAGCTTTAAACTCCCAGACTAAGCATGAAGTAAAATTTCGAGTTTAGAAAAGCCCCGCGAAAATTTGTCGAGGGTCGCGCAGCGACCCGAGACAAATTTTCTGGGCTTTTCTAAACTCGAAATTTTACTTCATGCGTCACACGTATAAAACACTAAAATATTGTGAATTCTATGTATATTTGAACCTCACTTGAAATCAGTGTTTTATACGAGTGGCGCATGAAGCAAAATTTCGAGTTTAGAAAAGCCCAGAAAATTTGTCTCGGGTCGCGGGGCTTTTCTAAACTCGAAATTATACTTCATGCATAGTCTGGGAGTGGAAAACACTCGTTTAAAGCTTTAAATTGAATTTTTTTAAAATCAACGAATGTCAGAAAATTAACAGTTAAAATAATTACGAAAAAGTAATGAGATTTTATAAAAATAATGACATACCATGGAATTGATACAACAATTGCGGATATTCCTTGTTTTTTTTAAGTTTAATTTAAAGCTTTAAACAAGTGTTTTCCACTCCCAGACTAAGCATGAAGTAAAATTTCGAGTTTAGGAAAGCCCAGTGAAAATTTGTCGAAGGTCGCGCAGCGACCCGAGACAAATTTTCTGGGCTTTTCTAAACTCGAAATTTTACTTCATGCGCCACGCGTATAAAACACTAAAATATTGTGAAATTTATGTATATTCGAACGTCACTTGAAATCTGTGGGGTGGTCCTGATCAAATGGTTTACAAATATGCTGAATCGAAGTTCTTAATAATCTCCAGTGAAAATAAAGCAATGTATAAACTTATCTTGAAATATTAGCAAACGGAAGTAACAGGAATCAGCATTTCTATTATTTTTGCGATTACACAAAATCTGTTCTCCTCTTTCTCATTTTTCTTTTTTTGTTTCATATCAACATTCAATTAGTGATGTAGGCGATTATTGAATGACACATTTCATTTTGACGTTAAATGTAAGTTACGTCAGAACTACTAAAAACTAGAATTGGGTTAAAACTACTAAAATCAGCCAATTAAATCGCACTCAATGCTTTGATGCATCCCAGAACACATCGAACATAGGAAAATTTACATTGAATATTTTCTGGCATGTTCGGTGTTACATAAAACTCTCTGTATATATACTGAAGTGTTACATTGAAGTGATATTAGTGAAGTACAAACTTGAAGTGAAGTAAAAGATGACGACGTCGAGGGTATACCCCAAAGTGCAACCTGACATAGATTTGCGCTAATCAGCGCTAGACGTCCAAATTACATGTGTCTGCAATTTATCGCTGTTGTTAAGTAACAATTGCTTACTTGCATTATGAAAAAGACGCGGATGTTCGTATTCGGTTGTTACTAGGCGATAACTGCAGACTTGCATGTCATTACAAAGTACACGTGTATACTGGGCAATGTTCGGTGTCTTGTGTAATTGCTCACATTACAACAATCCCCATGTTCACCTAGTAAACCCGGACTACCTGGGTATTTCCGTAAAAACACAGTTAATCCACAATAAATGTATTGAAGAGGACAAATTTGCAATCAATTAATCTTAAATATCATATTTAGGTTATGATTATAAAATATGCCCGGTTCAAATACAGTACCCATTTGCGGACAAAATCAGTTGGCGTAATTGTATCTAAACTCTCTTAATTTTTTAATATGACCAAACTAGGGTGTATTTACTGCGAACAGTCCTGCTTTAACTATTATCAATGTGACAAATAAATCATAATTTGTCAGTCATGCTTTAACAGTAGAGTATTTCAAACATCAAATTTTGATATCTGGTAAATGATTTTCAATGTGACAAATAAATCATAATTTGTCAAATAAATTGTCACGATGCAAAAAGTTCTAAAAAAGAAAACGCAACAACTTGCAACTTTACAACAAAAATTTTTTTCTGTTAAGTATACTTTCACATATTTTATATAAACATTTGTAAAATTATTGAACATGTGATCACAACTAAGCAGTATATTTTGAACTTCACTTTAAATCAGTGTTTTATACGCGTGGTGCATCAAGTAAAATTTCGAGTTTAGAAAAGCCTAATTTGGCTTGGTCGATTTCAAATGATTCAATGAATCTGTGGCGAAGTTTAATTAAAAGTTAATTTTTTGTCAGTAGCTGAAGGCCTGTTAATTTCTGTGGCGTATGTATCTAAAATAAAGTCATCTAATGATGGTTTGTTAACGCGGGAATCTTTTTTTAATGAATCGTCAGTGTCAGTTGTTTTTTTGTTGGTATTGTATATTTTTACATAGGGTATTTCTTCGATTGGTTTTGTTGGGCGTTTTTTGCATTTGGTGGACCACGCTTTAAGACCCTCCTCGTTACATGTCTTACACTTTTCGGGGAGCGACGTAGTGCAGGTGGAAGTGCGGTGAGGCCCAACGCATTTGTTGCATTTAGTTTCGCTAGTGCAAGCTATGGTCTTGTGTGTAAATAGATTACACTTGCTACATGGAACTTGAATTGGTTCTGGAGCAAAGCTTTCAATAACCGGATAAACCTTATTCATAAACGGAAATTTATCGTGTAATAATTTTTTGTATGCTTCATTTTTTTTAATTAACTACTGGCTTTTGCCTGGCTTTGGAAACTGTTATCCATTAGCCAACAACAATGTTTTGGAGCGATGATTATTATAATAATAATGTTACCCTAGCAGGATAGACACACAGGGAAGACACTCTTCTCGCCTAAGGACCTCGTCAAGGCATTTTTTTTACACACAACACTGAGCCACGGTTCATACGAACCCCACAAAGGATAAAAACAAGGGATACAAAACTATAATATAACTAAACTAAATAACTAATAATTAAATGTTGATTTTAATTGACTCAAAAAAATTAAAAACATGTTTATAAACAGATATGTTTCTTGATTCAAGAATTGTTTTATAATTTAACGGTAGTACCTAACTAGGTGAGAGCAATTCCAATAGTATATCTCTTTCCACAGAAAATTTCTGGCAAATCATCATAATGTATTCTAATGTGCCAACATCTCCACATTCACAATAAGGGTCCGATCTAACGTTTATTCTGTGTAAATAATAAGGACAAATCCCATGATTACAACGTAATCTCGAAATTATCTTTACAAACTTTTTTGAAGTTGATTGACATCCATTAAACCAAGGTTTAACGGGGACTGTAGGTGAAATACTTTTATAGAACAAACCATAACTTCTGTTTTTGTAAAACTCATTAAATTCCTTTTGCAATTCGCTGTTTAAAATGTTAAATAAATTAGAAGCAGCCACCGGATAATTTGTGATAATGTTGCTGTTCACCCCCTCCCTTGTTAAATTATCCACTACCTCGTTTCCACTGATGCCCGCGTGACCCTTGATCCATACGAGAGAAACTTCAATATGAAAACTTTTTATGTATTGTATGATGGTGGAAGAGATTGTATTTAATTTAGAAGTGAAATTGAAATGTTTGTAAAAATCTAAAATACTTTAACAGTCAGTGATTATAATGATTACGGAATAATTCTCTAAATTTAGCGTTTGTAAATATATCAGTGCTTCTAATATCCCTATAAGTTCGGCCGTATAGACCGACATTATATTATCTAAGGAAAATGTTCTATTTACTTTAATTTGAGGATCGTAATATGCACAGCCAAATAATCCCTCATTGTGTGAACCATCTGTGAAAATTCTATAAGCATTGGGCCAGTTCGAATTTAAAAATTCTATAAAATGCAAATGTTAATCGAAATCAGCTCTTTGTCGAAATAAGTACAACATATTGGCCTTGTTATCATTTCATAAGGCATTGTATATAAAAAATTCAAAACCGGTTTATTTAACTTATTTTCATATTTATTAAGAATTCTGTAACACTCTACTAAAGTTGGAGACTTTTTTATAATCCAATATTTAGCAGTAAGATCCAGGATATTTAGTTCCGATAGGTTTCGAAGTATTTTCGAAGTTTTGGACATTAATGAAAGAATAAACTTTAAACCTAATTGTTTCCGACGGATATACAATGGCCTTTCATTAGTTTCTGAAAGTAAAAAGTTAATTGGAGAACTTCGTAAAGCTCCAATGCCCAATCTTAAGCTTTTGTGTTGTAAAATATCTAATTTTTTAATATGACAGTTACTAGCATTCCCATAGAAAAGAGCTCCATAATCTATTTTTGAACGAATAAAGGATCTATAAATAGGTAAAGAGATCTCGGGGTCGACCCCTCAATTACAAAATGACAACATTCTAAGAACATTAACGCCTTTCTCTACTCTAGACAATATATAGTCTATGTGATCTTTCCACAAAAGCTTTCTGTCAATAAACATACCCAGGAACTTTATACATTTTTTATGTTGAAATGTATCTCCATCCAATATAATTTGATCAGTTTCAAATCTCTGGCGTGTAAATGTAAATAATTGGGATTTTTCTTTTGAAATTGTTAGTCCATTTTCATTGCAGTATGACTTGAATGTTTTTAACGCTATCTCTAACTTATTAAAACATTGATTTACGTGTTTATCACTAGTGTAAATACATATATCATCAGCGTATTGTATAAGTTGTATGTTTGAGTCGAATATATTTTCCAAATCATGCAGGAATAGAGCATATAATATAGGGCTTAAAATGCTTCCTTGAGGAAGAGCAATGCTTGATTTACGAGGTCCGAACTCTTTGCCGTTCACATGCAAGTATATCTGTCTGTCTGTCATAAGGTAATAAATTAATTTAATTATAGATAGCGGAAAGCCTATCTTACTAAATTTTTGGAGAGAAGTATGAGGTCCACATTGTCATAAGCACCCATGATATATACAAAAAGGGCTGAAATAGATTCATTTTTAGAGAAACCAATTTGTATATCTGTTACCAGGGTGCCCAGAGCATCCTGAGTTGAGAAATATCTACGGAATCCATACTGTGATTTGGTAAATGTACCTTGTGATTCGGTCCACCATTCAATTCTATTTTTAATGATCCTTTTAAATGTTTTAAGGACACACGATGACAATGAAATTGGTCTATAGGAGGAAGCTAATAAATGATCTTTTCCTGGCTTTAAAAGAGCTATCACTTTATATTCATTCCATTGGCTGGGAATTTCCCCGCTGGATAGTATTTCATTGAAAATGTTGACAAGTTGAACCTTAGCGTTTGTTGGTAGATTGTGGATTAGGGTATAATTTACATTATCTAAACCAGGAGCGGTACTCCCAGTTGTGCAAATGTTTAACATTAGTTCTTCAAAATTAATTTTTTTAGTTAAAAAATGGCACTTACTTTCATCTATTTTAAATGGAAATAAATTACTATCTGTCAGCGGAGCAATTTTATTTAAAAATACCTCACACCAATCCCCTTCTATTATGAGTTGTTTATTTTCATACGAAATATTTTTATTTTTTTTAATTTCATTCCAAATGGTTGAAATACATGTGCTATGGTTAAGATTCGCACAAAATGTTTTAAAAGATTTTTTTTTGCTCTTAGTTATTGTCCTTTTTACAATGGCCACGCATTTATAATACTCAATCAAATTTGCGGTGTTCGGATTTAATTTGAATTTAATAATTGCTTTTGTTTGGTTCTCTATTGCTAATTGACAATCATTATTCCACCAAGGTTTACAAAACTTTGTTAATTTTGGACCGTTTTTAAATTTCGGGATGGCTATGTCACAAGCTCTGTTGATATTAGACATAAGATCTGTGTAAGATGTCTCATTATTTGTTAAGGACAAGTGTGTTATATCTTCCATACACGAGCTAAATTTATTCCAATCAGCCCTTCTAAAATTCCATTTTTTATTTGTTGTAACAGATTCTGAACAGGGGGCGAAGTTAATTGAGAATTATATAACATAGTAGTGTGAGCCCAAGGTGTCACACATCGTATCCCAAGAAGGCACCGACATGGCAACATCCGGTGTACATATAGTTAAATCTTTTGCAGACGAAGAAATATTTAGTCGATTTAAAAGTGTAGTATCTCCGTTATTTAAAAATGTCAGACCGCTATCCTTTAGCGCATCCAGTAGACAAGCACCCTTATTGTCCACTTTTGAATCTCCCCAAGCTGAATGGTGGCAATTAAAATCCCCACCAACCACGAATGAGCCTTGAATACTATTAAAGAATTGTAACCATGTATTTTTATTTATTAAACATTAAAAGTGCGATTCTTTCCGCAATCTACAAGTTAGTCTTACAAAGACTATATCAAACACTCATTGAAACAACTACTTCCCGAGCTAATACCCCGACGGACATTGAATTATACAACAAGTGTTTGCTGTTACATACAGTAACCTACTGCAAATGCAACAATTTGAGTCAAATTTTTCAAGCCTTCTATAGGCGCGTTTCGAGATTTATCTATCATCAGTATAGCTTTGCCATTCCCTCTAAGTAATTTGACACCTTAGACTGGCGGTCACGTTACCGTTCAAACATAAGTATAAATGAAATTGCCAATTCTTGGTTGCAGAATACTTCAAACATTAAAAGTGCGATTCCTTTCGCAATCTACAACAAGTTAGTCTTACAAAGACTATATAGATGGCCTGAATAATTTGACTCAAATTGTTGCATTTGCAGTAGGTTACTGTATGTAACAGCAAACACTTGTATAATTCAATGTCCATCGGGGTATTAGCTCGGGAAGTAGTTGTTTCAATGAGTGTTTGATATAGTCTTTGTAAGACTAACTTGTAGATTGCGAAAAGAATCGCACTTTTAATGTTTGATGTATTCTGCAGCCAAGAATTGGCAATTTCATTTATACTTTTGATTTATTGACGTACTTGGGCTGCAGTACAGACTTAGAAATTTAATTTTCCTGTTATTTGCGAAATAAATTTCAATGTCTACAGTGTTGACACCCGGTATCTTATAGTATGAATTAAATATTTGAAAGGATATATTTTGAGTCAGTAAAATGAATGTACCTGTTTGACCATTATTATTGTCGTCTCTGAACACGTTAAATCCAGAAAAGACAAAGTTTTTTTCAGGTTTGAGCCAAGATTCACTTATTAAACATAAGTGAATATTGTTCTCAAAAATTAAGTGTTGTAAAGCTCCATTTTTGTTATTTAAAGAACAAGCATTTCACTGAATTATATTCAAATATAGTGTGGCCATTTTGAATGTTGAAATATTGATACAATTTGTTTTTTTATAACCTCTTCTAAGTCGATGGATTTCGGATTACTTTTTATTAAGTTTACTATACATTTGCAAATATCATTTATTATTGTTGTTGCAGATGAATCACTGATCGATTCCGCATCGCGATCATCCCTATTACTACCGCAAAGCGCAACTCCATTTACGTTTTCTAACCGAGGTCTCCAAAGAATATTTCTATGTAAATTCCTTGTATTTATTAGATTTTGTGATAGCTGTATGTCCGGCCTTTTACGCTTTGTTACTGCCCTGGACTGTAAGTCAGGAAAATCATTTTGGTTAATTACCTGGTTATTTAAGACAATATTAGAGAAAGATGTTTTTGCTTATTAACAGCATCATGGTACGATATATTTTCCATACTCATAAGATGGATTTTTGTCTTTCAAATTCAGGACAAGCCGAATGACTCGTTGAGCTATGCGGCCCTTCACAATGGATACATTTGATAGAAACCAGATTTTGGCAATCAACTTGATCAAGTATACCGCTTTGGGCGTCGTATGTATGGTATATATATATATATATATATATATATATATATATATATATATATATATATATATATATATATATATATATAAACTAATAAAAATGTATTGTAAATTACATATATATATATATATATACATATATATATATATATATATATATATATATATATATATATATATATATATATATATATGTATATATGTATATATATATGTAATTATTCTATAAGAAAGCTGAACTCCTCCCCTTTAAAATACATTTTTATTTTTCCAGTGGGGCACTGCGATCTAAAGTTACCGAATTTCTACCGTCGACTTGTTATGCATTTGCTCAAATAAGTCACTTTGCGCCAAACTAATCTTCAAATTGAACGGTTATTTGAATCGTTATTTCTAAGAGAACGGTTCATTTCACAAAAAAGTGCTAGTGAACTGTTTGTTCAAAATCCTCTGAGATATATTTTTTGTTTGAAAAATGTTTTCTTTCATGTGCACATTTGTGGCAAATCGATGTTTTCCGTTTTTCGAGAAAAGCTTTTTTCATCTTATTCGGACTTGACATGCACACAAGTTTCCACCAAATCGGATAATTTTTAGAGGTTGGGTGGTATTTTTGTGTGACAACTGGACTAAAATACTAATACTAATAAGCATAATGAATTGAATAATTGATTGAAAGTGCGATAGTAATTATTACTTCTTACATAAAAATACTTACATAGATATAGTAATAATAGCCTCTTATTAACAGTGCAGGCGTCTTAATGCAAGTCATCCAATTCCACACTTCACACGAAATTGCATTGATTACACCATCATAAATAACGGGATCTTTTAATACTGCTATATACTTAAGTATTTTAAGATTATATTTTTCAATTTCACCCGTGGGTGGATACGGTGGTAAGAATTTGAAAAACATCGAACTATCATCCAAATCATACAATTCCAAATTTCTTATATTATTCGGTGCTGAAAAATAGAATACAACTATCATTAGAGTTCAATAAATACAACACATTTATATTCAATTTCGAGGATCTGTAATTTTATTTAAATTGCTTCGATTTTACTCTATCTAACTTTAAACAAAGGTTATTTCATGTTTGTAATATATTTATATTATTAATTAATTAATTTAATTTAAATTGTGTATTTAAATGTTTCAAACAATACATTTATTGTTTTAAACATTTAAATATATTTTATGTATCTGCATTGTTTTGTTCGCGCACATCTGGCAGGTAGTTAAGCCAGTCTGTGTCCATTCTTCGAATTTGTCGGTTAGAAAGAAAGTTTATTTTTATTTTTATTTTATGTACGTTTATTTTAAACTGCGAGTGTTTATCCAAAACAGACGCACGCAATTTTTTTTATCAATTTTGTTTTAGAAAAAAAAAAAAACGTTTTGGTAAGAAAATTTCGAAAGAGTCTTTAAGGTTTGTAGCTTCGGTAATTTTGTTCACAGCAGGGATAATGGGGAGAAAAATCATAAAAAATCAGAAATAAATACCAAAGTAAAAATTGATCAAATCTTCAAAAATTAACAAATTGTACAATATTAATTATATATAATTTTCAGAAAGAGCACAAAAAAATGATGATGGGTCGATCGTAGTACTTTTCCCTTGTCAGACACATATTGATAGTTAAATACTTCCAGAAATGTCAAAATATTGGAGCAGTGTCAAAATACAAAGATTTAAATATTAAAAATGTGCACTTAACAATTAACGAAATATTCACAAAATACTGATTTTTGCATTTTTCACTGTATCTCGATAAATATTAATCCCATTACATCTAAGCAGTATATTTTGAACTTAACTGTAAATCAGGGCTTTTACACGCGTGGCGCATGAAGTAAAATTTCGAGTTGAGAAAAGCCCGAATTTGGATTTGGACGCTGCGCGTCCAAATCCAAATTCTTAGGGCTTTTCTCAACTCGAAATTTTACTTCATGCTTAGTCTGGGAGTGGAAGACACTCGTTCGACATTTTTCAATTGCTTATTTTGTTATATTCTGGTTTATACAAAAAAAAAATAATGATAAAATATTAAGAGAAGTCGTAAAATGATAAATACTAAAGAAAGATATAAAATTTGTTAAAAATTAAAAAAAGTATAATTATATTTTGATTGAATAAAATATTGAAATTAACAATTTTTATAAAATTCGATAATAATCTTGGATATTTACGAAAACTGTCAACATTTAAAAAATCAATGTGAAAATTATTAACTGAAAAATTTAAGAAAAAAGTCAATATTTTAAAAATTGACCAAGAACATGGAAATTCACAAAAAACCGCCATTAAAAAAAATCTACAAGATGTGAGAAAATTAAAAAAATTGACGTAAATTCATGAAAAGTGAGGAAATTCATAAAATGTATTAAAATTAAGAGTAATCTAGGAAATTTTTAAAAACCACCCATTTTTTAAATTAAAGAATTTTTAGAAAAACGTGCAGATTTTAAAAATTAGCCGAAATCTTTAAAATGTAAAGAAAATTTAGGTACTTGACAAAAACTGTCAAGATTTTAAAAATTTATGAAAACTTACGAGAAGTGTTAACATTTTTAAAATCAACGAAGATAGGAGATTTACAGATTACGTCTCACTATCAGACCATCAGCATATACAGAGAGTTTTATGTAACACCGAACATTTTCACAACGAGAATTTTTCTTTGAAGTATCCATATGCATACGTTGCACATGTTCCGATGCTCGATTTATTAAAATAATTTAATTTGAAGCTTTAAGCGAGTGTTTTCCACTCCCAGGTTAAGCATGAAGTAAAATTTCAAGTTTAGAAAAGCCTGAAAATTTGGTTTGGTCGCGTAGCGCGAAGCGCGGAGCGGCCAAACCAAATTTTCGGGCTTTTCTAAACTCGAAATTTTACTTCATGCGCCACCGGTACAAATCACTGATTCAATGTAAAGTTTAGTGGTGTGTTTTAAACTTTGTAATATGCTAGTGTTTTGTACCGGTGGCGCATGAAGTAAAATTTCGAGTTTAGAAAAGCCTGAAAATTTGGTTTGGCCGCCCCGCGCTTCGCGCTACGCGACCAAACCAAATTTTCAGGCTTTTCTAAACTCGAAATTTTACTTCATGCTTAGCCTGGGAGTAGAAAACACTCGCTTAAAGCTTCAAATTAAATTCTTTTAATAAACCAAGCATCAAAAAATGTGCAACGTATGCATATCGATAACTTCAAAGAAACATTCTCGTTATAAAAATGTTCGGTGTTACATAAGACTCTCTGTAGAGTTTGATATTGATAGGGGTAGCAACCACATCAATAGCTTCATAAATCCCAAAAATACCGACTGGGAAGCCTACCAAGAGAGCCTTACGTTGGAACTTGAATCCTATCGAAACAGTTGAGCAGTTAGAAGTAGCATCGACACAATTACAAGATGTAATCAACATCGCTTACGAAAGTAATTATCCATTAAAAAAGCAAAGGGCTGTCGTTAGAGCCCTGGTGGAACAACGTACTGGCTAGCCTAAAAGCCAGGACAAGGCGTACTTTCAACAGGGCTAAAGCCTCCGCACAATGGGAGGAGTATAGAAAGGCCCTCATGGAGTATAATAAAGAACTCGGAAAATCTAAAAGAAAAACTTGGAGGACTTTCTACGAGGGGATAGATGATCTACCTCCTGCACAGCGTCTCCAAAAAGCACACGAATAGCAATAGACCACTAAACAAGTCCAACGGCGAGTACACTGGAACCCTAGAAGAAAGTTTAAGAGTACTTCTAAAAGCTCACTTTCCTGGGTCCCATGAAATCAATAGTGCTGCCGTTGGCTTTAAGATAGAAGAACGCCCTACCAGAGAAAGCAGAAAACTGACAAAAGGCCATCAACGGTTTCAAAAAGTTCAAATCCGCAGGTGTAGATGGCATTTTTCCGTCCTTCCTGCAAAAAGGAGGGAAGGAATTATTGTCACATCTCACTTAAATATTCAGAGCTACTCTCTTGGGTATATCCCCAAGCAATGGAATTAAATACGCCCCATAAGCCTCACCTCTTTAAAGGTGAAAATCTATTCATAGAAATATCAGAGGAATAGCACTCTAGTCATTTCCCCTTCACAAACACCAATTTGCTTATCAAACAGGCCAATCAACAACAAATGCTCTTCATACACTAACAGGAGTAATAGAGAAGAGCATGGCAAGCAAAGAAGTGGCTTTATGTGTGCATTCTTGGATATCGAAGGTGCTTTTGACAACACCTTCTATGAATCCATAGGTACGGCCATACTAGCAAGAGGAATTGATGCCTTCACATCCACATGGATCCAAGCTATGCTCAGAGGTCGTAGAATCATACTGTCAATTGGTAATGAGTCGGCCACTGTGTTCACAGTAAAGGGGTGCCTACAAGGCGGGGTTCGATCGCCCCTGATGTGGTCACTAGTTGTCGATCTGCTTGCGGTTAGACACCGTGTCGTCATGCTTTCCCTTTACCATGATGACGATGTGGTCAGCATAGCCTTGTGTGTCAAATCCGTCCTTGGATAACACTGACATGTCAGTCTTATCCGAGGACGGATTTGACATACAAGGCTATGCTAACCACATCGTCATCATGGTAAAGGGAAAGCATGACGACCCGGTGTCTAACCGCAAGCAGATAGCCCTTCAAAAAGTAAGTGCATAGTGCGTGCAGAAAGGACTTAAGATCAATCCCAAAAAGCTTGTAATTGTTCAATTTACAGAACGAAAAAAGTTAAATCTTAAGGCGCCAACCATGATTGGAACACTCATTGGGTTTTCTAACACAGTTAAATATTTTGCCCTCACTTTTGACCAGAGGATTGGCTTTAAAATCCATGTAAATAACATCACCACCAATACAGTAAGTGCAACATGGGCTTGCGTAGACTATTTGGCAGAAGATGGGGTTTACACCCCAAGATGATATATTGGCTTTTCATAACGGTGATAACACCAATACTCACCTATAATTCCGTTGTCTGGTGGACAAAGACAACGAAGAGTGCAACCCAAACAAAGCACAGCTAGGTTTAAAAACTGAGACGCTTGGGCATCACAGGGGCTATGAGCACTTGCTCTACTGGAGCAATGGAGGCTATGCTAAACCTTACACCTCTGCATCTGCACATGAAAAGGGAAGCTGCTTTAAACGCCTTAAAATTATTCAGACAGATCCTCCTAAATATGGACAATTAAATGGGCACCTAAAAATCCTCAGCACTGTGTATGAAAGAGCGGTATACAAGCCCAAAGACTACATGTCAACTGTCTACTACTTCGATACAACAATTGAACTGGCTATCCAAGCCGCCATAATGTTGCAGCGAAAGTCAAGCAGTTACAAGGCTCCTTAATAGTTTGGTTCACTGACGGATCTAAAACTGAGAATAGAGTCGGAATTGGTATCACTGGCCCTCGATTCGAGTCATCGAGGACCTTGAGACGGTCTCCATCGATGTTCCAGGCAGAAATCGAGGCCTTGAACACGTATGCCCAAATATGTTGTAGCGGTCACATTTGCAGACCGCTCAATTAATAATTTTATATGGTGTGCCACTGGTTGCGCGGACCGCTTACATTAAGACCCTTGCTACGCCTATGCGTGAACCGTGAGATTTGCATGACGGGTGGCGCTGCAGTTGAGCGCGAGAAGCGCGAGAGCGAGAAGAGGGTCCTTTTTGGTGTGGGTTGTCACGAAAAGCGGTTGTGTCGTCCGAAGTTGGTCTTAACAGGTGAGCACTTTCATTAATAAATTCTTTGTTTATGCCGTTACTGTGAGTTGCCGTTACTCTAGGCACCAGGAAAATGTATCAGTTTTTTTAAGAATACATGAAAATGCTCACCGTTGAGACCCATGTGTTCTGTGGTTATGTTGAGTTTTTGTAAATTTAGCTAGTGTTATCTCAATCAAATGTTCAATGTGCTACGTCAGTATTTCTTGTTTTATGGCTCGTAGAAGCTCCACGCCGGTGTGAAGGTTTTTCCACCGTTTCAAAATTACTTCTCTTCTCGGAGAGAAGAGTATTAATTTTTTTAAGTGTTGTAGTGATTCCCTATTTTCGCTTAATTATTGTAGTAATTAATTGCCGGTCTTGTTGCCGTTTCATTCGTAGTAGATTTTTAGTATTTGTTTTTTATACAGTTGCTTAGTCCTGTAACTCCGGTTATTTAACTGTTTCAAATTAATATCTTTCTCGTAGAGGAAAATATTAATTTTATCAATTGAATGCAGTGCAGGTAGTCGGATCTTGTAATTAGAATTAAAACCTAGTAGTTAAACCTTTGGCTGTGTTTTTGACTCTTGTAGAGGATATCGTTTCTGGATTTTACTGAACTTTAATTCCTGCGCTTGCGTAGAGTTCATAACAATTGTTAGCGACCAGCCTATAGGGAACTCATTAAACAAATTACTCCATCCGAAACAGGCTCACATAAATTAAGAGAGAGGGTTCTGACCACTGTAAACCGAAATACCACAAGAAGGGACTGGGCCAAGCAGGTTAGCTGATTGCCAAGGAGAGTGAAGCACCACCACTACCGCTTCCATTCGACTGCATGCTGTTGCATTCTATTCATGCATGCTTAAGCGCTACACCTTGCTTGCTTAATCACACAGGTCCTGCAGCTGATACCACATGGACAGGAGAGCCACGATACCCTTCAAATGAATTTGGTAAGACAAGCCTACCACCTGAAGAGAGAGCCATTACCACCGTCGTACCTGACAAGGTGCGCACTTATTCACTCATTTAATTTTTATTTCACGGCTGGTTTTTTTTGTACCGATATTTAACTTCCAATTTTTGTCTACCCTCTTACTTAAACCATTCACATTTAAATAGATTGAAATTCTTATATAATATAATATGTTGTTGTTAAGTTGAGATAGGTAATAGTTAATTGTGTGACCAGAATCTCAATAGTTCCTTTTCCCCTTTCTGCTACCCTGTAGCTGGCGCCCACCATAGTGCTGAATTTAAATCTAGACGGTGAACCACGGCCTTTGCACCACTGATCTAACCTAGCCACTGCAAGTGTCACCTCCTTATGAGAAGAGGGTGTTGCAATGTTTAGAAATGGACTACAATAAAAAAAGAATATGCATATGCTCAGACAGTCAGGCTGCATTTAAGGCAATAAAATCACCTACATGTAAGTCTAAATCTGTCTGGGAGTGCAAACTATCCCTAAAGCAACTGGCCAGAAACAACAGAGTAAAACTGCTCTAGGTTCTAGGTCATGCAGGGATCAAAGGTAATTTGCCGACAGCCTTGCTAAAGAAGGCTCCAAAACTTTATTTGTTGAACCAGAACCCTATAGTGAAATAACTAAAATCCGCATCAAGGGAATGATCTAGGAGTGGGAAGAGGCTACCAAAAGTGATCACCTGAGAAACACACCTGGCTTGAGGTAGGCGAAAAGGTCTGTCGCCGTCTCTGCTGTAAGAGCCAAACAGTTTCTCAGACTAAGCTCATAACCGGCCTTTTAACCGGACACTGTCCTCTGAAATACCACCTCACTAAGATGGGTCAGACCACTGATGCCGATTGCAGGTTCTGCAACGAAGCACAAGAAACAGCAGAGCACCTATTTTGTGAATGCTGTGCCCTGTCCTTTTAAAGAGAGAACTACCTGTCATCGGCCACTATAAAGCCTGATGACATGGTACACATTAACCCTCAAGTTATTGTAGACAACACAAGAGGTCTAGACATTGAGGGACTTAAGTAGATCAGAGATAATTACAAAAGATCTTTTAGGTCGAGGTAATTTCGGAAAGCCCTGAGGCCACACAACCCACCGACCCCATAACACAACATAACATAAGTCGTCAATTTCCTTTTTGATATTTGAGTCGCCTGTTTTCAAAAACCCCTAAATCCATTTTTTACAAAAAATAGAACCAGTGTCGCCATCTCATAGTATATTATATACTATAGAGACATATTTAAGCCCTAAATTAGCCATCTAATCAAACGAAATCCTGCTGTAAAAGTGTGTGTAAGATTGCTGCTGGTTTTAAAAACACCTAAATCCACATGGGTTTTTTGAATGCCTACCGCTAAATCTAGTAACGCAGTTAGTATTAATTTGACAAGAGAAGTAATTAAATCCAATTTTGTCGATTTTCGCGATCAATTAATAAAACACATTATTTCGTGGTAAACTGCCATTCAGATGTCACCAACTCTCAAACTATGTTTAAAAGAGATAAAGAAATTTGCTAAATTAACCCATTACCTGTAAAATTAGACAATGTAAAATTAAACTCAGAAAAAAATTAGGTAAATGAACTGCTGCCAGAAAAAGGTAATAGAAGAACACCTTACTTACAATAAAAACAACATCACAAGATAGAAAGCTTGAAGAAGACAACGATAGGACCAAAAATAAAGACATTTGTGAGAAAAATTAAATATTAGATAATACAGGATGGTAATTTTTTCGATTTGATTTGACTTTTGTTTAATTTAACTGACCTCGTATCTTTTGCCGTTCCCGAGATACCAATGGTGAACATTGGTATCTCGGGAACGGCAAAAGATACGAGGTCAGTTAAATTAAACAAAAGTTATGCGTTTATCATGACAATTGAGAATCTGAAAAGAAATCCGAGATATTTTAATTGGTTCCTGATTTATTGCAAAAAAATGAAAATTAAAATTTCAGAAAAAAAAGTTTTAATTCTATTGACTTTATTTTAATCAAACTTAATTTCAATTAACGCTATTTTCATCAAACTTTATCATTTTTGACCACTGTAAGTCGAATAATGTAAACTGAAATTTTCTAGACCTTCTAGATAGTCAACTTTTTTTATATCTTATGGCCGCAATATTGGATTTTCATCATTGGATAGACAAAACATTTTCTTCTCAGATTAGTAACTAACATAGCCATTTATTTTTTCAGAAAACTTGTTGCAACTTAATTTTTTTTATACAATCACAAATAATTTGAAATACAATTGATACAATGATAATAATGACAAATTGTATTGCTAAATTGTTATTAAAACTCCTTAAATACATAGCAAAACAGGTCATGGACGAAACAGGCGAAAAAATACTAACAAAAAAGGAAGAAATAGAAAGATGGGCTAGATTCTTCAAAGAAACGTACCAAAACACGGTTGGAAGTTATGAGACGGACACAGAAGAAGTAGCCAATTTAATAACAAATATCCCAATAAAGAAAAGACAAATAACGCACAATGAAATTAAAGAAGCTATAAAAAAATTGAAAATCAGGAAAGCAGCAGGAGTAGACGGAATACCAGCAGAAATATTGAAAGCAGGAAGAGAAACAACAATTGAAATGATGCACACATTACTAAATAAAATATGGATAGAAGAGAAAGTACCAAATGAATGGAATGAAGGAGTCATTATTACACTGCCAAAAAAAGGAGACAGAACAAAATGCGAGAACTGGAGAGGCATAACACTTTTTTTATTGTGTATCATTTTGTGTTTAAAGAGGCTTCCTCCTATACTTAGGTTATTATTTCCGCAGTACTCGGTAAAAAGTTCTCCATTTTCGTTTGCGAGTCCTAGACCTTCCTTCCCCATCACTTATTCTCTGTCCCTGTTGTCTGATTCAATTTTCGCGTTTAGGTCTCCCATTAGAATGTGTATGTCCTTCTTGTATTTGGTTCTGAATGTATCTTGTGTTTTCTGCATTTCGTCATCAAATTCTTCCTTTTCATCTAATGTTTTGCTATTTGTTGGTACAAATGGGTTAATAATGCACAAATTAAAGAACTTGGCTTCAAATCTTGCCACAATAATTCTGTCCGAGATTGCACTCCATTCTATTAGTGAACGTTTTGTTTCTTTACTCATCATAATTGCTACCCCGTGCTCGTGTATTTCCTCTTCCCTTTGTTTCCCAACATATACAATCTTTTCCCCATTTTATTATTTTATTTCACATATTCCTTTCCACCTTGTTTCGCTTATTCCTAGAATCTCTATTCGATATTTTTCCAATTCTTTTGCAATTTGATTACATTTTCCCTTCTCTCGTAGTGTTCGTACATTCCAACATCCCAGAGAGTTTACATTTCTTATATCTATACTTATATTTTTTGTCTCTATCTCATTTTCCGTTTTCATTGCCGTTTGTCTTCTGTATTTTTACTTCTTTTCCTACTTAGTTTTTTGGAACAATTTTGCTTTCGACCTTATTCCATAAGTGTAGTTTACTATCAATGGTTATTTTTTTGTATCCTATCGTTACTTTTTTCCCTTCATATCTTTTTTCTTTTCCAATTTTACTCAACTACATTTGTATTCTCCTTTCTTCTTTCTTTAGGTCGTTATTAATATATACGTCGAAGTCTTTTAGTTTGTATTTATTTTTTAAAGTATCTAGTTTTTCGGCCCACGTGTTTATCTCTGCGAACAATGTTTTTTTTCTCTTTGGATATTATTTTGATTTTGATATTAGTTTCTTGATTTATATTTAGTTTTCTATCTGTTGACGTAAATTACCCTCTTCATTTTCGAGTGTTAATCCTGTTATGATTATGTTATTTTTCTTATTAATCTTCTCTTGTTTTCCGGCTGTTCTTCTATTTTCTGTAATCTGGCCTCTGAAGTTGGTACTGTTTTGTGCTTTTCTATATCCACCAGTGCTTTCAACCTATTCCCAATGTCTTCAATTTCCTTTTGTCGTTTTCTTTTAGTTGCTGTATATCTCCATTTATTTTATCCATATTATTTTATATGTTCACACAGAATTCTTCTATTTCTTGTTTTATTTCATCCCTAGCTTGTTTCGTTTCATTTCTACCTTGGTCCACCTCTTTTTTTAATATCTTGGTAGTTCAATGATAGTTGGTATAGGGATGTTTGTATCCCTTTCAGTATTTCTTCCATTTCTTTGTTTTGTTTATCTAGTTCATTCCTCTCCTGTGATCTGTTTATTTCTGCACTACGTTTGAAGATCCTATCTTCCTGTTCTTCTTCCCCTTTCCGAATTATATTATTACTTCTACTTCTATGTTCGGTATTTGTATAACTCATCTATCTATTTCAATTTTATAGCTCATAATTGCTTGTAAATTACTTATATTATTATTTAGTTTTCTGCGGGATAAATAAAAAGTTAAATCAACTTTTAACGTTTCCAGCGTATTCGAACCCGGGTTTGTTTGACACGGAACAAAGAGTTTGTGCGATAAACAACTAGACCAATCTGTTTGAGGATAATATTATTGGTCTATTGAATCTTCTGATAGTAATAATTCATTGACGAATCCGGCACGAGTTATCATTGCACGTATTTTTTTAGGTTAGGATTTACGAACAAACACAATCAGCTATAATCTTGTGATTTAACACTTTTCAGTCACTATAAACAGTTCTCTATAGTATCTGTAACGCCAACGCTCCACTCCACTATGATTTATTCACAATTTCTTACAGCAAATACTACAAATCCACGCACTCGTATTTTCCAACAACGCGTGTCCTTATTGGCATACACGGCAAGTAATTTGCTTACTAGAGTATTATTGGAGAGAATGAGAGCAGGAATACTAAGAAAACTGAGAAACAATCAAGCAGGATTCGAGAAGTTCGTGCATAGATAATATCTGTATACTCCGAATTATAATAGAAAACGCACTAGAATGGTAAAAAACAGTAAACATAAATTTCATAGATTTTGAAAAGGCGTTTGATAGAGTAAAAAAAAAGATATGGAAAATATTAACCGAATATGGGCTGCCAGTGAAAATCATCAACATGATCAAAGCAATGTATGAAAATTATGTCGCTAGGGTCGAAATAAATGGGGAGACATCAAGGAGAATTAATATCCATAGTGGTGTGAGGCAAGGATGTATTCTATCTCCAATGTTATTCCTTATTATAATAGACAGCGTAATGCAAAAAGTGGCAAAAAACAAAACGGGGATCAGGTGGAAATACGAATAAAACCTAGAAGACATAGAATTCGCGAATGATGTCTGTTTATTAGAAGAAAACATAAAAAACTTACAACAAAAAACAAACAAATTAAAAGAAGTGGGAGAAACAGTCGGACTTAAAATTAATATAAACAAATGTAAAATTCTAACAGTAAATGAAGCCCAAGATGTTCAAATACAAATAGAAGACAAAGAAATTGAAATAGTAGAAAAATTCTGCTACCTAGGCAGTGAGATAAGTGGAAAGGATGGAAACGATGACGACGTGAAAAGAAGAATAAAAAAGCACAAGAAGCATTCAATATGCTTTGGAAAATATGGAGGTCTAAAGAAATCAAAACGAACACAAAAATTAGAATTTTTAACAGCAATGTAAAAAGTGTGTTCTGCGCATCAGAGTCATGGATAACCACGAAGATATCAAAGAGACTGCAGACCTTCATAAATAAATGCTCACGTAGAATCCTAAAGAATTACTACCACGAAGTGATAACAAACGAAGAACTATGGAAAAGATGCGATATGGAAAAAGTAGAAACCACAATAAGGAAAAGGAAATGGAATTGGATAGGACATACATTACGGAAAGAACACACAAACATCGTAAGAGAAGCACTGGACTACAACATAAGAGGAAAACGGAAGCGAGGCAGACTAACGGATACATGGCAAAAACAAACACGGAAAGAACATACAAGGATCAATAAAACATGGAATGAAATAAAGTAAGACGCAAAAGATAAAAACAAATGGAAAAATTGTAGAAAGTTCATAAGGCTGGCTACCTTAAAAAAAAGCTCAGAAACAGCTGTTAAGGTACCCTATGCTCCCCATAGAGTTTAATGGAATAATAATAATAATAAATGCTGAATAGATTAACGATAATGTGATAATACATTTAAAAACAGTGGATAATTATTTAAATTGTTTAAAATGTGCTCCGTTATTCATAAAACAAATTAGTTCTCAAATTCATTTCATCCATTGCTTTCTGTACCCCTTGCAATCACCAGATGAAAGTGTTTTTGATTTTGAGACGAGAAGTAAAATTTCGAGTTTAGTTGGGGTTGCATAGACAACGTTTTTAACATTGCCCCGCAAAAAAATTGGCGGCCATCAGAAATAAAAAAGTTGACTATCCCAGCTTTCCATCTAGAAGGTCTAGAACATTTCTGTTGGTATCATTTGACATAGAGTGGTGAAAAACATAAGGTTTTCAAGTTTGATTAAAATTGTGTCAGTGGTGATGAATATTCAATAAAATTTGCAATCATATTTTTTAGTGTTTTCATGATAAATCAGGAACCAATACAAAAAATATACCGAATTTATTTTTAAATTCTCGATCATCACGACAAAGCACAACTTTGGTCTTATACCGGGTGTTGACTTGGCGGACGCAACATAGGAAATCGCATGTAAATTTTAAAGTGTTCAAATATTAGCTTCCCTATTTATTTTAGAGACAAAATGTATTTCACCTTTTCGTAGAGGGAAAAATTCTAAATTTATGAATGTTCACACTTAACACTTTACGTTTCTCTACGTTAAAATAATTAAGAAAAAGTAATGTGATTTTATAAAAATAATGACATACCATGGAATTGATTCAACAATTGCGGATATTCCCTGTTTTTATTTTTTAAGTTTTAAGCGTATAAAACACTATACTATTGTCAAATTTATGTATATTCTAACTTCACTTAAAATCTGTGTTTTATGCGCGTGGCGCATGGAGTAAAATTTCGAGTTTAGAAAAGCCCAGAAAATTTGTCTCGGGTCACTGCGCGACCCTCGACAAATTTTCACGGGGCTTTTCTAAACTCGAAATTTTACTTCATGCTTAGTCTAGGAGTGGAAAGCACTCGTTTAAAGCTTAAAATTAAACTCTTTTAAAAATCAACGAATGTCAGAAAATGAACAGCTAAAATAATTAAGAAAAAGTAATGTGATTTAATAAAAATAATGGCATACCATGGAATTGATACAACAATTGAGGATGTCAAAATAGCACAAGATATTGCTGTTACTTAATTAACGACAAAAAACATAACGCAAACATCATGATAACTGTGGTCTGCATAATACCTCTATATTTGAAGGATTTTATCTTGTATAGTGTAAATCATTTCGAAAACATCTACTTTAATCAAGTGACTGCGATACCTTTTGCCAATTTAACATCCGCAATTGTTGTTTTAATTCCATGGCATGTCATTATTTTCATAAAATCACAATATTTTTTCTTAATTAATTTAAAACGTAAGAAACGTAAAGTGATAAACGGTAACACGAATAAATTCAGAATTTTTTCCTCTACAAAAAAGGTAAATACATTTTGTTTCTAAAATAAATAGGGGAGCCAAAATTTTAACATTTTAAAATGTACATGGAATATCTTATGTTGCGAACGACCTGGTATCATTTAACGATCACGAGATACCAATGGTGAGCAACGAAAAAATCATCACCCTGTATATTTTAAAATATAAGTTTTTAAAATGAACTATTTTGTATGACATGTTTAGGCAGTCTTTAAAGAATACTATTTAATTTGATTATGTATTAGGTAATATGTAATACTTAAAACTACATTGTTACCTAAAACCCCTAAATCTTCATTTATTTTCAAATCCAGCTAAATCTAATTATTTCTTGATATTTTCAGAAGAAGTATGAAAGTAAAATTTTCCTCACTGGGGTTCTCTATTTATCATTGTAAATATAACCAATTTCGCAATTACAATTTGAATTAATCATCATACATAAAGTGAATATAAAAATATTAAATTACTTGAACTAAAGTGGATTTAAGGGCTTTCGGAAATAGGCGACTCATTTTTTTCACTTTATTGAATAAATACGTAGTATATCCACAAAGCAAGTTCCATTTGACTAGTTAAAGTAAACAAATTCAGAAAAAAACTTATGGTGAAAAAATCTTTGAACCTTAAGCTATTTTTCGATATAACTTCCGCCATTTTGTAAGCACTTGTCATAGCTAGGCACAAGCTTTTGCATTTACTCACTATAGGAATGTGCTGCCTGTAATGTCAACCAAGTAACTGTTGGGTTTTGGGAATTTATATTTAATTTATATCGATTGTATTCGCGATCGTTTTTTATAGTCGCCCACATCTGGCATTCATCCGCGGAATGAATCGCCAGTTTGGCTGATGAGTGTATACTAATACGAAATTGGAATAAAGTTTAGTTTTCTTTTTTAAGTGGAGTTTTCTTTTATGAGTGACGAATTAGAACAGTGGCGACGAGAATAATAGCGAACATAGGCAAAACATCAGAATTTGAAATTGGTGTTAAAAATAAGAGCACTTATATTGCTCGGTTAAACAATATTTCATTGTGCCAATATATTTGACTGTCGTGGGTGATAAAACCTACGAACTTATGGTGAATTTGTGTGATCCGGCAAAACCGTCTGAAAAAAATTATAATCAGTTGGTAAAAATTATTACAAAACACTTGGAACCTACACTATCGGAAATCGCGGAACGTTACAAATTCAACCACGGCGGCAAGAGGAAGGCGAAAGTGTCAGCAATTATATAATTGCCTTGAAAGGATTAGCAAAAACATGCAAATTTAAAACCACGCTTGAAGAAAATTTAAGGGATCAGTTTATATATGGCCTGTTAAGTGACGCGATTAAACAGCGTTTATTCGCAGAACAGGAGTTAACCTATTCGCAAGTTATTTCATTAGCAATAAACATGGAAAGAGGCTACAAAGAGGTCCGCAATCCATACATCGGGTTCAACATGGCGGAGCAAGCGGTTACGGTTCTGGAAGCAGAAGAACGTCACCAACGACGGAAACGTCTTCGAAATGGAGCAGGATCGCAAGTCCTTCTTCAAGAAACGGCGCGCGCATGGTGTGCAAATCATGCGGGCGCAGAAATCATGAACGCGACGAGTGCTATTTTAAAACCGCGAAATGTCACAATTGTGGCAAGATGGGACACATAAAAAATGTATGTAAGTCTAATATAAACAGATCGAATTTAAATTACAACGTAAATAATAACGATTATAGTGCACAGTCAGACTCAGAAGAATGTATTTTTAATATTGGGAATTTTGGCGATCCGGTAAAAATCAAAATAAAAGTTGAAAATGTAATTTTAGAGATAGAAATTGATACGGGTTGGGAATTTCTGTGATTTCAGATGATTGTTATAGTAGATATTTCCGGAAACGTCAAATTGTTAGTAATGATTTAAAATTAAAATCATATACGGGAAGTCAAATTTAGACTTAGGGTGTTATCTGCGTTCGGGTATTGCATCGAGGTCAGTATTTGAATAATTTGAAGCTTTATATTGTACCCAACCCCCCCCCCCCTTATTAGGTAGACAGTGGTTAAAACAGTTAGGCATTTCTATAGATTGTGAAATGAATATATACAATTTAAAAGATAATACATTGGATGTTAAAAATAAATTATTCCATTAGTTCCCGGATATATTTAAAGCAGGGCTGGGAACCTTAAAGGGATTCAAGGCAAAATTATTTTTAAAAGAAGGGGCTAAGCCAGTCTTTTGTAAAGCAAGGTTCCTTCCCTTTGCTCTAAAAGAAAAGGTGGATGAGGAAATTACCAGATTAGTTGATGAGGGCATATTTTCTCCGGTTGAATATAGTGACTGGGCAACGCCCATAGTTCCAGTGATAGAAAAATCAGGTTGTGTGGGTATTTTAAAGTAAGCATTAATCCAAATTTGCATATAAATAAATATCCGCTACCGAAAATTTACGAACTTTTTTCTAATTTACGCGGAGGAATATTATTTAGCAAAATAGATCTTTCACAGGCATATGCACAGGTTATGTTACATAATGAATCTAAAAAAATTGTTACAATAAATACACACAGAGGACTTTTTCAATACAATCGATTGTCTTATGGGGTTGCCTCAGCGTCGGGTATTTTTCAAAGGGTGATTGAGCAAGTTTTTTTTGGAATGCAAGGCGTCACAGTATTTTTAGATGACATTTTAGTAACGGGAGCTCATGAAAAAGAGCACCTAGAAAAATTAAGGCAAGTTTTAAATAAATTAAAAGAATATGGCTTAAGGGTTCAAATACAAAAATATAGCTTATTTGAAAAAGAAGTAAGTTATTTAGGGTATACAATTAATAAATATGGTTTAAATACTAACAATGAAAAAATTCAAGCAATAATTAATGCCAAAGTACCATCGTGTGTTACAGAATTAAAAGCTTTTCTAGGCCTGATAAATGTATTCCTGATTTAAGTGCAAAATTACACGCCTTACACAAATTACTAAAAAAGGAAGTCGAATGGGTGTGGGACGAAAATTGTCAATTAGTGTTTGATTCTGTAAAAAGGGAATTAACATCCTCTAAAGTGCTAGTGCACTACAGTCCCGAATTAACTTTGTCATTGGCTTGTGACGCAAGTGCTTATGGGCTGGGAGCAGTAATATCTCACATTTTTCCAAATGGGGATTGCAAATCAATAGCTTATACATCGCGAACACTTTCTCAAATTGATAAAGAGGCACTAGCTATCATTTATAGGATTAAAAAATTCCACCAATATCTCTATGGTAGAAACTTTGCCTTACTGACTGATCATAAACCCTTATTGTCAATCACTGAATCAAACACTTACTATGTTTTTACCACAAAATATATTTTGTGGTAAAAACATAGTAAGTGTTTGATTCAGTGATCATGAATTACCACGTAGTTACGGTCGCAACCATCATTATGATTACTTATTGTCAATATTTGGTAATAAAAAAGGAATCCCAGTGCTAGCCGCTAGTCGCCTACAAAGATGGGCCATTCTGTTGTCTGCTTACCAATTTGATGTTCAATACATCAAATCTGAAGTGCAGATTTTTTATCAAGGCTGCCGCAACCTAAACATATATATATTAATCATTAGATTATGGCCATATTAATTATTTGAACGATTTTGAAACAATTAATTTTAATAAAGTCGTTAAAGAAACAAGAAAAGATTTTACATTACAAAAGGTGTATGGGTGTTGTTTGCATGGATGGAACATGAGCGAAAATAATCTTGAACCTCAAATTAAGTCATATTTAAAAAAAAAGATCAATTACATTTGGAACATGGGGCCATATTCTGGGGATATCGAATAATTATTCCAACTAGATTAACAGACAGAATATTAAGTGAATTGCACAAGAGCCATTTAGGAGTTACTAAAATGAAATCGATAGCTCGATCATATTTGTGGTGGCCGGGGTTGGATGCAAGTATAGAGTTTCTATGTAAAAATTGCGTTGTGTGTAATAATTTTAGACCTAACCTTATAAAGAACCCACCCCAGGGCTGACCAAAACCTGATAAACCCTGGGCTAAAGTACATGTAGATTTTATGGGACCATTATTGGAATATGAATACTTAATAGTTACCGATGCATATACCAAATGGTTGGAAGTTTTTAAATTACAAAAAACTATAACAGAGGTAACAATTCAATGTTTACGTTCATTATTTGCGAGGTACGGGTTAATAGAAATATAAGTTTCAAATAATGGTCCACCCTTACATCGTCTGAATTTGACACCTTTTTAAGAAAAAATAACATTGTTCATAAATTTAGTCCGCCTTACCACCCCGTGATTAATGGAGCAGCAGAAATACATGTGAAAACAGTAAAAAGCTTAAAAAAAAAATCTAAATTTAATAATAAGAATTTAGATTTAGCATTATCACAATTTTTATTTGATTATAGAACGACAAAACATTGTACGACAGGTGAGAACCCTGCGAAATTAATGTTCGGTCGCGAGTTACGAACAAGGTTTGATGCAATATTGCCATCTTTTAATTCAAAAAATGAATCATTGACCGACGAAATAAAGATAAAAGAATTCAATGTAGGAGAAAAAGTTTTTTTTTGCGAAATTATGAGAATCCTGCTGCTCCATCTTGGAAGGAAGGAAAGGTGGAGGGAAGAGAGGGTAGAGTAATGTACGATGTATTAATTAGAAGTGAAAGGATACTTAAACGACATTCAAACCAAATGCAATCGTTGCAGTCTAAACGCTTTTCAATTCCAGTTGGTATATCAACGAAAGAGAATGTTATTGAAACCGGTGAGGCAATGGACGAAATAATTTGTGCAGATTAAGGACGCGGCAAATAGTGTAACTGGTATAAATCCAAGTGCCGACAGTGAAAAAGCGCCGAGATATTTTTTACGTGATAGAAACAAATAAAAGTTTTTTTTTGTGTTTAAGAAGAGTGGAATTCATCATATTTATGTGTTAATTTTTGTACTAGTAATTAGTTTCGGTTATGAAAAGGGATGTTGGGTTTTGGGAATTTATATTTAATTTATATCGATTGTATTCGCGATCGTTTTTTATAGTCGCGCACATCTGTCATTCATCCGCGGAATGAATCGCCAGTTTGGCTGATGCCGTCAATGAATGTGTACTAATACGAAATTGGAATAAAGTTTAGTTTTAAGTGGAGTTTTCTTTTATGAGTGACGAATTACAACAGTAACAACATGTTTTTTGATCTCATCGCCATTGTTTAACCTCTTGCCAGCAAGACACTTTCGGTTTTCGTGAATTATATCTTCAATTGCAACAACCAGTTCATTACTAGTCAAACATGGACGCTCACTTCGTTCATTATCATGCGTATTATCACGTTCACATCCTTTATTGAAAATATGATAAGTAATTCAATAGTAAGGAGATAAGTGAAAATGTCCTTACCATTGCCTTATCATATTTTCCATACACCTCACAGATCTGTTGATGATAAATTGGTTTAATGTTCTTCGCCTTACAAGTAGCGGGATTTTCAATTTTGTTCGCTACTTCAAACCAGCAAATAGTGAAATATAGTTTCGATGTCTGTAGTTTATTGTACAAATTGGTTAAATTAAATTAATTAATTTATTTTCGCGATCTATTTACATCATAAAATACCAGAGCTGGACAGGATACGAATCATTCAGGATTCGAATCCTGGCTTCAAATCCTTTTATAGGATTCAAAAGAGGCATTCGAATACTTTAGTTTAAATGAATTCGTGATCCGGATTCATTACATTTTTTTTAAGAGGATTCGTATTCGAATCGAAATGTGGGTGATTCGAATCCTTATAAAAGGATTCGAATAATTATAAAAGGATTCGAATATTAATAAAAGGATTCGAATATTTATAAAAAGATTCGAATATTTATAAAAGGATTCGAATACTTACAAAAGGATTTGAATCTTAAAAAATAATTCAAATTAATTGTGAGGATTAACATGAAAAATGTCTTTTGTGTTTTTAAATTTCTCGGTAAATCACTATTTCATACGCGTGGCGCATGAAGTAAAATTTCGAGTTTAGAAAAGCCCCGAAAATTTGTCGAGGGTCGCTGCGCGACCCTCGACAAATTTTCACGGGGCTTTTCTAAACTCGAAATTTTACTTCATGCTTAGTCTGGGAGTGGAAACGCTCGTTCGAAACTTCAAACTGATTGCCTTGATAAGAACATTAAATAAAGTAATTTTTTTTTAAATAAAAATGTAGTTTTCTAAATTTTGTTTAATATTATTTGAAGTAAAACTGACATGGTAGTGTTACCGGCGTTTTACCGCAAACGCCGAAACTTTGATTTAATCAGCGTAATTTAATAATTTTTCGGGCAACATAATTTTTGATTCGTTTTTTTACAGCGGCACCCATTTGTTTTTTTTTTTAATTTCCTTTATTTATCAGCTTCATAAATCATAATAATTATAAAATGAGTAAAGTCCGTATTACATACATTGAAAGTTGAATTTATATATTTTAATTTTAAGTTTACATAGGTTTTCTTTTTTTCTTGGGATTAGTAGGTTTTTCCCCATGTACAATTTTCACTCGCGTTAAACGCTTAATAATCCGCACGTTACGCCCACAACGCTGTACTCGAAATTTATCTCTATAACTACCCCAGGTACCAGTTACGCCCCGCATTTTGCGTACTGGGAACTTTTGTTATCCCTGTTTATAACGCCCGGGTATTCCAAAGACACGGGCTATTGTTAAGGGCAATGAAGGGAAAGTACGCGCAAACACGTGAGAGGGTACAGCTGCGGGATTATTTCTATTTTAATATGTGTGATTTCATTTAATTATAAATGACACACATATACCAACTAGTACCACTCATACAGGGAACATCGGCGAATAGTTTACCATATGTGGTAAAAAGTCCTACCGTTGGAACGGATGCTACAACCAGAACATGCAAACCATTTAAAGTTGTAAATACAATTATTTTGCAATAATTTTTATTTAATTACGTGGTTGTACAGCCGTACTGGTTCCCGGCGGTAGGCAATTTAAAGAGCTCATGCGCGCGCCTTAGCGCTGAGCGAAGCGCGATTCTTGTTTACCCCCAACCCCACGCGTCAGCCAATAGGAGAAGCCTTAGCCCTACCGGCTTCTCCCTTAACGAAACTGACTGACAGGCGGTGAGGTAGGGGAGTTGGTCGTTACAAGTTGAAAGTTGGGGTTGGTAGTTAGAAGTTGGAGTGGGTAGTTGAAAGTTGGAGTTGGTAGTTGGAAGTTGGAGTTGGTCATGTGGAGTTTACGAGTTGTCTTTTAAAGTTACAAGTGGTGTTGTTTTTTTTTTCATTTGCTTTTAAGTCGTGTCTGTTTATTTTAACTTTTTCTTCAACTTTTATTGAGTCCTGTTTACGCGAGTCCGACATTTTTTTCCCTAATTCCAATTAGTTCTTGTCTTCTCTTTTGTTTTTTGTTGTTTATTGTAAATATTAATTATTACTCCCATTTGATTTGGTTTGTGACTAAACCACAGTTTTCTTTCATGAACTAATTGCATTTTTTTTTTACTTTATTTTATCTTCAAACATTCGCTTACCCCCGTTACCTCTAAAATTTATAATAAACAAAGTGAAAGTGTTTGTGCCAATCCAGCGCAGAAACATCCAGAGGAAAGAAGACTTCAACTCTAAGTCGTATACTGTAGAGCAGCAAAGGTCAGAAATAACTAACAGTTTTTTGTATAGCTTGCCGATCAAGTGAGCCAGGCCGGAGGTTAACAGCGAGCACCACTGCCTATTTTGTCAAACTTAAATTTTTTGTCTAGCGTGAGTGCCCAACCTGTTTCAGTAGCCACAATCTGAAATGTTAAATGTTTCCGATATATCCCTGATTCAAGATTTTTTCCCTTGCCTTTTATTATAACTTTATTTGTCAATATTTAAGTTAATTTTATAAATTTTTATGTGTTTTGTAATTTGCCTGCTGATTTTTACAAATTTAATAATATCATATAGTTTTTTTGTTAGTGTTTTGGTTAATGTGAATATAATTCCATGACTTTTCTCTGGCTGTCCCGGTTTTAATGATATTCAGTGAATATATTATTTACGTAATTTTCAGGCATTCGTCGATATTAGAATAGAGTTCAATTTAAAGTTTTGAATGGGTGTTTCCACTCCCAGGCTAAGCATGAAGTAACATTTCGAGTTTAGAAAAGCCCTGTGAAAAATTGTCTAGGGTCGCGCAGCGATCCGAGACAAATTTTCACAGGGCTTTTCTAAACTCGAAATTTTACTTCATGCGCTACTCGTACAAAACACTGATTTGAAGTGAAGTTCAGAAACACACAAATACATCTTTAATCAGAGTAACACAGATATTTAGTCTGTTATCAACGATGTTCAGTGTTAATAATAAAGAATTATGTTTTGAATATTTTTGTTTAAACAACTGGTAACGATATTTATATATTAATGGTACAAAAAACTAATAAAATCAAATTTATTCTTAAATGATTTGTATTCGTGATTCGAAAAAACTCGAATCCTGTTCTTTGATTCGAATCATATTTATCTCGTACGAATTCTTTATTCGAGTATTTGTGATATTAGGTGATTTGGATTCGTGATTAGAATCCTTTTTACGAGGATTCGTCCCAGCTCTGTAAAATACTACAGTTTTATTAAAAACAGGTATACAATTTTAAAAAAATACGTTAAAAAATATTATTAAAAATAGCATAGAAATGTTTAAATCAATAACATGAAACGATAAATACAGATTATTTTTATTTTAGGTATACATATCACGATTTTTTTCATGTCAATTTGCAGACATTCGTTGTTTTATTTGATTTCAATTTAAAGCCTCGAACGAGTGTTTCCAATCCCAGATTAAGGATAAAGTAATATATCGAGTTTAGAAAAGGCTGAACATTTAGTTTGGTCGTTCCTCGAAGCAGAGCGACCAAACCAAATTATCAGGCTTTTCTAAACTCGAAATTTTACTTAACGCGCGACGCGTATAAAACACTGATTTAAATTGAAGTTCAAAATTTAGTGCTTAGGCTTGATCACATATTCATTAATTTTATAAATGTTTATATGAAATATTGAAAGTGGACTTAAACGAAAAAAAATCCTCGTATTTCAATATTTAACAAAAATCACTTATTTCAAATAATAATTACTATTTAAAAAAAAATTCAAAACGACCACACATAACATTTTATAAAAACTTCAGAACTGTAAAAATTGGGACAAATTGACAAAAGTGTAAAAATTGACAAAATCAAAAAAATAAAAATTCCAATCGAGTAATTAATTACTGAAATTTAACCTAAATTATAAAACTATATTTGAAAGATAATTAAGCCCCCTTAAATTGCTCTCTAGATCCACTGCTGGTTCACAGCGATTAGAATTAAAACAAAACAAATTAATTTCACTGTGAGTTATCTCAATATTTGTTAGTTTTTGATTATTATTTAAAAAAAAATGGATTTCTTTTAGAGGGGTTAGATAGGAGATTGGAAAATATATATTTAAAGTATACATACCGCCTGGTTTTGTTTTGAAAACAATTTCCTTCAAATCAATCTTGCTTTCGAAGGTGTTGTAAACCCGCGGTTGTAATGTATATTGAACGAAAGGTTGTAACTTCTGCACACTTATCGGTGTAGTGTCGTTTATCCAACGCTGAAGTGGACAATTGGCAAATTCTTCCACGCATGTTACGTTAACTTCAACAAAGAATTGTGAACTGATCAACGTGCAATTATAGCTAATGCCTATTTCCACAACGTCTGATTTCAACTGGCTTGCAGTTAAAAGGTACGCTTCTTCGATTAATTGATCTGAAAATTAAAAGATTTTTTTGACCGCCTCTACAAATTTCTCGTAAAATGTTTTGTTCGTCTTCAGTGCTTCAAAACCTCTGCAATTTGTATAATACTTTGAAACAATGTTTATTCATTTCTAGAGGTCAGTACAAACTGTGTTTACGTTTTATTTCATGTATAATGTAAATGGCATTCACATCATAAATTTATGTAGAAATTGCATAGGTATACTAAAATTATTCTTCAGAGTTACCCACGAACTGTCATTAAAACAGGTAATATACATTTTTTAAAAAATTATTAGTCAAGACCGAACATTACGAGCATACACTCGTAAGGTCATGTCTGTCGACATGTCTGCGGTCATCAACGAGCGAGGAACGGCACTCCCAGACAGTGATGACAACCTAGAAGAGGACAACTCCCCCAGGAGGACAAAAATTTGTTCAAATAAGCAAGCTGATAAAAGCGATCCGAGACATAGAGACATTTGCAAATATAATGTACAGTTAGAAAACCAGGAGCACAAACTGGAGTCCGTTCAAAACGAACATGTGAAGGACAGCGGCTTCACTGCACCGCCTCCAAGTAGCCGTACGCCAATAACCTCGTCTTCTGAGGTCAACCCCTAAGTACAAATTTAGGATTACCAGCAGTGGTTTAAAGATCCCAATTGATCCACCCAAGATACCACCATCTCAGCCAAAGGTAGATTTGACCTCTAAAATAAAAAGACCCCCGCTCATGGTCATCGAAGAGAAATACAAGATTAAGCACGTTCAAACAGCGATGAAAACAAACAAGGCAATCAACATCCTTGAGGAGTTAAGCGGCGCACAATATCACTTCCTACTAAAAGAAGACAAAAACGTTAAGTCCTGACAAGAGACATTCCGGCCGCATTTACGGAGGACGAAGTTTCCGATGCCCTTAGTGAAAAAAACATCACGTTCAACTCCTTATCAAGATTGAAGACTGCAGAACATACCCTCTAATTATGGTTAACGCCCCCAAAGCAGATGAGGGAAATTAAATCTCTGAACTCACCAACCTACTTGACCTTTGTGTCAAAATAGAAACTAAAAGAAAACCCACATTCATCAGCCGAGGCTATCGTTGTCAACAATATAGGCACGTGCAATTTCGATGTACTGTACAGTTTGTCTGTACCCTTTGCGCCTGCTTCCACTCTACGTTTGAATGCTTCTAAAAGGAAAGCAAGAGGAACAAATAAAATGCATCAATTGTGCATACTAACAAATGTAAGTAACACCCGATTTACCTCCAGAAAACGAAAGATGAAGCACGTATCAAGCGATTTGATGAAGATGTTTAATCCAACAAATCTTCAACACGAGGCAGTTGAAGTAGAAACAACAATCCAAAACCGCTCAGGCCGGAACATTGCCAAGGCCATCCGAGAAAACAGTATCCTAAAGCCCTGGGGCCCCGAGAATGTGACCTGCATTTCCTTCAGATTACGTGCCAGAGGTGACGTCAGATACGTTTTCTCAACCCTTTACTAGCTTCGCCTTATATTCGGATCACTTTTCGGTGATAATGGATTTAGGAACCTGTTATCAACAGTCCAAAATAATTCTCGACAACCGTAATTAATTAGTCAATTAGCCCGTGTGGCTGATTGACGCCGAAAAACAGCTTATTAAATTAAGATGAAAAACCTAGCCAAGAAATAATACGCAAAAACTAAGCATGTAAAAGACAAATAAAAATTAAACGCTTTATAGAGGGGTCAAAGAATATATCGCAGAGAAAAAAGAAGAAAAAATGGAGAAAACGGATTAAGGGGGCTTAGGAAGAAAACAGCTCCTTCTGGAAGCTCTTAAAATGTATCAAAAGAAGGAGAGCCAGAATTCCCTTACTGTGGAAAATAACCAAAGATATTACCACGATGAAGAAAAGGCCGAGCAAATTGCAAACCACTTTGTGTACCAATTTTCCAACAACGATTACACACCTCAACACCTTATCAATGAAATCAGCTATCAACCTTGTAGAACAAACCTCTGCAGAACCTCCGCCCAATATTAACATAGAGGAGGTAAAGAAAAAATAAATAGACTTAAGTCTAAAAAAGCTGCCGAAATAGACGACATCCCTAACAGGGCAATTAAACTCCTGCAAGATAACCCACTGAAGAGATTGAACAGGTTTATTAATGCCATCAGAACTCACAGCTACTTGGGAGACCTGTGGAAGAGATCAATTATTATAACTATCCCCAAAGGAGATAAAAATCTGGTGAAACCACCAAGCGACCGTTGTAAGCGATCTGGGACTACCACGGACCGTTGTAAGCGGCCTGGTTGGTATAATCGGGACCAATATATTACAACATTATTTTGTATTTTTTGAATTATTATTATTATTTTTTTATCTATGAGAACTACATTTATTTTTACATGAAATTTGACGACCGCCTCCGCGACCAAAATATGACGACTGCCCCCACGACCGAACATAATCCATCAAAACCTGTTAACAGACGGTCAATAATCCTCCTGGTAGGATTGGCGAAAATAACTGAGCTCATCATCGAGGAAGAGATCCAAACTTTCTCCAGAGAACACAACATCATTCTAAGTATCACGTTCGGCTTTCGCTCGCGATTGTCAGCATTACAACAGGCGACAAATTTAGTGGAAGAGAACGCTGATGGACGTAAAAAAGGTATACAACAGGGCGCGGAAAGATGCCACCTTGGTCTACAAACTTACGAAACACAAATTCCTTAACCAGCCAATCCGCAGCTGGTTAAACAACAGAAGCTTTAAAGTCCACAAAAACCATAACAAACTTCTACCCTAAGCTTTCGATACGTTAAACAATCTTGTGCACCACCTCACCAAAGATCCAATAGAAAAATGATCACTACTTTTCGGATTAAAATCATTAAATAAATTAAGTAAAAAAAGTATTCTTGAACACTGGGTCGGGAACATAGAAACTCACATTGTTGATATCTGTAATGTTGTCTATAAAGGTTGCATTTTGAATCACCTAACGTAATAATCTGAAATTTCGTTGATTTTTTTTCAGGTAAACGATTTATAAAATGATGTATTTCATTCAATTGTATTGCTTTAGGCCTTCATATTTATAAAACCGTTTGATATTATTCCATTTCTAAGTGCTTTCCACTTCTTGTTTGAGCACGAAGTAAATGTAACAAGTTAAGAAAAGCCTTACCCAGCTCCTTGGTGTCCGCACTAAAGCGGTACTCGTCTCCTACTAATGAATTCATCGCCCAGATCGAAATATCATACATCGAATACGGATGGAGATTTTCAAACGTGTGCTGGGGTTTTGTGACGTTGACGTTCCTGATTAAACTTGCGTCGTTCGTTTTATTTCTACACGAAATGTACTTATTGTGCTACAAACAAAAAGTCATACAAGTCATTATCTAACCTGACACAAAATTATGTAGGCAATTCTTTGCACTGGTGAGCTTTTTTGATGGCATGGTTCATAACAGAGTTTTTTTAAATTATTTGTCAATATTATTCGCTAGTATATATTTTTTTTAATAATTTTTTAAAGTACTGTGTTATATTTCAATATTTTGAAGAAAAATTCAGTAAATAAAAGTATTGAATGTGCTTTTTGTTAATATTTAATCAATTAGATATTTATTTAAATAATTAGTAAACACATGTCGAAGTTTCAAATAGTTAGATACAAAGCTGGGCGGTACTCGAGTACAAGTACTCAAAATGTATACTCTAAGTACTTTTCGTGTACTTGGTGCTCAGCGCACAGGTACTTAAAATTAAAGTACTTGTACTTGTACTCTACGCGTTTTTAGTTCGATAGATATTTATTAAAATAATTAGTAATCACATGTCGAAGTTTCAACTGGTTAAATACAGAGCTGGGCGGTACTTGAGTACAAGTACTTAAATACTCAAAATGTTTACTCTGAGTACTTTTCTTGTATGCGGTACTCAGCACACGGGTACTTTATCTTTAAAGTACTTGTACTTGACGCGTCTTTAGTTCGTAAAATGCACCTACTAAGTTCATTTTTTGATGAATATTTACGTTTAACGTCAAAATGTTGATATAAGTATAATATAAATTATACCAAAATATTAATAGAAATAGTCAAATTATATCAAATATCAAAACTTCAATGGATATGGTCCTATGTCATATAAAGTTATATTAAAATTTGAAAAGAAATAGTAATTTGAATGGAAATAGTTATGATATATCAAAATTTGAATGTCAATTAATAACAAAATTTTAACAGAAATAGTCAAATTACAGCATTCGTGAGCTGGACATCGTTGTAGTTGGACGTACAATAAATCGAGCGAATTAAAACCAAAACCTACCGATATACCACCCATATCAGGTATTAAATCAATAAACCATGTGTGACGAAGATGAATTCAGCATAGAGTACGAAGGCTTTACTGAGGTAACTTCAAAAAAGCGTGGCCGCCCGCCAAAGCTTCCAGTAGGAAAAGCCAAAAAACAAGCGACAGGTAACACAAACTCACCAAAATCCACAAGCAAAGCATTGTAGTGAATCTTAAAACACCTAAACGCACAAACAAACCAACAATCGACACCAGGGCCATCGCACAGTAGCGATATCTGATCACAACAACCCACACCAACACATCCCCCACGACTTTACTCATAACAACAACTCTCTCAGACGCAACAACAATTTTCTCACACAACAACAAGCACCCGCACTCAAATACACCACAACACTTACAAAACAACTCAAACAAACAAACCAATCAACAATTTCAAAACACATACAACATAACCAATACAACAGAACTCACCCGCTTACAACTAGTGTAAGTCTGGATAGATAACACAAATGACATGGAGGCCGTTATTTCTAAAACAAGAACAGGATTCGTACTGAAATCAAATAACAGCTCCACCACGTGCGAATCTAACCTGAACGTGTTAAAGTCAAAAAACATCATCCATCAATATGCATCCACATCGTACGCTCCGCGCGGACGCAACTCAGCCGTCCCCTCCTAATCATGCGTGATCCGCAGCCTTGAGCCCGAAATCGAAGAAGCGGCAATCAAAGAGCACTTGAACGCGGCCGGTATCGAGCACCGATACTGCCGCCGCATTATCTCAAAGGCCACAGGAAACAAAACAACAATGGTCCAAATTATAACAGCCTCACACAGCTCCTACACTCCTACACAAACATGTGCAAAGTCTATCCGGTTGAAGAAAGCCTTGCCCCACAGCCTCTGCCTGCACCATGCAACGGTTACCGTACACTTTCCCGAATATATTTTCCCGAATGACCTTTTTCCCGAACGCCATATTTCCTGAAAATAGAAAACCCGAATCCCATTTCCCGAATCCAATTTCCCGAAAGGTATTGTTCCTGAATAAAATATAAACTATTTAGAACAGAATATCATCATATGGTTTACACTTATAGCAGTCCACTTTCGAGGATAATGCGTTTTGCAAATTTGTTACAGCGTTTTGAAAATTTTGATTTATTTGCTGATTCTATAAATACTTTTAAACGTAATTTGCTGCGTACCAATTTAGAAAGTATTTTTGCAAAACTCCATCACCTTAATATTTTTTGTTCCTCATTAATGTGCATAATGTACCTATGTTTAGGTAAATAGACTTTAGGTATTATATATAAGTTATATTTTGTAATCATTGTATAAAATTGGAGATTTTCCGTTTTCGAAAGAAATAAATACAATAAATACAATTTTGAAACCCAAACAAATTAAGTGTTTTATTAAAGTGATATTATGGAGTTTTAACAACTAACAGCCTCAACTAAACAGTAAATACAAGCTAAATTCTGACTTCAGTTTCTGGAAGTATTCACCTAAACTAGAAAAACCCTATTTGGGTTTTGATAGTTTAGTTCGGGAAAAACATCATTCGGGAAAGTTGATTCAGGAAAGCAGTATTCGGGAAAGTGTTTTTGGGAAATGTATTATTCAGGAAAAACGTAATTCAGGAAAAATATATTCGGGAAAATGTATTCGGGAAAATGGGCGGATACGCCATGCAACAAATGCAGTAAATTCGACCACGTTACGGCGGACTGCAAAGAAAAAATAACCTGCGCTAAATGTAACGGCGAGCACTTTACATCCGCTTGTACTACACAACTGCCGAAAGGAGGACCACGGCGCTTGATCCACTACGTGCCCTAACCGCCTCAAGGAATTCCCAATATAAAAATTCATTGCACCAACAAAATATCATCTGACATTGACGACATTAACATTAAACAGACTCGAGTTCACAAATCCACCACACTACATGACCACATTTTAGACAATTACGTAACAGAAATAAACAACCCGACCAATACTGACCGCCAATTCCTCATTAAAAAATTGAAGGAACGTTTTATTGAATCCTACCAAATCGACACCCATGCGTCATTCACAGGAAACTGAATGTTCCTTGTCATGTTCGACCTTTAATACCCCGATAGCCCGGTCCCAACTGTTTCATCTGAAGGAGTTTACTCTGCTCACTGTGTTGTCTAAAATGACTGATCATTCTTTGATTTAAACCAACATTAACTCGCTCAATAACACATCCCACATTGTATTCAATTACCTCAACACTAACGCTGTACATGTATGTTTGCTGGTCGAAACTAAATCTAAGAAACCCTTCTCCTTTAATAACTGGAATCACATCAAAATCCCTTCTACTATCCACAATACAAATTATAGGGGTGGCTTAGTTGCAAGAGTTCACCCTAGCCTAAACATTGGTAAAAGCAATCCTCCCAGAATCAATCATTCCCTTAACAAATGCCTACACTTTATCCTTACCCACTAATCTCTGCAAATCCACATATTCCTTGTCTATATCCACCCCCATTCTCCTATAGATGACACCATATTTATCAAAGCATCACTTTACGCAAATGCTATAATCATCGGAGATTTTCAATATAAACAAAAATAAAATATCCAACTCAAATTTCGTACGTATCCACACCCCTCCCACATTTATACCACCCCAGACGTCTTCCTCTGCACACAAAACATCCAACACCTTATCCACTCTGTAAACCTCATCCCTGACCTATGTTCCGATCACCTAGCTATCACTTTTCAAATAAAATCCAACCAACTCATTCCCGAACCTCGACCTGACCTCATTTATGACTTCAAAAACTGTGACATTAACAGAGTTTCACTTGACATGACCCAATTCATATCCTCTAACCCTGACATAACTCCCATTGCCATAGAACAATTTAACAAAATCCTATGAAATTCCATACAACAAAACACTCCAACTGTTACCAAAACGTCCAACAAATACCCCCTCCCTAAATGTATCCTTAGACTGTTAAAACACAAACGACAACTATACCGAGACATCAGACAAATGGACACACCAGAACTTAGACAGAAATTTAATACATTGAACAAGGTAAGTTCTGGTGTGTCCATTTGCCTGATGTCTCGGTATAGTTGTCGTTTGTGTTTTAACAGTCTAAGGATACATTTAGGGAGGGGGTATTTGTTGACAGAAATTTAATACATTGAACAAGGACAGTAAAACACTTATTTTTAAATACAAGACGAACGTATGGCTAAAGTCATGTAAAGACATAAACGACCTGTAAGGCAAGACATTTTGGACACAAATAAAAAAACTCTCAAAATATAAAAAATTGACAAACTTTAACAAATAACTGACCCTGACACGACACGGACATAAATACCATTGCCAACAGATTTGCTGACCATTTCAACGAAACATATAAAACCACAGAAGACACGGACTATGACCATAACTTTTTTAAGAATGTCGAAGACTGGTACAAGGACTATTTTGAAAAGATTAACAAAACCAAATGACTTATTTACTAAAGGCGAATACGATAGTGTATTGAAAAAAGGAAAAAACACTGCACCCGGACATGACTACGTACATAGACGCATCTTTAAATCCTTACCACTCCATATCCACGACCACATACTCAATATCACCAGAATGAAAGACAGGTATCATAATATGCTTACCAAAATGCGACCATAACCCATCCCTTATTCCCAGCTACCGTCCAATAACATTGCTTCCTGTCCTTGGTAAACTATACAAATCCCTTTTCAAAAATAAAATCCGTTCACTAATCTCGAAACGCACCCCCAATTATTAATTTGGATTCCTTCCCAAACGCTACACTACTCTTCCACTTACCATTCTCACATCCAACCTACAGGCATCCCACCTCGAAAGCAAATCCTCTGCATCCCTATTCCTTGACATCCAAAAAGCTTTTCACTCTGTATGACACAAAGAACTCCTCTTCAAATGCAACCTGCTTAACATACTTCCACACCTTATTCACATACTTCACTCATTCCTCTTTAACAGATCCTTGAAAGTAAAAATCAACCACTGTCTCTCCTCTTCTTTTGCGCCAGAAAAAGGTGTTCCTCAAGGTTCCCCTCTCTCTCCACTCTTGTATAATATTTTCTGTTCAGATATCTACCATCCTAACCCAAAACATTTCAACCTATCAAAATACATCCTACAGTTCGCCGATGATACCGCCCTTATATCCCACGCTCCTACCCTAACCAAAGCTCTCCAAACTCTCTAAAAATTAATTGACACCCTCGAACAGTGGTTCGCAAAATGGAGAATAAAAATTAATCCTCGCAAATCACAACTCCTTATCCAATACCACAAAATGAACAACTACCCATTCACTATCTCCATATCACAAAACCCAATTCATCCCTCCTCTAATATTAAATATCTTGGATTTATTTTTGACCACAAACTTAACTTTAAAAAACATGCTTGTGATATAAAAAACAAAATTACCACTCGGGCAAAGCTGTTCGAAAATTTAACATATAAACAGGCTGGTATAAACATTAGATCAGCTACACTAATTTACAAAATGATATGTCGTCTGTTAATAGATTACGGATCCATCCTATTCTCCACATCCCAAAATCCCACACTCCACCATATCCAAGTTAGCGAGCGAGCATCCCTAAGAACCCTTACTAAAATCCGCCATCCTTTAACACATACATAATCCCTCTAACCAACTCCTCTACGATAACACTCTCATAATTCCCATAGATGAACGCCTTCAATTCCCTTTCGAAAAGTGTTCTAAAAACCATTTTAATTACCGCATTATGACCCAATACTGTTTCCATCGAAATCCCACTATAATTCCCAAATAAAAAAAACCAGCAATAACCGTATTTTAATTCATTTTATCATTTAACCCATACACTCATTAAGGACTGACGTACGACATTGACCATCACTCTAGGCAGAAAGACCTCAGGTCGATAGCCATTTGACAGCGACAGTGACAGTTACATCCTAACATTCATTCATTTTTCATATAAGATAATATACAAAAAATCAAACAATTGTTTTACGAGTGTTTTCCATTCCCGGATTAAGCATAAAGTAAAATTTCGAGTTTAGAAAAACCTGAGCGCTTGGATTTGGACGCGTAGTCTCCAAATCCAACCGCAGGCTTTTCTAAACTCGAAATTTTCTTTATGAGCCACGCGTATAAAACACTGATTTCAAGTAAAGTTCAAAATATATAAAAACATTTTTAAATTATAGTTATTCGTATTTTCATTTTTTGTACTCAGTACTTTGTACTCATAAATGTACTAGGTACTCGAGTACAATTTACGTGTAGTACTTATACTTAATACTCAAGTACATTTTACTGGTTTTTAGAACAGCTCTTATGGATAACGTAAATTTGATTACAATTAATTTTTGTTGACGACAATCTTATAATATGTGCATTATTTAATTTTGTGGGCAGCATAAATGGGGTGCATTTAACAATCAAGTACATTAAACACGGGATTTCCGTGTTTAATGTGTTTTTTTACACGAATATAAATAAATGCCTAGTTTGATTTTTTACCGCTATGCAGTAACAGCGCTGTGCTAGTCAAATAAAGTACGAAATAATCGCGTCAAAATTTTCGCCGTTCTCAATAGTTTAACCTATGTAAAACGAGCTTGTAAACATAAATCATTCTCAAATCGGTTAAACAATTGTGCTTCTATCTGTCGCGAGTGTTTTTTAAAGCGGACAAACGTTAACACCGTGAAAACTCCATCCAATCGAAAGAGCTTTTTTTTATAAAGAGCGTGTTTCTATGTAACTAAGGCGAAAGGGTAGACTGTGTAGGTATTATTTATTGTTGAACGATTTTTCATATTTGTGTTAAAGTGAAATTAACCCTATTACCCATTCAAATCATAATACCGCAATCTGTCATCATTTATCTGTCAAATTATTATAAAACAAAAACGTATATTAAAACTGACGCGCATTTGATAAATATATATAATAAATGTTGTGTTATATATTATTATTTTCGTGAACAACGTATAGGGTATAACTCGCATATAATGGCTATTAATCACTCGAACGACTTGCTCCACTCGCCTTCGGCTAGTTCCGCAAAACTCGTTCTTGTGATTATTAGCTATCATTATATGATCGTTGTACAATATACTATTATTCACGGTACTTCATATTAATTGATTGCTTCGATATCCATAATTTTTACTTTCCCCCACATGCAAAACAAAAGGAAGTAGCGTTAAATAGAAATATTACTTAAAATTGAATATTTTTTTTATCAATTAGATTATTATTACAAATAAAAATAATCTTGATTAATGTTATGATGATGTGAGGGAAAGGTGACGCCAATTTTGTTCGAAAAAACTTGTTAACAACAAGTATTGAAAAAGGATTGGAGTGAAGTAGTCGATCTTTTTTATCGATCTTGCCTATCACTATCTAATATTATATTCAGAATAAAAACAAAACATCAAGTGCAGTTTGAAAATTAAGTCAACACGAACTGCATGTTTACTCACTTTTAATACAATGTTGTAACCTAATATGTTTCCGTTAGGATACGTCGGCGGATTCCAACTGACGAAGATCTCATCCCAAGTGCTGTTGAAGCCCACTCCGGTCACCTCGCTCGGGGCTTTAAACAAACACATTATTAACAAAACAATTCGCATACATTAAATAAACTCACTGAATTTAGTGACTTTGCTACTGTGGAGAAGTTGAGGAATAAACCGAAATACCGGTAAAAACTCTACAGACGAAAAAAATATTTATTTATGTTTATAGTGAACTTCAAAATTATATTAATTTAAATGTAGTACAGCTACGATTTCGTCTTAGGAGGAAATACTAATACGATCAAGTTTTAGAAAAATTAAAATGCGTCTAATTTAACCTAGCGTTTTCCTTTTTAAATCATAGTTAATATTTCACTACGTGAAAGATGACAAGCTTGTTCTAGATAAATATGTTATAAATTAATAAAACTCTGTGAATATTTGATTGCTCTCCGACGTGGATAAAATGGATTACCTGCTTCTTTAGTGGTAAACTGGCCTGATAATTCCGTTCTTTCCTTATTTTTAATTTCGTAACTATACTGGGTGCTCGGCTCGAGGTTCTGCACTAAATTAGTAAGCTCAAGCACTCGGTTGTCAATATCTCGACCATCTTTAGTCACACTTAGCATATATTGACATAATTCGTCAGTGGTACCCTAAAATTAAAATATCAGTTAAAAAGGAACATTATACAGGCTTTTAATAAATAATATTAATTAATTTGTTAATTAATAATAATAATAATAATAACAATATTTATTCCCAACAGACAAATGGTATTACATAGAAATATTCAAGAATAAAAATATAATTACAATACATTTGTGAGTAAATTAATATGTGCAACAAGAAGAAAAAAAAATTAATCAAAACACTCATAGGCCTTACTCTTGAATTCCTGAAAAGATGTGAAAATATCAGTATTGTACTGAATTTGATGGTAGGCGCCTACCATTTTAATAATAGGTGAGTTTGTATGGTGATTAGAATTTGGTGTACAGTATACGAAGGTTAAAGGGTTCCTAGCATTGACTCGTGATAGATGAAATGAAAGTGTTTGTAGCATCAACATTTCATCAATTTTATAGTGAATTGACTTATATAGAGTAATAACATTAAGTATACTATGGTTGTTAGCAACAGACAAGATCTTAGATAGATATGTTCCGTGCTTTTTAAAATATATAAATTTTAAAAACCTTTTCTGAACAGATTCAACATGTCGAACGTGAAGTTGTGTATATGGATTCCATATGGGTGCACAGTAGTTTAGTTTACTAATAATAAACCATTTTAATAGTAGCATAAAGGTCTTCATATCCTTGAAATCGCGTGTGGTTCTAATTATAAATCCAAGCTGCCTGTTATATTTCCTTATAGTATGAATAATGTGAGCATGGAAAGTTAATTTATGGTCAAAAAGTATGCCTAAATCATATATTTCTTCCACTCGCTGTAATAGTGCACCTTCCACTGTATAGTTATAGATGATGGGAGCCAATTTTCGTGTATATGATACTATAGAGCACTTCATTGGGTTTAAGCATAGTTTGTTATCTCCGCACCAAGTGTTCAATTTATTCAGATTAATTTATTCAGATTATGTTGTAATATACACCAAATGTTCAATTTATTCAGATTATGTTGTAATATACACCAAGTGTTCAATTTATTCAGATTATGTTGTAATATATCACAGTGGCTGGTATTGTTTATAGTTCTATATAATTTGATGTCATCAGCATATATTAGTATATCACAATCAACCACTTTGACAACATCATCTATAAATATACAAAATAGAAGGGGTCCCAAATTAGATCCTTAGGGCACGATACTTTTAGTAATGTTGATCTGAAATTTATATCCATTTAGTTCGACATGTTGTATTCTGTTTGTAAGATATGAACTTATAATATTTATTATGCAATTAAGGAGTTCAAAAGCCCGCTTTTTTATCAGTATATCATGAGGCATTCGATCGAAAGCCTTAGATAGGAGATATGCTGAGTAATACCGCTGAGATTAGTCAAAGTTGAACGTTTCGGTATAAACCCGTGTTGTTGAGGTGATAATTCGGATTTAATTGAGCTATAAATGTAATTGGTTAATAAGCGTTCAAATACTTTACAAAAAATACTTAGTAGTGAAATCGGTCTATAGTTGAGTATATCCGACGTATCACCTTTTTTGTCTACTGGTATTACTCTCAGATACTTCCAACATGTCGGAAAGTTGCCAGTTCCAAAGATGCTTTGCTAATACAAAAGCAGTGTCCTTTACAATGAACTCTGGAATGTTGTCGACGCCCTTTGTTAATTTAGCTTTAGATCTTTTCATTTCCGCAGTAACCATGTCTTCTGTCACACTGACTTGTCCCATATAAGTATTCGTTGATGAGTTGTCCTGAAGTCCTGGTCCATGAGTATGATTCTGGCTGAAATAGTCTGCAAATGCATCCACAATTTTTGACCCGTTATCCAAATATTGGCCTTGCCATGACATCTCTGACGGAATCCTGTCCTGGTTTCGTCGGTCATTAACGAAGTCCCAAAATTTTGTGGGATCAGTAGATAAACGCTTTTCGGAATCTTTAATATATTGATTATATGCATCTTTGATGCTACGTTTGATGCTTTTATAAATGCACACTTAACCGAGTCGGTTTGGTGGAGACGGTATGCTTTCAGCCGTCGGTTCTTCAGACGAATTTGCTTTATAATATTATGATTAAAGAATACAGGATAGCGCGTTTTTTCTTCATTCTTATTTTAGGTATCCATTTATTCATGATTTCATAAAGTTTACTATAAAATATTTGGCATGACTCATCCACCATGTTGCATTTATACAAATCACACCATTCCACCTCGCATAGATTTTGATAGAAGGAACATAAGTCGGCTTTCTTGAAGTTGTATACAAAAATGTTACTTTTAGGTTCGAAATGTCGTAAGTATTAAGCCAATGGTCAATAGTCAATGGTGGATGATATTCATCTAAAGGGATAATTGGTTGATAACATCTTTCTACTTTAGTTTTCAAATTATTGTTGGTGATGATCAAATCTAAAATTCTATTCGTATGATTAGATATTGTATTTATCTGAACTTAATCGCACGATCCCAGGAAACTGTTTAATGTGATTATTCAAGGCGTATTTAAACTAGGATTGTGGGTGCTATTTTCATATTCAGGGATATTAAAGTCACCTACAAGTACTAGGTTATCTGAGTATACATTCGAACTAATAAAATCCAGAAGTGTTGTATAATCATCTGGTGCTGTTGAAGGTGGTATAGATAAGCAAACAATATCCACGGACTGTTTATCGACATTTAATATAACTGTGTGTATCGGTAACTGCGAGTAGTACACCACCACCTCTACATCTTTTTCTGTCATTACGTATTATATTATAGTTAGGAGGAGACAATTCAGCGAAATCAACATTTTCATTAAGCCATGTTTCAGTCAATCCTATTACATCATAAGAAGTACTGCTTAGAGCATTGTACAGTATATTTGTTTTTGATTTGAGGCCTCTAACATTTTGATAGTAAACGCTCAAGTTTGTTTGTTTCTGTTGGGATATGTTTAATTTTCCGGTTTATTTACGATGGTAGGGACATTTCGAATATATTTTTCGATTCACCTACATCTGTTCTATGTTTTAATTCATCACGTAATTAATTTATATACTTTTGCTGCTGTGGTGTTTGGTCACATTTGAGTGTGAGTCCTTCAACTGTGTTCATATTTTTTAACATTAGTTAGACGGTGTTAGATTCAGGAATATTGAAGATAATTAAGTGATTTTCACGCTGTTTACCTTCCTCTACTTCAGTCATTATTTTTATAGTTGCGTCATTTATTTTGTTAGTTAAATTAGATGTTTTTAGTTTATTAATTTTATCATTTATTATATTGACTATGCGTTTTAACGAATCATTTTCACTTTTGAGAGTTTGTATTTGCAATAATACTGCTTCAAGTTTAATCATTTTTTCCGTTTGTGCTTTAGATTGTATTGTTAAACTTTAAGCTATTGACAATTGCATAGATTCTTAAGTATTTTGACTAGTAGAAACAGGAGGGCACGAATGTATTTGAAAGCATGGAGGATGGAAAATCTATAAGCTTGTCTTGCATTCAATACCATTCTTTAGTGTTACCGCAACTCCCACCACACATCGTGGATTGAGACAGCATATTTAAAAGCGATTTAATAATAATAATTTACGCGTATTAATAATAATAGAATAGAATATTACATTTTATTTAATTATTATTAATACATTTAATTTTAATGATACTGGCATAGGGATGTATGATTTTGTTTATATCCGTGGCCTACCTGTGTATGTCTATATCAGTCACCCTGATTGGCCCCTGTGTGTGTTGTGATCTTGTGTTATGTGAGTTGAGTTGCATACATTGTGAGCCCACAATGAGTATTTAATTTAACCGAAGCGTCTGTGGGTTTTTTGTGCGGGCGGGCAGGAGAGTTTTTTTGCGAATACACGGCTCGGGGAGATTTTTTTGATCGTGATTTTTTTGATCGTTCGAAAAAATGGCGTTGCTGTTAGTGAAATTAATTAAAAAAATGTTTGGGATTAATAGAATGTAATATTCTATTACACCATTGGAGACCGCACATCTTAGGTATGAGAATAAATAAAACTTATTTGTTAAAGTTCACAAGATTTCATCAGCCCTGAATTCAGCAACTGGTCTTGTTTTTCAAAAGTATTACCCAATAACATTTTACCAATACCAAACTCAAAATGTTATTGGGTAATACTTTTGAAATACAAGACCAGTTGCTGAATTCAGGGATTTACTGAGTCAATTGCAATAATTGTACTAAATTGTATATTGGACAAACAAAAAGAAACGTGCACATCAGATTGAAAGAACATATCTACCACATCAGAAGCCAATGCCCTGACAAATCAGCAATTGCTCATCATACTTTGACAACAGGCCACAACTTCAACAGAAATAAAGTCGAATTATTAAGAGAATCCAGCAGTTATCAATTAAACATGTTGGAAGCGATAGAAATGATGAAAAATAAGACAGAACTACTCAATTTCGATTTAAGCCCAATAACGAACCCTATATTAAATTTTTTACCCAACAGATAATCCTCATTAACACAATTGTGAACCCTCCCAAGTCCGAAGCCGAATAATCCCCATTTCCAAGATATCGCATTCGTTTCAAAATTCAAATTACTTTTTTGGTATTTCCGCCTAATCCGAGTAGGTATATATTGTAAACATTTATCGTTTTATATTCAGTTAGCTATTGATAATGGGTACTTAGTACCCGAAATGTACATCAAGCAAGAAAAATAAAAGTGAAGAAAGGAATATAACTGTGTTTAATTAAGTGACTTAACACCTTCACGTAGCTCATACAACTACATTAATTAAAATCATTGATGAATGATTGCAGTATTTAATATTGGGACTATAGTTAATTAAGAATTATGAAATTTAATTGCCGTGTAATTGTGAATATCTGCATATTCGCATTGGATCCAACGCGTATCGCGATATCGTTTTTTTGATTTATTGTTTTGTGATAATTTAACAAAAAAATAGATGATTGAAATAATTTTCAAGTCAAATTTTATTTTCAGTTGTTTATAACTACTGATTAGTAAGGATTTTTTATGATAAAAAAAAAATTTTGAATCTGGTTTATTAGGATTTTACTTTACAGATAATCATTTGATTTAGTTTAATGTTAAAATCAACAATGTTTTGAATTATGTTAAATAGTTTTGAAATTTGGTTAAGTTTAGAATTGTTGTTATGAAAAATATTTTTAAGTAGTGTTCTGTTAGAACTTAGTTCTTGGAAAATACAGAGTAGTGCTGATAAGTTTAAACAAGTTACATAATTATGTCTGAATTGATAAATATTAATAAGTTGTCTGAGTTGTAATCTTTTGTTTAATGTCCACGTTTGCTGTTTTTTATTTTTTTATCAAGAACTAAATATTTATTTTGTGAATTTATTGGTTTTATTTAGGATCACTAGTTAAGAATTTTAATTTTGTAATTTTTATTAAAGTTCCATAGCTGAGTGCCCCTTGAATTAAAAATTACTGGCGCCCACCCTCATCATCTTTGATTGTTGTTTTGAATCACCACCTTCGCACCGCTCTTTAAAAGCTGAGGGTATAATCAAGGGGTACGGCGAATTGTTTAAAATAAAACAAATTTTAAATAATTCGTTTATTTTGCAAAAAGGGGCCATATACTATAATATATCCTCTAAAATTATTAATATTTGAACCCTTAAATTTATGCTTATCTCAAATAAAATGGAATTGACATTGAAAAATTGAAAAAGGATTGTAAACTTGAAGTTTATTGTTTGTTTTTAACTTTTTATTCTTACATTTCAATATACGTTTACCTTAAATGAAATGGAGTTGATATTGCATAAAGTATGTTACAAGCAGAATTGGGTCGGATTCGAATCATTCAGGATTCGAATCCTGGAATCGAACCTTTTTAGAGGATTCAAAAGAGGCATTCGAATACTTTAATTAAACTGGATTCGTGATCCGGATTCGTTACATTTTTTTAAGAGGATTCGTATTCGAATCCAAATGCGGGTGATTCGAATCCTCATAGAAAGATTCGAATAATTATAAAAGGATTCGAATACTTACAAAAGGATTCGAATACCCACAGAAGGATTTGAATCGTCAAAAATAATTCGAATTAATTGTGAGGATTAACATGAAAAATTTGTTGTGTTTTTTTTAAATTTCTTGTTAAATCACAGTTTAATACGCGTGACGCATGAAGTAAAATTTCGAGTTTTGAAAAGCCCCGTGAAAATTTGTCTCGGGTCGCTGCGCGACCCTCGACAAATTTTCTACCCGGGGCTTTTCTAAACTCGAAATTTTACTTCATGCTTACTCTGGGAGTGGACAACACTCGTTCTTAGAAGTTTCAAATTGAAGGATCACTCTAGATTACTAAGTTTATTACCATTTTACAAAGGCTACAGCTCGCAGGACCAATCATGGTATTCGGAGACCGAAGGACTACAGGGAGTCGAAGTTTTTTTTACAAGAAAACAACGAATTAAGATATTCGTTGTTTTCTTGTAAAAAAATACTTCGACTCCCTGTAGTCCTTCGGTCTCCGAATACCATGATTGGTCCTTCGAGCTGTAGCCTTTGTAAAATGGTAATTAACTTAGTAATCTAGAGTTTGCAGCATGGATAGGAAAGAATTGCATTTTCAACTCCATTTAAAATCAGTGTTTTATGCGCGTGGCGCATAAAGTACAATTTCGAGTTTAGAAAAGCCCCGTGAAAATTTGTCTCGGGTCGCTGCGCGACAAATTTTCTACGCGGGGGCTTTTCTAAACTCGAAATTTTACTTCATGCTTAGTCTGGGAGTGAAAACGCTCGTCCAAAACTTCAAATTGAACTCTATTATTAAATCGAAGAATACCTGAACATTATGTAAATAGAAGATTCACTGACTATCATTTTGTGGGATATGACATTTACCATTTTTATTTCCCACATGACACATGATTTACAGCTCAAATTTCCTGCTATTTTAAATGACGTAGAAAGCAAATACAGCTACCATAAGAAAAATTAAACTTAATACCGACTTCATTCAGACTCCAGTTCAAAGGCACAAATTCTTTATTTGTGTTGAATCAAATTAAATTAAAAGGTACACTTAACCAGAGGGAGGAATATGGGGTTCAACACACCCCCTCCCGAAATATTTAAAATGTTAAATTTTTGTAAAAGCTTTTACATACAAAAATATAACATTTTGAATTTCGGGGGGGGGGGGGGGGGGTTAAAGCCCATATCCCCCCTCTAAACCTAAACACAATAAGACTACACTTACAATTTCTCATTTATTTCGTATAAAATTTAAAACCGTGTCCAGTTAGTCTACAATTATTAGACCATTCAACATTTAAAAAGAATACGTATGTGAATAATGAACATAAAATATTATTTGAAGACTTTTTCTTTCTTACACTTAATGATTTGCTTATACATTTGTTATAGTTTCTTCAGATTTCCTCTTTTCGTTTCAACGATATGTTCATCGTTCACACAACCATTCTTCTATAATTTCTAAACGATTATAGTAATTGTTGATTGATACTAAATAAGTCCAAAATACTTAGCACGCGAAGAATTTCCAGCAAAAGTACATTTTATGATCTGATATTTTTCTTTTGTGGTATGAATATCAAATAATGTTTTGTGTCTTAATGAATTTAGATGAAATTTAATTTCGCATCAGATAAAGTATCTCAAGATAGATGATTCCATTTAAAAAATTAAGTTATGCATATTTGAAGTACTGAAGAATACCGTCGATGGACTCGGTTCAATTTAGAAAATTTGACTAATGGCAAAAACCTAAACAAATACTACATTTCTTCCCGAATCCAAAACCGTAAGCCGTACAACTCTGACTTATTTCGTTTTGAAGATATTGTTAATGGCGTCAAGCTCTAAAATCGTCAAATTTATCGAAAAAAAAAATGAAATAACTCGAAAACGGTTCAACTGAGACCCAATGTTGTGTGCATAAACTCATGTTTATTTTAAACGAGCAATCCAAAAATGTAAAAATATACAGGGTGTTTTATTTAAAATAAGGAAGTTGGTATTTACTTCCGGTATAACCGCAAGGCTGCCATATTTAGCAATAATTTTAGGTTATAAAAAACTTGATTCTGAACAACTTTTATTTAAAACTTTTTTTGCTATTTTCAACGATACGCTCACTATAGACCGATTTCCGCTTAGTGACTCACCCTGTATATTGCAATGTTTATTCTGGGTTAAAGATCACAATGAAAAATATTTGGAAAATAATAATTTATAATGAAATACGACTTACGAGAAGCCGGTTAAATTTAGCCCAAAACGGAACACGCTATCATGCACCAAAATTATTTAACAAATTACCACAAGGGATAAAACTTCTCAAAGGTAATTTTTTTAAAATAAGCATTCAGAAAATATGACTTGAGAATGCATTTTATTCTTTAGAGGAGTATTTATCGTATAATTTTAATATATAAGTGATATTATTTTAATTAATGTATATTATTTAGTGTGATTAATGATTGTGTTGTATTTTAACTTAAAAAAAAACGTTTCATATTTATTAAGCATATATTTTATATTTTATACTTGTGTAAAACCATGTTTATGTGTTTTTAATAATAATTTTATAAATTTTACAAAGATTGATTAGCAATATTTATATGTATATGACTTGTGTTAACGTTTGTAAAGCACCAAATAAATTGATTTGATTAGATTTGATTTGATTTTATTTGATTTAATATTAAATAGATTGATCTAAAATAAATGATAAATAAAATTAATCGTTGCTTAGGAATCTCCATAAGAGCAATCTAAATTTTAATTATACTTTTAATAAATAGGGGGCAGCATCGTGCTTTTTTAGCAATATTTTAAAAATATACTCTGACTTCTACAAACATGTGAAAAGAAATTAGGTTTGATATGTAGAATTCGTGTATATTTGTCGCGACACGGGCTTCTGGCTGCTGGCTCCCGACTTTGAGTTGCGAATGTATTTTTTCTGACGCGGACCGTTCATTCATTATGGTATTGATACACAACAAAGAAAGACATTAAAATATTTTCCAATACATTTTGTAAATATAATTGCATTTCTGGATTCATGTTTTGAATAGGAATGTGAAATGCCATTAAATGTTGATTTAAGTGCTGAGTCGGAAAAACTCCTTTTTCGTTTATAATTTACCAAATTTAATGTTTTTTGTTATTTTCGACATTTTAAAAGATTTAAATTTATTTGTATTATGTTTATTTAAAATAATAATAATAATCATAATTATTGGGCCCCGTGAATTTAAAGGATTTTAGTTTATTTTCAGTTTCGAGAATTTTTAATGAATTTCCAAAATGTTAGTTAATCTTTAACGCTTTTTGTAACAATTCCATGATTTCTTTTCCTGAATTGTTTAAATTTTTCTTAATTAATTTCCCCAAGATTAATTTTGAAAATTTTGACTCGTGTTATGAAACTCTAATATTGTTGTTAATTTATAAAATTCTAACGGTTTATGTGAATTTCGAATTTTTTTAAATGTTGATGCTATTCGTGAATTCTTGAGATTTTTGTCATATTTTAAAACGTTAGCAATTTTCGTAAATTTCCTAAATTTTCGTTAATTTGCATGAATTCCCACGATTGTGGTTAATTTTCATAATCTTATTTTTCGGGAATTTTCAACGTTTTAGTCAACTTTAAAAACCAAAACGCTTTTCGTAAATTTACAAAATTTCCGTTAATTTTCAAAAATTCGACGATTTTCGCGAAATCCAAAGATTTTCATTAATTTTCAAAATTTAGACGTCCATCGTGAATTTTTCAAGAGTTTTGTAAATCTTTACAATCGAGAATTTCCAAGATTTCCGTAAATCTTCAAAATATTCATACAAGTGTGAATTTGCAAGAAGTTATTAACATTTATTATGAATTTTTAATAATTTTTAAAATTTATCATACATTTTTCAGCATCGAATAATCAATTAAGGCGATATATTAATAAACGTTTTAAAGAAAGCCCTAATATTTTTTGTAAAATAAATTTCTTTTAAATAACCGAACCCAAAAATTAACGAAATTCTTGAAAATTTAAAAATTCATCACTACCGGGATTTTTTTATAAACTAACGAAAATCTAGGAAATACATAAAAGGCGTCAAAGTTTAAAAAAGTAACGACAGGAGCCAATAATTTGAAAATCAGCAATAATCTTGAAATGTGCATGATTTTTTTCAACATTTAAAAAGTTTGATAATTAGCGAACGCATTGAAAATTTCACGAGTCGTCAAAATTTTGAAAATTAATTCAATTCATGGAACTTCACAAAAATTGACAAGATTTTAAACATTGAACCAAAACTTGAAAACACTTAAGGTTTTGTAAATTAATGATTGTAAAAACCCAGTGATTATTTTTTAACAAATGTTTTCTACTCCCAGACTAAGCATGAAGTAAAATTTCGAGTTGAGAAAAGCCCAAATAATTTTGGTTTGGACGCGTGGCACATTTTTTTAGCATTTTAACAAATTTAAACATTTCACATTTTACTGGGAGTTTTTCTTTAAAGTATAGGTATTCCAAATTCCGCCTACTTATTGTAAATCTTTGGATATTCGTTGTTTTTTTAAAGAGTTAAATTTGAAGCTTCACACGAGTGTTTTCCACTCCCAGGCTAAGCATGAAGTAAAATTTCGAGTTTAGAAAAGCCCCGTGAAAAGTTGTCGAGGGTCGCGCAGCGACAAATTTTCTGGGCTTTTCTAAACTCGAAATTTTACTTCATGCGCCACGCGTATTAAACACTAATTTCAAGTGAAGTTTAAATGTACGTAAATTTCACAATATTTTAATGTTTTACGTATGGCCCATGAAGTAAAATTTTGAGTTTAAAAAAGCCCAAAAAATTTGTCGAGGGTCGATACGCGACCCTCGACAAATTTTCTCGGGACTTTTCGAAACTCGAAATGTTACTTCATGCTTAGCCTGGGAGTGAAAAACACTCGTTTGAAGCTTCAAATTGAATTCTTACAAAATCAACAAATATCCAAAGGTCTACAAAAAATAGGTGGATTTTGAAATACTTATACTTTAAAGAAAAACTCCCTGTATATATCATACATATATTTATAATAATTATAATTCATAATTGTATAATAAAAATAAGTATTGGAAATGAGACAAACAAAAGAGTTGGAAATTTGTCGATTGAAATTAAAATCGTGAATATTTATTTATTCAGTTCACTTGTCTACTGAAATTTAATACCCATTCATTCGCCCGGCGCTATCTAAACAAACAAACAACGCGCTCTTCACTCATGATTTTTATTATTCGTTGTGATAAAACTCGGCAGGCACTATAAACCAACACATAGTCAAAACTACTTCCAGCAATTTTGCTATCTCTGCGTCATCTCGTACTCCAGAAACACACTACCAGTAAAAATTGGCCCTCTTAAGGTTCACATTCCTCATTCAAACGAATTTATCTGTTTCATTCTTTTAACAACAGACATAAATAGTTATTTGGGGTTTTTATCGACTTACTTTTATCTGAATCAACACGGTACGATCGGATGGGTCAAGTTTTACATTACTTTCCTGTATTACTGAAAAAAACCAATGAGAATAAATCGGCATGTTTATTAAAATTAATACAGTTTGAAAATATCTAACGTTGAGTTACCTCTGCATTTAGTTGTAAAGTTTAAAACGGGAATTTCTCCTTCATTATACGATAAATTATTACTCGTCAAGAGAATAGTTTTTAACACGTAACGCTGTGATAGTTTTAACTTGGATATTACGAAAGTCTTCTTGTTAACATCAAAACTATAGTTTAATGTTATCCATCCTGCATTCTGCTCTTCCTAAAAAGATTTTAATTTCTCAAAAATGTGGTCAACTTGTAATGTCACTTAAATTAAATAAAGGTTGTTGTTTCGGCGCCGAAAGGAAGTTTATTCATTTCTCAACAATATCTGTTTATTTATTCAGAATCTGGCGTTTTGTTGATTTTATCCGTTTTTGTTTGTATAAGTTTAACTCACCCTATAAGAAATTTGATAATACACTGGAGGATACAGTCCATCATAATTTAAGGCGTCAACAATAAAGTTGCATACGGTAAAACAATCTTCCATAAGCTTTGGAGCTTCTTTCACAATTGGAAGAATTGCTACAAAATGCACAAACATAGAGATTTAATTTCTTCTTGGATTTTGGGGGCGTTCACTTCGTGGTACATCTTCAATTTTGATATAAAGAAAACTCTTAACTTTATTATACCACTTTTATTATAAAAGTGGTATAAAAAAGTTAAGAGTTTTCTTTATATCAAAAAAAAATTTAAGTTATTAAATTAAATTATACTCAAAAGTATAAGTAATATCATTACAATAAATAAAAACAAATCCAATAAAATGCTTACTTTCATTGCAGTAAGTTCCATTGAAATTGTACAAACAGTGGGAACATTTTCCGTTAATAGAATTGCACTGAGGCAAGCATTTACCGCATTTCTCGTTGCAATTCAGACCGTAAGTTGCAAAAGGACAAGCTGGAAAGAAAAGAACGTTCTTGATACACGCTACGACATGCTTTATTGGCAGAGCTGGGACGAATCCTCAAAAAGAGGATTCTAATCACGAATCCGAATCACCTAATATGATTCGAATTACGAACACTCGAATAAAGGATTCGCAAGAGCAAAATATGATTTGAATCAAGGGGTCGAATCCCGTCTCTTAAATTATGAACACAATTCCTTTGAAAATAGGGTCCGTCAACTTAGTCCCCCCTATTCAAAATTTTGAAATCAAATCTATTGCAAGGCCTTAAGTTGCACCGCAAAAATTAAAAGTTGCACCAACAAGGGGACAAAGTTACGAGGGGGATTCGTAAAATAAGGTTTCCTATGCTGCTGAGAAATGATGCGACGTGCTGGGAGAAATGTAAAACTCTGTCTTACACGGTCAAATCTCCCTCTCTCTATTCCCACTTCTCCCGCCACGCTACATCGCTCAATGCCGGCCTAGCAGCCTTCGAAGATGGAGCTCCCTATCGCTGTTACCGCCAGATGCGACATTTGCGCTGTGATACGTTTTTTAGGTGCGAAACGGATTTCACCTATTGACATTCATCGTCAGTTAATCGAAGTTTATGGGAAAAATTGCATATCTGTTCAACATGTTCGCAAATGGTGCAGAGAATTCAGCGAAGGCCGCACGGAAATTCACGATCAAGACAAGAGCGGAAGGCCTTCAGTTTCAGATGGAATTGTCGAAAATGTTGAGCGAATTTTGCTTGAAGATCTGAGGATCACCATTAACGAACCTGCTTTCCGTATTTCTGAGAATTCTAATACTACAATTCATAAGATTTTAACCGAAAAATTAGGCTATCACAAAGTGTGTGCACGGTGGGTACCGCGAATGCTCACAGAAAACCACAAACAACGTCGACAACGCTCGACCTCATATCTCACATCAAACTCAAGAACTGCTGAGAGATTTTGGTTGGACTGTTGTGCCCCACTCCCCTACAATCTCGACCTAGCTCCAAGTGATTATCACTTATTCCCAAAATTAAAGGAACACTTGTGTGGTTTACGCTTCAATACCGATGATGAAGTCAAGGAAGAGGTTACTCGATTCCTCAAAGGATTGGCGGCAGAATTCTATAACATAGGGATAGAAAAACTGGAGCATCGTCTGCAAAAGTGTTTGAACAGAAACAGCGATTATGTAGAAAAATACCATAAGTTTTAAGCTTTAAAATGATGTACAACACTAAGAACAAAAATTTAGCTGTCTATTATTAAAAATCATAGAAACCTTATTTTACGGATCCCCCTCGTACAACGGTAGCATGCAATGCAGCTTTCAAAACGTGTTTAACAAAAATTGAACAAAAATACCAATAAATAAAGTTGAATAATTTGCAAACTTTATGACATACATCATATGTTCTAAGGACTTTAGTTAATCGGAATAACAGCTTTTTTAACACAAAAAAGTAATATTAAAAAAACTTTAAATTTCTTCTAATGATTATGCTTTTATAAAAAAGTTTAATTACATAATAAACTCACAATGTCAAATCAAAATAGACACTTATTATAAAATATAACTCTATTACTGGTTATTTAACGTGATAGTTTACATATAGACGAGGAAAGTATGCGCTAAAAAAAAAAAAAAAAACAACAAAACTAAACACATGAAACCAAACTCCCAGCTAATCAGTTCTTCTCCTCTCCCTCTCCCACCCTAATCTTATCACAATCTTTACGCCCGCCTCATCCTCTAGCATCCACTCCTCTATCCATTTAACACCTCTCGTCCATTCCTCACTTATCTCCTTACACTCATCCGCTATATGTCTCCACGTATCCCTTCCACTTCCGCACAACACACACCTACTATACTCTTTACCCATCCATACCATTCTTCCTCTCTCCTCCGACTCACACCTAGCCCTCGCCAGTGCTACCTTCTCCCCTATTTTTAGTAAATTCCTGCTGAGGTACCCTGGCAGTGTCCCGTGTACCTGCCACCTTTTATATAGAGGATTATAGGTACTTCTTTCAATATACCCTTGACGCTCCTGTTTTTCCACTTCCTCCCATATTTTCTTCATCCACGCTGCCACATTCACTCCTTTTTCTAACCACTCATTTACCAAACTTTCAGACACCCCTGCTCTTTCATACATTTTTCTCCTCTCCATTCTCCAATCACTCTCTCCTACTCCCACACATGTTCTCCACACCTCTTTCACCAGCCTCTCACTACCCAATCCAATCAATTTCATCTCATATTTTGCCACTCTTTCCATTGCCTCTCCATGCATACATGCTCTGTTCGTTTCCTGAAGCAGAATATAACTAGGCGTTGATCTTTCCACCGCCAGTAGCTGCTTCAGGAACGTCACCTGCTCTCTCTCAATACATTCATACGCTCTCATTCCCCATGCCTCCACCCCATACATTAAAATTGGCTTAACACACGAATCCCACAGTTTGCACGCCATCTGAACATTTCCCTCCAGCCACTTTCCCTACTTGTTCGTTACCACATACCACGCTTTTCTTGCCTTCAGTTGGACCCATCTGGCGTGCTCCCTGTACCCCCCACCACATCTAAACACAAAACCCAAATATTTAAACTCTTTCACTCTTTCGATCACTTCACCCTTCCATGCCAATTCTTTCACTCTGCCTTCTCTTCCTCTATTCCTAAATCTCATCCACTTCGTTTTCTCTACATTTACACACAATCCTCGCTTATCCATATACCTCTAAACCCTTTGTAACATTTCATTCATTTCTCCCCATTCCTTCGCCAGCAACACCACATCGTAAGCATACGCCAACATCCACACCTTCATTTTCCCTATCACAACCCCGCCCGCTTGCCCGTTTTTCAGGACCTCTTCGAGTTCACTCAGATATAAGTTAAATAGTAACGGGCTAAGCGGACATTCCTGTCTCACCCTCGTCCATACTCTAAACTTTTCCGATACCTTTTCGTCCACCTTTGCTCTCTCCCATGTTTTCTCATATACTCCTCTCACCCATTCCACTGTTATCTTGCTCACACCTCTCCTCTTTAAACACTCCATCAACCTTTCTCTCGGAACCGAATCATACGCTGCTTTCAGATCGAGAAACACTGCATACATACTTTTTTTTTCCTCTAACACCCTCTCAACTATTCTTGCTAGCGTAAAGATTTGATCTCTAGTCCCCCTCCCTTTTCTAAACCCTCCTTGCGTTTCCGGCAACAACCATTTTTCTTCTACTTCCTATTTTAGCCGGTTCTTAACAATTACCATAGCTATCTTGTACCCGATACACATAATGGTTATCCCCCGATAATTTCCCGCGTCCTTTTTATCTCCACTTTTGTGTATCGGGCACATTACTCCCACACGACATGTCTCCGCAATCTGCTTCTCTCCCCTCCACATCTGATTTAGAAGCTCTCCAAATCTTCTTTTTCCCTCAACTCCAATCCTCTTCCACATTTCCGCTTTCACTCCATCCAGCCCCACCGCTTTTCCTACTTTCACCTCTTCAAAACCCTTTCCCACCTCCTCTTCCGTAAACTCCTCCCCCTCTGTTCTCAACTCTCGTCTCCCTACCTCCATCGTTTCCCCGCAGTTTTCTAAACATTTCTTTTTCCATTCTTGCAGAGGTATCTCTATCTGTCCCCTTACTTCTCCTCTCCTTAAAATACTCCACATTTCCCTTTCGTTCTGGCAAGATCTCATGTCCTCTGCAATTTTCATGATAGCCTGCGCCTTTTTCTCCTCGCAAACCTTCGTGTATTTCGTTCTTGCCTTCCTCACCCACTTCTCCTCCCCTCTTCCACTCCTCCATTCATTTACTGCCCTCCTTATTTCTCTCTTTGTCTCTCGACACTCTTCGTCAAACCATGGACACCCCCCTCCGCTGCTCCTTCTCATCTTCCTTCCGCATCCTGCTATAACCTCTTCCATCTCCTCCATGTTTTCCACCTGACTCCACTTGACCTTCTCAAATCTTTGACCCATTCTTTCCATTTCCTTTGCCCCATCTGCCAATTTCCACCAGTCTAGAGCCTGCTGCTGCTCCTTTTGCTTCCCCATCCACTTTTCTACCACTATTGGTAGATGATCTGAGCCTAGTACTTCTTCCACCTCTATTCTTCTCACAATTTTCCTATCTATCCCCTTTATTATCACATAGTCTATCACCGACGAACCCTGTGGCCCAATGTACGTTTTTTTCCCATCCCAATCGCCTTCTATACACCCGTTTAACATATCCCACCCCTCCTCCAATATCCACTTTCCCATCCTCCTTCCCTCACTATTGATCAGTTTGTCTTGAGATGTCCGTTTTATTAATTCCCCCTGCTTACTTACCCCTCCCCCCATCTCCCCCATTCTCGCGTTAAAATCTCCCCCCACAACATATCTCTTCCCTTCGCTGGCTTTCCTGTCTAACTCATTCCGCACTTCAACCCAGTTCTTGTTCACATATACTACTCCTATTTCCAATTGCCACGGTCCCTGGTAGCAACTCACCCATACCATGCCTTCTACCTCCTCACGAAATTCTATAACCCCCGCCTTTAACTCATTCCTTGTCCCCACAACCATCCCGCCCTTCGCCCTTCCTTTTGCTGCACTCTTTTCTGCCCTTTTAATTGACCATCTAAACCCCACTGGTAGTGCCCCTTTTACACTTTCCCACACCTCTTCCCTTACCTACGTCTCCACTAATCCCACCACATCCTTATCAACCATCAAATTCTCGAACTCCATTTGCCACCTTGCTCCCTTACACTTAGACTTCTGCCACATTACAAAAACCCACCCTTACATAACTCCCCTCGATTCCTCCTTTTAATTTAAGATTGAGTTTTTTGCCTTCAATCCAGTAATTCGCTGACTTATTTCGTTCCACGACACCTTTCTGCTGTTTATATCGAGTTTTCTATATCCTATTTTAACTACGTTCCCTTTATCTTTCTCTTCTCTGGCAACTTTCCTTAAAAAACTTTGAATATGTCTTTCCTTTATAGTCAGGTCATTATCCACATAAATCTCCGCTCCTTTGAGTCTCCACTTGTTAGTTATTACTTTGATTTTGTCCTTCATGTCTTTTACTTTCGCTGGTATTATCCCGCTATTTATACGTTTTAAATTCTCTCACAGAATTACCGACAAGAAGTTGGCCACACATTTCCAGCCACGGATTGTGGCGCCTCTACCATCTCACTAATTATGAACAATCTCATTAAAAAAATTATATCTCTCAAGGCACATAATTTATTTGCAAAATGTCTTCACTAATTGTTTAATCAATATATCTAGAACGATTATAAATGATCAGAAAGTAAAAACTCTTGTTTGTTATATTTTTAAACAATATATAGCGCATATGGCCACCACACATACCAAATTTCAAAAACTCATATCTCCCAAGGCACATACTTTATTTTTTAAATATCTTCACTGATTGATTAAACAATATATCGAGAACAGTTATAAATGATCATAAAGTTATAACTCTCATTTGTTATATTTTTTAAACAACATATTTCTGATATCGTATGGCCACCACACCTACCAAATTTAAAAAATTCATATCACTCAAGGCACATACTTTATTTTCAAAATATCTACATTTATTGTTTAAACAATATATCTAGAACAGTTATAAATGACCAGACAGTTATAACTATCATTTGTTATATTTTTTAAACAATATCCGGAGGTGTATTTGCACGGGAAGTAGTTGTTTCAATGGATATTTGTCGTCTTAAGTTGTCTTGTAAATTAAGACATTGTTGGGATTTTCACGAATAGTTTTTTCGAAATTTTATATATTATGTTTAAAGTGTGCAAACTATAAGAAGCGTAAGCTTATTTTCTCGAATTCAAATAGTTTTGAATTTGAATTTATCATGTTTGAACTGTACCGTAAGGTAAATAATAAGGTCTCACATTCTCCATACCTGCTAATGGCATAATCCCCTTTTTTACCTATAAATACCGACCATAATTTTCACTCATTCCATTTTTGTGTACCTGTTTATTCCACACACAACACTGTTTCCAAGTAAGTTTATTTTAATTTAATTCCTTAAAAACATCATAAGCAAAACTATACTGCTGAGAGATAAATCTCGAAATGCGTCTATAGATGGACTAAGACATTAGTTTTAATCCAATTCCTTTCACTTCTAATTTGTTGCTATCTCTCCTTTCATTTTAAATTTGTATTGTTAGTTGGTTTGAAGAGAATTTGACCTAAACGTTACATATACTTTAATAGAGTGTTGTAACAAATCAAATTAAATAAGGTTTTAAATATTTCATTGTATAATTCAATATCCGGAGGTGTATTTTCACGGGAAGTAGTTGTTTCATTGGATATTTATCGTTTTAAGTTGTCTTAATAATTAAATCATTGTTTGCATTGTCACGAATAGTTAGCGTATGGCCACCACACGTACTAAATTTAAAAAATTCATATCTCCCAAGGCACATACTTTATTTTCAAAATATCTTCACTGATTGTTTAAACAATATATCTAGAACACTTATAAATGACCAGAAAGTTATAACTTTTATTTCTTATGTTTTTTAAACAATATATTTCTGTAAGCGTATGGCCACCACACATACCAAATATAAAAAAAATCATACCTTCCAAGGCACATACTTTATTTCCGAATTGTCATCACTGCTTCTTTAAACCATACATATAGATCAGTTTAAAATGACCAGAAAGTTATAACTCAATTTTTTTATATTTTTTAAACAATTTATTTTTGTTAGCGGCATATGTACTTTGATTCAATTTGAACGAGAGCTGGCGGTAATTTCCAATACTTGTAGTATTGTTTGTAAAATGTTCTGCAAATAAAAATAAGCACATGGCAAAGATTACAGTAATGGAATTTTCTAATAAGCTATTGCTTTAATCTAATGCTAATGGTAAAAATAACCGCCGATACCAACTGCCCCAAAAGTTTCGTAAACGCATTACGGGGTATGATTTATAAGGATTAACCATTTCTCCGAAATTATTTTGTTCATCTCATGAAAATATAAATTTCTTTTATGACTCCTCGTAGAACTCGGATCAAAAATTGCAACCCTACTAGATTATTACTAATTAACATCTAGTGATTTTTAGAAAAAATTGGCATAATAAAATGTTTATAATATTAAAACACTTAACTTTGTTTTACCAATTTAATTAACTTTTTACAGTGACAATAGTTTCGACTACAAGCTAGTTATTATCAAACTGAGTACCTAAAATACATTGTACATTGTTTTTTTTATAATACAGCATAAAAGAGGGGAGTATACATTATGTCGATTCGATCGTTGATGAGGGGAATTTCCAGATTAGCTTTACACTTGTGAATTTCCAGCGGTTGCAGTAATTCCATTTTTCGGCCTTTGTCCGACAAATGGATTACGGAGAGGATGCTGTCTTTTGTGCAGGTGTGGTTGTTTTCTATTAAGTGAGTTGCAAAAGTGGACTTGTTATTCTTTAAACGGACTGAATTTAAATGCTCTTTTAATCTTATTTCAAAATTTCCACCAGACTGACCAATGTATGCTCCTTTACTCATTTAATAACAAATTCTACTTGCAAAAAGACGGTTTAGCAATGGGTTCTCGCCTTAGTCCCTTATTAGCAGAAATATTTATGGAATGCCTCACAAACCAAATTCTTATTTCCCCCTTGGGCAAAAAGCATATCAACTGGTGGTATAGATGTGTAGACGATATCATTGCATGCTTTAAAGGTACAGTTAGACAAGTCAACCAATTCCTAAATTATATTAATACAATTCATCCCTCAATTAAATTTACAGTTGAATTTGAAAATAACAACAGCCTGAACTGTCTAAATCTAACTATCACTAAAACCAACAGCATACTAACTTTTGATATTTTTCGGAAACCCACATACACCGACTCCATAATTCCAAATACCTCCCGTCACCCATACAATCAAAAAATTGCTGCATTTAACTCATTTATTAACAGAGCAATAAAATTACTCCTTTCCGATGATTCCCGCCTCAAAGAATTTTCAATCATTAAACAAATCGCTACAAACAATGGCTACAATCCAGCTCTAATAGACAACCTTATAGCGAAACAAGAATTAAAACAAATTCAAAACTTGATTTATGCAACAAATAAAATAAATAAAAATAAATTTTATCCAATAACATATTTCGGAAACATTAGCAACCAAATTAAAAGAACCCTTGAAAAGTGTAACGTCAACGTAGTTTTTAAACCATTTTCTAAAATAGCAAATATTATTCATAATCCAAAAACAATTATAAATAGAAACAAAAAATCAGGTATTTATAAATTAACTTGCGAAACATGTAAAGGAGCATACATTGGTCAGTCTGGTAGAAATTTTGAAATAAGATTAAAAAGGCATTTAAATTCAGTCCTTTTAAAGAATAACAAGTCCACTTTTGCAACTCACTTAATAGAAAACAACCACACCTGCACAGAAGACAGCATGCTTTCCGTAATCCATTTGTCGGACAAATGCCGAAAAATGGATTTACTGGAAGCGCTGGAAATTCACAAGTTGAAAGCTAATCTGGAAATTCCCCTCATCAACGACCAAACCGACATAACGTAAATTCCCCTCTTTGATGCTGTATTACAAAAACAATGTACAATGTATTTTAGGTACTCAGTTTGATAATGACTAGCTTGTAGTCGAAACTATAGTCACTGTAAAAAGTTAATTAAAGTGGTAAAACAAAGTTAAGTGTTTTAATATTATTTTATAAAGATATACCACAAAGTGAACGCCAATCAAATCAAAGATTTAATAAAATGTTTGTCATAAATTTTACTAAAATTCTTTGAAATTGAGGTGGCTTCGTGTTCTAAATAAAACACGTATCCTGGAATCATATTTTGAAAAAATCTGAAGTACAAAATCAATGGTACAATTATCTAACCACATATCAAATGTGTTAGAATGGGAATTAATTGTATTATAACTTGAATAATATAATTTTTCTAGGTCTATCATACTTACAACGTAATCTGTGGTAGACGTTTGGGTATCTTTATAATTAGGTAATTCGTAATAATGTTTATTAACTGTAGCTGCTTGTTTTGGAATGTTTTTTAAATGAAAGATCTTTTAAAATAGGATTGCGACATTTTTTTTTATTCCAAGATTCTTCGGGTTCTTTAATACACTCCCTAGTTCGCTTTCTCGAACACCCCTCTTTTGGAATTTCGAGTTTAAGTTCTCTGTACGCAGCAACTATATAATTTCTAACTATTCTTACAAATCGAGAACATTTTTGTCGAATATATTATATTTAATATATTATTTTTTAACAAACCAAACCAGTTCTCGACGTTCGCATTACTCCTTCGTTCCCCCCAAGCGCCACCCCCTAAGGGTAGATATAGAATATATATTTTTTTAAATAAGATCGCCTAAAGTATTACAATAATACTGGTTTAATATACCATCATTTTTCTCATATTGAAGTGATTCTATAACTTCAGTTAAAATAGTATAATTTTTTTTGTAAAAATTGTTATTTTAAATGTGATTCCTCACAATTGTCTTCCATCGTTTTAATGTTTGTATAATTTAGTAAATATTTTTATGCTTCTGTTACCAATTTATTTTCTTATTTTGAATATGAAATTATAAAAATACATTTGAATATACAGAGAGTTTCATGTAACACCGAACATTCTCAATGTTTATTTTCTTATGTTCTAACCAAAGCATCCAATACGATTTGACACCTTTATTTTGAGGTTATGTGTAAAATGAGTTGCCTATATGACAATTATAAATTGTAGCCAATCTTGCGATTGATTGGCCTCAACTTACATACAGGGAGTTTTGCTTTCAAGTATACATGTCCCAATTACAGCGTCTATTCCGTAAATCTTTAGATAATCGTTGTTTTTTTTTTAAAGAGTTCAATTTGAAACTTAAAATAAGTTTGTTCCACTCCCAGACTAAGCATGAAGTAAAATTTCGAGTTTAGAAAAGCCTGAAAATTTGGTTTGGTCGCGTAGCGCGAAGCGCGGAGCGGCCAAACCAAATTTTCAGGCTTTTCTAAACTCGAAATTTTACTTCATGCGCCACCGATACAGAACATTGACATATTACGAAGTTTTAAACACACCGCTAAGCTTTATATTGAATCAGTGTTTTGTAGCGGTGGCGCATGAAGTAAAATTTTGAGTTTAGAAAAGAGTGAAAATTTGGTTTGGCCGCTCCGCGCTTCGCGCTATTCCGCCAAACCAAATTTTCAGGCTTTTCTAAACTCGAAATTTTACTTCATGCTTAGCCTGGGAGTGGAAGACACTCGCCTAAAGCTTCAAATTGATTTCGTTTAATAAGCCGAGCATGCATATGGATACTTAACAGAAAAAATCTCGTTATGAAAATGTTCGGTGTTACATAAAACTCTTTGTATACGTGATAGTATCGAAACAATCGATGTCGTAAATGGAGGCCAATACTTCATTATATAAACGATTGATAGATTTTTTGGACGATGCATTGTTATTGTTTACGTCTTTACACATTGTCTTCATAAGGTGGGCGCAACACAATTTTAATGTTACGACACCTTCTTTATCATTTTCTATTCATGAATTAAATTTTGAATTACAATATAATAATAAGGACATGTTATTAAATACTTCGCAAGTAGCATTTATTATAGCTAATCAAGCTCAATACTTTTAAAGGGTGGCCAATTAATATTATTATTACGGCAAACATTTTTGTAGGCAAACAACCACAATGAAATTTCACCTGTGTCGTGTTTCGATGAGACCATTTTAACAACAATATATTCTATTATTGCGTGTTTTAATAACCGGACAATAATAAAAAATGCCTTTGTTGTTGTCTATGTTTCTGAACACTGACCCAGTCGCATCTATATATAATGTTAAATTTTTATTGGAATGTCCGGCATACTTGTATAAAGATAATTACTTGAAAAGGGGTAAGCACTTGTTTAACCCATGAACGGCCGAGCAATTATAGAGTTAACTCTAAAAGTTAATTTTAGGTAAAATTCTGCACTTATTTTGATTGTTTTTATGAATGAATTATTGTTTTACATACTGTGAATGTTTCTTTTAAATATATATATATATATATATATATAAATATATATATATATATATATATATATATATATATATATATATATATATATATATATATATATATAGTATACGCTGTAAGTTTTGAGACTTTCGTCGATTTTATATAAAAACGTGCAATATAAAGTTTAGAACGAGCGTTTCCACTCCCAGACTAAGCATGAAGTAAAATTTCGAGTTTAGAAAAGCCTGAAAATTTGGTTTGGTCGCTCCGGCCAAGCCAAATTTTCAGGCTTTTCCAAACTCAAAATTTTACTTCATGCGCCACGCGTATAAAACACTGAATTATTCTGAAGTTAGAAACATACTGACATTGTTTTTTTTTTTAAATCAGTAGTAATCGAAATATTTAAATACCAAAATGTTTACATTTTTCTTCATACAACCCGGTATCAATAAAAAGGAAATTTCGGAAATTTCGCATCAGATAAAATATCTCAAGATAGATGGTTCCATTTAAAAAAATGAAGTTATGCATGTTTGAAGTACTGAAGAATACCGTCGACGAACCCGGTTCAATTTAGAAAATCTGACTAATGGCAAAAACCTAAACAAATACTACATTTCTTCCCGAATCCAAAACTGTAAGCCGAACAACTCTGACTTATTTCGTTTTGAAGATATTGTTAATGGCGTCGAGCTCTAAAATCATCAAATTTATCCAAAAAAATGAAATAACTCGAAAACGGTTTAACTGAGACCGAATGTTGTGTGCATAAAATCATGTTTATTTTTAACGAGCAATCCAAAATTGTAAAAATATATAGGGTGTTTTATTTAAAATAAGGAAGTTGGTGTTTACTTCCGGTATAACCGCAAGGCCGCCATATTTAGCAATAATTTTGGGTTATAAAAAACTTGATTCTGAACAACTTTTATTTGAAACTTATTTTGCTATTTTCTACGATACGCCCACTATAGACCGATTTCCGCTTAGTGACTCACCCTGTATATGGATAAACAAACGTATTCAATTTATTATTTGTTCTATCATATAATGAAGACATTTGCGTTTCATCAATTGTAACATGTCCATTAAAATTATAAAGTTTATGTAAAGTAGGAAATATATTTTGTGTGCCAATGGCAAGAGGCTCGTTTAATTGCATAGTGACGTTTGCGACCGGTATATTTATATTTAGCAAATAATCAAGTGTGGTATCTGTTTCATTTGCCATATCATGTTTCTGCGGTTAAAGCGCTATTTAACCCTTCTTCCGCTAGAAACTCGACTAGCCTAGAATATTCGAATAGATCTGACACATTTTTACTAATATTCAAATTAGCTGCGATTTCACTAATTTTTTCAGTCGAAACACTAGATTCAATACTGTTGCGAACATTTCTATCACTAAGTTCTGCGGTTGAAGTGCCATTTAACCCTTCTTCCGCTAGAAACTCTATGGATTTCATGATTCGTCGTATTTGAGCTGAGTGTCTCTTTATAAATTGAAAAATAGCATTACAACTATTTTTTGAATTGTCATTATAAATAACAATTGCTGCTTGAGAAACAACCGGGTATGTAAATTTTAGACGATTTACATGAGTAGCAGATATTTTGCCTTTAAATAAAGCAGCTATATTTTCGCTTCTCAGCATGGTAATGCACGTTTAAACTTGGAAAACTTGGAAATCGTAAAAAAGTCTCACCCAATTAACAACTGGAGGAAGACTAAGTAAGCATAGACAATACTCGTATATAAATACCGATATGGCGTGGAGATTAAGCATGCGCAGAAAGAACTTTGAAAAATTATTATAAAGGTTGGTTGGAGTCCAAAATTATATGCATTAATTTTTCAATTATAAGCGCTTATAAAAAGCACGATAAAACATGAAATAAGCACGAAAAGCTGCAACATGCATTAACGTTATAGAATTTAATGAAGTTTATAAAAAAAATTACAATGATCCAAGTTTCCCATAATAAATTGTTCCCTATTGGTTAAAATTGTTATATAATGAATGCATACTTTAAAATATTGTATGGTATATATTTATTTCCAAATCCTCTACAGGAATTCCTTTCATGGTCCTGAAAAGTTTGAAAATGATATAAAATGCTATTTTTTAATAACATTTTTAATTTTTTTACTAGATTTTTTCCAATCAGGCCTCGAATAGACTTTTTTTAATTTGATATCTAAACAAAATGTTTACTAATACTCTATTAGTGGTTTTGATTTATTTAGATAAGTAGGTATTGCTCTAACAACTCTTATTTTAATTTTTAACTTATATTGATTTATTTATTGCGGAATTTCTGCCCATAAATATTGTACGTAATACATTTGACGTATTAGCGTAAAATATTTATTCTATAATTTGTAAAATAAATAAATGTATGCAAATAAAATTGAAAACTTAGCACACTTATGCACAAATACGCACTCATAAGCAAAATAAGCTCAAATCTGCAAAAAAGCAAATTAAGCTATGTATGGAAAAAGGCAAAATGTGCTAAACTATGCAAAAATAAGTTTAAAAAAAAGCAAAATAAGGTAAAATAGTCATAAAAGCAAAAACCAACTAAAATAAGATTATTGATAATAGCAAACTTTTAGCTAATTTTACACTGAATAATTAAAGTTTATCAGAATTTTTATATCTGCATTATTTTCTAAAATACAACCCAAACTTACATTTTTTTAAAAGTTTTGTAGCTATGGTGATAAAATTAACCGAGTTATTATCAATTTTCTATTTTATTTAAACAAAATAATAGTTAGCCATAAAACAATAACATAAATAAAACAATTGCAATTGATTATAGCAGGTAGTTTTCAAAAGATTTAAGTTCATCGACATTCTACTAGTTCCACGAAGTTGTTTTTTATTGAGAGGTCCAGCAGTGCAGACAGATTTGATTTTTATATACCGTTGACTTAGCAATTCCAACGTCGGAGAATATAGTTCTGAACGGCTACGAATTATATTTAAAAACTTTAGGACACTTTCTAACAATGATAAAAAATAAAAATTGGTTTATTTTAAGATTTAATTGGATTTTCCCACTTAGCTCAAATTTTGCACTAGGTAGGACGGTTGTATAGTGTATTCATCGCTCTTTTGCTGAGCAATAAAAATCGAACTTGAATACCCTCAATAAAATTATAATCATTATACAACCTTGCGGACTACCGGCACTGCGGGTGACCAGCGCGGGGGGTAGTTGGACCGGGACGACAAAGACTCTAAATGGTTTGGTTTGCTGTTTCTTCTTCTGCCGACTCAAAATATACCTGCGATCCTGACCCTTCGCACTATTCAAAGGCCGTAAGTAAAATAAACGTATCTTCCAATATTTGTATTTTTCTTTCAGCGAAACCTCACACTCTTGGCATAAACATAGGTCTTCGGATGCAAAGCATGCCCTGATCAGACGTATATTTGTATTATTGAAAATTGTAATAAGATGTTTATCTAACACTTAGGGGAAAGTGTAAGGTTAGAAATACATTTTAATTAATTAAATTACATTGTCATTTAATAAAACAATATTTAAATATGCAAAAATAAAATTTTAAACAAAATACTGTTAACTAAACATTTTACTAAAATTCTTACATACATTCATAACTATTAAATTAAAAATTTAATATCTGAATCTGAGGAGTCTTCGATTTCGTCGCCGGTATCTTTCATATTAATAATAAATTAAAAAAATGAGTCATATGTATTATATTCCTTTTTCACTCTAATAGTATGTTTCACACATCTTGACCAGTGAAGGGAGGTTATTTTTTTCATTTCCATATTGATACTATCTATAACTGTTTTGTTTAAATTCGGTGAAGTGTTATTGTTTCTTAATGTTCGCTTCAATTGGGTCCAGATTAATTCAATTGGGTTAAAAATACAGTGATACGGGGGTAGCCGTACCACCGTATGCCCATGTTTTTCCGCCAATGTGTCAATATAAAATTGTTTTTTGTTTGCTTGTGTTTTCAACACTTCCAGAAGCTGCGCCTTTGTATACTTGTCCTCGTAAAATAAATCATTTTTATATAAATAATCAGATATTTCTGATTTTTTGACTATAGTATGTTGCATTGTCTATAACTATTACGGAGTTTTTGGCCAAATTCGGTATCAATTTATTATCGAACCAGTTTTCAAATAAAACCGCAGTTATATCGTCATGTTAATCAAGGTGGCATTTAGAGATCTGCTTTCCCGATAGAAGTAAGCAATCGTTTACCCATCCATTTTCGTTGCCGCAATGTAAAATTATTATTCGTTTTCCTCTAGATGGAGGCACTTTTATGATACTATTATCTGTCTGGTCTGACCACATTTTTTTTTAAGTATCATGTGTATCAAACCAAGTTTCATCTAAATAACAAATATTTCTTCCAGCGTCTCTATATTTATGAATTTTCTGGAAATATTCGTATCGCCATTTTTTTTTTATATTTTCCCTTTCCATTAAATGATTCCTTTTATCTATAGTGGCGAATTTAAATCCATTGTCCTTTAAGGATTTCCATAATATTGTTGGACTACACGATATAATTTCCCTTTCTTTCAAAATATTATTAATAATTTTTAGTGTAGGTGCCTTTTTAGCCTTTATTGCTTCATATGTAATTTTTCTAATTTAATTGAATACTTTAGGCGTAATTTTTTTCAGAACCCCTTTATCGCACCGATTTGTTATTTTGTCGGTAGGATTTTTTATTATGTGGCTAATTGATCTTGCAGAAACATTGGTTAAAAGTTCTGCTATTTCCAAAAAATTCTTTACTCCAATAACATCTTCAAGACCTCGATATACGTCCTTTATAATGCGTTTTGCGTCGGGTGACAAATTATTATGTTTCGCCTGATTATTTCGTTGGCGGGAACTTGGGATTTCTATAACTAATAAGAACCATTATGAGATAAAGATTCTATAATTGAAAATGTAAAGCCTTGTCCAGAGTTCATTATTTACACCATTTACACTTTCCCCTTTTTTATGTAGTACAAGTAAAAACAATGTATTGATTTTTTTTGGGTAAATATAATCACAATTTTAACGACAACATCCGTTTTGACATCCCTATAATCGATTGAAACCATTTTTTAAATTTCTGTCGACCCGGCTGGCGGAAACCATTAGAAATATCGACATAAAACTTATCATATTTGTAGGTGCTAAAAATATTTTGAAAACTGAAAGTGGTAGTTTACTGTTAGCGGTTTTTAAATGTTTTCCGATATTTTGTTAAATATTTACCAAACCAAAAAATTCAATTTTACCAAAACAAATATATATTTTTGTCATAGCACTCTTAATATGTAACATATGTTAAAAATAGTGTTTTTTTATCTAGTTGTCGGTTTATATCTGTGAAAGTATTGGTAATATTAAAAACTGCTTTACATAAAGTAGATAATGAAAAATTAATCATAAATTGTAATCACTAGAGAGCGGATAAAAGGCTTAAAAAATGTGAAATAAAGCACTTAAAAAATCACTATATTCAGAGAAAAAAGCATATAAACAGCATTAAAACGGGAAAACGGCATTTAAAAAGCATTAAATGAGTAAAAATACATAAAAACTATAACATTATTTAGTATTCAATATGCTTATCAATATTTTTTAAATAGAAATTCTACAACTAACAGGTTAAAAATAAAATAATATGTTTTCTTTACGTGTTATGTTACGTGAGGTATTTCAAAATAAAAGGTTTTTTTTTAATACATTTCTTCAATACTTTATTTTGTAACCAAATGTACATTTCGGACACGATGTGTCCATTATCAATGGTTTGATACCAAATATTAAAGAATAAAAATTATTTTTTAGTATTCAGTATCAAACCATTAATAGTGGACACATTTTGTCCAAAATGTACATTTGGTTACAAAATAAAGTTTGGAATAAAGGATCTAAGTGTTTTTAATCAAATATTATCATCTTCAAGTAACTCAATCATTGGGTTATTTATTCATGAAAACAATTGACCACTAAATCTTATTCTAAACGAGGGTTTGCCAACCTTTTTTCATCTACTTTAAATACTTAACTTAAACAGAAAAACAAAAAATAATTGAAGTAGCTCTCGACGCAGCAGGAATTTTACAATACGTATTGGTGATTATTATGATCGATATTAATATATTTTTGAATAACGTTGGAGTTGGATATTCATTTTAACATTTTCAATTGGTGGTTTGAAGTATTGCAAATTTAATTGTAACATCATTTGTTTAAATTTATAATTTGTGTCATGTACTTACGCATCTCTACATTAAATATAATACTTAGAAACCTTCATCATTAGGCGAGATATTTTTCTAGACTGAATCCTGCACACTTTTTCATTTTAACGATTCTCTTTAACTGTCAAAACAAAAGAACTACAGGCGATTACAACTATCGAAACAAACGAGCTATATCTTCAAAATGGTGACAGCTGTCTTAGCTCTGTTAAAACAATTGAAAACTAGACTGAATTCAGAATTTGTGTTCAATATATTATAAATAGCTATTTATGCAACGAGAAAAAAAACTTAATACATTCCAATAATTTGAACTAGTTTAGAAAAGCCTAAAAATGTGGCTTGCCGCGTAGCGCAAAGCCAAATTCTGGCTTTTCTAAACTCTAAATTTTACTTCATGCGCCACGCATGTGAAACACCCAAATATCATGAAGTTCAAAATATTCTCGGTTATCAATATGTATATTTTTAATCAATTGTTACAACTATATTATATGTGAGAAAGCAACATTATTTTAAACATGTTTTAAAGTTTTAAACGGTCTTTCAATGAAAAAAAAAACACATTTCGTAAAATAACTGATTGTTCTAATTAAAATGAAAAAACATTTTATTTAACAACCCCGGTACAAAATATATTTTTTTGTTTTAGCATATTGCCTATTTATTTAAAATAAGCGTAATTTTTTATTAAAATCAAATATTTTTCAAATCTTTAAGAAAATGCTTCAAATAAGCATAATAATCTAAATTAAAAATAAGCACAAAAGGAAAAAAAAGCAAAAAAATTCTTAGTGCCAAAATATCATATTTTTCGTGATTCGTATACATTTATAGAAACTCTCTCCATGCTATATATATTAAGCATAAGCATAATAGCTAGAAATCCGCTGTCTAGTAATCACACTTCTTGTCATAGCTTTGGGTCAATAAGTGTTGTGTATTATAAATCAGAATTACCTTTGCGTATTTTCTAGCTATAATGCGCTCTTTTATAGTGCGCTTTACCCTATGAAAACTAATATTACAGATTTTTTTTTGTTATTATTTCGAATATTTTAATTCTTTCTTTACACATCCGTCTAAAATTAATTTGAAATTTTGATTTAATTTAATTTTTTATTTTAGAATTAATAAAATTAAATAAATCTAAAATATGATTTCATCATGGACTCTATAACGATTTTATGATTTTATATAATTTTAATATCATATTCTCGTAACATTTTTAGTTCTAAAATCAACTTTTTGATAACTACAACTTTTATTTGAAACATTTTTCAATTGGATCAACACATACTGACACAAACCAATGACTAGATAAAAAACACTATTTATTGAATATCTCAAAAACTAAGAGTGCTATGACAAAAAGTGAGTCTACAAATAATCTTTAGTTTTTTATTTCCTACAACTTTTATTTGAAACATTTTTTAATTGTATCGACACATACACTGTCACACATCAATAACTAGATAAAACAAACAACTTTTAAAATATCTCAAAAACTAAGAGTGCTATGACAAAAAGTAAATTAACAATGTATCTTCATTTTGTTATTATCTACAACTTTTATTTGAAAGAATTTTTTGTTTGATGAACATTTATTGAAAAAATCTGAAAAAACTGAAAAACGCTAAGAGTAAAGTACCACTTCCGGCTTTCCGATGTTCACCAAAAGCTTTTCAGTTCTTCCGATTGTAACAAAAAGCTTTAGTTTCAAGTTTCATCTCGATATCTTTAGCGGTTTTTGCGGTACAGCGCACACAGATACACACACAGCCACACAGACAGAAAGACAGACAGACATTTTTCAAAAATGGTCTTATTCGACTCAGGGGACCTCAAAACGGATATATCCGCTAAAATTTTTGATTCGAAAATTTTCACGAAAACAATACTTTCCCTTTGTATTACATACGGGGGAAGTAAAAATTCATCGTTTATAATATCATTACAGACCATTTTATTAAACAATTCATATTTTTTCAAGCAACAGTTGACAATTATGTACCAAAATATATATTAGTATACCACCACTTTGTATGCCTTCATAGTATATAACGATTTTAAATTATAACGACTGTGAGGTTTGAGCGCAGCCTAAATTGAATTGACTCAGGGAATCCCAAAACACAAGATATATGCGTTTTGGGATTCCCTGAGTCAATTAAATTTAGGCTTATTCTTTTTTTACGTAAAAATATGATATTTTTTTGTCAAAATAATAAAACATGTAATAAAGATATTATTAGATATTAAAGTGTTGTTATAAATAAATTAAAATTGTTCAATGTATATTTTTATGTTTTAAAGTATGTAGAATACTATAACATAAATGAATTCTTACAATTTTCAATGCGCTGGACACTGCTATTCTGAACATGACTTTAGCGATTTGGTTCAGTAAAAATATTTTTAAAATACTTTCAATAATATTATATATTTATATGATATTATTAAATGCATACCCTGGCTCTTTACTGAAATTCTAGTGTTGCTATTATCTGCTTCAACGGCGCACTCAATCAATTGATTTTGGTCCATGATGAAACAATTATACCAGGGTCGCCATATATTTGATCAAAAATAGGTAGTCGTCACAAGCAAAAAATAAACAAAATCCGTGAGAATATAAACTCGTAAGTAAAGTAGGCACAATAAGAAAACTGAGAACGAAATATGCACTAACACAATTGCTGATAAAATGATGAATTTTTAACCAAGCAAAACGACCTGTCCTCACAAAAATGGGGGTAAAAGGAACATTTAAAGCTAATTATCAAACCAATTCACAGAAATAAATTCCAAAAATGATTGGAAATGCATACAGGGTTTTCCCATTGGAAATTCAATGGAAAGCAAAAATAATCTTTTTCGAAATGTTCCTTGAAACTTACACCGATCCAGGGGTGGATCGGTGTAGGTTTCAAGGAACATTTCGAAAAAGATTATTTTTGCTTTCTAAAAACACGCAGGTAGTTATAGATACATTTTGTGCAAGGCGAAATCGAACCGATTTAGCATCCTTGTCGGCGCGCACCAACTACCCCCCGCGCTGGTCACCCGCAGTACCGGTAGCCGCAAGGTTGTATAATGATTATAATTTTATTGAGGGTATTCAAGTTCGATTTTTATTGCTCAGCAAAAGAGCGATGAATACACTATACAAGATTTGTTTTTCGGCGCTATGGTTAATCCTCATAAATCATACGCCGTAATGCGATTACGAAACTTTTGGGGCAGTTGGTATCGGCGGTTTTTTTTTTTACTATTAGCATTAAATTCAAGTAACAGCTTATTAGAAAACTCCATTATTATAATCTTTGCCATGTGCTTATTTATATTTGCAGAACATTTTACAAACAATACTACAGGTATTGGGGATTACCGCCAGCTCCCGTTCGAATTGTATTAAAGTACAAGTGCCGCTAACAGAAATAAATCTTTTAAAAAATATAAAAAAAATAGTTATAACTTTCTGATCATTTTTAACTGTTCTAGGTATATTGTTTAAACAAGCAGTGATGACAATTTGGAAATAAAGTATGTGCCTTGGGAGATATGAATTTTTTAAATTTGGTATGTTTGGTGGCCATACAGTACCAGAAATATATTGTTTAAAAAATATAATAAATGAGAGTAATAACTTCATGATCATTTATAACTGTTCTAGATATATTGTTTAAACAATCACGGAAGATATTTTAAATATAAAGTATGTGCCTTGGGAGATATGATTTTTTTTAATTTGGTATGTGTGGTGGCTATACGCTAACAGAAATATATTGTTTAAAAAATATTACAGATTAGAGTTATAACTTTCTGATCATTTATAACTGTTATAAATATATTGTTTAAACAATCAGTAAAGATATTTTGAAAATAAAGTATGTGCCTTAGGAGATATAATTTTTTTAAAATTTGGTACGTGTGGTGGCCATACGCTAACAGAAATATATTGTTTAAAAAATATAACAAATGAGAATTATTAGTTTCTGGTCATTTATAACTATTTTAGATATATTGATTAAACAAGCAGTGATGACAATTTGGAAATAAAGTATGTGCCTTGATATGTGTGGTGGCCATTCGCTAACAGAAATATATTGTTTCACAAATATTACAGATGAGAGTTATAACTTTCTAATCATTTATAACTATTATAAATATATTGTTTAAACAATCAGTGAAGATATTTTGAAAATAAAATATGTGCATTGGGAGATATGACTTTTTTAAATTTGTTATGTGTGGTGGCCATCCGGTAACAGAAATATATTGTTTAAAAAATATAACAAATGAGAGTTATAACTTTCTGATCATTTATAACTGTTCTAGATATATTGTTTAAACAAGCAGTGATGACAGTTTGGAAATAAAGTATGTGCCTTGGGAGATATGATTTTTTAAAATTTGGTATGTGTGGTGGCCATACGCTAACAGAAATATATTGTTTAAAAAATATAACAAATAAGAGTTATAACTTTCTGATCATTTATAACTGCTCTAGATATATTGTTTAAACAAGCAGTGATGACAATTTCGAGATAAAGTATGTGTCTTGGAAGATATGAGTTTTTTTAAAATTTGGTACGTGTGGTGGCCATGAGCCAACAGAAATATATTGTTTAGAAAATATAACAAATGAGAGTTATAACTTTCTGATCATTTATAACTGTTCTAGATATATTGTTTAAACAAGCAACGATGACAATTTGGCAATAAAGTATGTGCCTTGGGAGATATGAATTTTTTAAATTTGGTATATGTGGTGGCCATATGCGCGACATATTGTTTAAAAATATAACAAACATGAGTTTTTACTTTCTGATCAATTATAATCGTTCTAAATATATTGATTAAACAATTAGTGAAGACATTTTGAAAATAAAGTATGTGCCTAGGGAGATATATTTTTTTAATGAGATTGTTCATAATTAGTAAGATGGTGGAGGCGCTAAAATCCGTGGCTGGATATGTGTAGCCAACTTCTCGTCGGTCACAGAATTGTCTTCTTCAAAGTATAATAACTTCCTAAGTTGACAAGAAATCTTAGCAACAAAGCCTATGCACCTATGCAAAAAATACAATAAAGACACGGTTACACTGTGCGGCGGTTATTGTTTTTCGTCACTACTCATTTAATTTTAATAATTTAGACGCTGACGTCCTAAAACGTCTTTACTTTCAAAACTAGTTGTGAAAATTTAATTTTCAAAACTGTTATTAGTTCTCAAAATACAAATATAAATTGTCACCTTTCAATGCACCAGTATAGCGACGAAATGTCTGTTTTCGGAAGCGGTCGTAGGAAAATATACAATTGACAACTTTCAATGCAAAGGTATTGCGACGATATGTCTGTTTTCGGGAGCGGTTATAGCAAAAAGTATTTGTATTAATTTATCATATTTTTGTTCGGGTGAGTCGAATCATATTAAATGAGAGGATTCGGATTCGTAATTCAACTTGTTTTTTTTTTAAGGATTGTACCCAGATATAAAAATTACAAAGTATTAACGTTTTCTTTCATTATTCTAGACTTTTTTTTATTAAAACAAAAAATTTTGTAGAAAGAAGTAGTTTTCCAACAATTGCCAAATTTTATTTGCTTACTCTCCTCGCATGAGTTTCCCATGTATCCAGCACCACAATAGCAAATCTCTCTGTCGCTTTTATACTGGCATATTTTACTCTGGTCGCATATGTTGCTGAATCTGCCGAAGGACGCGTCACAGGGTATGCAATTCGGACCAATCGTTCCCAGTGGACATTCAAGATCTGCAAATTGATCGCTTTTCAATTACAAAAAATACTTTCTTAAAAAAAAAAGTTTACCAAACTTTGTTGGATCAGTCAATGGAAGTGGTTCGATTTTCTCATCTTCCGCCAACAAATACTGGCAGGACGTTTCCTTGCTTGCATTTAAAAATGAGATTTTTAGTTCTGAAAAATTGAATTTTGTATTTTAAAACTATTTTTATAATATTTACGAGGTATAGTATTTTTAATACCTATTTGGAATATCCCCATCCTTATTTATCCATCATGAATCAGATGAAACAAAAAATTACCAACAAAAATAAACGTCGATTACTAATTAGATGTTATTTGAAGAGTTTGATGTCAGGTAATGGCATTAAATAACGCAAAAATAATTAGATGAATCCAAAAAGCTTAAGTTTACTAAAGTAAGTTATTTTCAAAATGAATTAAGATCTTGATTTAAAGCAATTCAAAAAGCGTCCGAAGTCTTAAAAGTTCCACAAAGCACATTATACACCCAACAAGATGAAAACAGAGCAATGGATTTCGAATTTAGAAGGAATATGTCTGCAAACGTTTTCCTGAGTAAAACTTGAATTACGAAGACTAACCTGAATTTTTTAAAGTAACTGATTTAAAAAATGTATGCCCGAAAGAAACATATTACTTTAGAAACTATTTACTGGCAATTTATGGAAGAATCACCAGAAATTGAGATCTCGAAAAGTTCTTTATAAAAGCTGGAGCAAAAAACGTCTTATAGAATAGCTTGGAAAGAAAAATTTCCCCTTTTTCTCGGGGAAACGTTTGCAGACATATTCCATCTAAATTCGAAATTCATTACGTGTTCGGATCTTCCAGGTTATATAATATATTTTATGGAACTTTTAGTTGTGTTATATTAGCATAACGTCCATATAAATAACACTGGTCTGCAAAAAAAAATTTTTTTCGAGCCCTGACACCATTCCTGCTGATTCTTATGTAAAATGACCTCCTGAATCCGAATATGATCTCCGTTTTCTCCCATCACCCACCGTTTTCGGGGGAGGCCCCCCACCTATTTTTATCACTTTTCGATAATTTGGAGGGATGAAAAGGATTATTTTAGCCTTTACATTTCTTCTGAGGGGCTAGAAAGGTAAAAAGTTCCAAAACATGAACATTTGTAGCAAGGAGGTAGATTTGGGGGGGGGGGGGAGTTGCCCCCTTAAATTGTAAAAAAATCATTAAAAATGATCAATTTTTTCCGTTTTTTCGCAGTTTTTTCACTTATTTTCTACATATTCCAGTTTCCATTCTCCCTCATCCTACCCCAATCACCCCCAAATAATAAAAATATATTGCAACAATATATAGCAAGAATAATAAAAATATATAGCAACAGTTCGGAAGATTCACTGTACCACGATGGCGCTCTCAATACTCCCCCCGTTTCCCCCATCCATTGGAGGGGTGAAAAGGATTATTTTAGCTGTAAAGAATAATAAATAAAAAGTAAAATAATAAATGTAATATAATAAATGTAAAGAATAATAAATAACTAAGATAAGTACCTTCATTTGGTGCTTGCTTTCCTTTTGTACCCTGGGGTAGAAGTTTCTCGTATCAAAAACCAGCAGTACTCTGCAAACATGCTCGCATTCCACTTCCCCGAAAATCTCCTCTCGAACATAGAGATTTCTTGATGAAACCGTTTCCCGTGTTCATCCGAAACTGCTCCTAAATTTTCAGGGAAGAAGTCCAGGTGTGAGTGAAGGAAATGCACTTTAAGAGACATGTTACACCCCATGGCCTTGTACGCTGACAGCAATTCCTCGACATGAGCGACATAATCATGACTTTTGTTGTTACCCAAAAAGTTTTCACACACGTTTTGGAATGCAATCCAAGCTCGTTTTTCTTTTCGATTCAGGTGTTCAATAAACGTCGAATCTTGGACAAGTTGTCTAATCTGGGGGCCCACGAAAACTCCTTCCTTGATTTTAGCCTCACTAAGACAAGGGAATCTAGTTTTCAAAAATTGAAATGCATCACCGGTCTTGTCCATTGCTTTCACAAACTGTTTGATCAATCCGAGTTTGATGTGCAAAGGCGGCAAGTAAATATTTACCTTCGGGACCAGAGGATCGTGAGCGACGTTTTTCTGACCGGGAGTAAAACTTTCTCGCAGAAGCCAGTTCCGTACGATTTAATGTTTGTCTCGGGCTCGGCTGTCCCATTCGCATAGGAAGCAGCAGTATTTTGTAAAGCCCGATTGCAGGCCCATGAGTAGAGCAACAACTTTTAAGTCAGCGCAAAGTTTCCAATTATAATCATGGTATTTGATTTTATCAAGGATCCGGCTGATGTTTTCGTACGTCTCCTTCATATCCACAGAGTATGCAACCGGGAGTGATGGTAACTCATTCCCATTGGCCAATAGGACAACTTTCAAGCTTGTCTTTGATGAGTCTATAAACAGTCTCCATTTGTCTGGGTCACATGGCATCTTCAGTTCTATCATCAATGCATTTGAATTAGGGCAGAACACTAAGCCTTCATCTGCCGAAAAAAGTAATTTCAGGGTTGACTGCCTAGTCCTGTAAGAAAAGATTTTTACACCCTTTTCTAAGAGATTCCACTGCTGAAGTCGAGATCCAAGAAGTTGAGATTTACTCTTAGGTAACTCCAAATCCCTGACGAGATCATTTAATTCCGACTGAGTAACGAGGTGAGGTTTTCGATTAGCTGAATCAGCAGAACACTCTTCATCATCGGTGAACGTATCATAAGATGGTCCAGGCTGTGGCTCAAAGTCTTTCAAATCCGTTTCTGGCTCTAGAGTATAGGTTTTTGGGGGCACTGGGATTGGCAAAGATTCGTTGTGAGGAACTGGTCTTAGAGCTGAAGGGATATTAGGATACTGAATTGTATGCTTACTTTTGCTAGATATCCCGACGGTGGTCATACAAAAGTAACAATCTGTGAGATGACAGCGAGGTTCGCGCCAAACCATGGGCACAGCAAATGGCATTGATTTACGGGTATCTTTGAGCCATTTGATCAAGCTACTGTAACAAGTAGTGCAGCAAACTGTTGGAGCCTAATTCTTGTCCTGATCGCCAACTTGGCAATGAAAGTAAAATTTATAAGCAGTTTTAAGAAGCGGAGAAAGGGGTTTTCGTTGCGCTTTTAAAGTCAATTCCCCGCAAACATAGCAGAAGCTATCGGGATGATTTTTACACTCGCGTGGCATAATTAAACAGTAAATAAATGCTCGATATTAATTACAACTCACACTCACGTACTGTAATTCACTTGGAAAAAGCCGGAATTAAAAAATTTCTACCGTTATACACAATTTAAACAACTTGGAAACGCAGAATCCCCGCCTAGAGCACCGACAAGTTGACTCTACGATCGCTAGAGATGTACTGAGGAAAGATAAGGATTACAGTGCAGGTCTATAGTGACAAGAGCAATGCAAGTTTAAACCTGTCAAAGCATGAAAATTCCTGTGCGCGCGAGGTATTGAGAGCGCCAGCGTGGTACAGTGAATCTTCCGAACTGTTGCTATATATTTTTATTATTGTTGCTATATATTTTTATTATTGTTGCTATATATTTTTATTATTGTTGCTATATATTGTTGCTATATATTTTTATTGTTTGGGGGAGGATGAGGGGAGATGGAAGCTGGAATATGTAGAAAATAAGTGAAAAAACTGAGAAAGAAAAACGGAAAAATCGATCATTTTTAAGGATTTATTTACAAATCTACAAATCTACCTCCTTGCTACAAATGTTCATGTTTTGGAACTTTTCACCTCTCTAGCCCCTCAGAAGAAAGGCTAAAATAATCATTTTCGTCCCTCCAAATTATCGAATAGTGATAAAAATAGGTGGGTGGGCCACCCCCGAAAACGGTGGGTGATGGGGGAAAACGGGGGGTCATATTCGGATTCAGGAGGTCATTTTACATAAGAATCAGCAGGAATGGTGTCAGGGCCGATTTTCATGCCGACCAGTGTAATTATGTTCCATATTATGAAACGAAATAATATTACCACACCAATGCTCTAAAAATAATAGTTTAGATGTCAGCCATTTGACATGAAATGTTCCTAACCTCTACGTAAAGTCACTAAAACGATTGGTGCTTACAAATAAGTATTAAAAATACTATATATGCAAATTGAGAGATCGTCTAGTTTCTTTAAATACACGTAATTATTTAGATGGTCGACCAAGACTCTAACCTGGTGTCTTTAGACAGTCTGGAGCAGTGGTTTTCAACCTTCTTTAGCTGGCGGCACTCAAACACATAGTAGTAAAATTTGAGGGCACAACGCTTCTAATTTGATAAGATATTTATACTATATTTTTCACAAAGATTGTCAATAGTCGAAGTCTCTTTAGAATGTATGATTTTTACAATATGTAAATATGTTTAATTATTGAGAAAATTTTCCATTTTAAAATAATAACAATTTCATTTTAAGTTTAAAATTATAGTTAACAAATATTCAATGTTGTAGATTTTTGTTAAAACCATACGCTTAAATTTCAAAATAGATTTCTAGGCTTTTCTTAACTGGAAATGTTACTTTGTTCACCCGGCGTATTACACGCTGATATAAAATGAAATTCAGAAACACATACAACAACAACGAGTATAGGCAACCCAATATACATTCACGGTATTGGGTTGCCAATAATCACTGATTTAAACAATTGATTCAGTTAAATTGAGTGAGTTACGTGAAGATATAATTTAATTGATAATTATAGCACTAATATAAAAAAACACAAAGGAATTATTACACACGGCAATTTTAAACAGTTGGATTGTACAGGTGGGAATTCGGAGTTTAGAGGTATTTTGGCGGGGAATGTCCAAACAAAGTTTGGAAAACACTGCTTTAGATAGTATGAAAATTATTCTTAAACTCTAGGTTCTAAACTTTAGACTCTAGACTCTCGGTGAACGATTTAGACCCAACATTTGTTTCTGAAAAATTAAGTGGCTTATCTGACAAATTTTGCATTCTGATGTAAAATCCAAATAAAAAACTGTAAGTAAATCGCAAGTAGAGAAAGTAAATTGGCAAACATTTTGAAAATGTTTGTTAAGGATATTTTTAACAATTTTATATTTACCTTTTTGTGAACAGTCGTTTACGCTTACTTTGTCGAACGCAACGAACGCACTTGAAAACTCTGAAGAGTACAGCGTCACATTCAAATAGTAGTTATCCCCGCTTCCTTCATAAAACATCGAAATTTTGTGCCATCTAGCGCTCTAAAAAAAATGTTTCCATAAATAGATTTACGTTGAAGCAGTAGTATATTACGTAACGAGAGTGGTATGCAGCATATTACATATGAGCGACATGTTGCGCATGAGCCGCGCAGCGGCGAGTGCAGTATTCTGCGAGCATGTAATTGCCATACCACTCGAGAAACGTACAATACTTTACCTACGCCCTAACAAAATAAGCAATGAGCATGAAAGAAGAACTTATTCATTGTAATAATTGTTAATAGTACCATGACAATGATGAAAACTAAATTACTACTTGATCAATATACAAGGAATAAAGCTGTACAATTTCCGACATTCGTTGTTTTTTAAAAGAGTTCAATTTAAAGCTTTAAAGGAGTGTTTCCACTCCCAGACTAAGCATGAAGTAAAATTTCGAGTTTAGAAAAGCCCCGTGAAAATTTGTCGAGGGTCGCGCAGCGACCCGAGACAAATTTTCTGGGCTTTTCTAAACTCGAAATTTTACTTCATGCGCCACGCGTATAAAACACTGATTTCAAGTGAGGTTCAAATATACATAGAGTTAACAATAGTTAAGTGATTTATACGTGTGGTGCATGAAGTAAAATTTCGAGTTTAGAAAAGCCCAGAAAATTTGTCTCGGGTCGATGCGCGACCCTAGACAAATTTTCACGGGGCTTTTCTAAACTCGAAATTTTACTTCATGCTTGGTCTGGGAGTGGAAAACACTCGTTGAAAGCTTTAAATTAACTCTTAAAAAAAAACAACGAATAACTAAAGATTTAAAGAAAATAAGCTGAATTTGGAATAAGTATACTTTAAAGAAAACCTGTCCATCAAAGAAATGTTATTTGGTTGTACAGTACGCAATCAGCTGTTCAGCTGTCAGCACGTAATGTACTTGTCAAAGTTATTATGTGCATGTGTACGTAATGTCAATCATACTTGTCAAGATGACAGTGTGGTATGATGCGGTTACTAGATAGGGCGTAGGTAAACCTCTGTTAAGATAGCAGTGCCAAATGGGCAGAATGCACTGTAACCTATACTAGAATTAAGGGCTAATTAAGGGCTATTTTAGTGCCCTATTGTCGATTTTAGTGCTCCACCCTTAAGGGTGCAAATCGCAACAAAGCCACCTTAACATTAAGCTGGCAAGGCAAACTTACAAATCAGGAATTAAAAAACATTTTCTGTACGACATAATTAAGGGCTAATTAAGTGCCCTATAAGCAATTTTAGTGCTCCACCCTGTACTTAGAAAAAAAATATTTTCTACCCCAATTTCACTTTTCTCGAAAATGGACGAGCAGACTGCAACGAAACTAAAAAATAATTTAGAGCTCCTTGCCTACTAATTAAGTGCCCCATTGGTGATTTTAGTGCTCCACCCTGTACTTAGAAAAAAAATATTTTCTACCCCAATTTCAGTTTTTTTGAAAATAGACGAGCAGACTGCAACGAAACTATAGAATAATTTAGAGCTCCTTGCCTACTAATTAAGTGCCCCATTGGTGATTTTAGTGCTCCACCCTGTACTTGGAAAAAAAATATTTTCTACCCCAATTTCAGTTTTTTTGAAAATGGACGAGCAGACTGCAACGAAACTATAGAATAATTTAGAGCTCCTTGCCTACTAATTAAGTGCCCCATTGGTGATTTCAGTGCTCCACCCTGTACTTAGAAAAATAATATTTTCTACCACAATTTCACTTTTCTCGAAAATGGACGAGCAGACTGCAACGAAACTATAGAATAATTTAGAGCTCCTTACCTACTAATTAAGTGCCCCATTGGTGATTTTAATGCTCCACCCTGTACTTTGAAAAAAAATATTTTCTACCACAATTTCACTTTTCTCGAAAATGGACGAGCAGACTGCAACGAAACTAAAAAATAATTTAGAGCTCCTTGCCTACTAATTAAGTGCCCCATTGGTGATTTTAGTGCTCCACCCTGTACTTAGAAAAAAAATATTTTCTACCCCAATTTCAGTTTTTTTGAAAATAGACGAGCAGACTGCAACGAAACTATAGAATAATTTAGAGCTCCTTGCCTACTAATTAAGTGCCCCATTGGTGATTTTAGTGCTCCACCCTGTACTTAGAAAAAAAATATTTTCTACCCCAATTTCAGTTTTTTTGAAAATGGACGAGCAGACTGCAACGAAACTATAGAATAATTTTGAGCTCCTTGCCTACTAATTAAGTGCCCCATTGGTGATTTCAGTGCTCCACCCTGTACTTTGAAAAAAAATATTTTCTACCCCAATTTTAGTTTTCGCGAAAATGAACAAGCAGACTGCAACGAAACTATAGAATAATTTAGAGCTCCTTGCGTACTAAGTAAGTGCCCCATTGGTGATTTTAGTGCTCCACCCTGTACTTAGAAAAATAATATTTTCTACCACAATTTCACTTTTCTCGAAAATGGACGAGCAGACTGCAACGAAACTATAGAATAATTTAGAGCTCCTTGCCTACTAATTAAGTGCCCCATTGGTGATTTTAATGCTCCACCCTGTACTTTGAAAAAAAAATATTTTCTACCACAATTTCACTTTTCTCGAAAATGAACGAGCAGACTGCAACGAGACTATAGAATAATTTAGAGCTCCTTGCCTACTAATTAAGTGCCCCATTGGTGATTTTAGTGCTCCACCCTGTACTTGGAAAAAAAATATTTTCTACCACAATTTCACTTTTCTCGAAAATGAACGAGCAGACTGCAACGAAACTATAGAATAATTTAGAGCTCCTTGCTTACTAATTAAGTGCCCCATTGGTGATTTTAGTGCTCCACCCTGTACTTGGAAAAAAAATATTTTCTACCACAATTTCACTTTTCTTGAAAATGGACGAGCAGACTACAACGAAACTATAGAATAATTTAGAGCTCCTTGCCTACTAATTAAGTGCCCCATTGGTGATTTCAGTGCTCCACCCTGTACTTTGAAAAAATATATTTTCTACCCCAATTTTAGTTTTCTCGAAAATGAACGAGCAGACTGCAACGAAACTATAGAATAATTTAGAGCTCCTTGCCTACTAATTAAGTATCCCATTGGTGATTTTAGTGCTCCACCCTGTACTTAGAAAAAAAATATTTTCTACCACAATTTCACTTTTCTCGAAAATGAACGAGCAGACTGCAACGAAACTATAGAATAATTTAGAGCTCCTTGCCTACTAATTAAGTGCCCCATTGGTGATTTTAGTGCTCTACTCTGTACTTAGAAAAAAAATATTTTCTACCACAATTTCACTTTTCTCGAAAATGCACGAGCAGACTGCAACGAAATTATAGAATAATTTAGAGCTCCTTGCCTACTAATTAAGTGCCCCATTGGTGATTTCAGTGCTCCACCCTGTACTTTGAAAAAATATATTTTCTACCCCAATTTTAGTTTTCTCGAAAATGAACGAGCAGACTGCAACGAAACTATAGAATAATTTAGAGCTCCTTGCCTACTAATTAAGTATCCCATTGGTGATTTTAGTGCTCCACCCTGTACTTAGAAAAAAAATATTTTCTACCACAATTTCACTTTTCTCGAAAATGAACGAGCAGACTGCAACGAAACTATAGAATAATTTAGAGCTCCTTGCCTACTAATTAAGTGCCCCATTGGTGATTTTAGTGCTCCACCCTGTACTTAGAAAAAAATATTTTCTACCACAATTTCACTTTTCTCGAAAATTAACAAGCAGACTGCAACGAAACTATAGAATAATTCAGAGCTCCTTGCCTACTAATTAAGTGCCCCATTGGTGATTTTAGTGCTCCACCCTGTACTTAGAAAAAAAATATTTTCTACCACAATTTCACTTTTCTCGAAAATGGACAAGCAGACTGCAACGAAACTAGAGAATAATTTAGAGCTCCTTGCCTACTAATTAAGTGCCTCATTGGTGATTTTAGTGCTCCATCCTGTACTTAGAAAAAAAATATTTTCTACCAAAATTTCACTTTTCTCGAAAATGGACGAGCAGAGTGCAACGAAACTAGAGAATTATTTAGAGCTATTTACCTACTAATTAAGTGCCCCATTGGCGATTTTAGTGTTAATGGTTTAAACGAAATCTCTGTATACCTATCTTCTCTTATTTTTCTTACAAATTAAAGAAGATAGGTTATGCCAGTGTAAATCAATGCAGAATTGTATTCCGCCTTAGAATATGTAATAATGTACAGGGTGTTTATTTGAAAAGAATCGAGAATTAAAGTTGACTAAATATAGTAGTATAGTAGTATATTTTGAAAATTTTTTATATCATTTTTCAAAAAATAAATCATCATTGGGCTCTTTCGGCAGTTGGCATTTTAGAGGCAACTTTACATCAATATTCAAAATGCAATGTTTGATGTTTTGTCAAATTTATTTTCACAACTACTGAAATATATAGAACACAGCACACTTATGAAAATTACACATAGTTTTTTAACATACAGCAGAAACAGTCCATATACTTTTAATGTGTTTCGGCGGGACACTCTGTATAATAATAGTTCATGTAATTGTTAATTATCTCTATAAATTTAAACTGGGATTATAATGGGTTCATAGTACGTAAGATCGACGAGATCTTAATTATTTAAGATGTATGTACATACAGGGTGAGTTTTTTTCATGTTCTCAATTGGGATTTCGGAAACTATAATAGATAGAGAAACGGTTAAATGGGCAGAGTAGTGCAGTTTTACGAGCTGAATATAAAAACACTTTTAAATTTTTCGAAAAAGTCAAGGGTAACAAAATATTGTCATAAATGTGAAAAGTGGCAATTTATTTAAATCGATTTTTCGCGGTTATAAAAAAAGACACATGAAAAGTATAAAGTTGTAGCTAATTTTACACTAAATAATAAAATGTTATCGAATTTTTTACATCGATATTGGTTTTCGAAATGTAACACAAACTTACATTTCTTTAAATGGAAATCATAGTTTGTTATCGTCTCATTTAAAAGACATGTTTTCGTCTTTAATTAGATATAAAACTTGACATATGTATTTATAAAATTAACTGAGTTATTAACATATTTCTTTATTATTTACAGATAAAAAAGAGTTAGCCATGAAACAATGACCATAATGAAACAATTGCTATTGTTTTTCCTTACCAGTGACTTCCAAATAAACTAATTTAATAAAAAAGAAACAAATTCATACATTACAAACAATCGCAATTGTCGTATAATTGTCATAGTTTCGTTGTCAACTATTATTTTGTTGTAAATAAAATATAAAATTGTTAATAACTTGTTTTTATAAATAAGTATGTCAAGTGACATATCAGATTTAGGAGAAAAAAAAGTCCTTTCTGATAAAGACATAGCCAACTATGGTTTCCATTTAAAAAATGGAACTTTGTGAAATTGGGGTAGAAAATATTTTTTTTCTAAGTACACGGTGGAGCACTAAAATCACCAATGCGGCACTTAATTAGTAGGCAAGGAGCTCTAAATTATTCTATAGTTTTGTTGCAGTCTGCTTGTCCATTCTCGAGATAAGTGAAATTAGGGTAGAAAATATTTTATTTCTAAATACAGGGTAGAGCACTAAAATCACTAATGGGGCACTTAATTAGTAGGCAAGGAGCATTAAATTATTCTATAGTTTCGTTGCAGTCTGCTCGTCCATTCTCGAGATAAGTGAAATTGGGGTAGAAAATATTTTTTTTCTAAGTACAGGGTGGAGCACTAAAATCACCAATGGGGCACTTAATTAGTAGACAAGGAGCTCTAAATTATTCTATAGTTTCGTTGCAGTCTGCTAGTCAATTTTCGAGAAAACTGAAATTGGGGTAGAAAATGATTTATTTCTAAGTACAGGGTGGAGCACTAAAATCACCAATGGGGCACTTAATGAGTAAGCAAGGAGCTCTAAATTATTAGATAGTTTCGTTGCAGCCTGCTCGTCCATTTTCGAGATAAGTGATATTGGAGTAGAAAAAATTTTTTTCTAAGTACAGGGTGGAGCACTAAAATCACCAATGGAGCACTTAATTAGTAGGCAAGGAGCTCTAAATTATTCTATAGTTTCGTTGCAGTCTGCTCGTCCATTTTCGAGAAAAGTGAAATTGGGGTAGAAAATATTTTTTTCCAAGTACAGGGTGGAGCACTAAAATCACCAATGAGGCACCTAATAAGTAGGCAAGGAGCTCTAATTTATTCTATAGTTTCGTTGCAGTCTGCTCGTCCATTTTCGAGAAAACTGAAATTGGGGTAGAAAATATTTTTTTTCAAAGTACAGGGTGGAGCACTAAAATCACCAATAGGGCACTTAATCAGAAGGCAAGGAGCTCTAAATTATTCTATAGTTTCGTTGCAGTCTGCTCGTTCATTTTCGAGAAAACTGAAATTGGGGTAGAAAATATTTTTTTTCTAAGTACAGGATGGAGCACTAAAATCACCAATGGGGCACTTAATTAGTAGGCAAGGAGCTATAAATTATTCTATAGTTTCGTTGCAGTCTGCTCGTTCATTCTCGAGATAAGTGAAATTGGGGTAGAATTTTTTTTTTCTAAGTACAGGGTGGAGCACTAAAATCACTAATGGAGCACTTAATTAGTAGGCAAGGAGCTCTAAATTATTCTATAGTTTCGTTGCAGTCCGCTCGTCCATTATGAAGAAAACTGAAATTGGGGTAGAAAATATTTTTTTTCTAAGTACAGGGTGGAGCACTAAAATCACCAATGGGGCACTTAATTAGTAGGCAATGAGCTCTAAATTATTCTATAGTTTCGTTGCAGTCTGCTCGTCCATTTTCAAGAAAACTAAAATTGGGGTAGAAAATATTTTTTTTCTAAGTACAGGGTGGAGCACTAAAATCACCAATGGGGCACTTAATTAGTAGGCAAGGAGCTCTAAATTATTCTATAGTTTCGCTGCAGTCTGCTCGTCAATTTTTGAGAAAACTGAAATTGGGGTAGAAAATATTTTTTTTCTAAGTACAGGGTGGAGCACTAAAATCACTAATGGGGCACTTAATTAGTAGGCAAGAAGCTCTAAATTATTCTATAGTTTTGTTGCAGTCTGCTCGTCCATTTTCGAGAAAATTGAAATTGGGGTAGAAAATATTTTTTTTCTAAGTACAGGGTGGAGCACTAAAATCCATAATGAAGCACTCAATTAGTTGGCAAGGAGCTCTAAATTATTCTATAGTTTTGTTGCAGTCTGCTAGTCCATTTTCAAGAAAACTGAAATTGGGGTAGAAAATATTTTTTTCTAAGTACAGGGTGGAGCACTAAAATTCATAATGGAGCACTCAATTAGTAGGCAAGGAGCTCTAAATTATTCTATAGTTTCGTTGCAGTCTGCTCGTCCATTTTCGAGAAAAGTGAAATTGTGGTAGAAAATATTTTTTTCTAAGTACATGGTGGAGCACTAAAATCACCAATGGGGCACTTAATTAGTAGGCAATGAGCTCTAAATTATTCTATAGTTTCGTTGCAGTCTGCTTGTCCATTTTCAAGAAAACTGAAATTGGGGTAGAAAATATTTTTTTTCTAAGTACAGGGTGGAGCATTAAAATCACCAATGGGGCACTTAATTAGTAGGCAAGGAGCTCTAAATTATTCTATAGTTTCGTTGCAGACTGCTCGTTCATTCTCGAGATAAGTGAACTTGGGGTAGAAAATATTTTATTTTTAAGTACAGGGTGGAGCACTAAAATCACCAATGGGGCACTTAATTAGTAGGCAAGGAGCTCTAAATTATTCTATAGTTTCGTTGCAGTCTGCTGGTCCATTTTCGAGAAAACTGAAATTGTGGTAGAAAATATTTTTTTTTAAGTACAGGGTGCACTAAAATCACCAACGGTTCACTTAATTAGTAGGCAAAGAGCTCTAAATTATTCTATAGTTTCGTTGCAGTCTGCTCGTCCATTTTCGAGAAAACTGAAATTGGGGAAGAAAATATTTTTTTTCTAAGTACAGGGTGGACCACTAAAATCACCAAGGCAAGTAGGCAAGGAGCTCTAATTTATTCTATAGTTCCGTTGCAGTCTGCTTGTCTATTATCGAGAAAATTGAAATTGGGGTAGAAATTACTTTTTTTCTAAGTACAGGGTGGAGCACTAAAATCACCAATGGAGCACTTAATTAGTAGGCAAGGAGCTCTAAATTATCCTATAGTTTCGTTGCAGTCTGCTCGTTCATTCTCGAGATAAGTGAAATTGGGGTAGAAAATATTTTTTTTCTAAGTACAGGGTGGAGCACTAAAATCACCAATGGAGCACTTAATTAGTAGGCAAGAAGCTCTAATTTATTCTATAGTTTCGTTGCAGTTTGCTCGTCCATTTTTGAGAAAACTGAAATTGGGGTAGAAAATATTTTTTTTAAAATCACCAATGGGGCACTTAATTAGTAGGCAAGGAGCTATAAATTATTCTATAGTTTCGTTGCAGTCTGCTCGTTCATTCTCGAGATAAGTGAAATTGGGGTAGAAAATATTTTTTTTCTAAGTACAGGGTGGAGCACAAAAATCACCAATGGGGCACTTAATTAGTAGGCAAGGAGCTCTAAATTATTCTATAGTTTCGTTGCAGTCTGCTCGTCCATTTTCGAGAAAACTGAAATTGGGGTAGAAAATATTTTTTTTATAAGTACAGGGTGGAGCACTAAAATCTGCAATGAGGCACTTAATTAGTAGGCAAGGAGCTCTAAATTACTCTATAGTTTTGTTGCAGTCTGCTCGTTCATTCTCGAGATAAGTGAAATTGGGGTAGAAAATATTTTTTTTTCTAAGTACAGGGTGGAGCACTAAAATCACCAATGGGGCACTTAATTAGTAGACAAGGAGCTCTAAATTATCCTATAGTTTCGTTGCAGTCTGCTTGTCTATTTTCGAGAAAACTGAAATTGGGGTAGAAAATTTTTTTTTTCTAAGTACAGGGTGGAGCACTAAAATCGCTAATGGGGCACTTAATTAGTAAGCAAGGAGCTCTAAATTATTCTATAGTTTTGTTGCAGTCTGCTCGTCCATTTTCGAGAAAAGTGAAATTGTAGTAGAAAATATTTTTTTTCTAGGTACAGGGTGGAGCACTAAAATTGCTTATAGGGCACTTAATTAGCCCTTAATTATGTCGTACAGAAAATGTTTTTTAATTCCTGATTTGTAAGTTTGCCTTGCCAGCTTAATGTTAAGGTGGCTATGTTGCGATTTGCACTCTTAAGGGTGGAGCACTAAAATCGACAATAGGGCACTAAAATAGCCCTTAATTAGCCCTTAATTCTAGTATAGGCTACAGTGCATTCTGCCCATTTGGCACTGCTATCTTAACAGAGGTGTTATGTATGAATAAAGAGCGTACAGGCCGTACAGCAGCCTGTACTGATGATTCACTGAATAACCACAGGTTTTTTCACCGTCCACAAAAACATTCAAACATATTTTGAAGTGGCCTCGCTTCTTTTTTTCAATTTTTTGCTGTTAACTGTAATAACCTTTATAATTTCAGATATAAAAACAATTTGTTGTTAACTATATTTAAAACATATACTATTCAGTTTAAAGTTACATAACCTAAAATTGTTGTTTAATACAGAAATCTTTAAAGTATGAAGATTATTTTAGTCAGCAAGCAAAATTAAGAAATGGAGTTAGGCCACTCTCAAAATAAACGACTCATATACAATAATTTTTCACGTTGAAGTAACTTCGATCAAATGCTTTATGAGCAAACGTCACAAAAACGTTATACAGACGTTTCATAAAATTAGATCTTTCTTAAATTTGCGATTCGGGCCTTTATTGAATCTTAAGCGTAATTTTCTCTAATGCAAAACTTACTTTATCGAAAGCATAAGTCTCTTCTTTAACAATATCATTACTATTTGCTAAAGTCAGCGTGAAGTTGCAATTGTTACAAACAGCCGCGTACATCGAAATGCAAACATCCTTCACGTAATACGCTATTGGTAGCATAGTTGCCATTTTCAACGAATGGTCCACGTAGAAATCGTCTGAAATCAGAAGCGTGTAAAAAACCTACCGTTACGATTTTTATACATACACTCGTGTATTTTCCAGAAAGCGGCGTTACCGTCCCTGGAATTGGCCCAAATCTTTTTATACTCGATCGAATCATCGTAATCTTTATCGACATAACGCAGGAACGGTTCCTTTTCGCCCAATGTCCTCAAGCTTATCGATTTATCCGCGTTGTCGAATTTTACAATGAAGTGAATGTAACTGTTGCTCTTAAGAGGATTTTTCTCAACCTACGAATTAAAAATACACATGAAACATTGTTGTAATGTTTAACCAGCGTTAGAACAGTGGTGTAAGGTCTGAATAATTCTACAACTATGTAAAACAATGTCGTAATGTTTGATCAACATTACAACAATATGAAACATTAGTGTAAGGTTTTATAAACGTTTCATTATGGAACATTGGAACATTGGTGTAATGTTAAATCAACGTTACAACAATATGAAAGAATGTTGTAACGTTTGGTTAATGTTACAATAAGAAGGAACAATGGTTTAATGTTTGATCAACCTTACAATAATATAAAGCATCGATGTAATGTTAAATTAACGTTACAACAGCATATGGGGGTAATTCCATGTCAAATCAACACACTAGCAATTTTAGATTTTTTTAAATTGTTGTTTATTTATAGCCTTTATATAAAGGGTTTTCCAATAAGAGATTTCATTTTAAAAAAATAACGAGAAATCAATGGATATTTATTTAATTGTAAAGAGAAAGGTATGCCATTAACGATGGATAACGATATCAGCCAATGGGCCGCCACGACTACGGTTGCAGCACTATATCCTTTTCATGAAATTTTCCATGACCAATTCGCACATTTGCGGCTGTATGTCCTCGGTAACTTTACGTATTCCATCTTTAAGGTCTTGTATCGATTGTGGAGCATTGGCATAGACCTTATCTTTTACGTGGCCCCAAAGAAAACAGTCTAAAGGTGTCAAGTCACAAGATCTCGGGGGCCAATTGTGATCACCTCTTCGCGAAATAACACGGCCAGGAAACTTGTCTTGCAAAATTGCGATGTTTTCGTTGCTTGTGTGGCACGTAGCGCCGTCTTGTTGAGAATAAACGTCGTCCACATCAATATCTAATTCCGGCCATAAAAAATTATTAATCATAGCTCGATAGCGTAATCAATTTACCGTAACAGTTGCACCAGCCTCATTTGCGAATAAGTAAGGTCCAATCACACCGCCAGCCCAAAAACCGCACCAAACAGTTGAGGATGGAGGATGGAGAGCCTTTTCAATAAGCATTCTTGGATTTTCCGAGCCGCAAATACGGCAATTCTGCTTATTCGCGTAGCCTCCCAGGTGAAAATGGGCCTCATTACTGAAGATGATTTTTTGATGAAAATCCGGATCATTTTGATGCATTTCAAGGACCCAATTAGCAAAGATACGACGTTACTGGTAATCGACCAACTTAAGTTCTTGTGTTAACTGAACTTTAAAAGCCTTCAAACCTAAGTCTTTATGCAAAATACGGTGTAATGTCGGCTTTGGAATGTCTAATTCCAAAGATCGACGAGGAATCGACAAACCTGCGTTTTCGTTAACACTATTGGCTACAGCAGCAATATTCTCAATTGTTCTTGAGCGACGCACACGGTTTCGATTATTCACATCACTAAGTTGTTGCAACAGCTCAAATTTTTTATGCAGTTTTACTATTGCTGGTCGAGAAGGTGCTTCACGACGACCTAAAAGTGCTTTAGTTTGGCGAACTGTGACTGCAAAATGTTCATCATTTCTGTAGTGAATTTTTATAATTTCAATGCGTTGTTGAAGCGTGTATCGTTGCATTTTTACTTATGGCATAGTTTTTACTTGTCAAGTGTCAAAAGTGACAGCTGCCCAGATAGCGGCTATTTAAAAATTAAACCTCTTATTGGAAAACTCTTTAGAAAAAAAAATCTAATTTTAGTTATTTTTTAGTTAAATGTCAAACAATTTTCAAGATATACGCATTTAGATTTCAGAAAAATGGGTTGAAATCGCAAATCGCTCAAATTTTAAATTACGTTTACTGTTCTCCACATTGAGCTGGAGATGAAAAACAGGTCTTATTTTTTAGCATTTTTCTTGAACTTCTGTATGATACACAACACAATATTTGCTATTTTATTCTATTTTAAGTTTGCCTCATTTGCAAATCAAAGGGAAAGTATTGTTTTCGAAAAAAATTTTCAAATCAAACAAACATTTTAGTGGATATATCCATGTTGAGGTACCCCGAGTTTATTAAGACCATTTTTGAAAAATGTCTGTCTGTAATTCTGTCACCACGATTAAGTCTAAACCGATTGAGTTGTTAAGATGATACTATAAATTTAAGCTTTTTATTACAATAGTAGAATTCGATCCACTTTTGGTAACAATGCGGAAACCGGAAGTGGTAGTTTCCTCTTAGTATTTTTTTAAATTTGTCTTTAATATTGATCATATGAAAAGATCTTGTTAGGAAAAGTTGTAGATAATTGAGAAATTAGCATTCAATGTTACACTTTTGTCGTAGCTCTTTTAGTTATTTTTTAATATTTGCATAAACATCTGATTTTTTTAATTATTTAAATTAATTGCTATAAATCGGTTAGCATTGATAATTGTGTGGATAGTTTGAGATTACCATGGGTAATATTTTGTGGAATAGCGAACCTATAAGTGAAGCGTACAAACATGTTTTCAAAAACAAGAAGCATATTTGGGTAGGAACTAAGCCGCTAAATTGTGAGATTGATCTTTTGAGCCTCTTAGCATGTACCTAATTTTTCATTATTATACTACGAAATTTAATAATAGGTAGGTAATATTAATAAATCTGCTTGTTTGTTTATATTTGTCTAATTTAAATTTTATAAATTGTCTTCTAAACTTGAAGTGGATGCTGGGCAAGCTTAAAACCAATGCAAAATCGGTAATTTTGCATGTTATATTAACAGATTAATCTGATGACTATTTGCCAAATTTACTGAATGCGTATTCAATTCAACTAACACTTTCGTTTAAGTTTAAACAAAATAAACATAAATGAATTATTTATTTCCGCAAATACCTGAATTATTAAGTAAATGTAGAAATTGGAACTATACCAATTAAACTCACATTTAAAATGATTGTGAACATCAAGTAAAATAATTTGTGACGAGATTAATTTTTACAAAGACATTGTCAAAATGTGACGTTTACCCTTAAAATTTTAAAACTGCATGTCGGAACATACGTTTTCGCATGTTCCATTTAAAAATCATAGCAGATGTATTTTAAAGTTTTCTGTCTCTTTTCACACACGCAGTCTAATGACATAAAACTATTTCCGTATTACATGTATCGTGAATCGTACCTTATGTTATTTTAAACCAGAGCTGGGACGAATCCTCGTGAAAAAGATTCAATCGGAACTCGGAAGACACGATGACAAAAAATGCAAAGAAGAAACATAAAAAGAAGACAATGAGAATATACATCTGGAATATTGAAACTTTACTGAAAGATGGAAAAATGGAAGAACTATCAAGACAACTACTTAAATATGGCATAGCAGTAGCAGCCCTTCAGAAAGTAAGGTGGAAAGGAAAAGGATAAATCAATAAGAAACAGTACACTGTGTTCTACTCAGAAGACAAGGAACGAGGCAGAAATGGAGTAGCTTTCGTTATTCCTGAAAAGTTAAGGAACAGCGTAGTAGATTTTAAACCAATAAATTGTAGAATAGCTTACCTCAGACTAAAAGTAAAACCTTTAAACATATCGATATTATACGTGTATGCACCAACAGAAGTATCGGACGAGAAACTAAAAGACAAACTATACGAAGAAATCGAAAATATTCAAGCAACAATACCTAACCAAGACATATTAATAATAATGGGAGACTTTAACGCACAAATAGGAAAGGAAGACTATGTAGGAGCTGTTGCATGGAAGAACACTATACATGATAAGACAAACGACAACGGTCAAAGATTATGCAACCTTGCAGTATCAATAGGAATTAAAATTGTTAGCACTAAATTTAACCACGGAAGAAAACATATAATAACGTGGATGTCACCAGGCCAGCACTACGGAAACCAAATAGACCATGTACTAGTGAAAAAAGAAAGAGAAACCAGCATATTAGACGTAGGATCGTATAGAGGGGCAGATGGAGACACAGACCATTTCATGGTAGGAGCAACAATTAAACAAGTAGTAGCTAAACAGAACAGCAAAAATAGGCAGCCAAAATGGGACACGGAAAAACTGCAAAACATAGAAACAAGAAAGGAGTACAAAAACATGTTCTGCCATGTTTTTGTACTCCTCTCTTGTTTCCATGTTTTGTAGTTTTTCCGTGTCCCATTTTGGTTACCTATTTTTGCTGTTCTGTTTAGCTACTACTATAATATAGAAGACAGCAGAGCACTAATAACAGAAGACATAAATACGAAATAGACCAAAATTAAAACAGCATTAATTGAAGCCGCGGAAACAAAAATAGGAACTATAAAAATCCGATACAAAAACGGATAGTGGAACAAGGGATGTAGTACACTTACAGAAAAAAAATCAAAATACAGACGAAAATGGTTACAACAAAACGACCGAAATGCAAAATTAAATATAATGAAAAAAGAAAACAATGCACAAAAGTCATAAGGCAAGCGAAACACAGATGGATACAAAGAAAGATGGAAAATATAGAAAATCAATACAGAAATCATAATGAAAAAAAAATTACAAACATATAAACAACGAACGAAAACAAAACAACGCGCAAACAATAGCAATAAAAAATAAAGAAGGGAAATGGCAGAACACGAAGAAGAAGTAAAAATAATATGGGAAGAACACTTTAAAGAACTATTGACATCTACAACCAGCACACAAAGAAATAGAAATCGATGACTCAGACGAACAAGAAAGCACAGTAGAAGGACCGACAATGGACGAAATAAAAGAAATAATCAGAAAATATAAAAATGGAAAGTCACCCGGAGATGACAATATCAATTTAGAAATGATAAACTATGGTGGTGAAATTGTAAATAAGGAAATAGAAAAGCTAATTATAGACATATGGAAAAATGAGACTATGCCAGATGAATGGAACAAAGGAACCATAATACCAATACATAAAAAAGACGATAGAAACCAACTACAGAGGAATTACACTACTACGTACAGTGTACAAAACACTAACAACAATTATTCAAAAAAGACTCAAGAATCACGCAAACAAAATTGTCGGAGACCACCAATGCGGCTTTGTGCAAGGCAAATCAACTATGGACGCAATCTATGTAGCAAAAGAAATAATAGAAAAAGCACTAGACCAGAATGTTAACCTGGAACTATTATTTATAGACTTTAAGCAAACCTTTGACACAATGAACAGGGCACACATAACCAAAGCACTGATAGAGTTTAAAATCCCTAAAAAAATAATTAAATTAATAAAAATGACAATAAACAACACAAAAGCCGCAGTACAAACGAAAAACAGAAAAACCAAAGAGTTTATAATAAATAATGGATTAAGACAAGGCGATGCACTTTCAGCTACGTTATTTAACATCGGATAAGCATACGTAATGAGAAAAATAGACACAAAACGAACGCTTAGAACAAAAGGGAGCCAAATTATTGCGTACGCAGACGATATAGTCATAGTCACCAAACTAAGAGTAATAATGGAAAACATCATAAAGGTACTAGTAAAAGAAATGTAGTAGAAAAGAAATGGGTATGACAATAAACGAACAAAAAACAAAATTCATGAGGGTAGGAAACACAATGGAAGGAAAAAAAATAAAAATAGGCCAGTACAAATTTGAGAAAGTCAACAAAATCAAGTACTTAGGCGTAACAATTAACAACAGAAACGACGACAAAACTGAAATCGAAAATAAGATACAGAAGACAAATAGCGCGTATTACGCAAATAGAAAAGTCTTGACAAACAAAACAATTAGCAAGAACGGGAAGGTGCAAATATACAAAACAGTAATAAAAGCGATAATAACATATGCAGCGGAAACTATGACAATGACACAAAAAGAAGAACATAAATTAAGAGTAACGAAACGATCAATAATTAGAAGGATACTAGGACCAAGACGAACAGAAGGCGAAATAAGAAGAAGAAATAACACAAAAATATTAGAAATACTGGAAGGAAAAGATGTTGTTAACATAATCAAGGCAACACGTATAAAGTGGCTGGGACATGTATGGAGAGCGGGAATTCAAACCAATATAAAAGCGATATTAGAATGAAAATCAAACGCAAAGAAGAGAAGAGGACGACCAAGTAACAGATGGCAAGATGAGGTGGAAGCAGACATCAATAGTGTAGGAATTACCAACTGGAGAAAGAAAAGTTTTCCGACGTTTCCCTGATTCAAGATTTTTTTGCCCTGGCCTTTTAATATAACTTTCTTCTGTGGGAAACCCCTAGTTTTCATTATTTTTGTCAATATTTAAGTTGGTTTTATAAATGTTTACGTGTTTTGTAATTTTTATACGAATACGAATCCTCTTAAAAAAAGTATAACAAATCCGGATCACGAATCCAGTCTAACTAAAGATTCGAATCCCTCTTTTGAATCCTCTAAAAAGATTCGAATCTAAGGTTAGAATCCTGAATGATTCGAAACCTGCCCAGCACTGTTTTAAACATTTTTAAAGATGCGATTTTTAAGAAATTCAAAATCAAAATTTTGGTTTAAATAAAAAAAAAAAAATGCTACAAAATGAGACCCGTTTCACATCTCTAGCTCAATTTGGAGACCAGTAATCGCAATTTAAAAATTTGCTATTTTGTCTCATTTTTCTGAAATATAGATGCGTGTATCTTGAAAACGGCTCAACTTTGATCCTAAAATTAGATATTTTCCTTTTTCTTACATGAAGGCAATAAATGGACAAAATAAAAAAATCTAAGATGGTGAAAGACTGTGTTGATTTGACATGGAATTGCCTGTAACATTGTTGTAATGTTATATCTATGTTACAACTATATTTTTGCTTACCTCGACAAGATTCTTTTTGCAGTTTCCCCCAGGCGTTTTATTTCCCGCGGGAATTTCACCGCGGTTGCACTTTCTCAAAGCGCTCTTCTTCCCGCTCCAAGCGCCGAGCATAAACCAAACACAAACCGAATTCGTTGGATTATTGTAAGAATCGTCGCATATATAAATGTGAGCCTCCCTCTCAGCCCGTAGCGAAAACGGTATCTCGAAGTTCATGGACGCGGATATGTTCGACAACTCGGTGAAAATTAAATTCTCCTTTTCGAATTTCTTGGTGAAGGATACAATCAGAGGAAAACCTTGAAGAAACAATCATTTAAGTAATGTTAGATGCAATGATATAATAAAGAGAAATAACTCATTACAGTAATGTTCGATCTGCGTTACAAAAAGAGAAAAAACTATCTACGTTACAATAAAGAGCAAGAGTCAAGAGTAGAGTCAATTGGCAGAGGAGTGCGAGGGGATGAAGGAGGAATGGGTGGGAATAAGAGGGAATAGAAGAGTGACGGAATGGATGAGAGAGAATGGGACCAGGGTAAGTACGCTGGAGAAGTTGGGGAAAGACAGGGAAAGCAGAAGGAAGAGAGGGGGCAACGATAAGTGTAGATATGCATGTGATGTAGTATTATGCCAATAAAGGTTTTTTTTTAAAGAGCAAGAAAAAAAAACGTCTTAGAGGATACCACTCTTTTTTTTTCGTCGGACCGTATTTATAATTTTTAGTTAAAATAAATGTGTAACATTTATTAGACAATAAAAATAAGAGACACGTTCCCCGGATTATGCGACGAAAATGTAAATTCGTGTTAATCCACATAACTTATTATGGCAAAACGAATGAGTATATTTTAATAATTCAATAACAATAATTATCACAAAATTCGTCATTAGACTTCCTATCATTTATTAAAAAATATCGAAATGCGGTTTATTGCGGTTCAATTATATGACAAAATAGGATCATATTTATTATGTTTCCAATTATTGTACTCCACTTAAAATACTGTTTACGAAAAAAATCAATAATAATAAGCATTCTTTGACTTACTTAAATTGAAATTTTAGCAATGTAATCAAAATATTATGATTGTAAGATGCTATGAGCTAACTATAGGTGTTTAATTGAATTCACTTGGTTTGTTTTACGAAAAATATTTGTTTTCAACTAGTTTCGGTTTAAAATATTTTTAGTTCAACAAACCAAGTGAATTCAATTAATCACTTATAATTAGTAGAAATGTTTTTCCAGGTAAATAATAAGAAACAAGTTAATAATATATGAGCTAACATTCAAATTTCAGTTATTGTTTTCAGCGAGTAATTCCTCCTTAAGTAAAGTAAAAAGCTCGATCTACTAAACATGAAAAAAAAAATGAAAAAGTTACACTGACGTTATTAAACAGTTGATTAAAGGTTACGTCAAACCAGCATACACTTACTTTCCCATCTGCTGTCGAGTATAGGACCGAAACTTCGCTGACTCGCCATCATTTTGTCCCAACTTGGCAATTTTACGTAGTTTATTCCATCATAATCAACAGACACTGCAATATTAAAAATGTTGTGTAACATATTTTATTTTATTCTAATTGATACAATAAAGAGTAACATTGCCTTGGTTACGTTCTGTCATAACATAATCATATTTCCCTAGGGAAATATGAAACCTTTTGACAATCCTCATTTCCCTGGAGAAATATGGATTGTCAAAAAGTAACAAGAAAATATTTTCCTCAATACCGTTGACATTTTCAGTGTGTTCACACTGGTCACTTTTTTTCGCGAAAAATACGCCCGACAAATGACGAAGGCTGCACGTAACAGAGCTGGGCAGGATTCGAATCATTCAGGATTCGAATCCTTTTAGAGGATTCAATAGAGGCATTCGAATACTTTAGTTAAACTGGATTCGTGATCTGGATTCGTTACATTTTTTTAAGAGGATTCGTATTCGAATCCAAATGCAGCTGATTCTAATCTTTATAAAAGGATTCGAATCTTTATAAAAGGATTCGAATCGTTAAAAATAATTAGAATTAATTGTGAGGATTAACATTAATAATTTTGTTTGCGTGTTTTTAAATTTGTCGTTAAATCAGTATTTTATACGCGTGGCACATGAAGTAAAATTTCGAGTTTAGAAAAGCCCCGTGAAAATTTGACAAATTTTCTACGCGGGGCTTTTATAAACTCGAAATTTTACTTCATGCTTAGTCTGGGAGTGAACAATACTCGTTCTTAGAAGTTTAAAATTAAAGGATCACTCTAGATTACTAAGTTTATTACTCAAAGGATCGTTTTACAAAGGCTGCAGCTCGAAGGACAAATTGTAGTTTTCAGAGACCAAAAGACTACAGGGAATTGAAGTTTTTTTTACAAAAAAAACAACGAATATCTGAAGGTTCATAGCGTGGGTATGAAAGAAAAAATCCAATTTAAAAAAAAATCGAAGTTGGGTTGGGTTGGGTCGTTTTCAGTGCTTTAACATCACTTAACATCGTGTTTTATACGCGTGGCGCACGAAGTGAAATTTCGAGTTTAGAAGAGCCCCGTGAAAATTTGACTCGGGTCGCTGGCGCGACCCTCGCCAGTGTTGCCAGTAGACTGGCTGATTTTGAATTCGAATTTCGGAATCTTTACCGGCGGTGGCGGTTTTTCTAGCGGAAATGTTGTCGACAAATCTAGCATAATTCAATTATCAGCCTTTTAAAGTTTATGACTATATCTTGTCATATTTGACATTTTTCGACAGCTGTAACATTATGTAGACATATGTATAAATGAAATTGCCAATTCTTGGTTGCAGAATACTTCAAACATTAAAAGTGCGATTCTTTTCGCAATCTACAACAAGTTAGTCTTACAAAGACTATATCAAACATTCATTAAAACAACTACTTCCCGAGCTAATGACCCGACGGACATTGAATTATACAACAAGTGTTTGTTGTTATATACAGTAACCTACTGCAAATGTAACAATTTGGGTCAAATTATTCAGGTCATCTATAGACGCGTTTCGAGATTTATCACTCATCAGTATAGCTTTGCCATTCCCTCTAAACAATTTGACACGTAGCCGCTAGTCTAAGGTGTCAAATTGTTTAGAGGGAATTACAAATCTATACTGATGAGAGATAAATTTTGAAACGCGTCTTTAGAGGGCCTGAATAATTTGACCCAAATTGTTACATTTGCAGTAGGTTACTGTATGTAACAGCAAACACTTGTTGTATAATTCAATGTCCGACGGGGTATTGGCTCGGGAAGTAGTTGTCTCAATGAGTGTTTTATATAGTCTAGATTATTAAAAGAATTGGTTTTCTACAGTAATTTTCGTTATAATTTTAGTATATTCTTATCAGTAGTTTACGTCATTATTGACATTTTAAGACGCCATTATTTCAGTATATTTGTATTAGTAAAGTTAATATGATTTATATATTAATTCTCAAATTGTTCTTAAGTTGGCAAAATATAATATTTTAAATAGGGAGTTTGGTGAATGTTGATAGTCCTAAATGTTATAGTGACACGGTCATTTCAATTTTGATTATAAAATCCACGCTCTTTATTCTCATCAAAATGTCTTAGGAGAACGAAATGTTGACAGAAAATCGAAAACCTAGAGTGATTTTATACTTTCGAGAAAAAAAGTGGTCAGAAAAAACTCAAAAGGAGAACAAGGTGGCGCAGATAGCAAAATTGCTTAAAATAGTTTTGACTATGTATTAGTTTATAGTGCCTGCCGAATTTTATCGCAACGAATAATAAAATTTATAAGTGAGGAGCGCGCTGTTTGTTTATTTAGATAGCGCCGGGCGAATGAATGGGTATTACATTTCAATAGACAAGTAAACTGGATGAATAAATATTTACGATTTTAATTTTAATCCACAAACATTTAACTGTTTTTGCTTGTATCATTTTCAATACTAATTTTTATTGTATAATTATAAATTACAATCAATATAAAAATATATTATACCGGGTGTGGCACTTAAGACGCCTCGGACCATAGCTCCTTTACGATAAAAGCTATCGAAAAAAATCTAAGAGCAAAGTGGTGCATAATTGCCGTCGCTATGTTTCAAAAATATTTCTAATCATCAGTGGCGTGCCGTACTCCAGTGGCGTACCAAACTTATGTTTTTTTAAATGGAATGCCCTATTTTTTTTATTGCAGATTTGGAAAGTGCTCGAAGAGTACTTATTTTTTTATCTAACATGTTATACCCTTCACTTTAGCGGTTTCGCTGTTATAACCCCTTCTTTCAAAATTGCGCCCCATTTTTGAGATTGTTTTGTAGAGAAACTAATTGACGCCGGCGCCTAAATTCTGAATTGAGGTACAGGTTAAGACCTCGTATACCTTTGATATGGTCCGAGGCGTCTTAAGTGCCACACCCGTATATAAACATTTATTTATGTATATATATAATAATAATATTAATAGAGTTTAATGTCTAGAACTTTATGCTCTCTGTCCGTGGTGCAAAATCTATGGAAAAGTGATGAAATATCATGGTAAAATAATTTAAATTTGCCGGAATTTTCAAAAAAGTTGTCGAAAATCGATGAAATGTTTAAATTTGAAAAAAGTGATGAAATGTCAAGAAATATTGAAATTTGACAACAATTTAAAGTATGTGAAAAGTGATAATCTATAATATAATAATGTATTATATAAACTTAACAATTAATCAGTGTTTTTATGCGCGTGGCGCATGAAGTTAAATTTCAAGTTGAGAAAAGCCAGAATTTGGATTTGGACCAAACCCAAATTCTTACGGCTTTTCTTAACTCGAAATTTTACTTCATGCTTAGTCTGGGAGTGGAAAACATTCGTTAAAAAATAATCAATAGCTATTTACAATATTTTCATTAGTTAACAAATCTTGGGGGTGTTTAAGTTTTTGTAAAATTTTTAAAATCTTGTCAATTTCCGTGAATTTCCAAAATTTTAATTATTTTCAAAATTTTTACGACTCGTGAATTTTTAACACTTTTTTTTAACTTCCAACATTTATAACAATTTTTAAAACGTTGTCAAAAATCATGCATTTTCCAAGATTATTGCTGATTTTCAAATTGTTGACTTCTTTCGTTACTTTTTTAAACTTTGACACCTTTCATGTACTTCCTAGATTTTTGTTATAGTAAAAAATGAATTTTCTAGAATCTCGTTATTTTTCGGGTTTGTAAATTTCAAAACGTTTATTAATTGTTAACGACTAATATAACGTCTAAATTAATTAATTGATGCTGAATCCATAAACATTTCTTCTTTGAAGTTTCACTTCTGTTCAAACAAACGAGCTACTAGCGATTACAACTTTATGTTGGAAGCTGTTTTATTATTGTCAAAACAAATGAAAGCTATACCAAATTCCGCACACTGTCAATCTTTGAAATTTCGATCTAACTGTCAAAACAGGTGATGCACTCGAAATGCCAAAAAGTGACACACAATGTGGATAGTACGTTAAAAAGTAATGAAACTTCAACTTACTTTATCAACCTTAGGTTATGTTAGGTTAGATTTCGGATTGTCAAATTAGGTTAGGTTTGATATCACTCAAATAAGGTTAGGTTAGATACTTTGTGGACTAAATACCCGCTCACGTCAACTTATGTCAACTGTCACTATAATTCAAATGTCGGTTAGTGTCTCTGTCAACTATCATTAATAACCTAGCTGTCAAAGCACAAGCAATGCACTTGAAATCTCAAAAAGTGACGTACAATGTGGATAGTACATACGTTAAACAGTGATGAAACTTTAGGAGTTACGTAATTTAGGTTAGGTAAGATTTCACCTTGTCAAGTTAGGTTAGGTTAGATAACACTCTGTCAAATGAGGTTAGGTTGAATATCATTCTATGTACTAAATGTTGGCTCACGCCAATTTATGTCAACTGTCACTATAGTTAAAATGTCTATTAATGCTTATGTAAACTGTGATTATAGTTCAAATGTCGATTAACGCCGACTTATGTAAATGTAGTTTAAATATGAGCCGATGCCGGTCTACATGTGGGTTAGCTGTCATTATAGTCAGAATGCCGGCTAACGCCGACTTATCTTGTTGTCAGCTTATATTATATGTCCTTGCAGAATTATGTAACTTTTTTGTGGAGGGAAAAATTCTCAATTTAATAATGTTCACACTTAACACTCAACGTTTCTCTAAGTTAAAATAATTTAGAAAATGTAATGTGATTATATAAAAATAATGACATACCATGGCATTGAAACAATTGCGGATGTCAAAATAGCACAAAATATTTCTGTCACTTGAATAAAGGCAGAAAAGATATCGCAAACATTGTGATAACTGTGGTCTGTATAATACCACTTAATTAGGTGGATTTTTCTTGTGTAGTGTAAATCATTTCGAAAACATTAACTTCAATCAAGTGACAGTCTTTTACCATTTTGACATCTACAATTGTTGTTTTAGTTCCATGGCATGTCATTATTTTTATAAAATCACATTAATTTTTCTTAACCATTTCAACTTATAGAAACTTAAAGTAATAAACGGAAACATAAATGAGTTCAGAAATGTTCCTTCTACAAAAAAAGGGAAATACATTTTGTTTCTAAAATAATTGTGGGGCCAATATTTCAAAATTTACATGGGATTTCCTATGTTGCGTCCGCCATGTCGAAAAACATGAAAATGATGGAAAATGTAGAAAGTGACATAAAATGTACAAAAAAAATCTCATAAACTGTAGAAAGTATTGTAACCATTTTTAAATTCTCTACTACCTCGCATTTTTTTATTGTCAAATGTGTCAAAAATAGTGTTAAATGACGAATGTGTCAAAAGTGTGAATTACATAAGTTAAAATGAGATGGCATTTCAAAAGATTAGTCTACATTTGCTCACGTTAGATCAACTAAGGTTAAATGACAGTGAAGTTAGGTTGTAGGTTAGATCAGTCAACATATGTTAGGTATGCTAACTTCACTAAGTGTCATCTAATCTAACCAAACATACAAGGATTTTGCTTTTAATTATACATATCTTGATTTCATTTGTACATTTTCAGATGATCGTTGTTTTTTAGTTTCCCCCGTATGCAATACAAAGGGAAAGTATTGTTTTCGTGAAAATTTTCGAATCAAAAATTTTAGCGGAAATATCCGTTTTGAGGTCCCCTGAGTCGAATAAGACCATTTTTGAAAAATGTCTGTCTGTCTGTGTGTCTGTGTGTGAGTCTGTGTGCGCTGTGCCGCAAAAACCGCTAAAGATATCGAGATGAAACTTGAAACTTAAGCTTTTTGATACAATCGGAAGAACTGAAAAGCTTTTGGTGAAAATCGGAAAACCGGAAGTGGTACTTTACTCGTAGCGTTTTCCAGTTTTTTCAGATTTTGCAATAAATGTTCATCAAACAAAAAATTCTTTCAAATAAAAGTTGTAGATAATATCAAAATGAAGATGTATTGTTCATTTACTTTTTGTCATAGCACTCTTAGTTTGTGAGATATTTCAAAAGTTGTGTGTTTTATCTAGTTATTGGTGTGTGACAGTGTATGTGTCGATACAATTGAAAAATGTTTCAAATAAAAGTTGTAGGAAATAAAAAACTAAAGATTTTTTGTATCTTCACTTTTTGTCATAGCACTCTTAGTTTTTGAGATAATTAATAAATAATGTTCTTTTATCTAGTCATTGGTTTGTCTCAGTGTATGTGTTGATACAATTGAAAAATGTTTCAAATAAAAGTTGTAGTTATCAAAAAGTTGAAGACATTTTGAAAATAATAATGCTACAAATATTTTAAAAGTGATTTAATACGCAATTTACGGGGGAAAGTACTATGATGGACACATCACCATTTTTTTTTGAAGTTTTCAATTTGAAGCATCTATCAAGTTAAAGAAAAGCCTCCAAATTTTTGTTCTCTTGCTAACCAAATTTTGCCGGCTTTCCTAAACTTTAAATTTTACTTCATGTGCCACCCATAACAACACCGATTTAAGGTGAAGTTCAAAATACACTGTTTAAGCACTATTCTGAAGCTATATATTTTGAACTTCACTTAAAATCAGTGTTTTGTATCGGTGGGGCATAAAGTAAAAATTTGGTTAGGTCGCTTAGCTTCGCTAGGCAACCTAACCAAATTTTTAGGCTTTTCTAAACTCGAAATTTTACTTTATGCTTAACCTGGGAGTAGAACCTTTTTAAAAACGGTTATCTGAAAATTTAGAGCGTATACATATGGATATGATTACTTAAACGAAAAATTCTCCGTGTGCAACTGTCAACTAACCTAACCTATAACCCAAAACCAAACATATGCAACTGTCATCTAACCTACACTAACATACACAATAGAGCTATCTAATATGCTGTCACTTGACTCTCGACTGTCACTGTCAAACCTCTTGAAAAATTTGAGCTCATTAAACATTTTAAAAATTCATAAGACTTACTACTTTTAAAATGTACCACTTTTAGTATGTAAGTCTCATACATTTTTAAAAACTTTTAAGAACTCACTATTTTTTTGACCTAATTCACATTTCAGTTAATTCTAAGTATAACTTTAAAATAGGAAAATTAATTAAAATCTCGATATGTTGACTAACGAAAATTAAACGAGTGTCGTCCACTCCCAGACTGAGCATGAAGTAAAATTTCGAGTTTAGAAAAGCCCCGCGTAGAAAATTTGTCGAGGGTCCCGCGACAAATTTTCGCGGGGCTTTTTTAAACTCGAAATTTTACTACATGCGCCACGCGCACAAAACACTGATTTAGTCCAAGGCTCAAAATATATTGATCATCTATGTGCATTTACAAATCATAGCATAGATAATAATATTTGGTCGATTTTCAGCGTACTGTAATAAATAATTGAGAAATCAGAATTCCATATGTGCGGCGCCTACATTATCATAATAAATGTTGATTGATACTTAATAAGTCAGAAATACCTAGTACGCTAAATATTCACGGGATCTTAAAACGCTAAGCTGAGTCTGTGTCTCAGTGATCAAATCGCCGAGTGCCACATATTCAATTTGGTAAATTATAAATGAAAAAAAAAAAAAAAAATTCCGACTCTGCTATTGAATCAACATTTGCTGGCATTCCACATTCCTATTCGAAACATGAATCCAGAAATACAATTCTCAAGGTCGGGAGCCGGGAGCCAGGAGCTCGTATCGCGACAAATCTCGTACACGAATTCTACATATCAATCCTAATATATTTTCACATGTTTGTAGAAATTACAGTATATTTTTAAAATATTACTAAAAAGGCACGATGCTGCCCCCTATTTATTGGAAGTATAATCAAAATTTACATTGCTCTTATGGAGATTTCTAACCAACGATTAATTTTATTTATCATTTATTGGAGATCAATCTATTTAATATAACATGCTTATAATATTTACCTCAATAAATTAAAGCAATATGAAAAAGAAATAATATTTCTTATGGAAGTAATACACGGATTTATGTAATCTAATCTAATCTAGGAAACATTTTTTGTTTTTTTAAAACACTGTCTATTTATTCGTAAAGCTTCAATGTACAATAGTTATTAGTTTCAATGCTTTATTTTCATAATTGTGGAAGATTATTCGTTGTTCGTTCTTATGGCTAAATAACATGTAAATTTCCGACCTTAAACACGAAATGCATGTATGTACATCCATACGTACATTTCTGTACAATAAAATTAAACAAAAGTCTTATAACTATTTTAACAATATTCTAGTTGTTTAATTCGGGTCTGTTTTAATTGCCTAGCAGCAGTTTTAATAAATTATAAAACACCACAGCACTTCTTTACTGCTCCCAACGTTTCTTAACTCTAAAACAGTGATGTTCACCAATCGAACAATTTGTCTAATAGAAAAACGATCTTCTATTTTAGTTACAATTCGAAGTTTTAAATTGTTGTCTAAATGACGCGGCATTTTAACATTAAGGAATTGACATATTTACGTAACTAGGAAACTCATCATGTCCGCTTTAAACTATAACATATTTTGTGTACTCAATTTTATTGCACAGAAGTGTACATACAACACAAGAGGCAGAAAAAATGTATTTCTCTCTTTCAAAAATACAAAACCGGGACAGAATTCACTATTTTTTAAAGCTGCTCAAGAATATAACAAGCTCTCGGTAGCACTAAAAGAAGAACAACATTTTAATAAGTTTAAATCCAAGTTGTTAGGCTACTTAAATAGCCTTCAGGAATAGTCGTAGTGTAGGAGCTGTGCATTATGTGTAAATAGAATAAAATGTTCCAATATAAATAGGTACAAATTTAAAATAAGCATTATACATTACAGATTTATTGTTGTTTACATAAATATTTAAGTATAGTTACCGCAGACTGATTAATATTATTAGTATTACATTATATACTTATATGTAAAGTTATTTAAATAAAAAACACTTGGTATTGCTTCACAAATTAAAACTTTATTCCGACTAGTTTCGGTTTGTTAAACCATTTTCAAAATATTCACATTCCTTTGAAAATGGTCTAACAAACCGAAACTAGTCGGAATAAAGTTTTAATTTGTGAAACAATACCAAGTGTTTTTTATTTAAATAACTTTACATATTCTAATATGTTTCACCAAGTGCCAGATGAGGAATTAATTCAAGAAATTATATACTTATTGAACAAATATACTTAATAGAATAAGGATTATAAAATGTTTAATTTTATATATATTTATATATACAGTGCGTGTTATTTAAGTATGGCCATAGGGATTTACAAGGTAAAAAATGTACTGCATGTTAAATTTTGTTGTCGTACAAATGTGGAACAATTTTTTGGTTTTATTTATAAATCAACATTTTTCTACGAAGTGCACAATGCTAGAAGGACATAAACATGTTAGATTTCTTTATTTTCATATTCAAAGTTGTAAATAATAATACAAATAATTAAGCCCAAAATTCAACTAGGCGAAATTATCATAATGTAAGTATTCCTTTTGCTAAACTTAAAAACTGAAATAAAGAAGAAAATTTCGAGTTTAGAAAAGCCTGAACATTTGGTTTGGTCACTTCGCTTCGCGAAACGACCAAAGCAAATTTTAAGGCTTTTCTAAACTCGAAATTTTACTTCATGCTTAGTCTGGGAGTGGAAAACATTCGTTTTTAGCTTCGAATTGAATTCTTTAAAAAAAGCGTATTTATTCCGTATATTTAAAAGAAAAATTTCCCGAATTTAATTTTAACACGTTATCTTGATCTGTTCACGTTTTTTTAATGTAGTGTTCATTTGGAGATTTCATAGTAAATAAACAAATACACATAGAAAAATGTCTAAAAGAAAATCTATTATTTTCATGTTTGCAAATTTACTTTAGGGTTTCATAGCTTTAAGACGTGAAAGAATTTTATATTTTTTTGTGCCGAATATCTAAATATGCTTATTTCTAACTGGATTTTGAGAATTTGAAATAAATTTGACTATCGATACCTTTTCGGTTATCCTTTGAAATAAAGTTCAATTTGGGGGTCTCAATACTTGGATTTACGATACAAAACCTCGTTTTCTGGACTGAGAAATTAAAAATGGTCATTTTTAAAAAATTTAGGAGTTTCAGTCACAGTACGTAAAAGTAAGATACCTTATTCTGAAAAAAAAGTTAATTTATACTTTAGATTTACTTTTATGAAAATTATAAAAATTACTATTACCATTCCTTTAACGTTATCAAATTGAAAATTGGTCAAACTGGAAGGAAAATCGTACACGCCAAGAGTTGACTAAAAAATCAACTCTATTTATTTTAGTCATAAATTTTACAATAAAAAAAACTACGTAATAAGTTCACGATTGTCTAATGACGGTATCCACTCCCAGATTAAGCATGAAGTAAAATTTCGAGTTTAGAAAAGCCTGCAAATTTGGCTCGGGCGCGTAGCGAAGCGGAGCGACCGAGCCAAATTAGGCTTTTCTAAACTCGAAATTTTACTTTATGCGCCACGCGTATAAAACGCTGATGTAATGTGAAATAGTTTTTAACGAATTAACAAGTGAAATATGTTTAGTATGTCAATCATCAATTGTTTAAATGACGGAGAAAGTGCTACGATGGACACGTCATCATTTTTCGTACTTGTTTTGTATAACTTTACAAAAATTAATTTATGAAACCAAATACAAACTCAAATCCAAATCCTAAGTAGATTTAAAGTCTGTAATCTAAAGAGTTAGAAAAAAATTTATATACACGTCATGACCTCTTTTTCTGAGATAATAATGATGGCGGTAACAGATTATGCCTAACTTGGGCTTTACCCAATTATTTGTGTAGTTTTCACGGTAAAATGCAGTCGCGTACTTATTTTTTTATTGGGACTGTTAATTTCCTAGTATATAAAGTTCTTTTTTTAAATAGAACACCCTACAAATTTTTAAGTCATTGAATAGCACACTTATATTTATGTATGTATAAAATTAAGTTTTTTTTATAAAAAAAAAAAATAAAACTCTGAAGCTTTTAGATAAATATTTGATAATACATACCATCATAATTACAAAGATGTTAGTAATATTTATTAATAATAAAGGGGTCTGTGGACTCAGTAAACAAACAAAAACAAACGCTTACAGAATTAAATTCATGGCCATCTAGAAAATATTTTTTTTTTGTTTTTTTGGTATTTTAGCTATTTAGGACCAAAAAATATTGAGTGTTAAATATTTTTGCTATCACAAGAAAAAATGCAATTTTTTGAGATACTTAGATACAGGGTGCCCCATTTAAGAAAATAGTAGTTTTGATTATATCTAAAAAATTAAAACATCTATATTTGTATTAAGTACGCCACTGGATTCTACGTAAAAAATCATAAAACTTTCGTACTTACATTTTGTTTGTTGGTGCTCCATAAATAACCGAGTCATAAGAGATAATAAAAAAACGGCAGATTTTGAGAATCACCCTGTATCTTCTAAACCAATCTAGTTAGTGTAGATCTGATTAAACTAATTAAACTAAACACTAATAAAGAAAACGAGACACATATCTTAGTTTTTTTTTTATCTCGTACCGTTAAGCCTATACCCTATAATATCAACAAAAAATTACCACCCTGTACATATGTAATTTTTGCAAACAACGACATTTTGATTAAACAAATTAATAATTGTTCTTGATGTCGTTTAAAATATGAACAAACATTTTTAAAATTAATTAGACAATTAATGTTTGAGAATTTAAGATATTGTAATTTACTACAAATTTTATTAATATTTTTAATTTTAACCATGCGTTGCAAATTTTTAAAATATTAGATAACTATAATTATTTCCTTCAATTTTTATATTGATTTATGATCTGGTTCAATTTTGTTAAAACTAATAATAATAATATTGACTGGCCTTTGACTACAAGTCAAAATGTGGTCTTTCTTTTCTGACTGTGCTGATTGTTATTTGACAACATTGACTATACACTACATATTCACTATATTGACCATTTTCGAGATTTTTGTTAGCAGATGCAGTTAAATTTGTATTTAGCAATATTCACTAAAACTGTATCTTACTGGAAATAAAATTGCAAACACTTAAATATAACTAAAATATGTATTATATTTAAAAGCATGGACAGTTTTTTCTTTTAATATATAGAAGGAAACATTTTCTTAATCAACAAAACTGCAGATTTTAATGATATTTACAGAAAATATTGAGAAGTGAAACAGGTTTTTTGTAAAATTAATCCTTAAACTATCAACCAAATTCATTTTACTATAGAATTCACAAAGAAAATTATTCAGAATTTATCAAACAAACGACTGATATTCTGAAAAAAACCGTTCACTCTATTTGTTCTCCTAATTTTAAAATAAAGAAAACTACAAAATAAGATTTCGATTGTTGTCTTAAAACTGCGTCCACTCCCTGATTAAGCATAAAGTAAAATTGTAAGTTTAGAAAAGGCTGAAAATTTTTTTTTTTTTACTTCATGCGCCAGGCGTAATAAACATTGACTTATTTGTTTTTGTAAAAGGTAAATTTTGCTAATTACGTAAGCGCCATTAAACTATTCCTAGCAGTATTATTCATCTTAGGTCTTTTAAAAAATAATTTACAGTATTAAATAATAATAAAAATTGAATCTAAAATATCTGGTATCGCAAAGTATCGATATTTTGAATATCGATACTTTAAAATAATTCATACTCAACATCGATACTTTTTTGGGATCGGAACATCCCTACTTAGAACATTATAATAATTGTCATAAATTTTATATTGCGCACTTTATTATTAATAATATTACTCGCGTTTTACCTTTCCCGTAACTCTCTTCAAGAGGTGTATTCCAAACGACCGCCTTATCCGTTTCGTTTGTGATGCAATATTGTTTGTTTTTTTGCTGGACCAGCACTAAAGACTCCTTCAGGGCGACATTTAGAGATGCGAGCATCGCCAAAATCCAGAGGATTCGCATTTTTTACGCATCTAATTCGCACTGTGTGATAATACTTATAGCACTGCATTATATTTTTGTTTATGGTTAATGTGTTGCTCGTTTTGTTCGCAATCGCTCTTTTTATCTTATCAACTAGGAAGTGATTCAACTACGAGTTTTCCTCTTTAAATCTGCAAATGTAATCACGAGCTGGTTTCCTTAGGGAAAATATTCTACAGTAAAGTCAACTACAAATTGAAAAACAGACCATCATTTTTAAATTGCTACACATACATTTTATGCAAGTTATGATTTATTTGGCTAAAAATAACATTTTGTTAATTTAAAATATTGATTAATAATTTTGACTGTAAATTATTTATTTATTAGTTTTAAACAATTCAAAATAAAATTATACCCCCGACTTTAAACTTCACATCAAACTAGTGTTTCATACGCGTGGCGCATGAAGTAAAATTTAGAAAGGTCTGAAAATTTTGTTTGGTCGCTTCGCGGAGAAACCGAACTAAATTTTCAGGCTTTTCTAAACTTAATATTTTACTTTATGCTTAATTTGGGAGTAGAAGCACTCTTTCAAAACTTCAAACAACGCTATTATAAAATCGACTAGTTCCAAGGAGCTCTACATATACAGGGTGTTCCTGCGAAAGCGCACACTAAATGTATATAGACTTCTAATAAATATATTGTAATAATATTTTTGGCTTCATAGTAATTGTGAGTGCTCGTTTCAATAAAATTATTTTCAAGACTTTTTGACTTCCGGTTATACCGGAAGTAAACACCAACTCCCTTATTTTTAATGAAATGCTATATTTTTTGTCATGAATTTGGATTTTACGTAAAATTCTATAAAAACAATCATTAACTAACATAACCTCCATATTCAACCGTTTTCGAGATATTTCATATTTGGTTAAAATTTAGTGCTTTTTCAAAATTCACTTAAAAATACGTAACTCAAAAAAAAAAAAAAAATGAAAAGGATGTCATGTTGGCTATAAATAGTCAACCTGAAGGCAGTGTTGCCAACTCTAGACTGCCAGATGTCTGAAAATTTCGTCTAAAAATCACCAGAAATCACCAGATTTTATGTTTTGTTCTGACATGAATAAACCAAATACATATTAACAGAACAACATTATTTAACGTTAATGAATAAAAACGTATAATAACTAAAGATGCATTACACTATCATTTTACTATTGTATTGATAGCATAATTATAATAGCATTATGTACAGGGTGTCCTATTAGTGCGTTCTCGGAGAATATCTTGACTCACGTTAAAGAAGCAAGACACCGAAGTTGCTTAGTTTTAAGAACTCTTTTAATAACTCCGAAGCAGTATGATTTATACCGAATGTTTTTATTAAAAGGACACTCAATTTTCATGACAGATTCAAAAAAACAATAATATACAGAGTGATCTATTTAAAATAAGCAAGTTGCATCCACTACTGTCTTTATGGCGCACTCTGTATACATCAAAATATTTTTAGGTTATGCAATTCTTAAAACCGAGCAACTTTATTTAAAACACTTTTTCCTATCTTTAACGTGAGCCGATATATCCTTCAAGAATGGGACACCCTGTGTAGAACTCAATGTCTAAGGCTCAACAGCTATAACCATTTAGTTATCTTTAACAAATCTGTATTGAAATTAGGTTAGATAGCATTTGCTTGGGTTAAATGACAATTTAGGTTAGGTTTGACAACATGTACTAAATTTAGGTGAAATACCAACAAGATTGTAGGATTCAAACACATTTTTTTCTTAAAAAAATGTATGTAAAACGAGCAAAAACCATATTTTTACTGATAAACTTAAACCAGATTGAGATAGATGCAAATTTAGATTATGTAGCATATATCTAACTCAACGTGATATTTACTAATATCTCATCTAACATAATGTTTACAGTTAGGTTAAATAACAAATTATTTAACACAACTCTTTATCTAATAATATCTAATCTGACAATGATAACAGTTAAGTTAGATAACAAATTGGTTAGATATGATAATATGGTGCATGTTATTATATCTAACCTAATCTAACTCTGAAATAGGATGGTAAAAAGTTAGGTTAAATTGAATAAAAGTTGCAAAAGTTAGGTTGGATTGAATAACGGTTACGTATATTGGGTTGACTAATAGCTATCTAAGCTATTATAACTTTCTTAGAAGTTTATTGAATTTTAGAGAAAGTTGTTTAGGTTAGGCATTTACTCAGGATAGATTTGATAACATATCATTACCAAACTTAGATTAAAAGTTAGGTTAACTTACGGCTGAGCTTTTGTAGCAATTCGAATTAAATGAATATACGTAGTTCGCATTTCAGCTAGGGTTAGGTTAAAAGATAGATTGTGAAAGGTTAGGTTAGGTTAGGATATTTATACAAGTTATGTTAAATTACGGCTGAGCTTTTGTAGCAGTCCTAATTAAATGAATAAAGTATTGGCGTTTGAGCTAGGGATAGGTTAGATGATACATCGTGAAATTTGTTTAGGTTATGCGTAACTATTTTCAAGTTAGGTTAGATTACCAATTTCTTAGGTTAAATTGGACGTCAGTTATTGATTATTGATTTGATCTAACCCAATACTAGCTTCATTAATAAGTTACGTTATGTCGTCTGTATTCGTTTTTAGGTTATATTGGTTCTAAATTTGTTAGGTTAAGTTAGTGAAAGTCACGCCGGAGAACTTAAGCCGAACGCACGCTATTCGCGCAACGCTCCTGCGTTTTCGTCATTTCCTCCGGTTACTACAGGCGGAAAATTCCGAAACTTTCGGTAACAACGCGGTCAATCGCACTTGAGAAGCGTAGCAAATCCAAACAAAATCGGGATAGTGGCGACCGAGTTTTCCGCAAAAGTGTAAAAATCACGCACGTGGACGGCCACGTGGTGAAAGAGAAATCTGCGGATATCGAAGCCATCCGCAGATCGATCGACGCAAAACTCGCTGGGAGGCTTCAGGACAGTCGCAGCTGGTGACCCCGCATATTTCCGGGATTAGACAACATCCCTTGCGGATGATCGCAAAAAACAACGTTAAGGACAAGGATAAGTTAAGGTGTCGTGAGCGCGAAATAGACGCATAAAATGGCCAGCAGGCCTAGGACTTTGTTCACAGTGACGACCCCCCACCAAATGGGGGGCCGAGGGAGTCAACGGAAAGTGGAGCGGGAATGGGAATCGAAACAAGGCGGCTGAGAAAGATGGGAGTGACGCTGGAAAAAGTGGCAGCGGAAATAAAGAATGCTCAAGCACTGATCAAGCAGAACTCGAACACCAAGACTGAGATTAAGACAAGCATAAATGATCTGGCGGGCCTAATGAGCCTTATCGGAACGGATGATATGAGATCGGTACTGGAAGAGAGAGTTATCGCCGAGGAGACCCCGACATCTGTCAGAGGCGTTGAGCTTTATAAGGAGGGAGAGACAATCTCCAGATTGGAATTCGATGCGAAAGAATCAAGGCAAAGGAAGCCTAGAGCCCAGCCGTTGGAAGCGGATACCAATACCGAAAAGGAGATGCACAAACAAGGCGGAGACGAGATAGCCAGCAGAAGCCTGGCACAGATAGTGGCAGACACTCCAAAGGCACCAGCGTCCCAGCCCGAGGCCACAGGGGAAAAGAGCGCCGACCCTAGTCATGGTTAATACGAAGGGCAGCAGTTACGGCGAGGTCCTCAGGAGGATGAAAGCCGGCATCCCTGCGGACCTAAGCACAGGAGTGATTGGCGCACGGAAAAGTCAGGCAGGCAATCTCGTCATAGAGATTAGTAGTAAAAAAAATCAATACTTATCTACACTGGGTAGGATAGATAACATTCGTTTAGGTTTAATTATTCTGCTAATGTAATTAATTGTGCTAAGTGTTATAGTAATCGAATGTGTTACTGTTTTTTATCCTACGTACCCCAAAGACGATTAATTGTAAGTAATTATAAATAAGTATTTACATTTGCTTGCTTATGCGGATGATTTGAAAATTTTCAATGTAATTAAATGTCAAGAGGACGCAGACAAGTTGCAACAAAATATGAATTACACTCAAGAGTGGAGTCTACCGAATTGTCTTAAACTCATCGAAGCAAAATGCAAAATTATGTTTTACTCCCGCAAGGCGAGTCCTCTATCATGTAATTATTACCTTAATGGCACAATTCTTGAAAGGACTAATGAAATGAAAGACCTTGGCGTTTTATTTGATAATCGATTAAATTTTACATCTCATATTGATAACATCTGCTCTCGTGCCTGTAGGACACCAGGGTTCATATTGCGCAACTGTAGACAATTTTCAAATCCTGAAACCATTAGCAACCTGTACTATTCTTTGGTCAGATCAAGGCTTGAATATGCTGCTCTCATCTGGCAACCTCATTATGAGTGTCATAGAAAATCATTAGAAAATGTCCAAAGGCGATTTTTAAAATATATCTACAAACTTAAAAATTGGCACATATCTTCCTAGAAATATTGAACATAGTGAATTACTTTTAATTAACGATGATTGTAGTCTTGATTCTAGGAGAATATGTAGCAGCGTTTTAACTCTAATTAAAATTCTACACAATAAAATAGATTCTCCTTACATGCTTTCTAAAGTCAATCTCCACATTCCAACCCATAATTCTCGTTCTCATACACCTTTTTATAACACACCTTCTAGATCAGTTGTAACATCAAAAGCTCCTTTACATTACATGGTTGAAAATGCAAATAGAATTTTAACCATCACGAGTTGTGATATATTCTCTGATTACGATTGTACAGAAAAATATATCCGTCACTTTGAGCTGTAAATGTTTTAATGTGAATTTTCGTTAACTTAGGAATACTCTTTTATCTTTTATTGTAAAAAACTTGTAAGCATAATTATGTTAATATGTCTCTTTAAAGTCAAATATTCACCTGTATATGTATTTGTTTTCTTTTTCTTTACTTATTTGAAACTATTTAATGCTGTAATTTTTTAAACGTTTTATACACATATATTGTACTTAATTTTGTCCTGTAATTGGTTATCTGTTGGGTAAATAAAGTTATTATTATTATTAAAAGGGTCGGACGGAAAAGGACTGACTGAGGTAGTAAATGCTATCATGGGAAAAGACAGGGCCAAGATAACCAGGGGTAGCATGGTAGTCATTGAGGTCAAGGGACTAGAGGACGACACTACACCGGAGCAAGTGCTGGCGGCGATCAAAAGAGAAACTAACGGGAAAGGCAGCTATATAGTGAAAGAGATAAGGCGCTATAGTGATGACTTACGGATCGCCATGGTAGAGTGCAGCAGGGGTGAACAGGACTAAAGACGATCAAAATTCGGTGGATGAGCTGCAGAATACAGGAGAGGCCAGCAAAAACCACTGCATGCGGGAAGTGTCTCGCCTTTAGCCACTGGGCTGCGGAATGCAAGGGAATTGACAGGAAAGACCGGTGTCGCAGATGCGATGGAAGCGGCCATAAAGAAAGAGGCTGTAAGGCACCTCCACGATGGACTGCCAGGCCTTTAAAAGGGCCCAGGAAGAGCTCGAAGATCGTCCAGCTGAACCTCAACCGGTGTAGGGCGGAGGAGGGGGACATGCTGGAGGTGACCAGGGCGGAGGAGGGGGCAAGCGTAGCACTGCTATCAGAGCCGAACGGGAAGAGGTTAGCGGGAAGCGTGGTCAAGGACGAGAGGGGAGACGTGGCTATACTTTTCAATGCGAAGGCCGCAAAAGAAGTGCGAGGCTGGGGAACTACGGGCGGAGGAATAGTTTGGGCAAGGGTTGGTACGACGGTGCTCTACAGGGTGTCTATGCTAAATCGTTCGTTAAAAGTTTATGTGGTTGCCGTTGCACTAAAAATTCGAAAAAATCCTTATCATACGGTTGAATTAGTTTTCCTCATGTGAAATATTTTCAACTTTATATCACTTCCGGTTCCACCGGTAGTACGAGGGTTGCCTTTCATATTTCGGGATTGGGCAACCCTAGTGTTGCAATCTGGCAACTGAGAGCTCTATCGTAAAGTTTGACATTTTTGAGGTTATACGTACTCAGAACGTTTTGACATATGAGCGTTATTTGTGTCGTTTACACTAACTTAAAAAATTTATCTCGGCCAAAGAATGGAATTAAATCGTGAACATTTTCGTGCGATTATTTTTTACAACTTTCGACGTGGATTAACTCAACAACAGTGCATGGATGAATCTAATTCAATTTTTGGCGATGAAGCTCCATCAAGGACCAGTGTTTATCGATGGTATGGTGAATTCAACCGAGGTCGTAGTTCACTCCAAGACGAATTTCGTGGAGGTCGTCCAAAATCAGTTGTTGTTCCGGAAACCATTGATGCTGTGCGCAAACAAATATTGCAAGATCGTCATGTGACCTATCGTGAGATTGAGACAAGCTTAGGCATTAGTAGGACCAGCATACATTCAATATTGCATGAACATTTGACTGTCAAAAAAAATTGTTTGCGTAGGCTCGTGTCGATTGGTGCAAAGAAGTGCTCAAGCAATACGATTGCGGTGCTTCGAAACACGTCTATGACATCGTGACAGGTAATGAATCATGGATTTACGCGTATGAGCTCGAAAGTAAACAGCAGTCGACCGTATGGGTGTTTCAAGATGAGCCAAATCCAACAAAAGTTGTTCGCGCACGAAGCAGTTCCAAGCAAATGGTCGCCTGTTTTTTCGGAAAAACTGAACATGTCGCAACCGTACCACTAGAACAACGCAGAACAGTTAATTCTGAGTGGTACACAACCATTTGTTTGCCAGTTGTCATCCAAGAAATCAGCAAAACTAACCGCCGAAAACGGATCACTCTTCACCACGACAATGCGAGCTCTCACACATCGGCTCAAACAACTGCATTTTTGAGCACGCAAAACATCGATTTGATGAGTCATCCGCCATATAGTCCTGACTTGGCACCGAATGACTTCTTTTTATTCCCATCCGTAAAAAATATAATGAGAGGTCAACGTTTTTCGACACCTGAAGAAGCGGTCGATGCGTTCAGAATGCATGTTTTGAAGATACCTCAATCAGAGTGGCAAAAGTGCTTCGACAATTGGTTCAAACGCATGCAAAAGTGTATAGATCTTAATGGGGAATATTTATTTTTGTTCTCTAATCCCGAAATATAAAAGGCAACCCTCGTAGCACCACATTTGTTATTTTAAATGGAACACCCTATATATTAGTAACTTTTTGGATTCCTCGTTTAAATTGCAACATATTTTATGCGAACATATGTACACTTATCTCTTATAGTTTTCAAGCAAAAAAATTATTTCTCAAATTCTGACCTTTAAAAGGCATCTTGAAATCTGTTTGTAACTTTTCTTAGGAATAAGATAAAAATATGATTTATATCTCTACTTGTACCTAGAGGATGCCTCTATGAGTGAAATAATTGGAAACTGTCAATTTTGACAATAAGTGGTCATAAAATGTCAATATCGAAGTGCCCTCTTCAATATCTCATAATTCATTTTTTTTTTTTAATGGAATGACCCATTTTTATCACGTGGTACGATTGGGGGGAAGATTTCCTACAAAAAAGTATTAACAACTATACTCCTAAAGCAAGTGGTTTTCGAATTATTTCGAAGATTCGTTTTTCATCGCATTTATGCAGGGAATAATGCGCGTATAAGTCGCCACTGAATTTTAGTAGGCAAGTAGTAATACTTTTGTTTTGTGGCTTATGTAATGCGAAATGTCAAATAATAAAAACAATTAGTACAAAGTTATACAGAAATCAACAAAATAAATAAATACACCCTTCAACAAATTATCAATTTATTCTTTATACATGGCAACTGCGATAGAATTGGTACTCGAACATGTAGAGTATTTTATAAAACTTATCCACATTTGCCGCCGATGAATAAAACAAGATTTTGAAGATTGGAATCAAATTTTGTTCAATTGGCAGTTGCCATGTATAAAGAATAAATTGATACTTTGTTGATTTGTGTAATTATTTAGTTTGTTGACTTCTGTAAAACTTTGTACTAATTCTTTTTATTATTTGACATTTCGTGATCATCAAATGATAACCTTCGATATTCTCAATGAAGGAACGAGAGAAAATAACTCGGACCCCGCAAGGTGGGATATAAGACAGATGGATACTAGGGCACTCGTCGAGGTAATAACAAATTGTGAGCTGGGGAGGACGCCGAAGAACTGGCGTCTGAGCTGACCGAAGTCCTGAGAAAAGCCTGCGAGAAGGCGTTGAACAAGCGCCCTAACACCAAAAGAGGGGTTTACTGGTGGTGTAAAGAGGTAGCCCAGGCTAGGAAGAATGCACAACAAGCCAGAAGAAATTATATTGCTGATAATAAAGAGCTTACAGAAGCAGTATAAATTGAGTTCCCTCGCGTGTGTTCAAGTAAATATTACTGCTTTATTTGCAGATCTAAATATGACCTTCAAGACGTACTATTTAATGCTCGAATGCAGGTGTTTGTAAAGTAACACAGTTTTATCCCTAGAAGAAATAGGTGTTGTAAAATTCATTTAATGGGTAAATGGTTCTATGAAGATGAGTTATGTAAAATATATACATTTTCATGTGAATCTGAAGTTGAAGTGACGGAAATAAAATAATGTCTGGACAATTTGTCACTAGATGTTGATAAACGTATTTTGGATAAAATTGGAACTATGTATATGCCAGAAGAAAGAATATAGCCATTAACGGGTCATACTTGGCAGCAGATTCGAGAATTACGTGGAATGCTTACAACAATGCGTGATTCAGAACACCGAAATGTTCTCGAGGCACTGGTAATTTTTCTTTTCAAATTAAGGTCAGGCAATTCAGATAACATTATTGCGTCCGTATTAGAAGTAAGTACAAGGACTGTTAACGATTCTGTTTATTCAGTTTTGGATTGCTTTAAAAAAGATATTTTACTAAAATATTTCAGAGTGATTGCGAAATCTAGAGTTTTTTCTTTAAGAAACAGCACCGATAGCCAAATTATTATTTGATATTGATGATAAATTAGCAATTATTTGTGATGGGACCTATTTAACGCATGAGAAAAGTAGCAACAATGCTTACCAACGGAAGTCGTATTCAGGACAAAAAAACATCTCTTTGTAAGCCTTTTACAATTTGTACTACAAACGGATATATCATTGACGTTCCAGGTACTTAATGTACTTAAAGACCCCAGTGGGATAAGTACAATTTTGAAGCCAGGCTCTAGCTCTAGCTCTAGCAATTAAATTCTGGTCAAAATATATTATCTCCGAACAACAACCAAGAAATTCAAAACCCAACCCCTTCCGAAAATAATATTGAAATTGTCACTACTACATCATTAGAAGAACAAAACAGAAGAGTAACACGAAGCCAAACAAGAAATGCACGCATCAAGTAGTACGTAAAAGTCAAACAAGTGGTTGCTAGAGCAATGGAATTTTGGTAGTTATTCCTGACGATGATGACTGCGACGTCATCGAAACGTCGAATTAAATATATATATATATATATATATATATATATATATATATATATATATATATATATATATATATATATATATATATATATATATATATATATATATATATATATACTGGGTATACTGGGCGAAAATCAGGCCAAAAACATATGGATCAGATATGTAGATGATATTTTTGCTATTATTGAACCAAATAGAGATATCACACAATTTGTCAATAACCTCAACAACTTATACCCCAGTATTAATTTTACATTTGAATTAGAATTCAACAACGAACTTCCATTTTTAGATTTAATAGTAATTAGAAACAAAATAAACTAGATTTCAATATTTTCCGAAAACCCACACACACCTTCAATTATATTCACTCAAGTTCACACAGCCCATTTCAACATAAATTAGCTTCTTTTAATAGCATGATCCACAGAGCAGTAAAACTCCCAATTTCAGAAGAAAATAGGAAAAAAGAATTTTAATTTATACTTAAAATTGCAAAATATTTAAACTATAGTAAGAGAACAATTCAAAAATTAATCAACAGACACATTAGACATCATAACATCAAATCCACGACCACTTTAGAACCAATTTTAGAATGAGACAACAATAAAAAATATATAAAATAATTCATGAGCCAAAAACCAACCAACATTTAAATAAAATATTAAAAAAATACAATTTCATTCCTGCACATTACACTAATGCCAAACTTAATGTGTTATTGGGTAATACTTTTGAAAAACAAGACCAGTTGCTGATTTTCAGGGATTTACTCAGTCAATTGTAATAATTGTACTAAATTGTATATTGGACAAATAAAAAGAAACGTGCACATCAGATTCAAAGAACATATGTACCACATCAAAAGCCAAACCCCTGACAAATCAGCAATTGCTCATCATACTTTGACAACAGGCCACAAATTCAACATAAATAAAGTCAAATTATTAAAAGAATCTAGCAGTTATCAATTAAACATGTTGGAAGCGATAAAAATGATGAAAAATAAGACAGAAGTACTCAATTTCGATTTAAGCCCAATAACGAACCCCTTATTAAATTTATTACCCAACAGATAATCCTCATTAACACCACTGTGAACCCTCCCAAGTCCGAACCCGAATAATCTTCAACACCCCCATTTCCAAGATACCGCATTCGTTTCAAAATTCAAATTACTTTTTTGGTTTTTCCGCCTAATCCGACAAGGTTTATATTGCAAACATTTAGCGTTTTATATTCAGTTAGCTATTGATAATGGGTACTTAGTACCCGAAATGTACATTTAGCAAGAACAATAAAAGTGAAGAAAGGAATATAACTGTGTTTAATTAAGTCAATCAAAGGCTATTGTTGCAATTGTGCCATTGGTTTACGTACAGTATGGTGCTACTCTCACCTGGCTAGTTTGATTTATCACTTATCTCAAGGTAGATATTTATCTAGAATTATTAGGCCTGCAGAAGTATTAACTAACATTTTTGATTTAGAAAACATATGTCCAGTGATTAAAAAAAAATATATATATATATATTTTTAAATATAGATACTCGTATTTACAATTTTATACATTTAACAAATATGAAAAAAAAATGTCGATTAAGTTAAATATTTTTGTACAAATTATTATTACATAGAATAGTTTTAAGAGATCTTATTTGTGTAGTAGATAGTATAAAATAAATATGTTTAAATATACTAATTATTTTTATTCAATCTGACATTTATAAATAAATAATTATATAATCAAATAAGAATTGAATAAATAAAATTGATAATTGTAAAATTTTCAAAAAAATTCCCATTTGCTCAAAACTATGCTTAACCAATAAAAATAGTTGACAAAAAGCATCTAAATATTTTTTCATAGAGGAAAGCACGGATATGGACACTACCCCATTTGTTGAGGTTATAACGAAGAGACGTGGCCGGCCAGCTAAATACCCCACAGCAAAACGAGCAAATTTATCAAGTAACATACCAAAAACAACTAACAAAACCCTACACAACATCCTCAAGAAACTGCAGCCCCTTCTTCTTCCTCGACTCAGCGCGCAACGCTTGCGCCCACATACTGCTGCATTATTAAAGGAGTGGAGCAGAAAATTAATGATCAAACCATCGCCGCGTATTTACAAGGAATAAGACATAGATTTTGCCGTAGAATTATTGCTAAAAAGGATAACTACAAAACTCACACGATAAGAGTTATAACAGGATCCTTAGAATCCTACAAAAAACTACTACAAAATCAATTTTACTTTATGTGTAAAACATACAGCGTCGACGAAAGTCGACCACCGAATCCAATCCCCATCCCCTGCAACCGCTGTAACAAATTCGATCATGTTACTGCAAACTGCATCGAAACAATGACATGCGCCAAGTGTGAAGCCCACCCCACAACTATATGCAGCACCACCCTTCCACCAAAATGTAAGTCTTGCGGAGATACGGATCACGGAGCGTGGTCAACTAGATGCCCCAACAGACCTCTGAAACCAATCCAGGGAATTCCGAACGTCAAGATTGTCAACCAAAACAAAAAATCTTCAGAAATAGACAAGGACCTGACAAAACAATCTCGAATTCATATCCCCATCACTATTCACGACTTCATCATTGACGTTTACACGACGAAAATCAATTCACCCTCCACAACTAACAGAGAAGAACTCAGAGCACGATTCATTGATTCATTCTATATCGACACACATATAAACTTCTCGGGAAACAGGATGTTTATTGTGATGTTTGACTTAAAAGCACCCGATGTAATTCCCCCTGTTTTTCCGATCGTGGGTATACATACTGGCTTCACGCAAATAACTAACAATGGCTTGTGTTAACTTTATGTACACTAACATAAACTCTTTACATAAAAAGTCTCACCTTGTCCCTCACTTCCTTAGAAATAACCCAATCCACGTGAACATGTTTGTCGAAACCAAATCCAACAACCCATTCCCTCTTAAAGATTATTCCTACATACGAATTCCCTCGTCTGCTCCAATACAAAATCAAAGAGGAGGCTCAGTGGTCCCGGTGAGGCCTGAAATAAAGTTAGGCAAAGCAAACCCTCCAAAAATAAACCAATCAATGAACGAGTGTCTGCATTGCACCATTGAGTTATCCTCTTTTACCCTACATATCTTCCTTACCTATATACACCATTCCTCCTCTGTTGAGGATACTATATTTACGAAAGCCTCCCTTTATGATCATGCCATCGTGATCGGGGACTTTAATATCAATAAAGCCAAGACCAGGCAGCTCTCCTCCTTTATTTCTAATTCCAACTTTGTCCGTATCCATACAGATCCTACATTTATAATGTCCCACAATCAATCCTCTACCCCCGATATCCTATTATGTGCCAGCAATATACGACACCTAATCCAAGACCTCCAACTTATACCTGACTTAGGTTCAGATCACCTATCTGTTAAAATCCTCCCATCCCTTCTCCCCCAAAATCTATTTATAGACATAAGGACTGTAATTTAGACAAGGTGACAGGGGACATGACTCAATTTATAGAATCCCATCCAATTATTACCCCAACATCCATATCCTTATTCCTGAATACATTATCAGAGTCTATAAGACAAAACACACCCACTTACACCTAAACACCCTATAAATACCCTCTCCCTAAATATATTTTAAGACTGATTAAATACAAGCCACAACTCTACAGAGACATTTAACTGACGGATGACATTAACCGAATACGTGACTTTAACCGACTAAACACAGACATACACCGGCTGAATGCAGAATACAAACAAGACTTATGGATAAATACATGCAATAACATTAACGAACAGCACGGTAAAAAGTTTTGGGACGAAATCAAAAAACTCAGCAAATACCGCAACACAGATTCACTACAGTATATTCAAGACCCGACAACGAACACGACGATAACAGACGACCAAGTAATTGCAGACACTTTTGCTAAATACTACGAAAAGACATATACTATGACAGACAATGACACGTATGACAAGACTTTCCTTAAAACAGTCAATGACTGGTACAGTACATTTAAAAGAAATCCCATCCCCCATTCCTCCCATAATGAAATAAAGGAGGAAGAATATTATAAGCTGCTACACAAAGGCAAGAATACCTCTCCCGGATACGATGGCATCCCTAGATGTATCCTGAAGTCTCTTCCTGAAAACATCCATAAACATATCATCCTTTTATTTAATCACATATTTATTTCCCAAACCTTACCAACGGAGTGGAAGAGAGGGATTATTACTTGCATCCATAAATCTGGCAACAATTCAGCCTTAGTTTTGAGCTATCGCCCAATCACTCTTCTTCCAGTCCTTGGTAAGTTATTTGAATCCATTATCCAGAAAAAACTATCATCCCTCATCCTCGACCGCATCCCTATGTATTAATTTGGTTTCATAGAACACCGCTCAACCTCACTTCTATTATCAATCCTCACATCGAATTGCCAAACAACACACCTCGAAAACCAGAAGTCAGCCATCGCATTTCTAGACATCCAGAAAGCATACGATTCAGTATGGCATCGAGGTCTGTTGTTTAAGTGCAATTCGTTAGAAATCCCTTCTTATTTAATTCATGTCCTCGACAGTTTCCTGAATAACCGATCCTTAACAATCCGTATCCGAAACTCTTATTCTCAATCATTCACTCCCCAGCAAGGTCTCCCCCAAGGTTCACCACTCTTCCCGATATTATACAATATATTTGTCCACGACCTATACAACCCTGACCCATTATATATTAATCCCTCCGCGTACCCCCTCCTATATGCAGACGACACCACTCTGATAGCTCACGCTCCCACATTACCTAAAGCCTTAAGCACTATGCAAGAGCTAATAGATTCCCTACAAACCTGGTTTGCGAAATGGAGAATATCCATAAATCCAAATAAAACGCAACTCCTTATTCCCTTCCACCGGCCTTCAACTTCTCCATTCCATATCCTAGTAAATAACCAACGCATCTCACCGTCTCCCTATTGTAAATACTTAGGTATAACATTCGACCCCAAACTTACCTTTTCAACACATACCCAACACCTAAAAGCCAGCGTAAAGAGCAGGGCTCGTCATTTCAGAGCTCTGAATTATAAAAATGAGGGCATTTCCACAAAAACCGCTGTGCAAATATACAGTATGATATGCCGTCCCCTGCTCGAATATGCGGCTATCCTGTACCACAATCCCCGTCCCTCTATCCTAAATAACCTCCAAGTTGCAGAGCGCTCTGCTCTGTGAGTCCTATCCAAAATCCGACACCTTAACAATCCCTTACATAAACCTCCAAACGCACTCCTCTATGACATTTGCAACATTCCTCCTATTAGCCAACGCCTTGAAATTCTTTCCTTAAAATTTGCACTAATCCTAACATTCTCAATATTATTCAACACCTCTGTATTCCCCGCAACCCCAACATCGAACCAAAATATAAATTCCCAGTAACGACAATTCACCAATTTATCTCATCTAATCACCCGGACTTGGACAACGACGTTAGTGATCATGACTTTTAAAAAACCGACATGTACTTGACAAAGACAATCTGAAAGACCCCTGGCCGATTGCCTATTTATGAGTTTTGTGTAATATTTTATTATGTATTATGTTATGTACAAAATTCATAAATAAAGATATATGTATATATATTTTTTCATATATTTATTTTTGGTGAAACCTTCTTAGAAAAGAGTAAACATTAAATTTTTATATAAAAAGAACGTTTATCGATCGATTTTAAACTTTTAGGAATTTTTTTTATTACCTAAATGACCTTGAATGATCTTGAAAAAAATGACACAGAAGGGTATTTAGGTCACCTATACTTATGAATTTTTAGATGTCTTAATTAATAATAGAAATGAAGAAAACCCAATTAATTCCGAAGAAAAATACTTTCTTGACCTTGCGAGGGGTGTACAGGAGATCATGGACCTAGAACCATTAGGATCTTATTTTTACACCTTAAGAAACCCTCTGAAAAGGTAAATTTAAAAATAAAACGATAGGTGCATTTTACCATACTTAACCGAAGGTACCCTTTGCTTTTTATACCTTGTATGTTGATATAGAAACATTTAATGTATTTTCCTTGATCTTCAAGGAGTGATGCGTGGCGGAAAATCCGGGTTTTTTATTGGAACAAACGAAAATCTTCTTCCTCGTATACCAGTGGGCCAAGATTGTTGCGATTTCCCATTTTCCGTGAGATTGATCGGTGGTCGATGAATCATTATTTATCGCTGTGTTTATTTCGATAGGAGCGCTCATTGCCGTTTGATTTCTAGTCGTTTCAGTCGCGCCAGCACATGAACAGAGTTTTGCTTTCTCGGTGTGTGGGGAGCGTCCGCCGGTTTTACTCAGTCGACTCAGTCAGTTTCGTGCGTTTGTCTCTAGCGCAAGGTCAGCTCTTACGGGAGCGAGATCAGATGATGTTCCCATTTCTGTTTGAGAGCCGAGTGAAGCTGGAGGGGCAGATGCAATGCCGCCAACGAAATTTTTGGCACTGTCTTTGTTGTTACCATCCCCGTGCTTAACTATTTCCACAGCCGGGTTTTTCGCCGCTAAAGCATTATTTTTGTAAATTTTGATTGATTCTTTTAGGGCAAGTATTTCTGCATCCCTTGATACTACAATGCTTTCTAATCTCTCCACGATAAATAAAATAATAGTTTGTTTTTTGATCGCGCAAATAATAATTGTCCACGATCTCAAATTTGACGAAATTAGCATCAAATAAGCATATAAATGCAAAATAAGCATAAAACATCAATTAAATCGACTAATGCCCTGTATTATAAACGATTAATAAATCATTAGATAACTATTTGTGGAGTAAATTTATTTACCTAGTAAACTAATGGATAAACCTACCAAATAAATAGCAATTCTAGAAATAAATTATTTAATTAGTAGATTACAGACCGAAATTATACATTTTCATTGTGGCTATAGCTGGAACCACCAATTTGTTAAATTAAATTGTCAATATTTCAAATCAAATGGTCAATCAAATTGGGAATTTAGTATAATTCGTTATAATTATGGAGAATAACCGTGGAATAGGATATAATTACACAGAACAAGAAAAATAAAGCTTATTATAAATTATAAAAATAAACAAGTGTTTTCGACTCCCAGGCTAAGCATGAAGTAAAATTTCGAGTTTAGAAAAGCCTGAAAATTTGGTTTGGTCGCGTAGCGCGAAGCGCGGAGCGGCCAAACCAAATTTTCAGGCTTTTCTAAATTCGAAATTTTACGTCATGCGCCACGCGTACAAGACACTGATTTCAAATGAAGTTCACTTATTCACAATATTTCAGTGTTTTCAGTGTTAAATACGCGTGGCGCATGAAGTAAAATTTTGAGTTTAGAAAAACCTGAAAATTTCGTTTGATCGCGTAGCGCTTCGCGCTACGCGACCAAACCTAATTTTCAACTTTAAATGGAACTAATTTGAAAAAGCGTATGCATAAGTATAAAAATCCCTGGTTATATCTGATTTGAAAAACTCTAGGTCTTCGACTCCTTAGAATGTCTTGTGGTTCGAATTAATCACTGTCAGGGAAGATACTATGAGCGAACTTAAATCTGACACGGATGATAAGGTAGACATGATAACCGTAATGAAATTAATAAACACAAGAAGTAGAATCTAAGGTAATTATAATAATATAATACACTTTTGACTTTAAACTGTCAAATTATTTAGAGAATAAAATTGAAAAACAAACAAATAATTTACGGGGGAGATTTATTAGCCAAATAGTGTTATTTTGTGTTCATAATACCGAAATCTTTGGAATAAATTAATTTATTCCTAAAGATAATCTTATTTAGGGAATAAAATGTTTTATAATACCGGGCATAATAGTAGTTATTTATCGATTAAAATTTAGTAATAGTTACATACATGCTAAAAAATCAATTAATTTACATGACACTTAAGTTTATGACAATGAAAAATGTCTATGAAGTTGGTAAAACCGGGCACTCGTTAACTAATCGTTAACTAACTGCTTTGTTTTGTCATTATTATTGTCAGCAAAGTATAGATAATATGGATTCGGATTTAATACGTTTAATGGGACTGTAAACACAAACAGTGAACGCAGTACAAACGTTTTTATGAGACTATTTACAAAAGTATTTTCATAGTAACTATCACTAACATTAAATAACAAGTAGCACACTTTACAAAAACTACAAAATAAGAGAAATATAATTTAACATTCCCTCTTTTTGAGTATTTTGTTGTTTTTTATAAAGAACTTAATCCTAGTTCTGATCTTAATCTTGTAAATCTATTATTAGGTAATGCCTTGGTACAAATGTCAGCAAGTTGATGATCAGAATCAATATACTTAACAAATATTTCTCCATTTTCAAACTGTTCACGTATAAAATGAAATTTAATATCTATATGTTCAGTCCTTTTATGGATTTCAGGATTTTTGACTAGTTTAATTGCACTTTGATTGTCAATATAAATTGTTGTTGGATTTTTGATGGAGGATTTATTCTCGTTCCTGCGATTATTCCGACTCGTTGCTGCTAAGGCACTTGATGTATCATCGGCTTCAATCATCTTCTTTTCTTCTTTTATTAATATCTCTTGCAGATTTTTAACTGTTTGATCCATCTCACTAACGCTGTCCCAGGCAGTAACAAGGGCATTGTATTTTGGAGGAAGGCTTCCAAGAATCTTCGCAATAACAGCAGAATCTGACAATTTTTCGTTCACGTCATTTAATCGACTCGCCATGTTTTGCACTTTTGCAATATGTTGCACAACTGAATCACTAGCACTCATTTTATATTCGTAGAATTTTTGTAACAGAATGAGTTTGTTTGATGTTGACGTTTGCTCGTGGATTGATATTAATTTCGTCCACATTTCATTCGCAGATTTGCAAATTAACAAGTATTGCAATTGAGAATACTCTATAGCTGAAGAGATTATGAACATTGCTTTCGCATCGTCTTTTATCCACTGTTTTCCTTCGGCACTCTGTCTATCAGCTGGCTCAGTTTTCACACCGGTTACGATGTCGTTTATGCCATCTCAAGATTTGACGCATGTTTAATTCGTCAGCCATCTTAAACTTTCTAAACTTGACACTTTCTTCTATCAAAATTTTCTGTCCACCGTTTTTCACTAATAAACCAGTACTCGGCCCGAATTACGTTTATTTCCGAAACCTTTTTGTGACTGGGCCCATAACCTGTCAGCAAAGTATAGATAATATGGATTCGGATTTAATACGTTTAATGGGACTGTAAACACAAACAGTGAACGCAGTACAAACGTTTTTATGAGACTATTTATTTACAAAAGTATTTTCATAGTAACTATCACTAACATTAAATAACAAGTAGCACACTTTACAAAAACTACAAAATAAGAGAAATATAATTTAACAATTATCAATAGCGTTAGTTTAAAGGGTTTTTAAACTATTTATTTATTTATCAACTTTTTACCTACTTGTATTTTGCTAATTTTTCCCATAAAATATAAGTAATTTTCCATTTATGATTGGTACAATATTTTTTCTTAGAGCTTTATTTTAATTATGTTTCTACAAAACAATATCTAAGTATTTATTAATTTAAGTTACTATATGGATCAACAAACAATTAATTGTTTAATACCCGTTGGAGCATTAGCTAGGAAACTAGTTCTTTCAATTGTTGGCTTGGATTCGCCTTTATAAGACACATTTGCATAAATAATTGCACTTTAGTAATATTTTTTAATAGTATTTTACTCACTGGATCAATTTAATAAGTATATTTTTATATAACATTTATTAATCTTATGTAATAATAATAATTAAAACATTCAGAAAATTTATAACCAAGAATTTATTCCGATACCCTATGTAATTTTACAACTTCGTTTAGAATTGATTTGAATACATAGCCAGAAAATATGTATATTTATAATAATGATAATAATCGTTTATTTCTCAGCAGAATTAATTCTATTTACAGAGAAAAATACAGTTTTTTTTTAAATATACTAACTAAAAATAAACATTAATACAAAATGGTAGAAATAAAGTAGAGTAGTGGATAAATTATATGGCATATTTGATAACAAAAAAGAAAAGACTTATATTAACGGTGACAATGAGGTTCTGATATCAAGGGAGGTTACATTAAATATATCCATGTCTGGAACATTGTTACAGTGTCGTACCATGCAGTTTAAGGGAAAATAATGGAGAACATTAGTTCTCGACACGGTGTATGCAAATGTACATCTGCTTCGGGAATTCAATCTTGGTACATAGAAATTAAGTTTTGACATTAAGTGGATATCGTCGATTTCATTATTAAGTAGTTTGTGTAGAAATAACAGAGAAGATAGTTTCCGACGTGTTTCGAGGGAGTGCATATTGAACTCTCGAAGCAGATTATCGTGATTGTAATTTTGAACAGGATAAGCTCGGTGTTTTTTGAAATAAATCATTTTTAGAAATTTGCGTTGAATGCTCTCTAGTTGGTTAATTGAGCAAGCGAGGTATGGCGATCAGATAATAGAGCAGTACTCTAGTTTGGTCCGTACAAATGTATCGTACATTTTAGTTAACGTGTCGATATTCCTGAGGTCCTTTGAGTTACGTGCGATAAATCCTAACATTTTGTAACTAGATTTACATACCTTTTCAATGTGTTCATGAAAGGTTAATTTGGAATCGAGCAGCACTCCTAGATCCTTAATTGCACAACAACCTAATATGATGTCATTGCAAATAGCATAATTAAAACTGATGGGATTTGTTTTCCTATTGAAACTAATAAAATTGCACTTATTGAGGTTTAGAGGTTTATGCGAAAACCATAATTTTTCAAATTTATTAAATATGTATTTAGGGATACAAATAAACATGATTATGAACATATTACTATGTATCTTTTATCTAATCACAAAAAAACATTTTATAATATTATGTAATCTTCAAACAGTCATTCAAAATAAGGACAGTAAGTAAAACACATGTGAACATTTATTTTTACCTGAGCACATGATTAGATCGCAAATTTTTCTGTTTAGACAATTTTAATAAAGAATCGCACTATAAAAACAAACAATAAAAAGTATCGTATCTTAAGTGGACATTACTTGCAACATATACTTTCACTATCCTTATCTTAATCAGTCAATCAAACTTATCTCTCAAACAAAATGCAAAAACCAAATCACAATTACCTCACTCAGGTGTATAAACTACAAGTGTTTATTCTATTGATTAATCTACAAAGACTCTGTGAAAACAACTGTTCGGGCAAGGAACCCTAACTTTTATAAACAGTTTTCTTTTAATATAAGTTAAGAAACTCTGTGAAATCAATTGGAAGTTAGTGAAACTTAAAATTAAATAAAATAAGTACTGCAAGACAATTATACTTAAGTGAAATCTAAAACAAATCGTTAAACAAAACCAATACAATACTGTGAAACAATAACAAACAAAATTAAACAAGTGTTCTAAAAATATATCATTGTGAAATCATATATTGTAAGTGCCTAATTTTATACCAAAAACTCGACAATATGCACAAAAACCCACTTTTTTCACTACAGTGCATTATCAGAACATTTTTTCTACTATTTATTTTTTCAATTAAATGTGGCAACTCTGCAAGGATTTTAGTTGTAAGCCCAACGCCTTCCTATAGCCACCAAGTTATATTCCAGCCAATTTGGAAAGAACTAGCCCTTAAAGGTCACGATGTCGTAGTCTTGACAACTGACCCAATCGACTTAAATAACACCATAAAAAACCTGAAAGAGGTCGATTTGAGTTTTTCGTACGAAATCAGGAGAAATAATTTAATGAAGATCGTCAACACCCCTTCAAAAAGTGATCTTTTTAAAATGTTCTCAATGATGAGTTTGCAGCATATGTTAATAGAAGCCATTTTGGGACACTCAGAAGTTCAAAAGATTATTAATAATGAAACCGAACATTTTGACTTAGCAATGGTGGAGTTTCATATGACGCCAATGATGGCATTCAAAGAGAGATTCAAGTGCCCCTTAATTGCGGTTTCGACTCTGGAATTAGGTGGCTTTTTTCATGAGCATTTAGGAAATCCAAACCATCCGATACAATACCCTGAGTATTTCTTGGGCATCGGCGGAGAAATGACCTTTTTCAAAAGGCTGGCTTCTCTTGTTTCTTTGAAGGGGTTAATGCTTTACTACAATTACAATTTCGGCGGAACACATGATGCGATTATAGAGAAATATTTTGGAAAAGGTTATCCCAGTGCTGACGAAATAAGCAGGAGTGTGGACATGGCATTTGTTAATTTTAATCCCGTGTTTTATACACTTAGGCCCGTTACGCCCGCAACTGTTTCAATTGGCGGCGGAATCCATATCAAGGAAAAACAACCATTGCCAAAGGTATGAAAACATTATTAAACTAAAAATATAACCTAAACAATTATAAGTTTAAAGTTTTAGTTTTGCTTAGAAATAAACACGCTTTAGGATTCTAAAAGTGGGATTAATGTATCTTATTTTTTAACCGTACAGTACAATTGCCAACTTTATCTACAATTCCAAAACCGCCATAGATAACAAAAAATCCGGAATTTGTAAATTAACCCGCAAAACATGTAAAAGAGCATACATTGGTCGATTTGGTAGACATTTTGAAATTAGAAGTAAAGAGCATATGAACTCATTACGTTTAAAAAACAACAGGTCCACCTTTGCAACACATTTATTGGAAAACAACCATACTTGCACCGAAAACAGCATGCTTTCAGTAATCCATTTGTCGGATAAAGGCCGAAGAATGGATTTACTCGAAGCGCTGGAAATTCACAAACTTAGAGCTAATCCGAAAATTCTCTTTGATGCTGTAAAATAAAAGCAATGTACACATAATTTTAGGTACCTAGTTGATAATGATTAGCTTGTAGTCGAAATTATAGTCACTTAAAAGTAAAATAAAAGTGGTAAAACAAAGTTAAGTGTTTTAATTCAATTGTTATGAAGATGTACTACAAAGTGAACGCCGACCAAATCAAAGATTTAGTAAAAACATCGTAATATTTTAGGACATTATAAATAAATCATGAATTGTTTAATGAACGAAAAGCACTAATTATGTTTAGATACAAGCATGTTTTAGGAAGTTGGAATAAAAATATCTTAACTGGTTTTCACAATAATGATGTCAAAGTAGTAAACAAAAAACTCGTTAGATTTGAAGTCAGTTTTTTTTAATAAAATTATTTAAAAGAATTAGAGTATAGTCTGTCTACGTCAAAAGCACTTATTATGCTTAGAGATCGAAAAATATCTTGTTAAAATAATCGAAAAGAAAGAAAAAATATTTTATGATTATTTAGTAAGCCTCATGAGATCTTTAATATTCTAAATACAGGACTATATTTTTTTACATTTTCCGTAAAATTATTGCTATTAACAATCAACATTCATCATGTAAACATTTGTAATATTTAGCTGGTTGTTTGTAGAAATGATTTTAATCAAAATATTTCAAAAATGTTGCTGATTTCTAATCACATATTTATTATTTCAATGGCTTGAGAGCTGAAGTTTTTCATATTATTTCTGGCCACCTTGTATTATAAATAATTTTCTCTAATGCCTCTCTAAATACAGGGTGTCCGTATTTCGACAGAATGTATGGGGTTAAACTGGGGCAAAGTTGCGTATTTTAGAGTCTACCAATAATTTGAAAACAATTTTGAAATATCTTCTTTTGTTTTTGAGATATCAGCATAAAACAGATTTTTTAAAATTCGTTTTTATTTTTTTATTCAAAAACTACTGATTCTAGACATTTAAAACTTTGATATTATACTTTTTAATGTAGAATCTAGTAGCATATTCTATTTTAAGATAACTATAACGTTTACCCGGGGACCATAGCCAACTTTTGTTTTATTATGGACGCCATAATGGATTTTCATTTGCTTTTTGAAAGAATATTGTTTTCTGAAGTCAGTGATGTATCACACTTATAATTTATTTTAAATTTGATATTTAAAATTATAATAATTTCTTTTTTGTAAACAGTGCTTTGGAAACAATGCCATCATATCTATTAATTAACAAACTCAGTAGTTAGTCAATGTTAGCTGTCAAAATTCATAAATATCTGTCAATCTTTTGTTATAATAATAATAAGTACCGATTATCACAAACAACATAAATTAAAATAAGTGTCGTGTTCAAATCAAGAGCGACAATAAAAGTTTATTATTCTTTACATAGGAAAGGACGAATTTCATTTAAAGTGTATCTATATGTCATAATTAGTTTATATCGCTACCCAGTTCTGACAATTTTTGGTAAATAATTGTAAACCATTTTTGGATTTGTGTTTAATTTTTAGATATACGTTGTGAATCTAACGGATACATTTTATGTCAAGAAAAATTAATTTCTTCAATTTTGTATTACTCTATTGAAAAATCTAGTTTTTTTTATGGTTATTAGTGTGGGGTTTAGCACACCCGTGCAGAGAACCGGCGCGCGGAACAGCGTCGTGAGTAGGGTGACTCACCAGGGAACGCAAGTACACAAGGCGACCCGCGTACACCCCCACGACAACGCGCGCACACAGAAAAACAACCCCACCGCTCGAACCAGCTACCAGGACGGAAATACGATATAAAAACGCTCGTCCAAGCGATAATAGTCAGTCTGCTTGGCTCATTTACCACGTGTTCACCCACAGCCACGGTAAATTGACCAAACTAACGTGTTCACCCACAGCCGTTAGAAATCAGACATTATAACGAGTTCACCCACAGCCGCTAAATCCGTCGAACGTCTATCGCAAACACCAGTTACATGGAAAACCGTAAACCAGAATCTAAACTGGAGATCAGGAGCCGCCACGTCCGGAACTTACGAAGAAAGGCGCATCGACAGCCGGCGATACCCAGGTTGATATCCCCGCTGCCACCGCGACCACAGGAAGACCAACCGCTTCCTACATACAGGCACATCCTAACCGCACTTACACACGGAACAGAGCTCCAGAACGCCTGCAGCCACCCAGTCACACTACTGCCGAGGACCCCGCAGAAGGCATTCCGAGTGACAACGCTGCCAGCCAGTCCACCACGATACCAAGGAGTAGACCCCTTTTACATACTGCCCTGTGATCCCCGTCGATATCGCGTTAGAGCCGCGCACCGACGAAGATTGATTACAACTTCAACGTCAAATAAATAACCTTAATTGTAAATATAATGTAAATAAAAACACGCTACGTTAAACACCTCTCTTCTTACTCTCGCATCGAAGTGGTTGGAGAAACACCCAAAATTAGTAACACTAATGCATAACAATTACTGGCATTTTGTTTATCAATTAGAAGTTACATTGATTTAAATTTCAAATTAAAAAATGTTGATGTGTTATCATAGTACTTTCATCCATGTTAGATACGTGAAATCAGTAGCTTTCACCTACCTTATTTTTCAAAAAATGTTTCTTATTTTGAAAAAGACTTATTTATTTATTTTCCACAGGCCAAAGCCTTATCACAAGGAAAAACTTAACAACAATACTAGAGGTTATATTATTCTAACTAACTTAAGCAAAACATAATTAAAAATTGTTAAATTCAGCACACATATTACTGCAAACATGAAAGTAATGAACGTACAAAACGTAGCACCTTATCATGTGTAATAGCGGAGAAAACAAATGATGTAAAGTGCGCGGAGTAGTAAAGTTAAACGTAACTGTGCAGCGTGATGTCGACTGAGGAACGTTGAAATTGATTAAATTTAAGAAGGCGGTATTGTCTATCTGAAAATGAATGGTTTTGCACAAGTCGTAAATGAGTATAAACCGATGCCTGTCGTGAATAGAATACATATTGAATTCTGCCAAAAGTGAATTATACGACTTTGTATGGTCCGAATAGGTTTCGTGTTTCCGATAAAACAAATATCTCGAACTTTTTCTAACACGTTTATATATTTGTTTTAATCCTGATGTGCAAACAGTTGCTCAATAATTCACTTTACTGATTATAAAAGTTTCGAATACTCTTATAATTGTGTATGTATTAACAAATTGACGACAGTTGCGTTTAATGAACTTCAACATTTTCAGGCATTCAATATCATAAAAAATTATGCCCAGATCTCTCATATAAGTATCGCGTTTGACAGCTATATTACGTGATTTATTACGTGATCTGGCGTAGGGTATAACATTGCACTTTGAACTATTTAATCTAAGGCTTTTTAGTACACCAAGTGGATAACTTCATTAAGTTGGTGTGCAACATGCCGCAGTCCTTGACGTTATTAATAGACGAGTACAACTTGACACCGTCAGCATACATGAAGAAGCTGCAGTCTAACACATCTGATAATTCATTAATAAATATCGAGAACAAAAGTGGTCCCAGGCTCAATCCCTGCGGCACACCGCTGGTGGATACAAATGTGTCGGACTGGCAGCCCATATAGCTAACAAAGAGACACCTATTAGTAAGATATAAGCGTATTACAGAAATTCAATGTAATTCAATATCTCCCGCCATATATATCACCAAGTCATCGACATACAGATTTTTTTGTACAGGGGAGTTTACTGACATCGCGATGTCATTGACCGCTATAGCGAAGAAAGTTACACTAATGGTTGAACCTTGAGGGATACCGTTTTCCAGCGCGAACTGTCCTGACTCAGTATCCCTAACTCTAACTGTGAACGACCGATTTGACATAAATGATTCGATGAAGAGAGGCAGACTCAATCCTCATTAGTGTTATTTTTGGAGAACTCCATATCTCCAGGTCATTTCGTATGCCTTCTCGAGATCAAAAAACACGGCAACGGGGTGTTTTCTCTCTTAGAAGGCATCCTGGATGGAGTTCTCGAGATGGATTAATTGGTCAACCGTGCTGTGGAATTTTCTGAAACTAGCCTGGTACTTAGCCAGGAGACCGCGCGTTTTCATTATCCATATCAGGCGGTTGTTGACCATCCTCTCGAGGACTTTCCCCAAGTAGCTAGTAAGAGAAATGGGCCGGTGGTGGGGTCCTTATCAGGTTTAGGAAGAGGCAGGGTTATGGCTGTTTTCCATTGGCTGGGGTAGACGCCCCTGTCCCATATCAAGTTAAAGATGTCCAACAAATACTCCCTCATGCACGAGGGGAGTTGTTGGACCATCTAATATGGAATGCCGTGTGGTCCCGGTGCTTTAGACTTGCCCGTTGAATTTATTGCCTTTTCCAGTTTTTTTAATGTGTATGAGATATTGTACGGTAAGGACACCCTTGAGGAGAAGTTTAGGGGGAACTCCTTATTTACCAGGAAACTTGCTTCATAATTGAGAGAGCTGCTAGCGGAGTAGAAATGCGATGCAATAACATCCACAATTTCTATTGTGTTGATGACGTCACGACCATTCACATGCAGGATGGGTGCTACCGCTGGAAATTTCGTCCATGCTATTGCACCCACCTTTTTCCACACTTCACCTACTGGTGTAGTAGCCGTCATAGCAAATTGTGCTACATAACATGACAGATTTCAAATGATTACTTCTTTTCATAACAAACTATAATGATACTAATAAATATTCGTATTAGTTCGTACGATTTGATTATTATTTATTTCCATATATTCGAATTCCTGCTCAAATCGATCTGCTGAGAAGACTATCTCGTAAAATACCTGTTTGTAAAGAAAAAACCTTTATTAGCATTCTCCATCACAAACAACAAACAAAACTTTACATTCTATAAAAACTACTACTTTTACCGCTCCCTCCTTAGCTTCTCCAACGTCTTTGCCCTTACCCCATCCTCTCTCATCCACTCCATCACCCTTCTACTCCCTTTCGCTCCCATCCATTCCTTCTTCACCCTCTCGCATTCCTCTGCCAAGTGGCCCCACGTATCCTTCCCATGCTCACACAATACACACCTTCCATATTCTTCCCCCATCCACACTTTCCTTCAACTGTCCTCCAATTCACACCTCGCCCTTGCCACAATCACCCTCTCCTCTCTACTCCATCCCCTCTCTATCAGATATCTCGGTACTCTTCCATACACCTGCCACCTCCTATTCATATCATTGTACTCACTTCTCTCGATACGTCCTTGTCTTCACCACATTCCCTAGCCATTCCATTACTTGCGCCTCCTCTTCCTTCTCCAACTACCCTCGCCCCCACACACGCTCGTCACCCATACATCTTTCACCAATCTCTCTTCCTCCAGTTCCCACAATCTCATCTCATACCCCACCACTCTCACCATTGCCTCGCACTCTAAACTCTCCCTGCTAGTCTCCTGAAGCACTATGTAGCTGGGCGTGGACCTTTCCACCCCCAATATGCTCTTCAGGAACCACATCTGTTCCCTATCCATGCACTCATACCCTTTCGTCCCCCACACTTCCACTCCATACATAAACACCGATCTCACATATGCATCCCATATTTTACATGCCACTCTCACATTATTCCCCATCCACTCTTCCCAAGCCATCCCCTATGCTTCCCTAGCCTTACTCTTTACCCATTTCACATGCTCCTCATACCCTCCCATCTCTTTGAACATAAACCCTAAATACTTTACCCTCTCAATAACCACCCCCTTCCACTCCAATTCTTTTACCTTTCCCTTCCTCCCTTTATTTCTGAACTCCACCCACTTCGTTTTTTTCACATTCACACTCATCTCTCTCTTATCCATTTATCCATGTACCTATCCGCTTTTTTCAACATGTCTTTTATTCGTTCATGCTCTCTTGCCATTACCACCATGTCATCTGCATACGCTAACATCCACACTTTCCTCTTACCCATCACCCACCCTCCCGCCTAGTATTTCCTCATCACCTCTTCGAATTCACTCATGTATATATTAAACAATATCGAGCTCAGCGGGCACCCCTGCCTTAATCCCTCCCAAGTCCTGAAACACTCTGACACATCCGTCCTTACTTTCGCCATGACCCATGTCTCCTCATACACTCTCCTCACCCACTCAACCATCCCCTCACTCAACCCTCTCCTCCTCGAGCACTCTATCAGACTCACCCTCGGTAAGGAGTCATATGCTGCCTTTAAATCTAGTAATACCGCATATACACATCCCCTTTGTTCAATCACTCTCTCCACCATTCGCGCCAGGGTAAAAACCTGCTCCCTCGTCCCCCTACCTCTTCCACAAGCGTGTTTACATACGGTGTTGCATCACAAACATTACCTATCCCCACCATCGCATTACTCGTCTATATTATACTTTGTGTGAGGGTAGAGCAGTTTTCGATTATTTTAAAATATTTGATTATTTGATAAATCAGGCCAAAGACACATATTCTTTTCACTTTTGACATTATTCAAAATAATATATCTAGCTACCCTTGACTTTTTCGAAAATTTTACAAGTGTCTTTTTATTCATCTGGTAAAACTGCACTACTTTGCTCATTTAACCGTTTCTTTATATCTTGCAGTTTTCGAGATCTTCATAGAGAAGATGAAAAAAAAAAAACTTACTCTGCATAATTTAAAAAATTATTTTATTTTCTATATTGTAGGATCTGAACGTTTATTTTAACAATTCGAAAAACGGTGTGATTTACATGAGCTTAGGAGGAAACGTTAAGAGTAAGGACTTGCTAAATGAAACCAGAGACATTTTTAATCAAGTTTTTTCTGAACTCAATTTTGATATTTTGTGGAAATTTGAAGCCAACGACTTACCCGGAAAACCCGACAATGTAAAAATCATACATTGGGCGCCACAACAAGATATTTTAAGTAAGTATCCAGGAAACAAATATAAGGTATATAATATATATTTTTAGCTAAAATAGTCTATATTTTTAGTATGATTAATATTATACCATTGGGCCCGTTCATCAAAATGTTCAACATTCAATATGTTTGGATTTGTTTGTGATGTATGTTGATATCTAATGAACGGTACTCCGGTCGGTCTATTTTGTAGGAGTGCAAAATCTCAATTCGTTCACGATTAACCAACTCCCAGCTACTGTCTCTGATGAACGGGCCCATTGATTCATATGTACCATACTCAGCTATGGTTATAAGTTATAGGGATCTCTTGTGTATTATATTGAAAAAATGGTCTCAGTTTATCTAGCTTATCATAATCTGAATCCAGTTTGTAAAGCATATGTTGTTCTCGTATTTTAGTAGGGGCTCTAAAATCAAAAACTTTGGAAAATAAATGTAAAATAGAAATATGACGGTAGAGCCGGCATCTTTTTAAACATTAAAAGTTCGATTCTTTTTGCAATCTACAACAAGTTAGTCTTACAAAGACTATATCAATTATTAGCTCGGAAAGAAGTTGTTTCAATAAGTGGTTGATATAGTCTTTGTAAGACTAACTTGTTGTAGATTGCAAAAAAAATCGCACGTTTAATGTTTGAAGTATTCTGCAACCAAGAATTGGCAATTTCATTTATACTTAGCATATGGAACAAACGCAAGAACTTTTGTCACATTGAGAAATGCATCTTTCCACAAGATCAAGTTATGCAGGTTTTTTTAACAAATATGGAGAGATCTATCATACATACTATTAAAAATGCGAAAACATATTTTAAATGAAAGTTGCATACAATTATTTTATTTATAACATAAAATTATTTTCGCGTCCATACTTTTATATGCCATACTACTTTGTTATTCAATGAGACAACCTATATATTATTGACTTTTTGTATTTCTTGCTAGTACTACATACCAGTTTGATAATATAACATTCAATCGTAAGCGTTTCGGAATTATTCGCCATTTATATTTGTTATGAAAACAAATATTAAATTAAATGGCAGAGTCAAATATATGTTAATTCTAGTCCCTTAAATGTTATATTTTAGGACATCCAAAACTGAAGCTGTTCATCACACAGGCGGGCATACAATCATTAGAAGAGGCCCTCTTTAGCCACGCTCCGATGTTGACCGTTCCTTTTTATGGAGATCAAATTTACAATGCAAAACAGGTGGTTGATAAAGGTTTAGGCTTGATGGTCAGATACCAAACTATGACCGCTAAAGAACTTAAAACGAAAATATTGGACATCATCAATAATCCCAAGTTAGTATATTTAACAAAGCTGGGCAGAATCCTGAATGATTTGAATCCTTTTAGAGGATTCAAAAGAGGCATTCGAATACTTTAGTTCAACTGGATTCGTGATCCGGATTCGTTACAATTTTTTAAGAATACGAGTCGAATCCAAATGTGGGTGATTGGAATCCTTATAAGAGAATTTGAATATTTATAAAAGGATTCGAATATTTAGAAAAGGTTTAGAATCGTTAAAAATTATTCAAATTAATTGTGAGGATTGACTTGAAAAATGTTTTTTGTGTGTTTTTGAATTTCTCGTCAAATCACTGTTTTATAGGCGTGGGGCATGAAGTAAAATTTCGAGTTTAGAAAAGCCCAGAAAATTTGTCTCGGGTCGCTGCGCGACCCTCGACAAATTTTCACGGGGCTTTTCTGAACTCGAAATTTGACTTCATGCTTAGTCTGGGAGTGGAAACGCTCGTTCGAAACTTTAAACTTAATGCTTTGATAAGAACATTAAATGACTGAAAATGTTTTTAATGATAATAGTCTAGTTTTCAAAATTTTCTTTAATATTATTTCAAGTAAAAGTGACATGGTAACCACAATCTGAAATGTTAAATTTTTCAGGCATTTCCCTGGTTTAAGATTTTTTTCCCTGACCTTATCTTTCTTCTGTGGGAAACTCCCATTTTGTTAAATTGTTTTCATTGTTTTTGTCAATATTTAGGTTAATTTTATAAATGTTTACGTGTTCTATAATTTGCCTGCTGATTTTGACAAATTTAATAATATCATATGGCTTTTTTGTTACTGTCTTGGTCAATTTGAATATAATTCCATGACTTTTCTCTGACTTTACTGGTTTAAATGATATTTAGTGAAGTTTTTATTTACTAATTTTCAAGCATTCGCCGATCTTATAATAGAGACCAATTTGAAGTTTTGAACGGGTGTTTCCACTCCCAGGCTAAGCATGAAGTAAAATTTCGAGTTTAGAAAAGCCCCGTGAAAACAAATTTTCGGGCTTTTCTAAACTCGAAATTTAAATTCATGCGCCACGCGTACAAAACACTGATTTGAAGTGAAGTTCAAAAACACACAAATACATCTTGAATCAGAGTAACAGGGAATCAGATATTTAGTCTGTTATCAACGATGTTCAGTGTTAATAATAAATAATTAGGTTTTGAATGTTTTTGTTAAAACCACTGATAACGATATTTATATATTAATAATTGCAAAAAATAATAAAATCAAATTTATTCTTGAAGGATTTGTATTCATGATTCGAAAAAATCAGGATTCGAAACTTTGATTCGAATCATATTTTTCTCTTACGAATCCTTTGTTCGAGTATTTGTGATTCGAATCATATTAGTTGATTCGGATTCGTGATTCGAATTTTTTTTACGAGGACATCGCAGCTCTGATATTTAATAATGACCAAAAAATAGTTTCTAAATTTCACGTACAAATGATTTGTATTTATATAAATCGCACAGCTAATTTTAAAATCTAAAACGATTTAATTACCATTAATTAAGATAAAAGCATTGTATACACATTTTTTATAGAGAGCTTTCGAGAAGTGATGCATACATTCATTTAAGTCTAAATTATGAAATTTAAAGACAAATCGTCGGACAGGTCGATTTTTATTTTTAATTGCACATTTGGTCAAATTTCGAAATCACATACAAGGTGATTCGCGTAAGAATTATGACGTCATCGACAATTTTTGTAAAATAGAAGGAGAACATTTTTACTAGATATATTTGTAAGAGAATAATTCGTCGCATACAATAAGCTATTCATTTATATAGATTAAATGAAAAAATAATCAAGAAATATAACTTTGAAATTTTAAAATGTCAATTTAATGTTGGAAATTTACATGTTATTTGGCCATAAGAACGAACAACGATTAATCTTCCACAATAATGAAAATAGAGCATCGAAACCTGTACATATTATACATTGAAGCTTTGCGAATAAATTGACAGTATTTTTTTTTAATGTGTTAGATTAAATATAAATTAAATAATTAGATATTAGATTAGATATTCGTAGGGGTGGCCTCATTGGCCTGTACCACCGCGACCTTTTCTGATTTATTGTGGATATCTATTATCCTAGACGACGTGCTCGAGCTTCGCCTCTTTGATTAGCCCTATTAACCCTGACAGTGAGCCTTGGGTGTAGCTCTCTGCGCTTGGTTTAGTGTTGCCCAGCTTTAGGTATCTAACCCGCGCTAAGGCCTTATATTGGCACAGGATGTGGAGAGGATCCTCCTCTTCTTCCTAGTAGAATCTACATATTGTATCCTCTGCCAGGCCTATTTTGCTCATGTTTTTGTTGAGCTTACAGTGTCCTGTTAGTAGACGTACTATAGCTTTAAACGTTTTTCTCTCTTGGTTGAGAAGATCGGTCGTGAAAGCCGGCAATTGTTTTTTAAGGAACTGTTTCGCCTGCCTCTGCCCTGGTGTGTTTGTCCACCAGGTTTGAGTTTGTGTCTCCGTTCATTTTTTTTATGGATTGTCTGACTGTGGTTTTTGCGATACCGCAGGAGGGTTCCGGGCCAATGAATGTGCTTGACGAGCCTTGTTTGGCCAGTTCGTCTGCTTTTTTTATTCCCTTGGTGACCCTTGTGTCTTGGGATCCATACCATTGTCACTTTTTTGCGACCGACCATTTCGTTGAGAGCGCTTACACAATCCCACACTAGCTTGGAGTCGACCTGTGTGGTGCTTAGTGCCCTTAGCAGCGGTTGGCTGTCCGAGAAAATAGCTACTGATCGACTTTTGAAGTCTTGCTTTGCTATTTATCCAATGCAGAGGTGGACCGCGATCGCCTCTGCCTGGAACACGGTGGTGTCCCTCGCCAGACTGACTGAAATCTTTGTCTACGGTTTTGTGCTGTATATTCCGGCTCCGACTCCTTCCTCTGTCTTCGAGCCGACGGTGTACCAGTTTGATTCCGCGTTGGTAGGTGGGCCCTTTTCCAAATCTTCCCTCTGCGGGATCATCACTTTGTATATACTGTCGAAATTATACTTCTTGACCATGGCATCGCTTGGCATTCCTGTTTTAGGGTTTGCCTTTAGCTCGTCTTCTAGCCTTTGGTACTTTTTCCCGCGTGATCGGTTTATGGGAGCCTGTTCTCGCATTAGTCTGTATGTTACGGCCCTGGCTTTCCCTTGTATGAAGATGTGCAGTGGTGGTAGGTTCAGGATCATTTCTAGGGCTGCTGTCGGGGTAGTGCTTAGGGCTCCTGTGACACTGAGACATGCTAGTCTTTGTGTGCTGTTAAGGAGCCTTATCGCCCCCTGCTGCTCCGTCCTTGTCCACTACACTACTGCCCCGTAGGATATCATGGGCCTGATCACCCTTGTATATAACTAGAGGGTCATTTTAGGATTGAGCCCCCAGTTTTTCCCGCACATTCTTCGACACCTTCCCAATGCCATTGAGGCTTTTTTGGCGGTTTTCGTGATGTGCGTCCTCCACGTCATTTTATCGTCGAAGATTACCCCTAGGTACTTCGCCTCCTTAGCGAAGCGAATTGCTGTGCCCCCGAGCGTCGGTGGCCTTAGGCCTGCTAGCGCTCTTCTTTTTGTGAACACGACAATCTGTGTTTTTTCGGGATTGACCGTCAGTCGTTCCCTTCGACACCAGTTGTCTACTATGTTTAGGGCCCTTTGTGTTTGTTGTGAGATAACTCCTGCGAACCGGCCTTTGATGACTATGGCCAAGTCATCCGCATACCCTAGGCAGTGGATGCCTTCTTCGGACAGTTTCCTTAGTAAGTCGTCCACAAGAGTTGCCCATAGCAGTCGAGATAGAACCCCTCCCTGCGGGCAGCCTCCGCCGGCTCAGGCTTCAATGGTGTGCCCTCCTAAAGTGGATGTAATTGTCCTTTTCTCCAGGCTAGCCCTTATCCATTGGTAGAGACTTGGCGGGGCGCCTTTTCTTGCCTGTGCCTCTATAAGCGAGTTGATTGTGACATTGTTGAACGCCTCTTCTATATCTAGAAATGTGACCATAGCTATCTTTTTGTCCTCCACTGACTTTGTGATGAGCCTGTATAGGTCGTCCAGCGCCGAGTCCGTCGACTTTCCTGGCTGGTAAGCGTACTGACGGTTACTGAGGGGATCTTTCCCTAGTATCTCGTCTCGTAGGTATCTGTCGACCAGTCTCTCCATTGTTTTCAGTGAGAATGAAGAGAGGCTGATGGGTCTGTAAGACTTCGGTGTTAGATCTGCTATTCTACCTACCTTAGGCAGGTAGATTACCTTTACACTTTGCCACGCCCTTGGTGCGTGTCCCCATGCCAGACAGGCTTTGAAGATCTTTGTTAGATGCGGCACCAGTTCCTCTATGCCCTTCTGTAGCAGGATGGGATAGATCCCATCCATCTCAGCGGACTTATAAGGTAGGAACCTGCTTATGGCTCATCTGATACTACTTGGTCTTGATACCTCTGTGGCTAACCTCCAATCATTTCGGTCTGGCTTTTTTTGCCCTCGGCCGGGATTTTCGTGTGTGTTCTCCCCTGACAGGATTGTTGAGGCTGGAAAGTGGACTTTTAGTAATTCCTTGAGACTTTCCTCCTTTGTTTCAGTATAAGTCCCGTCAGATTTTTTGACGAAACCTACCTCTTTTGCAGCACTTCCATCCTTTGCCAGGACTTTGTGGATTCTCGAACATGCCGGAGTGTCGATTAACTCCTCGCAGAACTTCCTCCACGAGTCTCTTTTGGCTTTTCGGATTTTTTTGTTGTACTGCGTAAGCTTTTCCTTATAGGTGTCCCGACTCTGTGTGGTTTTGGCCCTATTAAATAGCCTTCGAACCTGGGCTCTTAGCTTTTCAAGGTTCTTGTTCCACCAGATTGTGCGGCAACCCCTATGTCGGGTTGATTTTTCTGGGCAGTTTTCCAAGTATGCCGTCATGATGGCGTCATTTACTTGTTCCTCTGCCAGTTCTAACCCCTCCACCTCACTTACCGGTGCTGCTCCTCCCCGGAGAGCCGCCCTGCGGGATTCTTTATATCCTTCCCAGTTTGTCTCTCTGGGGTTTCTATAGTTACCCTCCGTGAGAGATGTGTCCAGGTCGAAGCGGATTTGCCTGTGGTCTGAGCATGAGGGCTCTTCTGACACATGCCAATTCACTATACCGTCACTCACTTTCCCGGTACAGACTGTACTGGATTTCTTTGCGGGTTTTTGTGGTGAAAGTAGGCTTGTTGCCTATGTTGGCTATTATGAGCCCTTCCGCAGAGATAATGTTTAAAAGAGACACCTCGTTTGTTGATGTCCGAGCCGCCCCAGACTGTGTGGTGTGCGTTAGCGTCACATCCTATGATGAGCTGGTATGCCTTCTCCGCGCAGTATGCAACTATATCGCTTAGTATGCGCGGAGGGTAGGCCTTCTCATCTCCTGGGAACTAGGCGGAGCAGGTCATCCAGCTCATTTCTCCGTCCTCCGTCATGGCTGTTGTTATACCTGTAACTACATCATCCGTGCATAACCGCGGTATTAGTGTAAACTTTACCCTATTGCTATGTATTATGCACGCCCTTGGCCTTACGGCGTTTGAGCTGTAACTTACCTGGGAATGTTGTGGCGCTAGGCCTGCTACTTTCCCTTGAAATAACCAGGATTCCTGCAGGAGGGCGATGTCTAGGCCTTCTTTATCGAATCTCCTGCACAGCGTTGCCGATGCGGTTTTTGCGTGCTAGAGGTTTGCCTGCAGGACCCTAATCTCCCTCTTAATGTTGAAGAGGGGTACTCTGTGGCGTCTCATCCTCGGATCCGGCCCCCTCCATTGGTGCCCCCGTCTCTTTGGCCTGTGGCCTTAAGAGCAGGCTGGTCCCGCTGGCGGAGGTCTGATCCTCGGATGAGACGTTGCCTTTTTGATTTGCCTCCTCCCTGGCTTCGCTTGAGCCTTGAGATTCAGCGGGCTTCTTCGGGGCCGTGGCTTCTTTGCCCTGCTTGTCCCCTTCTGCCGCTTTGTTGCCCTCTCTGATACGGAGTCGCAGCCTACCGTACCCGAAGAAGGGGTGCATGTTTACCTTCTCCACCTCCTCTTTTGACTGTTTGTCAATCGAGAAGGTCCACAGCATCTCTTTGGCTCCTTGGGTTTTTCCCCACACCGTCCAGAGGTGTGTTTTAAGGCCTCTGTTCCCTATCCTCAATCTGTTGAGGATCCTGTCGGCCCCCAGCCTTTCTTTCCCTTCGTCCGGGACATATGCCGTGCAGATCCAGGGCTTGGGAATGTCGTCCCCCTTTAACTCCTTGAGGGATGCTCCCTCCCAGGGTTTTAGGGTTTGGATCGTCTCCCTCAGCCACTGTGCACTGTCCGTGTCGGCGCCTGTTACCGTTAGGTAGCCTGGTCGGTATGTGCATTTGCTGAAGCGGACTTGTGGTCCTTGCTCCGGTATCTGCTCGTACGCCGACATTATCGAGTCCTGGGTGCATTCAGCTTCTCCTGCTCTAGTTGGATATCTGGGAAATCCTTACTTGCTACGGCGACCTTGACTGATGTTAGGGTCTCCGTGAAAGAGGGCCCACCCACTTTAGTCTTTTTGGCCGCCTTAGGCGTGCTACTGTCTGATCTTAGCCTCTTTGACGAGGCTTTCTCAGCTTTTTGCTTAACTCCCCCGGACTTTGTTTGCCCTTGGGGTGCTGCTTGTGAAGGAGTCCCGGACCTTGGTTACCCTTGAGGTTTCTTCTTTGGGTTTGGGCCTGTCGTGCTTGGCTGCTAATCAAATTGGCCTTGATTACATTAAATTTAAATAATAGAACACTGTCAAATGATTACATAAATCCGTGTATTACTTCCATAGGAAATATTATTTATTCTTCATATTGCTTTAATTTACTAAGGTAATTATTATAAACTTGTTGTATTAAATAGATTGATCTAAAATAAGTGATAAATAAAATTAATCGTTGCTTAGAAATCTCCATAAGAGCAATGTAAAATTTCAATATTTTTTTAATAAATAGGGGGCAGCATCGTGCCTTTTTAGTAATATTTTAAAAATATACTGTGATTTCTAAAAACATGTGAAAAGAAATTAGGATTGATATGTAGAACTTGTGTACATTTGTCGCGGCACAGACTCCTGACTCCTGGCTTGAATGGCGAATGTATTATTTCTGACGCGGACCGTTCATTCATTCATTATGTTATTGATCCACAACAAAGAAAGACATTATTAAAATATATCCCAATACATTTTGTAAATAAAATTGAATTACTGGATTTATGTTTTGAATAGAAATGTGAAATGCCAGTAAATGTTGATTCAAGTACTGAGTGGGAAAAATTCTTTTTTCATTTATAATTTACCAAATTAAATGTGCAGCTCTCGACGATTTGATCACCGAGGATCAGAGTCAGCTTACCGTTTTTTAAGTCCCGTGAATATTTATTAGACATTCTTGGCGTACTAGGTATTTCTGACTTCTGTTGTATCAATCAACAATTATTATGACTATGTGGGCGCCCGCACATATTGAATTCTGATTTCTCAATTATTTATTACAGTACGCTGAAAATCGACCAAATATTTGTATTTACGCTATGATTTGTAAATGATCAATATATTTTGAGCTTTGGAATAAATCAGTTTTTCATGCCCGTGGCGCAGAAAGTATAATTTCGAGTTTAGAAATGCCTGAAACTACGCGACCAAACCAAATTTTCAGGCTTTTCTAAACTCGAAATTTTACTTCATGCTTAATCTGGGAGTGGAAAACACTCGTTTAAAGCTTCAAATTGAAAACTTAAAAAAAAACAACGAATATCTAAAGATTTATAACAAATAGGCGGAATTTGAAATACGTATACTTTAAAGAAAAAATAAATCACGAATGCTTAAAAATTTACAGTATACATATTTCAATATATCTTAAAATCTAACACTTAGGTATTCCTTTGTAATAATCTAATTTTCTAAAACTGACATTAGATTTTTATATTCTGAAGATCCTAATCATTTTATATTGACTTTATCAATTTGACCGAGCTTTCAATGAGTATGTCAGTTTTACTTTGTCGTTTCTGTAAAGTATACTGCTGTTAAATTAAGCAATTTTTTGCTAAGTCAATTTTGGTGACTTGTATTTGAATTGACTTGAGCTGTTGATTTTTGCAAATTTATTCAACTTTGACTATCGTTTTTGGATCTATAAGTAAAAACTTCTAGTATTATTATTTGTATTGTTTTGTTCTTGAACAATAAAAAAAACGAATTAAAATTAATGTCGACTTTCTGCAAAAATTTTGTATCATTGAGACGTCTTCAAATAATTTTAATTCGTTTTATATATTTTGTAAATGTTCTGTAAACTATTGACAAATTCAATTTTTCTTTATGTAAAATTTCTTTAAGTTTTGTTTTCGTTAAAATAACCAATTTTAAATCTGTTGATGATTTGCAAAAATTTTTGGGTTTTCTCAAGTTTTGACATTTTAAAAAACTTATTTAAAATAATAATAATTATTGAGCCCAGTGAATTTAGAAGATTTTAGTTCATTTTAAAAGTAACTTTCCAAGATTTCCTTTAATTTTCAAAATTCCTGAATTGTTTAATTTTATTCAATTTTAAAAATGTTGAATTTCGTCAATTTTCCAGTTTTTCTGAATTTCCCCAAGACATTTATTAATTTTTAAAATTTTAACGCGTGTTATGAAATTCCAAGATTTTCGTTAATTTTTTGAATTTCGGCGGTTTTAGAAAAGTTTGTAAATTTTTAAGATAAATTCAAATTCAAAACTATTTGAATTCGAAAAAATAAGCTTACGCTTCTTATAGTTTGCACACTTTAAACATAATATATAAAATTACGAAAAAACTATTCGTGAAAATGCAATATCTTAATTAATGAGACAACTTAAGACGATAAATATCCATTGAAACAACTACTTCCCGTGCTAATACACCTCCTGATATTGAATTATACAATGAAATATTTAAAATCTTATTTAATTTGATTTGTTTCAACGCTCTATTAAAGTATATGTAACGTTTAGGTCAATTCATAAATTCTCAAGATTTTCGTTATATTTTAAAACGTTAGCAATTTTCGTGAATTTCCTAAACTTTTTTTTCATAGAATTTTTGTTAATTTCAAAATTTTTCGGGAACTTTCAACGTTTTACTCAATTTTAAAAAAAAACCTAAACGCTTTCTGTGAATTTTCAACGTTTTAGTCAATTTTAAAAATCTAAACGCTTTTCGTATATTTTCAAATTTTCGTAAATTTTTAAAATTTCGACGGTTTTCGTGAAATCCAGAGATTTTCTATAATTTTTAAAATTTAAAGATTTTCGTTAATCTTCAAAATTTTCATACAAGTGTAAACTTGCAAGAAGTTATAAAAATTTATTGTGAATTTTTCAGAATTTTTAAAATTTGTCATGAATTTTTCAGGATCGATTAATTAATTTAGACGTTATATTAATCGGTAACGATTGATAAACGTTTTGAAGAAAGGCCTCATATTTTTTCTTTGAAATTTGCGAACCCGAAAATTAACGAAATTCTTGAAAATTCATGATTAACGGCATTTTTTTAAATTAACGAAAATGTAGTAAACACATGAGAGGCGTCAAAGTTTTAAAAAGTAACGAAAATAGTCAAGAAAAAAAAAGTCTGCAATAAACTCGGTAAATCCATGATTTTTGTCAAAATGTTTACAATTGTTATACATTTTAGAAATTAAAAAAAAGTATAAAAATTAACTAATTAATTATAAAATTCCCGAGTCATCAATATTTTGAAAATTAATGAAAATTTAGCAAATTAACCAAAATTGACAAGATTTTAAAAATTGTTTGTTCAATTTTTAAAATCTTTTCAATTTTGACCTGAAAACCCTCAAGATTTTGTAAAAGCATGAAAATATTGTAAAAAGTCAGTGATAATTTTTTTACGAATGTTTTCCACTCCCAGACTAAGCATAAAGTAAAATTTCTAGTTCAGAAAAGCCCGAAAAATTTGGATTTGGACGCGTGCCAAATTCTGGATTTTCTCAACTCGAAATTTTACTTCATGCGCCACGCGCATAAAAATACTGATTAATTGTAAAGCTCAAAATATTAAAAACATTTTTTTATTATACAATTTATATACTCAATTGTTGTCAAGTTGTGGTAATATTTTGTCAAATTTAAAAAATTCATCGATTTTCGACAGTTTTCGATTTTTTACAAAATTCTGGCGACTTTAAATATTTTTACCATGACATTTTATTACGTTTCCATAGTCTTTGCATCACGGACAGAGCATAAAATTCTAGGTAAAGACATTCAACTCTATTTTTATTATACAGGGAGTTTTTCTTTAAAGTATAAGTATTTTAAATTCCGCCTACATAATCAAAACTACTTTCAGCAATGTTGCTATCTCTGCGCCATCTCGTACCCCAGAAACACACTACCAGCGAAAATTGTCCCTCTTAATAAAATTGGTATTTTAATAAGAAAAACTTATTCAAATGTATAAATTAGGCTATGAGTTATATTCTCTTTCAAATATGTCTAGTCAAAATTTTCAACTTTTATTTAAAAAAAAAATGTTGACGACGTCACAACCCTTACATAATTCATCCTGTACATGATTTAGGTATTTGACCAATCGAGCAATTAAAAATAAAAATCGACCCGTCCGTGGGTTTTTCTTCAAAGTTCATAATTTAGATTGTAATGAAATTATGCATTACTTTTCGAAAGCACTGTATTACCACAATCATGATTTTTCTTCATGATTTATTTACTTTTTTTTAATTTAAGGTTTAAACAACGCGTAATAGAATTGGCAACTTTGGTCAAAGACGAACCAATGAGTGCTTTAGAAAAAGCAATGTGGTGGACGGAATATGTCTTAAGACATAAAGGCTCTCAACACTTAAAAGGACGAAACATCCCTTTGTATCAATTTTTCTTCTTGGACATCATAGGATTTTGTATCGTTGTAATTTTTGTGATTACGTATGTTTTTTATAAAATTATACAAATAAGTTTAAGAGTTTGTTGTGGAAAAAGCAAAAAACGAAAATCTGATTAGGATAATGTTTTTAATTTGATTAAGCGTACATTTAAATAAATACATTTTACATTCTATAATCAAACAAGTTTTCCAAATTATTTAAATCCTTAAATTACCTTAAAAGAACTCAAAATATATAATCCCCAGAAACTACAAATCAGCCCGAAGCTGCCTTATTTTGAACTGGCTAGATGGGCTAGTACTTAGACAACATTCCAAAAAAGTGGTGGTTAATATGGGAAACTTATAATTCAGTGTTGGCTCGTCAAATAATCAAATAAGGATGAGTCTCACCAGATATTAAAAGCAAAAAATATTTTTAATTAAAAATGTAAATTTTGGCGAAATTACCAAAAATGCAATTAAAAACACAAATCATTAATTTACCTAATTTTAGATTTTATCATTCTTGAACGAGTGTCATCCACTCACAGACAAAGTATGAAGGAAAATTTCGAGTTTAGAAAAGCTCCGCGGAGAAAAATTGTCGAGGGACTAATTTTCACGGGGCTTTTCTAAACTCGAAATTTTACTTTATGCGCCACGCATACAAAACACTAAATTCAAAAGGCGTTTAAAATATGCTCCTTAGAAATGATTAATACAAGCTTGATCGAGAAGGATTCTCTTGCAAATGTTCGACCATTTGGAAATGGACAATTTTATGAATGATGTGCTGAATATTTTCCAATTTTTAATAGTTTTGACAGTATTTTGACACATTCGACTGTTTTAACCTTAATCGCTTTCTGATGACAGTAAATCATTAGATTGTCACTAAAAACTTCCACCAAACACTAGAATTTAGCCACGTCTGAATCACAAACAATTTGTCTCATTCCGAAAGTGCCAAAATCCAAAATCACTGATTTGGCAACCCTGAAGCGATCACGGGAAAAGCTATCGGTCACGTGGAACGGATACGTCGCTAGGCAACATAATTGAGCGATGTTGATTGAAACGTATTTTTAACTTTGATTTCAACGACATGCCACATAAAAGCATTTGTTTAAAAATTGTTGTAGTCAGTTTGCCATGGCAACCAAACATTATTAAGTTGCAATGCAATTCTTAAAATATTATTTAAACAGAAGACATTTTAGGCTTGATCGTACCCATGGCAACAATACAACTTTTTATTTAGTTTTGGTATGCGCCCACAAGGAAAACAAAAGTTACGTTTGGAAAAACAAAAACGAATCGCTTTGCAGATTTAAAACTTACTTCTCAAGTCAAGTTGCGAAAAGTTGGTAATTGTGCAGTGTGCCTATTAAAATAATCATCAAAATTTAACAACCGTTAACATTCCTGTTTCCATTCACACACACACATAGCGAAGCACACGTCCATAATTAATAATAAATAATAATAATAATAAGGAGACTACGTTAAGTGCGGCATTAATCAAACACTTAATCATTATAATTTTCAACGGCAGTAAAATTTCAATATTCATTATTATATCGATAATAATTGAAAACCTTTACTGCTTGTCTTATTAATTAAGTGATTATTATATATATTCTCGATCAATTTACACACTGATTGTGATTTATGATTTACAACAGGTTGTTTGATTGTAGTTCTTCTTAGTGTGCCTACTTACAATGATTGCAATTTTAACCAGCTTGGAGATGAAGATGAAGAAAAATTGAGGTGTGGAAAATTGATGTTGATAAGTCTTCTTACCTGTAACAAAAAATAGATAAAGGATTAATTAGTGTTTAGTGTCGACAATTTGCTATGCTAAAAACGGTTATTATTTTATCTTCTAGGATCAGGATTGTATCTTGATTGGTATCTAAATATTTGAAAGGGTATTATTACATAATATATTATTGTTTTAGGTGATTATTCGTCAATAAACTAAACAAAACGCCTTAATAGGATTAATTAATGAAATTTCATTAAAATTAATGATTTTTATTTCAAAAGTATTGATAATTTTAGAAATACTGTAGAACAGTTGTATTTTCCAACAGTAGATTTGATTTGATTTTCATAATTTTTGTATACAAAACTTTTATTATTATTATTAATAATAATAATACATTTATTTTCAATGGTTTTACAAAATATATACATGGTATATACAGCAGTTACACGAAAACAGGTCAAAAAAAGATAGTATTAATAACAATGAATTAATATAAAAAAATAAACTCGCATTTAAGCTTTTTTTTTGTTTTTGGGTTTTACGTCATCTATTTCCGCTGCTATGGCCTATCATGACGCCGGAGATTAGGTCTACAGCTATCCGGGAATTTTGCCGAACCCGGTGGGAGTTCCAACCCACCGGTAGGGATCTTTAACGTGCACGCAACATCCAGGCAGTACACGGGTCCTACATGCATTTAACGTCATATCCGAGAAGACGGAGTGTTTGGCATTTTATCCTAACCCATATAAATGCAGACGACTTGTTAGGCCGGTATTTGAACCCCGGCCCGTGGCGTGGTAGTCCAACACTCTAACCACTACACCACCAAGCTGCCCATTTAAGCTTTAATATTGTTGTTAAATTCTTCCATCGTGTAGGGTTCTATGACAACCAGTTTATCAAAGAGCATGCTTTTCATAATAGCATAAGATTTAGCTTTTTTAATATCTATGGACAAACTATTGTACAGTTTAATACATGCGTAGTATGGGCCTTTTTCAAATAGGGTTAATTTCTGAGATGGGAGACTATATTCAATTCCATGCCTCGTGTTGTAAATATTTCGTAATACATTTCCACGAAAAATATTTCCATTTATCCATAGAAATTTTACACATTCCAGAACATAAATACCAGTGCAAGTCAATAATGTTTCCCTCATAAATATCCCTCTACAGCTGGCATTAAATTTTAGTTTGTACATAATGCGTAGTGCACGTTTTTGAACCTTGAACACTGAATCAACTTCTGAGCTACTTCCCCAAAACATTATACCATATTTCAAATAATAAAATATTTTAGTAATATTTGGATTAGTATTCCTTGGCAAAATTCTAAGGCCATACGTTGCTTTGCTTAGTTTGTTGATTAGGTTTTCTGTATGTTGTTTAAAACTTAGAGTCCCGTCTAATAAAATTCCAAAAAATTTAGTATGATTAGTTAACGGATGTGAAATATTATTGAGTGTTATATGTCGTGGGATTGATGAATTTTTGTGTGTTTTAAAACAAATACAATTCGTTTTTTCTGCATTTAATATGAGGCAGTTTTGAGCAAACCACTCTTTAATTTCATTACGGTATTTCCTGTGTTTGCTATATCCGTATTTTACTAGATCCACATATAATTATGTTGGTGTCGTCTGCATAACTAAGAAAATTGCAACTGTTGGTTATGTTATTTAATTCATTTATAAAAAAAATGAACAGTAAAGGGCCAAGGATGCTTCTTTGAGGAATGCCCATGTTAGTGTTTAGGGTATCGGATAGATACCTCCACCATCACTAATTTTTACAATTTGCTTCCTATCTTGCAGATAAGTTTTAATCCAATTAGTTTCTTTTCCGCGTATACCATAGTGATTTAGTTTTGTGTTCAAAATTGAATGTTCAACGGTGTCAAAGGCATACACAATATCCTCGATCAATATGCGAATATACGGAAGTTAGGTAATCAAATAGGGCAGTGTTAATAGACTTTCCTTTTATAAACCCATGCTGTGTTTCACTAAATAGATTATTTTCATTGAAAAAGGCAATTATCTGAGTTGCTACTACTGTTTTCAGAATTTTAGAGGTGATCAAAATACTTATTGGTCGATAATTTTCAAGTAATTCTGGATTTCCCTTTTTGTAAATAGGTGTTATTAGGGCATATTTTATCCTACCAGGATAGGATCCTGTTTCAAGTGAATAATTTATTATATGTTTAAATGGTTCTATTATTGATTGTATGCATTTTTTTTATTAGTGTTATTGGGATTTCATCTATACCGTAACTCTTTTTATTTTCCATTTTATTTATAATATTTATAATATCCTTATTGGTACTAGGAAGTAGTTGAAAACATGTGGTATGTTTCGGTATTGTGCATTGATATTGTGTGCGGTTAGGAATTTTATTAGACACAGTCTTTGCTGCCACGTCTTTAAAGAATGTGTTAAATTTGTTTGCCAGCTGTAGAACATATGTTGTCGAAGGGAGTGTAGCCTTTTTTGGGCCATCTTTGTTCGTAAGTTGTGTTATCAATTTCCATGATGCCTTTGATTTGTTGCTACAGTTTTCAAGGTGAGTTTCATACTGTTTATTTTGTTCCGCCTTTAGTAGCGTATTATATTTATTTTGTTCTTGTTTCAACTGGTATTTATATTCGGGGTATGGAATAGATAAGGACTCCAATATACTTATTCGGTTTTTAGATTCTTCAATTTCAAAGTTAGTAACCGGATGTTTGGCTTTTCTAGTACTAGATGTAATTTTTTGACAGGAACATGTTTATTCAAGTACACAGTGTAAGTATTTAAAAAACAATTGTATTTGTCATCAATATTGTTTTGTATGAATGTGTCGCTAAAGAGTTCTCCCTCTATATATTGGCAGAATTCCTCAAGTGCAGTGTCAGTAAATATTATAAATTGTTTATTTTGAGGTTGCTTACTTATAGTTAGAATTGAGTTTAGGAGTTGTGCATCATGGTCTGAGGTATGCATTTGAGTTAGATCAGTGCTTACGTCTTCTTTGGAAAAGTTGGTTACTATATAATCAAGGCACGATTGTGAACCAGTAAAGTGTGTTCTCGTTACTTCATTTACTGTTAATATTGTGTTATAAGAACTTAATAAGCTGTTAAATAACAATGTTTCGCTAGTAATAATTAAAAAGTTAATATTAAAATCGCTCGCTATGAATATTATCGGCATATTATCCTGTGTTAAATATTCTAAAATATTATTAAATGTATTTGTAAAATAGACATATCTCCATTAGGTGGCCTATATATGCATGCAATATTTACCGTGAGGTTTGTAAATTTTTGTTGTGCTCCAGCACATTCTATGTGCTTAATTACAGATAAGTTATTAATTGAACTTATAGGTGTAGATTCGATGTCTTTGTGGCAATAAATTGCTACACCGCCGTGCTCTTTTCTTGGCCTGTAGAAGAAGGATATAAGATAGAAGTCAGTATGTACATTAATTGGTTGCAGTTGATTATTTATTTGCCAGTGTTCTGTTACACATAGTACACTGTGTAGCAGTGTAGCAGTTTAAAGTTGTAAACTTTTAATTTTGAGTGAATGCTGCCTTGATTACTATTATTGCTAGCTTATTTGTTTTTTGTGGGTATTTTTTCACCTTAAAAACAATTGTATCTAGATATATTGATTCCCTTTTCCCACGAGTTAGGATCTTCCAATAGTTCCTTGTTTGAGAAAGGTACACCAATCTTAAAGCTGGAAAATGTCGGGTTTTCGAGTTTTGGGATTATTTTATTGCATAATATATTATTAATATTAAATCTACTGGATAGTAGTTCTGTTAGTTTTTCTTCTGTCATTTCATGCGGATAGCGGGAGACATGAAACCAGGCTGTTTTTTCAACTACCTCTATTGATCTATTTTCCTTGGTTCCCACGATGACTTTTTTTGGCTTTCTGTGTCTGACCTCTGTAAATTCACCGTCGATTGGGATTGTGTTATCAGGAACTGTTTTTGCTGCGTTGTCCGAGGCGCGAGCGGGTTGAGTCTGAGATGAGCAACCTCTCTGCGCATCTGGTGGAGATTGTTTTTTCTGCAATGATATATCGTTGTTTTCACTTGTAGAGGCCTGTCTTTGTGTGGCTGAATTTGAGACGGACTTTGATTCATAGATGTCACCAGCATCCAATTTTCCAATTGTTGAATTATTATTATTACCGTTGTTATTAATTGCTTTGCAACTATTTTTCTAGATCTTTTGTAAATCATCTTGATTTGATTTAATCATTTTACTATGATCTTGTAGGGTAGTGTTTATTTGATGTAGTATTGTAAATATTGACTGACCTTGTTGTTGATGGTTCACACACAGAGGATATAACCACAATATACATTTTTTCCCGTTAATTAATCGGATCTCATTATCTTTTAGGCATGAACACATTCCATGCACTCGGCCGCTGCACAATCTATGGCACTGCGTTGATACATCTAACGATTTTATTGGTTTATCGCAAATGTTACAGATACTAGGAGCACTAAGTTTTTCACTCGTCGCCATGTTTTTTTTTTCCTGTGGGGGCCATCTTCCTTTCGGATCCGGATTCACTGCAGCCTAGGTGACTTATTGTACTGCCCCAATATTATTACACTCACGCAACTATTCCAAACTCGATGCCCTGCACTAGCTTGTGCAGGTCCTTCAGAGGTTGCGCGTGGAAATCATTTGGTTTCATTTGTCTGATCCCAAATATGAGCCATCTTTTGCTCTCCAGCGCATTGCACCTGTACAGAACGTGCATAGCTGTTTCCGGTGCCGTATTACAGAGTCGCCATGTTACTTTTTACATTATTGCAGTGTTTAATTTGATTACTTTTACTTCATGCGCCACTCGTATAAAACACTGATGTCAAGTAAAATTCAAAACGCATAAATTTTACAATATTGCAATGTTTTATACGCATGGCGCATGAAGTAAAATTTCGAGTTTAGAAAAGCCTAAGCATTTGGTTTAAGCGGAGCGATCAAACCAAATTTTCAGGCATTTCTAACTTCAAATGTTACTTCATGCTTAATTTGGGAGTGGAAAACACTCATTTATAGTTTCAAATTGAATTCTTATACGCTGTAATTGATATACAAAGAGTTTGATGTAACACCGAACATTTTCATAACGAGAATATTTCTTTTAAGTATACATATGCATTTCGTTGTACATTTTCCGACGCTCGGTTTACTAAGAGAATTCAATTAGAACTCTAAACGAGTGTTTTCCACTCCCAGGCTAAGCATGAAGTAAAATTTCGAGTTTAGAAAAGCCTGAAAATTTAGTTTGGTCGCGTAGCGCGAAGCGCGGAGCGGCCAAACCAAATTTTCAGGCTTTTCTAAACTCGAAATTTTACTTCATGCGCCACCGGTACAAAACATTGATGCAATGTGAAGTATGGCAGTGTGTTTTAAACTGAATCAAAGTCCGTCTCAAATTCAGCCACACAAAGACAGGCCTCTACAAGTGAAAACAACGATATATAATCGCAGAACAAACAATCTCCACCAGATGCGCAGAGAGGTTGCTCATCTCAGACTCAACCCGCTCGCGCCTCGGACAACGCAGCAAAAACAGTTCCTGATAACACAATCCCAATCGACGGTGAATTTACAGAGGTCAGACGCAGAAAGCCAAAAAAAGTCATCGTGGGAACCAAGGAAAATAGATCAATAGAGGTAGTTGAAAAAACAGCCTGGTTTCATGTCTCCCGCTATCCGATTGGAATGACAGAAGAAAAACTAACAGAACTACTATCCAGTAGATTTAATATTAATGATATATAGAACTTTAAACGAGTGTTTTCCACTCCCAGGCTAAGCATAAAGTAAAATTTCGAGTTTAGAAAAGCCTGAAAATTTGGTTTGGTCGCGTAGCGCGAAGCGCGGAGTGGCCAAACCAAATTTTCAGGCTTTTCTAAACTCGAAATTTTACTTCATGCGCCACCGGTACAAAACACTGACATACTACGAAGCTTAAAACACACCGCTAAACTTTACATTGAATCAGTGTTTTGTACCGGTGGCGCATGAAGTAAAATTTCGAGTTTAGAAAAGCCTGAAAATTTGGTTTAGCCGCTCCGCGCTTCGCGCTACGCGACCAAACCAAATTTTCAGGCTTTTCTAAACTCGAAATTTTACTTCATGCTTAGCCTGGGAGTGGAAAATACTTGTTTAAAGCTTCAAATTGAATTCTCTTAATAAACCGAGCGTCGGAAAATGTACAACGTATGCATATGTATACTTAAAAGAAATATTCTCGTTATGAAAATGTTCGGTGTTACATAAAACTCTCTGTGTGTATACCTTAAAGAAATACTCTCTTTAGATATTTTTAACAGAGTGATTCTAGAAGATCGAAGAATTATTGTTTTATGCATCTTCAGATCATAGTAAAAATGTATTGGCTAATGAAAAACAGATGGACCAAAAAGTCAAGTTAAGCAGTCTTAGATATAGATCATAAATCATATTTAAAGAGAGATCCCAGAATTGAGAGTTTTTAGTATGTTAGGATCATAGCAAAAAAAGAAATAGATGGTCCAAAAACTCCAGTCAAGAAATCTTGGCTTTACGATCTATAGTCTCTATTCTAAAGAGTGATCCTAGAAGATTAAAGATGACCATTTTTAGCATAGCAGATTGTTGAAAAAGAAGAAGAAACAAAAGATGCACTAAACACGTCGAACTGATTCATCTCTGAAGTCGAGTTCACAGTGACATCACAACAATAGTAACTGTCACCTTTATCTCCAGTGCAGAGATGAACCCAGTTCAGTGTTTTTGGTGCAACTTGGCCTAGATCTGTTATTTCTTCTTCTGTTTCGGCAATTTGCTATACTAAAAATGGTTATTATTGTATCTTCTAGGATCAGGATTGTATCTTGATTGGTATCTAAATATTTGAAATGGTATTATTATATAATTTAGTTACGGTTTGTTGTAAACATAATGTTAAGAAGATCAATGTCTTTAACCATCATTAAACGTGATTTATCACGGGTCTTAAAAGACGTTTACGCATGTGTTAATTGCGAAAACACAGTACACACATTTAAACGACATCTGGTAACAGTTTATTGGCATAAATTCCTCATTTTCAGCGGAAAATAATTTTTAGAACACGTCTTCGTTTCCACCGCATAATAAAACACCAACAAAAAGACGCATACAGTTTAAAGAACATTCAAACAGGCTTTACAATAAAATATTTTTATGTGAAAAGATCAATTTCAGGTAAATTCTGAGGATTCAAAAATTTCAAGTTAGCCTTACTTGAAAGTTCTAGATATTTTTATCAAATGTATACAGGTTGATCAAACATTGTTCTTTCGGAATATGCAAAAGTTTAAATTTCAGTGACGTTTTGGGAATACTCAAATTTCAAGTAATTTTTACAAAAACAATATTTTTATGAAATTATGTATAGAAATGAATCAAATATTGTTTTTTCAGAATATGCAAACATTTAAAAATACTGTATCAATAGTTTTTGCGATTTTTTCACTTGATTGCCAGATAGAGCAATTTCAGGTAAAACTCGAAATTTTACTTCATGCGCCACGCTTAAAAACACTGATTTACAGTGAACTTCAAAAACACACACATACAACAACAATTATAGACAACCTAATATACGTTAGAGTTATTGGGTTGCCTCTAATCACTGTTTTAAACAGTTTGTCCAGCGCAGAATTTAACTTACGTTTTATTCACGTCTACATATTAGATTGCTAAAGCTGTATATTTTGAACTTAACGATATTTCAGTAGTTTATACGTGTGGCGTATGAAGTAAAATTTCGAGTTTATAAAAGCCCAATTTGGATTGGCCGCTCCGCTTCGCTATGCGGCCAATCCAAATTTTCAGGCTTTTCTAAACTCGAAATTTTACTTCATGCTTAGTCTGGGAGTGGAAAACCCTCGTTTTAAGATTCAAATGAAATCTTTCAAAGAAGCAACGAATGTCGTAAAATGTACAGTGTATGCATACGTATGCCTGAAAGAAAAATTCCCCTTATTTAAAAATAATATTACTGCACACACAGTTGTGATATTTTATTGTAATAAAATGTAAAGTTTATTAATGTAGTTTGAAATATCTTTAACAATTTAGTCAAAAATTAAAAATGTAAACAAAAAATCTTAAAAAAAATATAATCCCTACACTTTGAATGATCTGAAAGAGGAAATCATACTGCAAGTGACAATAATTGATCATAAGATGTTGAAACACGTATACAACGATTTTGAGCAAAGGCTTGAACATTGTATTCAAGAAAATAAACATCACCTGTCTGACATTAAACGTCGGATTCCCGTTGGTCACCCTGTAGTAATTCTAAGAATTATAATTCGTTTATAAAAATATAACAATTATTAAAAATAGTATTACAACTTTAAAAATAAATGTAGTGCATTATTTTTTCAGCAATTCTAAATATCCTCATTAAAAATAGATTCCGCTCGAATAAAACGAATGCTGTAGCGGTGGTGCACTCGATGGTAGAAAATTGCCGCACGTAAATATTTCAATTAGTTGGAAAATCGGTTGCCATTCGTTAGACACACCAGCGGATTAAAATTAATCACCCGGCTGTGAAAACAATATCCGTATTGCACCCAAGTGCCATTCATGTTCTTTTTGCCGAAAGGGAAATAATGAGTTTTCGAGACTTTTGTGTTTAAAGCGGATTAATCAGTATAGCGGTGAAGTATTGAATTTTAATTTTTTAACAGCTGTGCAGCGTCGGCATGATTAATCTTCTGAACATTCTTATAATTGTCGAATATACACAGCGCTTAACGTAACACCGAACATTTTCATAACGAGAATTTTTCTTTGAAGTATCCATATGCATACGTTGAACATTTTTGTATGCTTGGTTTATCAAAAGAATTTAATTTGAAGCTTTAAGTGAGTGTTTTCCACTCCCAGGCTAAGCATGAAGTAAAATTTTGAGTTTAGAAAAGCCTGAAAATTTGGTTTGGTAGCGTAGCGCGTAGCGCGGAGCGGCCAAACCAAATTTTCAGGCTTTTCTAAACTCGAAATTTTACTTCATGCGCCACTGGTACAAAACACTGACATATTACGAAGTTTTAAACACACCGCTAAACTTTACATAGAATCAGTGTTTTGTACCGGTGGCGCATGAAGTAAAATTTCGGGTTTAGAAAAGCATGAAAATTTGGTTTGGCCGCTCCGCGCTCCTGTGCAATAAAATTAAGCACACAACATGTGTTATAGTATAAAGCGGACATGATGAGTTTCCTAGTTACTAAAATATGTAAATATGTCAATTTCCTTAATGTTAAAATGCTTCTTCATTTAGACAACAATTCAAAAATTCGAATTCTAACTAAAATAGAAGATAGTTTTTATATTAAACAAATTGCTCGATTGATGAACATTCGAAAAATACACTGTTTTCAGAATTAAGAAACGCTGGGAGCAAGAAAGAAGTGTTAGAAGGAAAGCAGGATCTGCGCATCCCAGAGTTTCTGATAATAATGAAGACACAGCTCTTGTAAAATATTTAAGGCAAAACCCTTTTGAATCTGCCAGAGTCCTTAAGGATGCACAAGATTTTCCTAGTTCTCGGGCAATAGTGTGCAGGAGAGTTAAATCGTCAGATTTGCAAAATAGAGCAGCAGCTAAGAAACCAATACTAAAGGAAGAAAAAAAAAATAGGCTTGTATCATATTTGCATTAAATTACGTTTACAGAAATCTAGCATTTTTGGAACGTGTAATATTTACAGACGAAACAGTTTTCAAATCCACCAACGATGGCCACATTCGTGGTTATAGACCACAAAATTCAGGGTTATCTTTGTAAGCGCAGTCCGAAAATTAGGGAGATTCAGTATTAATGTTTGGGCATGGATTAGCTGTAACGGAATGGGCGTTTCTTGAAAAGCTAATGGACGATTTAAGACGGACAGTTACTTACAAATTTTAGAAAGTGTTTTGATGGTGCGAAATTTATACCCCAACAACAGTTTTATCTTCCAGCAAGACAATTGCCTGGTCTATACTGCTAATATTGTTAGAGACTGGTTTCAATATAACAATGTTTAAACATTACAATGGGTTACAAATAGTTCAGACATCAATCCAATTGAAAATGTGGGACAGAATGATACAAATGTTATATAAAAATAATTTTCATCCTGAGAACTCAGAACAATTATGGGAGGCAGTACAAAATACCTGGGAAGAACTGGCGGACGATCAAAATTAATCAAAAAAAATAATGTATTCAGTTCCTCGGCGTTTAAATGCAATAATTGCTGGAAATGGTATCATGACCCAGTATAAAAAAGTATGTTTTCGGCTTTGTTGTATTTATTACGAGCAAAAAACTTTTGAATTTCCAAATTCATTTATTTTATACATCTACAAAGATACAATTATATGATTATTATGGTAGTTTTCCCATTTGTTGAATTGCCTGGTCCTTGTATTTGTATTTTCGTGGTCTTTCCTTCGGCTCTCGCCTCGTGATGTCTGGGTTGGGCCCAATCTCGGGCTAACGGTATTGAAGGAACCTGGTTGGTTTGTCTCATTGTATGATTCTTTTATATTATTTCGTTATTTATGAGTTTATGTTTTATTTTTAGTTTAAATGGAACAAGTTTTAATGATTTTATATGTGTTGGAAGTTTATTTTATATGTTTATTATGTCCGTTGTCAAGTGTTGGGAGTATTTTTTGTGTTGAATTTATCTGCTCTGAGGTCTGATTTTCGTCTTGTTTTGTAGTTGTGTATTTGTTTGTTTGTTTTAGTTTTAATCTGAGTTTTTATGAGGTTGTGTTGCATTTTGTAAAGTATTAATAAATTATTGTATGTTATTAGTTTTTTTTTATGTCTAGTTCTTTTGTGATTTCGTAAAACATTTTTGTACTAGTTTTTTGGTCTAACATATAGAGTATTTTTAGTATTTTGTTTTGTTCTCGCTGTAGCATTTGTATATTTTTTCGAGTAGTGTTTCCCCATATTGTACAAAGGTAGTTAATGTTGGATGTAAACAAAGCGTGATAGACCGATCTTTTTTTATTTTTTGGTATGTATTTTCGAATTTTCCATAGTGCTCCGATCGTAGTTGAGTTTTTTTTTTCTTTATTTTATTTATGTGTTCGTCCCACTGTAAATTCTTGTTTATTTTTAAGCCAAGATATTCGATATTGTTGGTTTGTTTAATTATTTTATATATATATATATATATATATATATATATATATATATATATATATATATATATATATATATATATATGGTGTTCCTGATAATTTTAGTTCCATTATATCGTTTATGTATGTTTTTATTAGTTTGAGCTCGTTGTTTTTTATTCCGATCGCATTTAATTTTTCAATTAGTTTCGTTTTTGATATTGTGTCGCATGCTTTTTTCATATCGATGAAGATGGCTACGGCTATTTTCTTTTTTGTCAAGGTTATTTTTTATGGTATCTATTAATTCATGTGTTGCCGACAGCGTTCCGCATTTCTGTTGATAGGCATACTGCTGATGGTGTATTATTTTATTCTTTTTTAGGTGGACTTGTAGTTGTGTTTGTATAACCTTTTCTAATATCTTATTCGGGGAGGACAATAAGGATATTGGTCTATAATTTTCGGGGTTTTTTCTATTTCCTTTTTTGTGTATTGGTATTATTATTGTATTTTTCATATAATTCGGGTATATTCCGTTGGTTAATACTGTATTTGGTATTTTTGTTATTATAGGTATTAGCGGTTCTTTATTTTGTCTTAGTATATCGTTTGTAATGTTGTCAAATCCAGGGGCTTTACGGTCGTGTAGGTCGGTAATTATTCGATTTATTTCCTCGCAGGTAATTGTTTTAAGTGTCATAGTTTCGATATTTGGGAGTGCTGTTATTTTTGATGTTGGTTGTATTTTTGAGTTTTTAATTTGGTTTTCCGCTAGCACTTTCCTAATGTTTGTAAAGTAGTCGTTTATTATATTAGCAATTTCTTCATTATTCGTTGTGAGGGTGTTCTTTTCTGTTCTGATTTCTTTAATATAATTTATGCTTTTGCTCTTCTTCTTTATCTTTTTATTAATACTTTTCCATAGTCTATGGGGGCTGTTGCTATGTTTTTCGAAATTATTTTTAATGTATTGGTTTTTTGTATTTTTTATTAGCACACGTGTGTTTTTCTTCTGATCTGTGTATTTTTCTTTCAATATTTGGTTTGTGGGGTTGTTTTTATGTCTTTTATATATTTTGTTTCTTTTATTTATTTCGTATATTATTTCTTTAGTTATCCAAGGGCATTCCTGTCTTCTTTTGATTTTTGTTGTATGTTTATTATTCTCGATTATTTCTTGTAGTGCTTTTGTTAGTTGTTCAAAACTGTCTATTTTTTGTGTGTTTATTTTTGATATTTCTTCGGATATTTGTTTGCGGTTTGTTTTAATTTTGTGGAAGTATTCGTAATGTGTTTTTATTTGGTTTGGTGTATTTAATTAATTTTGTGGAAGTATTCGTAATGTGTTTTTATCTAGTTTGGTGTATTTAATTCATGATCTGATACATTTGTATGGTCTATTTTAATTTGTTTTATCAATTTGTCATTGTTTGTAATTATGTAGTCGATTATAGAGTGATTCCAGTTATAATTTGTTCGGGTGTGTGATGATTTGCATATTTTATTCATTATTGTATAGTTGCTTTGTGTCAGTGTGTTTCTGTATAATCTGGTTGTATTTTTTTTTTTCTAATAGGTTAATGTTTATATCTCCAATGATGATGTGGTCCTTTTTTCTGTTTATCAGGTGTTGTTTTAATTTAGCTTTCAGTTGTGCATAAATTACTTCAGGTGGTTTGTATATTAGTGATATTGAGTATTTGTCGTTATTTATTTGGGCTGTAATTATTTGGATCTTATATTTTTTAATATTCGTCAGTACTTCATATTCCGTATCCTGTCTAATATATAAGGCGATTCCGCCTCCTCTCGTATCTCTAGAGTTGTATATGGTTTCGTAGTTGTTTAGGTTATATAAGTGTTCGTTGTGGGGTGATAGCCAAGTTTCAGTTATTGCGATTATTTGTGGGTTGTTATTAGATGTTGGTATTAGTTCAAGTTCTTCGTGTTTGTTTTGTAAGCTTCTTATATTATGAAGGTAGATGCAGTTCATAATTGTGTTTATTTTGTATTTTTTCTTTTTATATATTTTTTAAATTACATAATTTTGTCTAAATCGCAATAAGACTTTATTTTAATTTTTTCGCTGGTATCTGTTTTCCTAATGTATATAGAGCCATCTCTTGTCCAAAGATACTTATAGTTGTTTTCCTTTTTTAATGATCTTGCTTTATAGAATAATGCATTTGTAAATGTTGTCAGCTGTTCATTTATATAGATGTCCGTGTCGCTGCCTTTTAATTCGCATTCTTTCGTGGTTATGGATAGTGATAGGCTAGATCGATCAAAAAAGATCGACTGATCGATCCTTGCAAGTGATCGATCCGCTCGATCTCTTTGAGCGGATCGATCTTTTCGATCGGATCGATCTTTTCGATCGGATCGATCTTTTCGATCGGATCGATCTTTTCGATCGGATCGATCTTTTCGATCGGATCGATCTTTACGATCGGATCGATCTTTTCGATCGGATCGATCTGTTCGATCGGATCGATTATTTCAGACCGCTCGATCGGCTTGATCTTTTCGACGACTCGATCTTTTCGGACGGCTCTATCTTTTCGAGCGACTCGATCTTGGGGGCGGTTCGATCTGTGCGAACGGGTCGTGCTGATCGATGTGATCAATCGGCTCGATCAGTTTTCTCATATCGATCGGCACAGGTGGATTGATCAGGTTGTGCGGCTCGAGCAATGATCTTTTTGAGCGGATCGATCATTGAACGATCACACTATTTTTGTATTCTGTTTTGCGCAAAGTGAGACAGCATTTATTAAAAAAAAAGGATATAGGCAGGGTCTTGGCAGGGCCGAGAAAAAATTACTAATGAGCCGGTTATTTTTCCCGGGCTAGTCTCACACTTTATATCCGAGCGTGCTATTATATTATAGAGATTTTAATAAAAATTTATAATATTTCATTTCATATTAGCTATTTATATATTTAGTAAATACATAAATAGCTAATATGAAATGAAATATTATAAATCTTTATTAAAATTAATACTATTTAGTAACAGCTGTTAAATAACGTTAAAAATAACTAGTTATCACCATTATTGAAAATTAACTGCTTCTCTCATCTTTAGTGTATACTAAAGAACAAAAATGGTGATGTGTCCATAATAGTACTTTCCCCGTTTAATTATATAATTGAATATAATTAAAAATAAATTAATTAGAAATATTAACACAGCAACCGGGGAATGGAATCCAACCCGCACTTCTCAATTAAGAGTCCGGTGCTTTACTGCCTGCGCTACGTCACTTGATTTAAATAATGTCTTATCGGTGTTATAATATTCGATCCAACATTATATATCTATTTATTTGATTTTATTTTTTCGAAACCTGTTTCTGTTTTCGTTTATTATGAGTATCACATGCTAATAATTTTGTCTTTTCTACTGGCATATACGTCTTTGCGCTCTCTTGAACGCTAAACGTCTGTACCTTTCATTTTATGCTTACCAGAATTTCTGGATACAGATGTTTATTTATTTCATGAGTAAGTTATGGCTCGCTCTTGAAAATGAATTCATCATTCCTAACTTATGATTTTTTTTCCGTTAATATTTAGTTTCAATTTATTTTTTTATAAATTTTTTTTTTAGTCATTATTTCTGTGTATTTTGCAAGTATTTATTTCTTTTCATATTCTTTTAGTGATTAGTTTTGTTGAATGAACGAAAATATATTTAGTCTTGGTTTGCCATATATTTGGTGTTTACCCGTGTTTTTTCATGTACCTATTTTTGATTGTTTATTTTATTATTTTTACCTAAGTGTTGCTAACTAGCATTACCGAATTTAGAATGTTTTTCCTTGTCTATTTTGTGAATTTATTATGCGCGCTTTGTGCATTCCTGCATTTCTATCCTAATAATTTTTTTTGTTATTCTTCCTTTTTTAGTGTGTTTATTTTATAAAAAGTAGGCCAGCGATTGAACTTGAAATACCAACACGTTTGTTTTGATTTTTGAACCACTTGCGTTTGCATTTTTTTTATTGGTGTCTGGAATGTCGGTTAGTGCTTCTTTATGATTATTCTGCCTCGTTTTGCTTAAGCGCCTATTTTCTGAATATAGGTCAGCGTTTGGATTTGAAATTAAAACTAGGGATGGGCAAGATCAATCAAAAACGATCGACTGATCGATCCTTGCAAGTTCGAAAAGATCGAAAACATCGATCCGCTCAAAGAGATCGAGCGGCTCTTTTCGATCGGATCGATCTTTTCGATGGGATCAATCTTTTCGATCGGATCGATCTTTTCGATCGGATCGATCTTTTCGATCGGCTCGTTCTTTCTGATCAGATCGATCGGATCGAGCGGCTCGATACTTCAACTGATCGATCATTGCTTGATCGATCTTTGCAATGATCGATCTTGCCCATCACTAGTTATGGAACCTATTGCTTTTCTGGCTTCTAGTATTTTTATTTTGGCTTCTTTTGTTTTTATTGTTATTATGATAGGACTTTTTTCGTTGTAATTATCATTTCTTTGTGTGCTGGCAATATCTTCTTTTTCAATTTTAACTTTTAGATTTCTTAGTATTTTTTGAACAACTTCTCCGGTTTTCTCGTTTTTTATTTGTCTATGTATTCCTGTTATTATTATATTGTTTTGTATTTTTTCCTTTTCCATCTTTTCCATTTGGTATTCTAAGTTTCGTACTCGTTCGTTAAGTTGTTCATTGTCTTTTTCTTTTAGTATTTTTAGTATTTTTCATTTCTTGATTTTCTTTTTGTAGTTCATCGAATTTTCCGCTTAAGAATTCAAACGATTTTTTTAGTTCTTTCGATTAGGATTTCCTTGATTGAGGAGTTTTCTTCCTCGCTCTCGCTAGTAGCCGGTTTTCCTCTAAGATTTTTACCTTTTGCGATTTTGTGTTTATTTTATATTATAAGGTTTAAGTATAATATATAGGTACGTGCTTTATTAGGTATAGGATATTTTGACAGAAAACAGGGGCACAATTGCTTCACACCGACTCCGCCAGTAGTGGTGACTAAGATTTTCACAATACAAAGATGGCGACGGAGGGAGGGGTTACACTAGAGTACAGTTGGTGGTTAATTTGAAGAGCGTAAAATGTTGGTGATTTAGTATGGATTTAATTTAATTTAATTAAATCTAAAAAGTGCCTTGATGGGATGCGAACTTCGGTCAGCTGGGTATGAGTTCTTGACTTTACCACTGCGCTATTAAGCTTTGTGATTAAATTGTTTTATTTTGTTAATGTTATTGGGATAACATTAATTTTTATTTAGTATGTAGTATATTGAGTTCAGCTTGTGGTATTTTAGGTTATGATCTGTTCTCTACAGCAAATCATTTGTTACGTCTTTGTATGGATAACAAGGAAGCAGTCTTCATTAACTCACGCTTTAAATGACGTGATGTATTGATCCTTATCACTCACTTTTTTGTTTCGGAGTTATTTTAAATGAATAGTATACTTTAAAGGTTCACGCTCTGTTCATCTTCACTTGACTTTTCGAAGTCTTAGTTTTGGTTCTTTAATAAAGGTGTTATTTTTAGGTTATAGTGTTTAATTATTTATTGAAACTGCTGCTAGGCAATTAAAACAGACCCGAATTACACAACTAGAATATTGTGAAAAATAGTTATAAGACTTCAGCACTAGTCTCATAACTATTTTTCACAATATTTTAGTTGTATAATTTGGGTCGGTGTTAATTGATTAGCAGCAGTTTTAATAAATGATAAAACGCCAAAACTTGAAAACAACACTTTTATTACAAAAAAACAAAACTAAGACCTTTAAAAAAAGACGCATAATAAATACAACAAAGTCGAAATAGAAAACCCAGTTTCTATTTTAGTTAGAATTCGAATTTTTGAATTGTTGTCTCAATAAGGCAGCATTTTGACATTAAGGATATTGACATATTTACATATTTTCAGAATTAGGAAACTCATCATGTCTGTTTTAAACTATAACATATTTTGTGTGTTTAATTTTATTGCACAGAAGTGTGCCTACTAGTGTTGTGAGTTGGCGAAAATTCTCGAGCACGTTCTCTGTGACCGAAATGGTGAAATACAGAGAACGTTCTGTTGAGGAATGACCGAAATAATGTTCATGCCTCTGCTCGCTGTTTTCTCGCGGGCTAGATGCGCCGTCATCAATTATCCTTCTTGCACACACTCTTGCATTTTGTCCTATTTTTATAGCTAACTAAGGATATCGTATTTAAAGGAGTATAATTAATATGAAATAAATATTTATTTTTTAATGTATGCGACTCATGCCCGGTATTATATAAGATAACTATTTGTGGAGTAAATTTATTTACCTATTAAACGAATGGGTAAATAAAATTGCGTAATATAGAGGAAACCTACTAAATAAATAGCAATTCTAGAAATAAATAATTTAATTCGTAGATTACAAACCGAAATTATGTATACATTTTCATTGTGGCCATAGCTGGAACCATCAATTTGTTAAATTGAATTGTCAATATTTCAAAATAAATTGTCAATCAAATTAGAAATTTAGTATAATTCCTTATAATTATGGAGAATAACCGTGGAATATTACAAAATTACACAGAACAAGAAAGCTTATTAGAAATTATAAATGACTTAAACGATTGTTTTCCACTCCCAGGCTAAGCATGAAGTAAAATTTCGAGTTTAGAAAAGCCTGAAAATTTGGTTTGGTCGCGTAGCGCGAAGCGCGAAGCGGCCAAACCAAATTTTCAGGCTTTTCTAAACTCGAAATTTTACTTCATGCGCCACGTGTAAAAGACACTGATTTCAAGTGAATTTCACTTGTTCAAAATATTTCAGTGCTTTCAGTGTTAAATACGCGTGGCGCATGAAGTAAAATTTCGAGATTAGAAAAGCCTGAAAATTTGGTTTGGTCGTGTAGCGCGAAGCGCGGAGCGGCCAAACCAAATTTTCAGGCTTTTCTAAACTCGAAATTTTACTTCATGCGCCACGTGTAAAAGACACTGATTTCAAGTGAATTTCACTTGTTCAAAATATTTCAGTGCTTTCAGTGTTAAATACGCGTGGCGCATGAAGTAACATTTCGAGATTAGAAAAGCCTGAAAATTTGGTTTGGTCGCGTAGCGCCAAGCGCGGAGCGGCCAAACCAAATTTTCAGGCTTTTCTAAACTCGAAATTTTACTTCATGCGCCACGTGTAAAAGACACTGATTTCAAGTGAAGTTCACTTGTTCAAAATATTTCGGTGCTTTCAGTGTAAATACGCGTGGCGCATGAAGTAAAATTTCGAGATTAGGAAAGCTTGAAAATTTGGTTTGGTTGCTCCGCGCTTCGCGCTGCGCGACCAAACCAAATTTTCAGGCTTTTATAAACTCGAAATTTTACTTCATGCTTAGTCTGGGAGTGGAAAACACTCGTATAAAACTTTAAATGGAACTAATTTTAAAAAAGCGTATGCATAAGTATAAAAATCCCTGGTTATGTCTGATTTGAAGAACTCTAGGTCTTCGACTAGTTAGAATGTCTTGTGGTTCGAATTAATCACTGTCAGGGAAGATACTATGAGCGAACTTAAATCTGACATGGGTGATATGGTAGACATGATAACCGTAATGAAATTAATAAATACAAGTAGTAGAATCTAAAGTAATTATAACAATATAATACACTTTTGACTTTTAACTGTCAAATTATTTAGAGAATTAAATTTACTTGGTAGAAAAACAAACAAATAATTGACTGGGGAGATTTTTTAGATAAATAAAATTATTTTGTGTTTATTATACCGAAATCTTTGGAATACATTTATTTACTGCTAAAGTAAATTTTATTTAGGGAATAAAAAGTTCTATAATACCGGAAATCAGTGAGACACACGCTGTTTGCGAGGGCGTCGCATACTTCAATGTCATTTGTGAGTGTCATTTGCTGAGTTGGATAAATATTCTGAAAATGTCTTCTAAAAAATAAAATATTTAGAGTTATTACATTACATTTGAAGATTGTGACGAGGATAAATAATGACGGCGCATTCAGCCCGCGAGAAAACAGCGAGCGGAAGCATATAAATTATTAAGGTCTCTCCCCAACAGAACGTTCTCTATATTTCGCCATTTCGATCATAGAGAACGTGCTCGAGAATTTTCGCCAACTCACAACACTAGTACCTACTAGAGATGGGCAAAACGGCTCTTTTCAGTCTGGTTCATAAGATCTGACTTACTTTAAAGAGCTGGTTCAGTGAGCCAGCTCAAATAATTTACATGACTCAGTTACGAGCTAGCGATCCGCCGAGAGTTCTGACTCTTAGAAATCAATCTGATTCCCTAACTCATTAAATTGAGCGACATGGTAATTAATTGATTGGGTTATACAATTATTGCAATAATTTAATCATAATTTATATAAGCTTTGAAAGTGCACTGCATGCTTTTTATGGCCCCGTCTACTGAAATTGTTCCTTCGATTTTATGCGGGGCACATTTTTACGGTTTTCTCAACTCGAAATTTTATTTTATGCTTAATCTGGGAGAGGAAGACACTCGTAACTTACAGTCAAAATTCTGCCGACAGAGTGATTGAATGTGCAAATACTGTCAGTAAAAAGCCGGCCAACAGGGTGACTAAAGTCAAAAGGCCGTAATGGTCGATGTACTGCAGACAAAGTGATTTAATGTGAAAACACCGTCATAATAAAAGAAGAGTCGACCAAGTAACTTACAGTCAAAATATCATAATTGTCGAAATACAGTCGACAGAGTGATTAATGTGAAAATACTCTCATAGCCAAAACAATCTCCTGCAGAGGGTGTAACATCAAAGACGAGACTGCCGGACACATTCTCAGCGATTGCCCGGTACTCTCGTCAACTAGAGGCTCCTTACTGGGTGAAAAATGGCCTACAATAGCCTACATAAGGGATCTCCGACCTCGGCTTTGCTAGACTACCTAAATCAGGTAGGCTGGCTGAGCTGAGGCCGGGTAATCGATGGGAGGTAGCACAATGAGCCTAATGAAGCCTAAGTGCAGTGCAGAAATGCGCACTCCCCAGAGAACCAGAACCAGCCAAAACATAATTGACCAAGTGACATAACATAAGAATTTCGCAACAGACAAAACACAGCCAGCAGTGATTTAATGCGAAAATTCTGTTATAGTCAAAAGACAGTCGAACCAGTGGTTTACACTTAAAATGTCACAATAGTCAACTTACAGTTGATCAAGTGAATAATATGATGTCACAATAATCATAGTACAGTCAACAGGGATTTTGACGGAATGTTAAGTAGACTATTATGACTTTATTCAATGAGTTTTTTTAATTAACAAACGACTGTTTTTTTAAATGGTATATAACATTAAGTCACGGTTAAAAACACTACAATAAACTAACTTTGACTATTGTGATATTTATACTTTAAATGTTTAAATGTCATCCTAATCAAAGGTTGTTAACTGAGTCGCTTAGAGTTGAAATGTCACAATAGTTAAAAAACAGTTTATTGAAGTTTTTTTTAAACGTGACCTAATTTTATATTAATTTAAAAAAACAAACAGTTGTTTGTTAAAATAATATTAAAACACTTAACTTTGTTTTACCACTTTAATTAACTTTTTACAGTGACTATAGTTTCGACTACAAGCTAGTCATTATCAAACTGAGTCAGTTTGATAATCACTAGCTTGTAGTCGAAATTATACAGGGTGTCTACGCTAAACCGTTCGTTAAAAGTTAATGGGGTTTCCGTTGCATCAAAAATTTGAAAAAAAATCCTTGACATTTGGTTCAATCAGTTCTCCTCATATGAAATATTTTCAACTTTATATCACTTCCGGTTCCACCGGAAGAAGCACCAAATTTGTTATTTTAAATAAAACACCCTATCTACTAGTAATTTTTTGGATTCCTTGTTTAAATTGCAACATATTTTATTTGAACATATGTACATTTATCTCTTATAGTTTTCAAGAAAAAAAAATATTTCTAAAATGTTGGTCTCTAAAAGGCATCTTGAATTCTGACTGTAACTTCTCTTAAGAATAAGATAAAAATATGATTTATATCTCTACTTGTACCTAGAGGATGCCTCTATGAGTAAAGTAATTAGAAACTGTCAATTTTGACAATAAGTGTTCTTAAAATGTCAATATCGAAGTGCCCCCTTCAGTATCTTGTAATTCATTTTTTTTTTTAATGGAATGACCCATTTTTTATCACATGGTACGATTGCGAAGAAAATTTCCTAGAAAAAAGTATTATACAACTATACTCCTAAAGCAAGTAGTTTTCGAATTATTTCGAAGATTCGTTTTTCGTCGCATTTATGCAGGGAATAATGCGCGCATAAGTCGCAATTAAATTTTAGTAGGCAAGTAGTATGCTTTTGTTTTGTCGCGATTGTAATGTGAAATGTCAAATAATAAAAACAATTAGGAAAAAGTTATACAGATATCAACAAAATTAATAATTACACAAATAAACAAATTATCAAATTATTCTTTATATCGTATGTTCAATAAAATAAAACCTCTAGAGTGCCATGGAAAATATTGTAGGTTGGCAATTATGAAATTATACAATATAATTATTATGTCTGACGTTTTATATGTCAATTCCTAAAGCGTGTAGCCAACTTAAATTGAACAAAAGATAAAATCATGGCACTTTAGAGGATTTTTTTTATTGAACAGACGATACATGGCAACGGCGATAGCAATGTTACTCGAACATGTAGAGTATTTAATGAAACTTATCCACATTTGCCGCCGATGAATAAAACACGATTTAGAAGATTGGAATCAAATTCTGTTCAATGGCAGCTGCCATGTATAAAGAATAAATTGATAATTTGTTGATTTGTGTAATTACACATTTTGTAGATTACTGTAAAACTTTGTACTAATTCTTTTTATTATTTGACATTTCGCAATACAATCGCGACAAAACAGAAGCATACTACTTGCCTACTAAAATTCAATTGCGACTTATGCGCGCATAAATGCATAAATGCGACAGAGAAACGAATTATTGTGGTTGAATTTTCGATTCGGTCGATAATATAGCTACAATTGGTGAGTGAGATTACTAAAGGAATAAATCTGGGCCAGACTTCCTCGTTTCTTGATCAAAAACAAAATAGCTAAGGTGAAAATTGTTTATACAAAATTTGTGGGTTTTTTCGTTGGCTACAATTTTTATTCGAAATATTTTTTGATTAAGTTAATGTGTTTCTATATTTTTAACTTCACTTGAAATCAGTGCTTAATACGCGTGGCGCATGAAGTAAAATTTCGAGTTTAGAAAAGCCCCGTGAAAATTTGTCTCGGGTCGCTGCGCGACCCTCGACAAATTTTCTTCGCGGGGCTTTTCTAAACTCGAAATTTTACTTCATGCTTACTCTGGGAGTAGAAGACACTTGTTCGTAAATTTTCGAATTATCATAAAGTTGTGTATTTTTTCATAGTCTGCAATTTTTGTTTGATTGAATCGGTAAAATAGCTACAGTTAATGAGTGATTAGCAAAATATATCAAATAATTCTTTCTCGGTTTATTGGACAAAACCAAAGTGCTGAGGTAAAAAGTGTTAAGGTAAAAGTGGTTTATTTTCTCGTTGGCTTCAACTTTTGTTTGAAACATTTTTCGATTGAGACGTCGAAAGCCATAGTCGGTGAGTTGTTGATTTAAACTAGTTTTTTTTGTTTCTAGTTCATAAACAGAAGAACTGAGGTAAATCATGATTATATAAAATTTTGTGTTGGGTTTTGTTATTATCTTTTGTGTGAAACTTTTTTTGATTAAGTAACTAATATAGCAGCAATTTATAAGTGATTATCAAATAAATATCTCCCCTAGGCTTTTTCGTATAGTGATCATAAACAAAAGAGTTAAGGTGAAAAGTGTTTAGGTAAAAGTTGTGTGTTTTTCATTACCTACAACTTTTGGGCAAAAAATTTTTTGAAAGACTATAAAGTAATGTAATACATAGAGGAATAAGTAAGCATTAAATTTATAAAATTTCAAAAAGATATTGTTTGAAAATGTTTATAAAGAAGTTTTAGATTAGCAAATATATGTCAAAAAAGAAAAATAAAATGAAAATATTTTTGAAAATTCTTCAGTCTCAGAAAGTTCCTAATTATTTCAGCGTTTTTCGTTGTAAACATATTTGAAATTCGTTTAATAAAAAACAGAATAATGTAATGATTTATGGTGATTTTTAACAAAAGACTTATTAGACATTTGATGGTTTAGAGCTAGCAACACTGTTTACTGTTTTAAAAATAATAATAATGGTCATTGCTCAACAGGAAACATTCCCAATTACACGACAATTAAGTACTATCAAAGAAGTTTTAAACAAAAGTTGTAGCCAACGAAAAAATAAACCACTTTTACCTAAACACTTTTCACCTCAGCTCTTTTGTTTTTGTTCACTCATCAATTGTAGCTCTATTATTGATTAAATCAAACAAAGCTTCAAACAAAAGTTGCAGACAACGAAAAAATACACAACTTTATGATAATTCGAAAATTTACGAACGAGTGTCTTCTACTCCCAGACTAAGCATGAAGTAAAATTTCGAGTTTAGAAAAGCCCCGCGTAGAAAATTCGCGCAGCGACCCGAGACAAATTTTCTGGGCTTTTCTAAACTCAAAATTTTACTTCATGCGCCACGCGTAATAAACACTAAAATATTGTGAACTCTATGTATATTTAAACCTCACTTGAAATCAGTTTTTTATACGCGTCGCGCATGAAGTAAAATTTCACGGGGCTTTTCTAAACTCGAAATTTTACTTCATGCTTAGTCTGGGAGTGGTAAACACTCGTTTAAAGCTTCAAATTAAACTCTTAAAAAACAACGAATAACTAAATATTTAAAGAAAATAAGCTGCATTTTGAATACGTATACCTTTAAGAAAAACTCCCTGTAGATCAAAGAAATGTCATTTGGTTGTACGGTAAGCAATCAGCTGTTCAGCTGTCAGCACGTAATGTACTTGTCAAAGCTATTACGTGATGTGTACGTAATATCAATCATACTTGTCAAGATAACAGTGTGGTATGATGCTGTTACTAGATAGGGCGTAGGTAAATGTTTAAAACCAACATTTTTTTTTTTAAATGTAAACTATCATTTGTTTAATCATTTAAAAGTTATGCAATTATGCCAATTTTTTACAATCTAACGGAAAAATTGACTATTATTGACTCTAAGTGTGAGTTTTATCATTTTCCCTGAAAATCCGATTAAAATATTTTTTATTTACAATTAATTGAAAACAGTTTTATTCAATGAGTGTTTTTAAATAACAATTGTCAGTTTATTGCAGGTGACTGCAATAAACTATCTTTTGACTAAAGTTGAAAAATGATGGTGAATTAAAGTCATTTATCCGTTGTTATTTAAACATAATTCAACAAGTGTCTTCCATTCCCAGACTAAGCATGAAGTAAAATTTTGAGTTTAGAAAAGCGTGAAAATTTGGATTTGCAGGGGCGCGCGAGCGATTTTTAAATGACACTTTACTATCAAATAGTACTAGTAAATTGTTTATAATATCAACATTATTAATATTAGTGTTGATCACATAGTCACATGGAACATTGTTCTTTTTACGAGAGAACGTGATTTTACTACATTTTTTAATATTTAAATATAGCTTGTTAGTCAAACACCATTTTTCCAAAGAGGACAAATCTTCTTGTAATGCTTTACAGTAATTCAAATTTAAAATAGTTCTAAATATTTTCAGATCATTAGCATACATGAGAAAACTAGAGGTGTTTAAATACAGTGTAACGTCATTAATAAAAATTAAAAATATCAATGGTCCACAGTGTGAGCCTTGAGGCATACCAGACTAGACATTAATACATTTAGAAATACAATTATCCACTTTAACAAATTGTGTTCTTTCGCACAGAAAAGTTTTAATCCACTTGCTTAGACCTACGTTGGATAGTTTCTCTAGTAATATTTCATGATGCACCCGGTCGAAAGCCTTTGAGAAGTCTGTATATATACAATCCGTCTGTAAGCCGGCTTCCAAAGCATTTATTAAAGATGTGTTGAACATTAGTAAGTTCGTTAGAGTTGAACGTCCACTGCAGAATCCATGTTGTTGGGGGATTAATAAGTTCTCGCATGTCCATTTTAACTGAATAGCGACAAGATTGTCCAATAATTTTGGAATTGTTTATTGTATGGAGATGCCACTATAGTTCCTGATATCCCCACGGTCGCCTGATTTGAATAGAGGTGCAATGTAGCATGATTTTTTAATTAACGTCGTGATGGGCTGAGTTAATGTATACATACATTTCTCCAAGAAGAATGGTGGAATACTATCAGGGCCAAGGGCAAAACAGTCTTTTAAAGTATAAATACCGTTCCAAACATCAATCGTTGAGACTGATAAATGTATACAATTTCCAGACACATCTTTAGGCATAATATGCGTTGTTGGCAAATTTTCAATTAAATAAACCGACGAAAAAAAAATCTGCAAATAAGTTGGTAATATGCTCGATATTATCAGATTTGTCTCCATCGGGAAATATGCATTTGGGAAAGCCGCTTGTCTTACGTGAGTCGTTTACAAAAGAACAAAATCGTCTTGGTTTAAAATTAATATTTCCTTCGACTTTAATTAAGTAAGCCTCGTGTAATCTTTTACTTAAGGTATTTACAAAATTCAAAATGGCGGATCCAATATGGCGCCCAACAAACATTTATAATATCGCTCAAAATTGGTTTATGCGGGTTTTTGCATAAGAAAGGGATTCTATAAATAAAAAAATATAAATTTATATTTACTTAATTGCAATAATTTTATTTTCGTAAATGGTACATTGAATCGTTTTCTTCATCGTCGTCTGAACATGCAGGTCTTTCCTTCAACAAGCATTTAACATCGGGTGGCAAATTCTTAGCGTTCTTATTTTGTTTCGTACTTGCCCTTAGATGCGCAATGTACGGATCTGACGTTAAGAACAAACGATTGATAACGTCTGTTAAATTCTCCACTCGGGACATTTTTCAGGCAAATCGCTCTCGGTACTTTTTAACATCTTTGTTCCGGTGCTCCACAGCCTCTTCAGATAAAGTACCTATACGCAATGCATTGTTAAATGTGGGATTGATTTGCACTGTATTTTTATTTTATGCATCAGAAATCCTGATGCGTAAATTGAGATTTATGTAACTGAATATACCTAAAGGCTATAAAAGCAGAATATTGTACACGGTTGGACTCACAGTCCAAAAGGATTTTTTTTTTTTCAAGAGCATTTCCGCTGTTTCAGGCGCGTACTTGCCGAATTTATCCGGGTCCACTTCCTCGCAAATATTAACGGTTTTGACGATTATTTCGAACCGCTGAGCAATTTCTTGGTCAATCTCCAGTATTCGCGCCGATATAGCGCAGTTGTCAACAAATTTTCTGGCGGTATTACCATCATTGGATAATCCGAAGCCTGCAATAATTTTGGTACGTTATTATTTATTTATTTATTTTCTAATAACAGATATATAATACAACTAACATAACTAATACTTAATTATTACTTAAGTCAATATCATTTGAAATGCGAGTAATTGTTTCTAGAGATGTATTAAAAATATCCAAATCAGGAGCAGAGTTATTAAACAACCGCATTATGGTGTTGATAGGTGAATTTAGTGAATATTTAATACGACTATATTTACAAGTAAAAGTATTATGTCTGCGGCAATTTGGTCTAGAGATCGTAAAATTTATTAATGATAACAGGTTACTGTCATAAACCAAATTATTGATAAATTTCTATAAAAATATCAAATGACTGTTATTCCTTCGATCCAAAAAAAATGGCATATTGTAACGGGAGAGGAGTTGTAAGGAACTTATGTTGGTATTCGAACTATATCCTAGATAAGTTCCCGTTTCTCTAAAATATAGTAATTTAACAAATTTCTTCTGAACTTTTTCAATACCGTCTATATGGTTTTCATATGCAGGTGACCATACAATGTTAGCATATTCAAGTTTACTGCAGATAAATGAATAATATATTTTTTTTAGAGAATTAATATTTGTGAATGTCTTACAAGTGCGTTTAATAAAACCTAGCATTTTTAAGCTTTCTCTACAAATAGCATCAATGTGTGGAATAAATGTAAATTTTTCATTAAATGTCACTCCTTGATCTTTTACTTGCAAACAGCGCTTTAAGTAAACATTATCTATAGAAAATCTATAATCCAATGTGGACCGTTTTCTTGTAATAATAATATATTTGCATTTATTAATGTTAAGTTCTAATTTGTTTTGTTTTGTTTACACCATAGACTGATACTATTTAAATCATTTTGCAGGATAACAGCGTCGTTTACAGATGCTACAGATTTAAAGATTTTTAGATCATCTGCGAACAGTAGTGCCTGTTATATTATTCACTATGTCATTAATAAATGTTAAAAATAACAGTGGCCCAAGGTGTGACCCTTGGGGTACTACACTAGTTGGACAATACTTGGAGGAACGGAAACCCATGTATTCAACATATTGTGATCTATCGGTCAAATAAGACCGGATTAGGTCCTACGCATTCTTATGGAGACCGAATTCTCCTAGCTTAGTCAATAATGTAAACTGATCAATAGTGTCGAAAGCCTTACGAAAATCTGTATGAATAACATTTACTTGTTTCCGTTCCTCAAAGTTTTGTAAAATAAATTCTGTTAAATTTATTAAATTAGTTGATGTCGGCCGTTTTTCTAAGAATCCGTGCTGTTGTGGACATAAGTATTTTTCAACGTGATTATATAGTTTATTAGTTAGGATTGATTCATACATCTTTGCAAAATTGTTGATAATAGAAATCGGTCTATAGTTGTCAATTTGATGCTTATCTCCACTTTTAAAGATTGGAGTAACTCTTGCAGTTTTCCTGACAGTCAGAAAAACTTTTGATGAAATTGATAAGTTAAATAAGTGTTTAAGTGGATCTAGAAGACATACTGCACAGTCTTTAACGAAAAAAGCTAGAATGCTATCCGGGCCACAAGTGTTGTTTTTTTTTATCTGTTTTACTGCATTATAGATGTCATTTTCTGTGATATTAGGTAAATTAAAGTTACAAAGATTATCATTAGCTTCAGACACTGGGGTATATATTGATGGATTGAGAAGGTTGTAAACACTTTAGAAGAACTTGTAAATAAAACACTTTTTACTTTGTTTAACCACTGGATCTTACATTTAATTGTGTGACTAGTTTCGACTATCTAGTAGTCATTCTCAAACTAAAGTTTAGTTTGAGAATGACTACTATATAGTCGAAACTAGTCACACAATTAAATGTAAGATCCAGTGGTTAAACAAAGTAAAAAGTGTTTTATTTACAAGTGTATTTAAGATGTACCACAAAGTGAACGCCTACAACACCAAACAATTACTTTAGAAGAAGTTGGCAAATTCATTAACACAATCCTGTGGACAGGTATATGTGTTATTTGATAATTTAAGTGTACCCGGAATTCTTAAATAGCTCCTTTTTAGATTGGCATAAGAAAATAACTTACGAGGTTCTTGTAAAATATTTTCTTGAATTGATTTTTCATAATCTCGTTGATCTTTTTGAATGGATATGTGGATTTCTCGTCTTTTTTTATAAATTTTTGTTTTATAGTAATTTAATTTAAACCGTTTGAATAGACGAATATAATGATTTTTTTATTCTAATAAGCTGTATAGAATTAGAGCTTTACCAAACAGGATATTTTTTATTAATGTTAAGACGTTTCTTAAGTGGTATATGTTTATCAAACATGGACAAAATATTATTAAAGAAATTAGTACAAGCTTTGTTAATATCTTTACAATTTAGAACATTTGACCAATCATATTTACTTATATCGTCGTACAGATGCGTAAAGTCTGCATGTTTGAAATCATACTCATACTTATCACATAATTTAAAATTATCGGATTGATTTGATTGTTTTGTATAGATGGATTATTGCAATGTTACAAGGATAACGTAACGCTAGGTTTCGTGTCAATTTTGATGAAAAAAAATATTTTTTTGAAAATCTGTCGTACCTTGCTTGTGGGAATCTACAATGATTCCTAGTTGGCGCCTGAATTCATCTTGAATCCGTTTCTTCCGAGCTTGAACAGCTTCCCTCTGTTCAGCGATCAGTCTGCGTCCTTTTCCTCGGTCTTTTTCTGGCAGTGCAAGTCTAATAATTTGTTAAGACAAACTAAATTAATATATATATATATATATATAATGTGTATATATATATATATATATATATATATATATATAATGTGTATATATATATATATATATATATATATATATATATATATATATATATATATATACTGTAATAGCACCGACTTTTTCGCAGTTTCAGGTGATTTTTAGGTTTACAATTAATCATATTTTTTTAGGCGAAACACCATTTTTTTTCAAAAAATATTCAATTGTAAAATCAAAATCCTTGAATTTTTCTTTATTCTTCGATCATTTTCAAGAAAAAAATGTTATATTTTTGTTTAGTTTCATGCTATGTGAATTAACCAGTAAGAGAGGTGTAATAAATATTCAAAACATTTTATCCTGGCATGCAGTGGAGATATCCCGTATTTCAATCTAGTAGCAGTGGTGGCATCTGAGAATTTAAGCGCTAAATTCAAATCATTTAAATGTTTTGAACCAGCATTACAGATGTAGCATCTCTGAAATATAAACAAGTTCTCAATTCTTCACTAATTAAACAATTAAACTTGATGAAAGATTGAAGGTATGCAATTACAGATGATGCGGTATTATTCTCCAGAGTGTTGACTGATTTTCCATCAATCATTGTTAACAACAATTGATGGTCTACTGTAATTTTGTGCTGCCCAACATTATATTCTGTAGGCCGCAACTGGTTGATCTTTTCGATAACTCGTTAATGCTCCGCGTTAATCGCGTCAGATGTTTCTTTATCAAATGCAATTCGCATCGGACGACAGTAACTGAAGAATACGAAAAATGTGTTGACCGCTAATGCATATTGCAGAGTCAGCCATTACATATATTTTAAATCTAAACATTTATACTAGGATATCTTTCTACATGCGAAAACCTGGACACTTGTTTTTATTAAATGTAAACTAATAAGTAGTATGCATGTAATGATATTAAAAATATCTAACCGGGTCGATGAAGGAGAGTAATTATTCCAGATTACGGAGAAATTGTCGCCGTCAAGTATCTGCAGCGGAACGAGTGTGGTTATAATAACCGACGCATCAGAAACAGACAACCGTGAATACGTGTTTGTACTGCGAGTTTCCAGAGCTGCTATTAAATCCTTATTTATAATAAACAATTAACTTATTCATTTTTTCGATGTCGAACGTTTGCAAAAACCGAGTTACGGTATGATCAAGCAAACTCTGCAATTTAACTATTGCTTCTTTTTCCGAGATCTTAATATCCGTCGGATAGCACTCCTTTTTGACCTGCAGCAGAATATCGTAACTCGGATATTTATGAGTCGCTGAAATGCAAGAAAAACTGTTATGTTTTAATTGTACGTCGGTATAAAATATATTTGTTCATTCATCATACCGTAATTCAGGAAAGTTCATAGCTGCGAGACGGCACTTCTAATGGTAATAGATGATATAATTAAGGCCACAGACGTTAACAACATCACAGCATTGACATTCATTGATTTTTCTAAAGCCTTTGACACGCTCAACCACGATATGATGTTAGCTATTCTGCACTACGTTGGCCTTAGCACGGCTGCTATCCAGTTTTTCAAAGCCTACTTGGTAAACAGATTTCAACGCGTCAAACTCGACACGACCATGTCCGAACCATTGCAACTGCGCTCGGGATCTGTACTGGGTCCGCTATTGTTTGGCATTTATACCAGCTTCATCTTTGCAAACACCAAATCTCGCTATCACCTGTATGCTGATGACACGCAGGTGTATTTATCATTCGGTTTGGCCGCTCTGCGCTTCGCGCTACGCGACCAAACCAAATTTTCAGGCTTTTCTAAACTCGAAATTTTACTTCATGCTTAGTCTGGGAGTGGAACACACTCATTTCAAGTTTCAAATTGAACTCTGTTAAAAAAAACGAGTATCTACAGATTTACGGCATATATAATCTAATTGTTACATGTAGACTTGTATGTATAAGTTACGGCATTAATTACGATTGATTGGCTACAATTTTTAATGGTCATATAGGCAACCCAATTTACCCATAACTTAAAAATTAAAAGTGTCAAATTGTATTGGATGAAAATGTTCGGTGTTGCATAAAACTCTCTGTGTATTTTTCAGTTCTACTCCTATAAAACTTTTTTGATGATAGCTACCTTGCTGTAAAGAGCTTTTTCGCAACAGCTTATATTAGTGTATTCGCAATAGAAAAAAATCGCCAAAGCCTTTTGTTTGCTCATCGGTATCGGATCGTCTTTCTGCTTCGCATATGACTCCAACGCTTTTTTGACGACTGTGGGCAATCGTACAGTTTTTTTTAACAGTTTTGCAGCTCCAGATTTGCCTTCTTTCCTCAAAGTAGACGCTGCTGCAGACACCAATGCGCTGGTCTCTTCCTTGCGTTATTCTGATGTAAACACAAATTGAACATTTTAAATACAGATATATTTCACCATCATGCTTTCGCAAAAATACGTACCTGTAGTTCTACGGCTTTTTTGTGACACGCTTGATTTCGTGAAATCAGACAGTGTACCCTTAAATGGTACCTCACGTTTCCTCTTATTCGACGCTTTTTCGTACAGCCTTCAGCCATCAAGTGTACTTATTGTACTTATTTTTAAACTGTTCTTTGTTTTTTGGCATATCTCCAAATACTTATAAACAAAACATTTTGCTCTACTTTCTGTGACATCTGCCCCGTTTTGTTTAGCATATTCTTCAATGTCCTGAATAATCGTCACCGATTTTTTACTAACATTAAATAACTGCTCGTAGAAAAATTTCTTGCTGAAATCTATAGTTGTATAGGTTAGAAACATATTAATTGTAAACAAAATTACAAATAGGCAAAATACATACAGTAGCAATATTTCCAGCAATAAACCGGCGCCTCCACCATGGTCGTCCAGACATTTTAATTATTATTTTTAGTGACAAATCAGGAGAAATTCATGCATTTCCTAATCTCTTAAATATAATATAAGCTAAATAAACACTACAGAACAACATTTGTCCATTGCAATTGCTTGTATTCATATGTAAAAGATTTTCTATTACAATCATTTTTAAGTACTAATATCTACCTTTGGCCCGTGCTATTTTAAGGTATTATCTTTATAGATTGTTAAAGCAATGCCTAATGAACAGTAATAAACTACTAAAAGTTTCTGAAAATAAATATTTAATACAAAAAATCAACTTATTGCTGGGCGCAATGCGCGCTAGATAAAACAAATAATTAAAAAAATCATAAGTACCTTTGGCACCCCGTTATTTTGAATTAATTTTTATGTAGATTGTTTAAAAAATATCTAAAGAAGAGTACTAAACAACTAAAAGTTTCTGAAAATAAATATTTAATACAAAAAATCAACTTATTGCTGTGCGCCATGCGCGCTGGCTAAAACAAATAATTACAAAAATCATAAGTACCTTTGGCTCGCGTTATTTTAAATTAATTTTTGTAGCGATTGTTTAAACAATGTCTAAAGAACAATACTAAACTACTAAAAGTTTCTAAAAATAAATATTTAATACAAAAAATCAACTTATTGCTGCTATGATTTTTATAATTATTTGTTTTACCAGTGCGCATGGCGCCCAGAAATAAGTTGATTTTTTGTATTAAATATTTATTTTCAGAATCTTTTAGTAGTTTAGTACTGTTCTTTAGATATTGTTTAAACATTCGCCACAAAAGTTAATTCAAAATTACGCGGGCCAAAGGTACTTATGATTTTTTTAATTATCTGTTCTAACCAGCGCGCATGGCGCCCAGCAATAATTTGATTTTTTGTATTAAATATTTGTTTTCAGAAACTTTTAGTAGTTTATTACTGTTCTTTGGGCATTGATTTAACAATCTATAAAGATAATACCTTAAAATAACACGGGCCAACGGTAGATATAGTACTTAAAAATGATTGTAATAGAAAATCTTTTACAAATGAATAACAGCAATTGCAATGGACAAATGTTGTTGTGTGGTGTTTATTTAACTTATATTATATTTAAGAGGTTGGGAAATGGATGAATTTCTCCTTATTTGTCACTAAAAATAATAATTATAATTTCTGGACGACCATGATGGAGGCGCCGGTTTATTGCTAGAAATATTGCTAGCTTCATAGACATAAATACAGTACATATTAGTATTATCAGCAAATCATAAATAATCGATATTAATTACCTTAAGCCGACATCATTCGATTTTAGGTTTGATTTTAGGTCTAACAATTTCAATCACAATAACTTCAATCTTTTAAACACTCAAAACACATCTTTTGTTGATGTTTAATAACAAAGTGGGAAAACTACATCATAACGTGAGGTGTTCCGAACACAGTGCCAGCTTTTGGTAGAAAACATAACACTTCATTAGGCACGAAATTTGAATACTGAACTGCTTGAATAAATATTGAAAACCGGGTTTTGAAAAGTTTCCGCAGTTACAGAAGGGTTGCGGAATATTTTCTGCAGGTGCCGATGGCTTGCGAAATATATTCCGCACGTGCGGAATGCTCTCAAGATATTGTTTTGCGGGGGCAGAGTAATTGCAGAACGATTCTGAATGCTTGCGGAAATATTTCCGCAGGAATAAAGCTGACGCGGACATTTTCCGCAAGTGCGAGTCACTTGCGGAACGATTTTGCGTGGTTGTAGAAAGTATTCCGTCGCTAAAATGGTGTCACAGAAATAAAATTTAATTCAGTGGACTCCTGTTGCATAGTGCATATTTTAAACTTTTGTGTTTAAATGATCCAAAAAGCACTTTTCGCAACTTTCCGCAAAATAAAATGTTTACTAAAATAGTCTACATAGTCCGTTTAGGTGCACCTTTTTTTTTTTTTTTTGTTTATAGAGGGGATTGGGAAATCTGCAGACAGACAAGGGCCTTTTGGTCTATTACGGCCTATAGTGTCGGGTTCTGGTACCGACTAAAACCCTTCCCCCTCTCTTCCCTGGTATTGCCATCTAGGCATTTCTTCAGGGGTAGTCTTGAGGCGATTATGATGGTATCGCTCCCTCCTCTCCATACTTCCTGGACATGACTCTATTTGCGAATTCGCAAACCGCGTCCCACGCCTCCTCGCTATCGAGCATACGTCCCACCAGCGTACTCTCGTCCAACATGCCAACCTTGGTTGAGAGCTTGGTCCTTTCTGGCTGCCACTCCGGGCATCTGAACATCGTGTGCCCAGCCGTGTCCTCCTCTCTCCCGCAGTATCGACAATCCCCGCTTTCTGCCTATCCTATACGACATGGGTAGGCCCCAAAGCTGCCGTGTCCTGTAAGCAACTGTGTTAGCTGGTGGGTAACAACCCCGTGACGCCTCTCCACCCAGGGTCTTACATCGGGGATTAAGGTTCGTGTTCACCCCTGTACCTGCGTCCACCTCTCCTGCCACTTGCCCATGCCCCTGCTGCGAGCTTCCTTCCTGGCTGTGGCCCGGTCGCCAGTCTCCCTTCCTCTGTTATGTGCTTCCGCCCTCTCCACAACGTACAGGTCTCCGGGCATCGTTGAGGCGAGTACCTCCGCGGCGTCATCGAGACGGTCCTGTACGCCCGGATTATCCTGAGGGCTCCTGTCCTGAGCGCTGTCCTGGCCTTATGCCGGTTCCGCGCCGAGATCATAGCCCCTGCCCACACCGGTGCAGCGTAGGCCAGTTTAGCCCTGGCCACCGTAGCAAGCAATCGCCGTCTGCCTTCGCTAGGTCCTCCTACGTTTGGCATCACGCGCCCCACTGCTGTATCCGCCCTTAGAGCTGCTTCCGCCGCCTCAGCGCAGTGTCTGCTTAGCCGTGGGTTGGCCTCCAGCCATACCCCCAAATACTTTATGGCCTTCCCAATGGGCACCACGGTATTAGCGATGTCCAGTGTCTCCTCCGGCGTTTTCCCTGCTCTCCTTGTCGAAAGCCACACTGCCATGGTCTTCTCGGCCGCAACCCTGAGCCCGTTTTGTTCCATCCACTGGACAATTGTTGTCGTCGCCTCGCTGACGGTTCGTCGCACATTGTCCACGTCACGGTGTCGCACTATCAGGGCGAGGTCGTCCGCGAAGGCCAAGGTGGTAGCGCCGTCTGGCAGTTTCAGCCCTAGCACACCGTCATAAACCAGGTTCCATAGTGTCGGACCCAGTACCGACCCCTGGGGAACACCCTGGTCTACCTCTCTCTACTTCACAGCCCCCCCTACACTGTATATGATGGCTCTATCCTTGAGGTAAGATTCCACCATCGCCGCCATTCCCCCGGAGAACCTTTTTGTGGCCTCATCCTTCACGACCTCCCATGGCAATGTATTGAACGCGTTCTTGATGTCAAGCCCTACCATGACAGCGTGCTCTCTTTTCCTGAGTGGGCCCTCGTTTGCTCCCCGAGCTATTTCCCGGACCGCTGAAACCGCGTCGATGGTAGATCTCCCCTTCCGAAACCCGTACTGGTTGGGGTGGAAGCCTCCGCCGGTCTCTATTTCCTCCACAATTCTGGTGGTCAGCGCCCTCTCTAAAACCTTCGCGATACCGTCAAGGAGGCATATTGGTCTGTATGCCGCTGGATCGTCGGGTGGCTTCTTGCCCTTCGGGATCAGCGCCAGCTTCGCCCTCTTCCATATGGTTGGGAAGACTCCATCCTTTAGGCATTTGTTGCAAACCCCAGTGAACAGGCTTGGGTTTGCCTCAACTGCCTCCTTAATGGCTTCATTTGGCAAGCCGTCAGGGCCTGGTGCCTTTCTATTTGGGAGGTCGTTGGCTGCTGCGCAGATTTCTGCCTGCGTGAACGGTTCCACCTCGCAAGCGACGCGTGGTACGTTGTTGCCTATGCCGTTCGCCAGTGGGAATAGTGCATCCACTACGGCCCTAGTGCCCCCCGGTACGACCGCTTCCAGGTCAGGTGCCCTCTTGCGGAGTTTTCCCATAACCAGCTTGTATGGCTTGCCCCAGGGGTCAGCCTCGACCTCATCGCAGAGCCCCTGCCATTTGGCCTCTTTGCTTTGGGCAATACTGATTTTCAGAGCCTTCTTGCACCTCCTGTGCTCTGCCTGCAGGTCTTCCGTTTCCTGTCCCCTGCTCCTAGCCTTTGTGATGGCGCGGCGCGACTTCAGTGCCGCTGCTCTGGCTGCTGCTACCTCCGGACTCCACCAGTAAACCGCCCTCTTTCCTTTCCGCCCCGTCCTGGGCATTGCTACCTCGCAGGCCTTTGTTATCGCCCCTACTGCCTGTTGTTCCGCCGTTTCCCCGGTCGGGTTGATACCGGCTAAGGCCCTTTGCAGCTTGGCCCTGTCCAATCTAGCCACGTTCCACCTGGTCTCGACGATGTCATAGGTATTGTGGCCATGCACTGTTTCAAACCTTATCAGGCCGTGCACCTGCGAGAACTCATATGGATATTCTAATCTGAAGTCGAAAAAGTCATCGAAAAAGTGTTATCTTTAAGAATATTTTCAAGCAGAATATAAACAACATTAATAATTCGTTCGAGGTTGATAAATAAGTTTAACTGTTATTCTATAGCAACATTGTCGTTCGGTAATGTTAAGATCTTGTATGTAATTCACGCCGATAAACATTGAAGAAAAAATGATCAAAAATGGAAACGAACATTTCAATTAGTTGTATGTCATTTTTATGACATTGATAATTAGTTTAACGGCTTGATGTGCCCCAATCTTAATTAACCCATTAACGGCCGAGCAATTATAGAGTTAACTCCAATAGTTGGTTTTAGGTAAAAATTGTGTATTCTTTTTTATCATTTCTTTAAATGACTTATTATATGAGATACTGTACATTTTTTTTTAAATATACATAATGTAAACGAAGTACAATGCAATATAAAGTATAGAACGAGTGTTTCCACTCCCAGACTAAGCATGAAGTAAAATTTCGAGTTTAGAAAAGCCCAGCGTGGAAAATTTGTCGACCCTCGACAAATTTTCACGGGGCTTTTCTAAACTCGAAATTTTACTTCATGCGCCACGCGTACAAAACGCTGAAATATTGTGAGTTTAAAAATACACTGTCATTTTTTTATGTGGAAAAATCGAAAAATTTAAATAACAAAATATTTACAGTTTTCCTTTTATTCTTTAAAGTTAGATCAAATATATCAAATTACCTTACATAGTAATTTAATTAACAAAAAATGATAATGTTGCGTGTATGCATCAATGGCGCCTAATGGGTTAATAGGATTGTTAACAATTTTTATAGACCATTAATTTGGCTTCTGCGACACATTTACTTTTCCTAAGCATGCGCGGGTATTTCGGCGATACCGATCACTGCGTGATGTCCCTGCATCTAAATAAAAAATTAAACCATTTTCTATACTTACCTACAATATTTCATTGGTTTTACCTATTGACGGTTTTTTTTTACTGATGGTGGCCTAATCGCCGAAACTAGTCTAAAATAAAATACAAATTAATAACGAGAAGTACATTATTTATTTACACATTTAAATATTTTTTATATATTGTTCAATGTACTTACATACATTTTGAATGAAGTTTCTATTCTGTAAGTTAAACTTTTGTACTTACTCCAATGTTGACTTTAGTCAGTTGTAATTAAGTTAGCAATTCTGACATTCTACACTTATAAGCATTCGGAACTTTATACCTCCTTCGGCGATTGCAGGATATAATTCTAAGACCAGGTACCAATGGCAATTATTAACAGAATAAAAGACTGTCATTTGTAACACACACTATACCAATTTTCAGGATCTTAATGATGTTTATCTTCTTTTCTTGATTTCCGATGATCTGAGAATTTCAAGATTTTACTTCATATTTTTGTCGATTTGGACTCCTTATTTTCAAGGTTTTAATACGGCTGTGGCATGTGTTAAACTAGGACTAAATATACTGGTCCGCCACACAAAATAGTTTGGGAAGCGCTGTTCTGGAGAGTATGTCCAAAGATTTCCATAATTTTATTATTCTGTTATATTTAATATTGTGAGTTGTATTAATAATAATAATTATTTATTTCGCAGCATTTAAATCAGTTTTGTAAATAGTAGAGCTGGGCAGGATTCGAATCATTCAGGATTCGAATCCTGGATTCGAATCCTTTTAGAGGATTCAAAACAGGTATTCGAATATTTTAGTTCAACTGGATTCGTGATCCGGATTCGTTACATTTTTTTAAGAGGATTCGTATTCGAATCCAAATGTGGATGATTCAAATCCATATAAAAGGATTCGATAATTTATAAAAGGATTCGAATACTTACAAAAGGATTTGAGTCGTCAAAAATAATTCGAATTCATTGTGAGGATTTACATAAATAATGTCTTTAGTATGTTTTTAAATTTCTCGTTAAATCACTATTTTATACGCGTGGTGCATGAAGTAAAATTTCGAGGTTAGAAAAGCCCAGAAAATTTGTCTCGGGTCGCTGCGCGACCCTCGACAAATTTTCACAGGGCTTTTCTAAACTCGAAATTTTACTTCATGCTTAGTCTGGGAGTGGAAAACACTCGTTTAAATGAAGACAACCTTATACAAGACTGTCTCAGTTTAAACCGAGTCGACCTTATACAGTAATGATTTTGATTTTGACGTCATGTGAGGATTTCCACGCGTGATAAGGCCGGCTCGGTTTAAATGGAGACAACCGTGCACAGTAATGATCTTGGTTTTGACGTCACGTACGGATTTCCACGCGTGACGACATCAACCAAGGTGTGTAAGTAAGTTTGTTTTGATTTAAACCGAGCCGACCTTGTATTGTTTAATTACCTTAATTGTTGACGTCACGTGAGGACTTCCACGCGTGACGTCAGCAATCAAGGTGGTTAGTGTATAAGGTTGTCTTAATTAAAAACCGTTGACTTTGTTAGTTTAATTACATTGACTTTTCACGCCACGCGAGGAATTTCATGTGTGGCGTCAGAAAAACTCCCTGTATTTCTAGGGACATAGATATTTCTAATAAAATCAAACTGAAGTTGCTTCAAAATTCAAACATAATTAGAAAAACCAGTACATTTTCAATTTCACAATATTTCAGTGTTTTACGTAACTAAACCAAATTTTCAGAATTTTCTAAACTCTATATTTTACTTCGTGCGTAAACAAGGACAGAAAATCTATGTTAAAAAACAAAAATTAACATTTCTTAAGATATAAACTTTTTTCTCGTGTAATATAAGGCAAAAGTAATGTCATATTATGAATTGGCTGCCTTTTATTATAAATGAAAAAAATGGGCAATGTTTTGACTGAAAGTTAATTTAAAGGTGTAAAATTGATAATATAAAGTTATAAAAATGATATCGGTCAAATGACCATCTCCTAAGTTGATGTTGATTGTGCTCGTTTTGCAACCTTTTGAATTGTTGTTCGTAAAACATCCGACCCCAGATTGGTGATTTCTTCTTCAATGTTGGCTTTCAAAACTTGCAAGGTTTGTGGTTTGTTATGGTAAATGCGAAATTACAAAAGACACACAGGGAGTAGAAACGCTCGTTCGAAACTTCAAACTGAATGCTTTGATAAGAACATTAAATGACTAAAAATGTTTTTAAAGATAATAATGTAGTTTTCAAAATTATGTTTAATATTATTTGAAGCAAAACTTACATGGTAGCCACAATCTGAAATGTTAAATTTTTCCGACATTTCAAGATTTTTTCCCCGGCCTTTTAATATAACTATCTTCTGTGGGAAACCTCCATTTTGTAAAATTGTGTTCATTGTTTTTGTCAATATTAAGGTTAATTTTATAAATTTGTATATGTTTTGTAATTTGCCTGCTGATTTTGACAAATTTAATAATGTCATACGGCTTTTTTGTTAGTGTTTTGGTCAATTTGAATATAATTTCATGACTTTTCTCTGACTTTCCCGGTTTTAACGATATTCAGTGAATTTTTTATCTACGTAATTTTCAGGCCTTCGTCGATTTTATAATAGAGTTCAATTTAAAGCTATAAACGAGTGTTTTCCACTCCCAGACTAAGCATGAAGTAAAATTTCGAGTTTAGAAAAGCCCCGTGAAAATTTGTCGAGGGTCGCGCAGCGACCCGAGACAAATTTTCGGGCTTTTCTAAACTCGAAATTTTACTTCATTCGCCACGCGTACAAAACACTGATTTGAAGTGAAGTTCAGAAACACACAAATACTACTTTAATCAGAGTAACAGGGAATCAGATGTTTAGTCTGTTATCAACGATGTTCAGTGTTAATAATAAATAATTAGATTTTAAATATTTTTGTTAAAACAACTGGTAACGATATTTATATATAAATGGTTAAAAAATACATAAAATCAAATTTATTCTTAAAGGATTTGTATTCGAGATTCGAAAAAACAGGATTCGAATCTTTGATTCGAATCATATTTATCTCTTACGAATCCTTTATTCGAGTAACCGTGATTTAATTCATATTTCGAGTTTAGACATGGCGCCGCGTAAGGGTCAGTCCATGTATAAAGTGTGTAAACAGTGTAATATTAACATTAATAATACTATCGAAGTAGTTCCGTGTTTTATATGCGATTATACATAACATGTGTCGTGTGTTTTCAAAAGAACGGATATAATACCGGATAATAAAAACTACAAGTGGGTTTGTGACCACTGTGTTGAAAACTATCCAAAACAACGTAAGTCTTTCAAACCGTCTACTGCAGTGGATGAAGGCTACACTAATATTGAAAGGAAAATAGATGGATTATATAACATAATAACATCAATGCAAAACGAATTACTAACCTTAAAATTGCAAAACAACAACAATATTGATTTATCGAAATCTGTAAATAATAGTCCAATCGATTCTATTCCTCAATTATCTCCAGAGGTGTCGCAGGAAAGTCAAAATATACAAAATACGAATAAATCAAAGGTCAATCCAAACAAAAAACCTACTTATATTGAGATGGCAAAAAACCCCGATTAATACGGGTACAATAAAAAAGGTAAACAATACTAACTCCAACCCAAATATATTATACACACAAATAAATACGGAAAATTCACATAAATAAAACAATTAATGAAAATAATGTAGCAGATGATTTTCAATTAGTTAAAAGAAAACACAGGAGGTCCAATTTAACAGTGCGTGGAAATGCACAAAATGTTCCATTCAGAGGTGTTTTAAAACATAATCATTTACACGTCTCCAGACTCGACCATAAATTAACCGCTGAAGAATTACAACAATACTTAAGATTTACATATCCGCAAGTAAAATGTGAAAAATTAATATCAAAATTCCCAAATGAGTATACTTCTTTTAAAACTTCCGATACTTCAGAGAACATAGAAAAATTAAAACAACCAGAAGTTTGGTCTACTGGAGTCTGTATCAATCCTTTTTTCCGTGGCTACAGAAAAAACCAGGAATGACTTAAATATTTTGCATCAAAATGTTCAATCGATTGGAAACTGTATAAATGAACTCTACAGCTGCATACAAGAAAAAATATGCCAAGTACTTTGTGTGTCAGAACACTGGCAATCCCAGGATCAGTTAAATTCGATTGCATTACATAATTATCAATTAATAATCAGTTTCTGTCGCGAAGAAAATAGACATGGAGGGGTGGCTATATATATATATATATATAGATATATATATATATATATATATGTCAAGTGATATCAATAGCAAAAGCAGAAGAATTGAAGACATCGAACCGATTGCAGAATGTGCTGTGTTTGAATGTGCGGCTGCTACAATATATATAAGTGAAACACTAAAAATAATCATATCTGTAGTGTATCGTGCGCCTGGTACCGATATTTTGTTATTTTTCAACAAATTAGACACTTTGTTGAATATCCTTTCAAGACAAAATGGCGAATTCTTAATATTTGGTGATTTTAATATTGATATTTTATCAAATTCAAAAGATTCTATACAGTTTAAAGACGTTGTGGACTCTTATAACTGTAACCTACTTAAACAGTTACTGTCGCGAAGAAAATAGACATGGAGGGGTGGCTATATATATATATGTCAAGTGATATCAAAAGCAAAAGCAAAAGCAGAAGAATTGAAGACATCGAATCGATTGCAGAATGTGCTGTGTTTGAATGTGCGGCTGCTACAATATATATAAGTGAAACACTAAAAATAATCATATCTGTAGTGTATCGTGCGCCTGGTACCGATATTTTGTTATTTTTCAACAAATTAGACACTTTGTTGAATATCCTTTCAAGACAAAATAGCGAATTCTTAATATTTGGTGATTTTAATATTGATATTTTATCAAATTCAAAAGATTGTATACAGTTAAAAGACGTTGTGGACTCTTATAACTGTAACCTACTTATACAAGAACCCACACGTGTAACATCGCATTCATCAACATGTATAGATAATGTAATTTCAAATAATTCTAACACGTTAAGTAGAGTTTTAAAAACGGATATTTCAGATCATTTCGGTCAACTTATTTCAATTCAGACTAATGGCGGTGACTGCAATGAATTCAAATTAAAAAAGAAATATAACGAAAATACGATTACATGTTTTCGCGAGTCACTAAAAATAATATGTTGGGATGACGTCCACAATGCGACATCTGTTGATGATAAATTTGAAAATTTCATAAATATAGTTAATTTGTGTCACAATTCATGTTTTCAATTATATAGATGTCCAACTAATGGAAAGGAATGTAAACTAAATTTCAATACACCAGACTTGATAAAAGCTAAGCAAGACATCCTCTTGTATGAAACACTAGCGGTATATTTTCCAGAAGTAAGAATACATTTAAAAGCGGCAAAGCAGCATTACAACATGCTTTTGAAACGACATTCCGAAAAATATTACCAAAATATTATAACCAAATCGGATAACAAAGGAAAAACATCTTGGTCCATTATTCGAAGTTTAACTGGCGCAAAAGAGAAATGCAATTTACCATTTAAAAATTTAACACAAGTAGCAAACAGATTCAATGATTTATTTGTAAATTCAATTCCAATTCCGAATAAAAATATTTTGCCTACTAGAAACTCGGAGAATAAACCATACACCATGTTTCTTCACCCTACTGATGAGTTTGAGTTATTGGAAATTACTAAATCTATTAAAAATAAAAGAAGTCACGGATATGATGAAATTTCTTCATATCTTTTAAAAAATATTGTTGAGGACATTGCATCTCCACTTTGTGACATAATTAATGAAAGCTTCTCTAAAGGTATATTTCCTTCTCAACTAAAAATTGCTGTAGTAAAACCTCTACACAAAAAAGGTAAGGCTACCGACATTAATAACTACAGGCCGATCAGCATGTTATCGTCATCTTCAAAATTATTTGAGAAGTTGATGGAGAAGCGAATACTATCATTCATAAATAAACACGGTATTTTTTCCAATTGCCAACATGGTTTCGTAAAAGGCAAAAATATTAACACAGCTATATTTGAATTTATTAATATTGTAATTAAAGGCTTCGAAAATGGTGAAACAACTTGTGGTATGTTTTTGGATCTATTGAAAGCATTTGATCGTATTTCTCACGATCAACTACTGGATAAATTATATTCCTTTGGTTTTGGAGGAGTAGCATATAGTTGGCTTAGGTCATATCTTAACGGTAGAATCCAGTATGTAGAGATTATTCAAAACTCAAACAAAGTCAAGTCTGATGTTCAAAATATTTTCAGAGGGGTACCGCAGGGAAGTGTTCTTGGTCCCCTCCTATTTAATATTTATATAAATGATATGTTTTCACTTAATAATGGACCAAATCACAGTATAATTAATTTTGCTGATGATACGAATTTAATCATACGGGGATCTGATTTTGTAGAGTTAAAGAAAAATGCTTCCAATATAATTAATTTCGTAGAAATGTGGTTTCAAAGCAACCAGTATCATTTAAATGTTGACAAAACAAAGTGTATTATTTTTAAATTAAATGAAAGTTTCATAACTCCAAATTCTGTTGAAATTAATCACACTGAATATGAATTAGTTCCGGCTTTGAAATTTCTTGGAATTACAATTGATCAAAACCTAAAATGGTACCAGCATATTGATCAATTGTGTACAAAACTAGGAAAAGCTGTGTACATGTTACATACTTTAGATCACACCATCAACCATCCGTACGAATTAATGAGAACGGTATACTATGGAAATTTTGATTCTTTGCTTCGTTTTGGAAATTTATTTTGGGGAAATTCAGGACACATTGGTCGTATTTTCGTTATGCAAAAAAGAGCACTAAGAATTATGCTTAATTTAAAACGAATCGAATCATGTAGACGAAAATTCACAAATGCGGGAATCCTAACAGTTACTGCCATATATATACAGGAATGTTTGTTTTTCATGTATAAACATCGTAATGAATTCAGTGAATATAGGTTTACTCATGATCATCAACAAGACACAGGGGTGATTTGAGATATCCTATATATAAATTCACGCGATCCCAGAAAGGACCTTTATATGCATCCTCAATGTTTTATAACCGTTTACCGATAGATATTAAAAATGAATCTAATTTTAGAACATTTAAGAAACGAATATATACTTATTTATGTAACATGGAGCCTTACTCCATTGATGAATATATTAACTTTTGTTGGATATTTTGCATTTTTGAATTTTGACGCTGGCTCATGTATTATCTATATTGTATTTCTATGTATTTATGTAAGAGAAAATAAACTATTACTATTACTATTACTATTAGGTGATTCGGATTCGTGCTTCGAATCCTTTTTACGAGGATACGTCCCAGCTCTGGTAAATAGAGAAAATCGGACTTACGTTTATTGTCTTCAAATGAGCCCCAGAACAAGATGTGATTTCTTGACACCGATTTTAAATCCCCCTGTATAAACAGTTAAGAAATTATAAATTGTGTTTTTCTAAATCGTTAAAATATCGTAGGCAAATCATGCTTAAAAACAATACAATTTTGAAAAAAAGTAATAGTACAACGAATTAACAAATACCACTTAGTTTTTTGTTTCTTTATAATTAAAAGAAAGTTGTAAAGTTTTAAATAATAATTTTGACAGATGTTTTGCAAAAAAAGTTACAATTTCAGATTTACATCTACATATTAAAGGAATGAACTTGTTAAATATACTTAGCGACGTTTTTGTTTTATCATCTTTAAAAAGTTGAATTCATTGGTGGTGTTCTAATGTATGGGTGACCCATTGTATTTTCTTCAGTTTATCTTGATGGGACGTTTGTTGCGGGACAAAGAAACGTTCTCCTTTACTGAAAGACCTTTGCTGCTGCTTCCATTGGGTGCGTATTTTTCAATTATTGCTTCTCCCCATCTTTCAATTATAACGGATGGCTAAGAAGGTGACTTCGCACGAAACCGGACATGCCCAAAAATGGCGCGGGTCTCCCAAAGGCTGGTAAAATAGAGGTTAGTACATTGATGACCGATAATGTAATTCATAGAAAAGGTCTCTCTATAAACTCCAACTCGGCGAGGCTGTCAATGTACCAACTTTCTATAAATACAGACTTTAGGGTTTCCCCCGCCATCAAAAATAAAAATTAATAGTTAATAGTTAAGGCATTTATTTTTGGGTTTGGGTACTTAGTCTTTGTTTGTTTGTTTCTTAAACTATATTTTTTTTAATTTTCATTCATTTTTTGGGCATTTGTGGGGCTTATGTGTTGTTTTTTGGCATCAGGGACGGTCTCTCGCAACGAAGCCTCGGAGGCCGCGCCGAAGAGACCATCCCGGAAGCATAATAGCCACGGTTACGCAGACTTCACCAACCACCCGCATAGTCTCCAACGAGGATGTTTTGGAATTTCATTGTGACGTTTCTCAAAATGTTGCATTTTGGAATAATGGATCTAGAATAAAAGAAAACATTCTTATATAGATTATAAAGTGTTGCAATCTGAAACAAAATTATACATTTTAGAGTAGTAACCATTGTAGTCCTGGGTGAATCTTTTTTAGGTAGGGGCAAAATGTAATATTAATAATCAGGGGTGCAAAATCCACAGTGCACAGTGGCGCATTTATATTCAGGGTGCCCGTATTTCAACAGAATGTGTGGGAATTTTAGTTATTTGAGATAGAGAGTCGTTTCAATTTAGGCAAAGTTGTGTATTTTTGGGCCTAACAATAATCGGAAAACAATTTTGAAATATCTTTTTTTGTTTTCGAGATATCAACAAAAAACTGATTTTCCGAAAAATTATGGTTATTGCTTTCTTCAAAAGCTGTTGAATCTGAACATTTATAACTTTGACAATATACAGGCACTTTTTAATGAGAAATCTAGTAGAATATGTTTTTTCAGATAACTATAACATTTACCCGGAGACCATAACCAACTTTTGTTTTTCTTATGAGCGCCATTTTGGATTTTCATATTTTTTAGAAAAATGTTTTTTTTTTCCGAACTCAGTATTACACTCATAATTTATTTTAAATTTGATATTTTAAATTATATCTTCTTTTTTGCAAAGTGTGCCTTGGAATCAATGACGTCATATCTGTTAATCAATAAAATCTTGAGGGCAGTCAATCATTGTTTGCACTCAAAATTAATTAATAACTGTCAATCTTTCGTAATAATAATTATAAGAATCGATTATCATATAAAAGTTGCACAGAGTAAATTTATTCTACTTTTATTATTATTATTCCAAAACTATTCACAAAAAAAGTAATTCTTGCGAAAAAATTCGCTAAATAACGGTAAATATTCATCACCATCACATCTAAGCGTTATATATTTTTAACTTTACTGTGAATCGGTGGTTTATACGCGTGGCGCATGAAGTAAAATTTCGAGTTTAGAAAAGCCCCGTGAAAATTTGTCTCGGGGCGCTGCGCGACCCTCGACAAATTTTCTACACGGGGCTTTTCTAAACTCGAAATTTTACTTCATGCTTAGCCTGGGAGTGGAAGATACTCGTTAGTTTAAAATACACAACTGGTAAAATATGCATCGTCGAATTGCCGTCTTCACGGGTGATACGTAAGCAAATTATGGGTCTTAGGAGTTGTCAAATAAGTGAGTTACTCAACTGTTTCCAAGGCACTCTTTACAAAAACAAAAGATACAAATTTTACGTATAAAATGTACAATAAACTATAAGTGTAATACATCAATGAATTCAGAAAAACAAAAGTTGGCAATAGTCCCTGGGTAAGTGTTATAGTTATCTTAAAATAAAATATGTTACCAGATTAATCGTTAAAAAGTGCCTCTATAATGTCAATAGTTTTTGAATACAAAAATAAAAACGAAAAAACAATGGGCAAATTTCAGATAATATGCCCGATTGATGGCGGCGGATAAAAATTTAATTGTAACATTTTTCATCAAAAATGACTCCAACCACTTCAATACCTAGTTTGGATGCCACCGAATATCATCTTTAGTTTGAATTCCAATTTTAGAAAGTTTGGAGAGATTTGTCTTCAATGAAACGAAATCGAAATTCAATGTTCTAAAGATTTTAAACATTTAAGTTCTCCTCTTAGTTAAAATTAAATTTAAATTGTAAAAATATCAGTATTTTGTATGTACCGGGTGTTTGATTAGGCGTGGCCACCGGCTATATCTCAGAAATTAAGCATCGTAGAATGTTGCAGTAAAAATTTGTACAGTAAAATAGCTCAAGTGAAAACGCTAAAAATATTTTTTAAGTTTCTAGCTTCGCCGCTAGACGGCGCAATCAATACCATAAAAGATAAATACACGTTTTTATCAAATAAATGGTAAATTTTCTTTGCCTTTCAAAGAATGGAAACATTTACTAATTTAAATGCCTGTAACTTTAGTTAGGTTTAACCGAATTTAATAAACTTACGCACATTTAGTTGATAATTAAATGCACTTGAAAACGTTGTTTACTTTGATTTACTTTAGTCGCCAGAAGGCGCGATTTAGACGATCACCATATTTTTTTGATTTTTTTAAAATGTTTAAATTGGAAGGTGTGAAAACTAGTGAAAACCGCATCGCGATATCTTTATCCTAGCCGGAGATATAGTGAAAATTTGACAGATTGGAGGTATTTTACACCACGCACTCTAAAAAAATAATATAAAGTCTAGTAGGCTGCTGGGTATTCTTGTTTTTTGTTGAAAAAGGTAAAACACATATTTCTTAACATAATGTGCTTGTTGAAAACTTTTATATTTTATTAATTAAAGATGTTAGTAAATCAATGATTGTCAAAAATATTAAAATGAAAAAGACTATGATTTGTGAAAATTAACGCGTAAGTATATTGTTTAATTGGGAGTATATTTAAACTAATTTATAACTGCAGGTGGAATAATTTATTCAGATAATAATAATAAATAATTAAAAGAGTGAAAATAATTTAAAATTACTATTAAATATTTAATTGATGAGGCGGATACATGATGAAACTCCACAATACTATTTGAAATGATACAACACAGTTGGGAGGGTTTCACATTTATTGTTGAACACTGCAACATGTTTCACCACACAGTGGCTTCATCAGGCAGATGAAAGAATTTCATCTGCCTGATGAAGCCACTGTGTGGTGAAGCCACTGTGTGGTGAAACATGTTGCAGTGTTCAACAATAAATGTGAAACCCTCCCAACTGTGTTGTTTTATTTCAAATAAATTACTAATAACTACACTTAATGGTTTTTCTTGTTATCGATACAAAAAATAAATAAAATAGTCATTGATGTAATTTGTATTTTTTTTAACGGTAAAAAGTAAACAACTAAACCCTGTTGGCCAAGTCAGTCTTCTAATATTATAATATCACCTGACTACATTTGGACAGACGACAACAACAATCATTAACGCTCGGTATTATCAACAAATTTTGAAGGACATTTAAGCTTAATAGATATTTAAGAGTGAATATGCAGTTTTACCAACCAGTTTAAATGTCGTTTAGCGGATAAATACCCGTTAGCGTTATTTCTCTCTGTAACAATTTGAAAGGCGATTTAACTTGACGTTTCTAAATTTGAGGTTTAATTACAGTGATTTCCGTTCGGCTATCGTTATGAATATCCGTTAGCGTTAATAATCATGAATTCAAGTTCGTCAAATTTCACCAGCGACAAAAAGATTCATATAAGTATGTAGCTAACAACATAACGATATATAGGTAACAGAAGACTTCCAAAAAATATAAAAATGCACTAAAAAAAAAAAATCTTAGAACGATGTCGTATCAACATTGTTTATATATTTGTAATATTATTGTAACTGTTCTGTATGAAATGGCCTCCGTTAATTAATAAATTAAAATCAAAATTAAAATTACATAAATAATACAAACTAATATACAGGGAGTTTTTCTTTCTAGTATACGTATTCTAAATTAGGCTTATTTTTTTTAAATCTTTAGATATTCGTTGATTTTTTTATAAGAGTTCAATTTCAAGCTATAAACGAGTGTTTTCCATTTCCAGGCTAAGCATGAAGTAAAATTTCGAGTTTAGAAACAAATTTTTTGGGCTTCTCTAAACTCGAAATTTTACTTTATGCGCCACGCGTACAAAACAAAAATATTGTGAATTTATGTATATTTGAACCTCACTTGAAATCAGTATTTATACGCGTGGCGCATGAAGTAAAATTTTGAGTTTAGAAAAACCCAAATTTTGACGGAGCTTTTCTAAACTCGAAATTTTACTTCTAGCTTAGTCTGGGAGTGGAAAACACTTGTTAAAAGTTTCAAATTAAGCTCTTTTAAAAAACGACGGATGTCGGAAAATGTAGAGCGTATGCATACGTTTACCTAAAAGAAAAATTCCCTGTATAACCAAACAAGTGTTTTATAAAATGACACCCAAACGAACTGACTGCAAAAATTGGAGGTTATATTTCATTGTTACCAACCTGCAAATATGAAATTCACCAAAACGCCATATATAATTTTTTGCCAACAGATCTTAAAATGACACGTACTTAAAAATCCTTTACAAAGATTCATAATACACATGACAATTTTAAATGTACCTTTAACTTAAACATCGTTTAACTAAATGCCTGTTTATTATTATTTAAAAAAACTGTGTTTAATCTTTTGCACATAAAGCAAAAATATATTGTTTATTAACCCAACAGCCTACTAGATTTTATATTATTTTTCTAGAGTGCGTGGTGTAGAATAACCCCATTCTGTCAAATTTTCATTTTATCTCCGGCTAGGATAAAGACATCGGGATGTAGTTTTTACTAGTTTTCACAGTAATTTTTACTTTAATTAACTAAAGTAACTGAAGTGTACCTTCTAATTTGAAAATGTTAAGAAAATCGAAATATTACGGTGAGTGTTTTTAATTTGGCATTTATTTGTTAAAAACTTGTTTTTATCTTGTACGAAAGAGATTGCGCCTTCTAGCAGCAAAGCTAGAAACTTAAAAAAATATTTCCAGCGATTTCTCTTGGCCACTTTTGCTAAGACATTTTTTACCGCAATACGCTTCGATGCATAGTTTCTGAGATACATCCGATGGCCACCCTTAATCAAACACCTGGTGTATTTTTGGGCTCGACATCGCTTTGAACAGAGTACTGCGAAATTGAGCAAGTAGTTAATATTTTTCATCTCAACAGTAATTATAAATGAATTTGCCAATTATTGGTTGCAGAATACTTCAAACATTAATAGTGCGAATCTTTTCGCAATCTACAACAAGTTAGTCTTACAAAGACTATATCAAACACTTATTAAAACAACTCATTAACAAGCTAATGCCCCGATGGACATTGAATTGTACAACAAGTGTTTGCTGTTAGATACAGTAACCTACTGCAAATGTTACAATTTGGGTCAAATTATTCAGGTCATCTATAGACGCGTTTTGAGATTTATCTCTCATCAGTATAGCTTTACCATTCCCTCTAAACAATTTGACACCTTAGACTGGCGGTCACGTTACCGTTCAAATAAAAGTATAAATGAAATTGCCAATTCTTGGTTGCAGAATACTTCAAACATTAAAAGTGCGATTCTTTTCTCAATCTACAACAAGTTAGTCTTACAAAGACTATATCAAACACTCATTGAAACAACTGATTCCCGAGTTAATACCCCGACGGACATTGAAAACGCGTCTATAGATGGCCTGAATAATTTGACCCAGATTGTTACATTTGCAGTAGGTTACTGTATATAACAGCAAATACTTGTTGTATAATTCAATGTCCGTTGGGTTATTACCTCGGGAAGTAGTTGTTTCAATTAGTGTTTGATATAGTCTTTGTAAGACTAACTTGTTGTAGATTGCGAAAAGAATCGCACTTTTAATGTTTCAATAGTAATTCAAAAATACACATTTAAAAAAAAGCTAAATAATACCTAATAGACCTGCGACAAAATGTGCATACACATTAATGCTAATTTTTTGATTATATACAACTATTTTGAACAAGATTCTTTTATATGATCTATATTAAAGAAAAATCAAACAAAATGCTTAAAGTAAACTACCACTTTCGGTTTACTAATTTTCACCAAAAGTTGATCAAATACTACTAAAAAGCTTAAGTTTAGAGTGTCATCTTAACAGCTCAATCGGTTTATCGTGGCGACACATAATATACGATTAAGCTATTCTAGCGTGACAAAATTCATGGACATGATTTTATGGCTTATTTTGAATTAAATTTTATATAAAAGTAAATAGATTTTTACAAGTAATGACTTAAATGTTTTAATAATTAAATTAAGTAAGCGACACAAAATTTCTTGTAGTTACATTTGCATAAACCTAACATCAATGTCACTTAACTTATGTTGTTGGGTTTTTCTTATCTATAATATTACTCTATATATTTTTACACAAATCGCAAACGATTCCCATTTATAAAACTTTTTTTATATATACAAAACTCATAGAATATTTTTTGGGTTATTCATAATACTATCGGATTAGTTGATATGAACAAACGTACATATTTCTAACTTTGAAAAACGGCACATCTTTGTAATTTTTAGATCTCCAACTTTTATTTAAAGATTTTTTTAATATTTAAAGTATTTTAAGAAATATTGACAATAAATATGAGGTTTTTACTTGATTTTGCATCTAGTAAAAATGGTAAATATCTTAGAAATCGCAAAAAAAATCGCCCGTTTAACAAGGTTTATCGTCAATAAGACATCTTAAGGGGCATTCAAAAACAGGTAGAAAATTACGACAATGTATGACACAAAATAAATGAATGTTTATATCACATGTTCACATGTTTTTTTATAAATTTTATAATCTATCTGCTACAGAAGAGCATTGAGGAGCTGGTGCCGCATCTAACAAAGATCTTCAAAGCCTGTCTGGCATGGGGACACGTACCAAGGGCGTGGCAAAGTGTAAAGGTAATATACTTGCCTAAGATAGATAGAAACCAGATCTAACACCGAAGTCTTACAGATGCATCAGCCTCTCTTTATTCCTACTGAAAACAATGGAGAGACTGGTCGACAGATACCTACGAGACGAGATACTGGGGAAAGATCCCATCAATAACCGTCAGTACGCTTACCAGCCAGGAAAGTCTACAGACTCGGCGCTGGACGACCTAAACAGGCTCATCACAAAGTCAATGGAGGACAAAGAGATACCTATAGTCACATTCCTAGATATAGAGGGGCGTTCAACAATGTCACAACCAACTCGCTTATAGAGGCACACGCAAGAAAAGGCGTCCCGCTAAGCCTCTACCAATGGATAAGAGCTAGCCCGTAGGAAAGGAAAATTACATTCACTCTAGGAGGGCACACCATTGAAGCTAGAGCCGGCGGAGGCTGCCCGCAGGGAGGGGCTCTATCTCCACTGCTATGGGCAACTCTTGTGGACGACTTTCTAAGGAAACTGTCCGAAGAAGGCATCCACTGCCTAGGGTATGCGGATGACCTGGCTATAGTCATCAGAGGGCAGGAGTTATCTCACAGCGAACACAAAGGGTCCTACACATAGTAGACAACTGGTATCGACGGAAATGACTGACGGTCAATCCCGAAAAAAAAAACAGATTGTCTTGTTTACAAAAAGAAGAGCGGTAGAAGGTCTAAGGCAATCCCAAAATGACCCTCTGGTTATATACAAGGGTGATCAGGCCCATGATGACCTACGAGGCAGTAGTATGGTGGACAAGGACGGAGCAACAGGGGGTGATAAGGCTCCTGAACAGCACACAAAGACTAGCATGTCTCAGTGTCACAGGAGCCCTAAGCACTACCCCGACAGCAGCCCTAGAAATGATCCTGAACCTACCACCTACCATCTTCATGCAAGGGGAAGCCAGGGGCGTAACATGCAGACTAATGCGAGGACAGGCTCTCATAAACCGATCACACGGGAAAAAGTACCAAAAACTAGAAGATGTGCTGAAGGCAAACCCTACAACAGGAATGCCAAGCGATGCCATGGTCAAGAAATATAATTTCGACAGGAAATACAAAGTGATGATCCCACAGAGTTAATATTGGGAGAACGGCCCTCCTACCAACGCGGAATCAAACTGGTATACTGACGGTTTGAAGACAGATGAAGGAGTCGGAGCCGGAATATATACAGCACAAAACCCGAGACAAAGATTTCAGTCAGTCTGGCGATGGACACCACCGTGTTCCAGGCAAAGGCGATCGCGGTTCACCTCTGCATTGGAGAAATAGCAAGGCAAGACAACAAAAGTCGATCAGTAGCTATTTTTTCGGACAGCCAAGCGCTGCTAAGAGCACTAAGCACCAGACAGGTCGATTCCAAGCTAGTGTGGGACTGTGTAAGCACTCTCAACAAAATGGGCGGTCGCAAAAAAGTGACAATGGTATGGGTCCCAGGACACAAGGGTCATCAAGGGAACGATAAAGCAGACGAACTGGCCAAACTAGGTTCGTCAAGCGCATTCATTGGCTCGGAACCCTTCTGCGGTATCGCAAAAACCACAGTCAGAAAATCCATAAAAAATGGACGGAAACACAAACTCAAACCTGGTGGACGAACACACTAGGGCAGAGGCAGGCGAAACAGTTCCTTAAAAAACAATCGCCGGCTTTCACGACCGATCTCAACCAAGAGAGAAAAGCGGTTAAAGCTATAGTACGTCTACTGACAGGACACTGTAGGCTCAACAAACACATGAGCAAAATAGGTCTGGCGGAGGATACAATATGTAGATTCTGCCAGGAAGAAGAGGAGGATCCTCTCCACATCCTGTGCCAATGTGAGGCCCTAGCAAGGGTTAGATACCTAAAGCTGGGCAACACTAAACCAAGCGCAGAGAGCTACACCCAAAGGTTAATAGGGCTAATCAAAGAGGCGAAGCTCGAGCACGTCGTCTAAGATAATAGGGATCCACAATAGATCTGCAAAGGTCGCGGTGGTACAGGCCAATGAGGCCTACGAATATCTATTCAACCTATTATGTTTATGTTATAAATTATTATATTTACACAAATTATATACAATATTGTAGCTACACCTATGCAGAAAATAGCACCAAAGAGAAAAATATTTTCCAGCTTTGATCAACCGATGCAACTTTGAAATAATTGACAACAAAATTAATCAACAGACAATGCAATGAGTTGTATATTACAATTTTGATAGTAGATATCATATACTAAACTGAAATAATTCTGTTTGGGGAATCATTTTCTCATGTATATGAACATTTAATTGCAATTCATTTGTAATTTTCATAAATCAATAATTTGATTTCGTTAAAAGTTTATGGGGTTGCCGTTGCACTAAAAATTTGAAAAAAATCCTTGTCATACGGTTGAATCAGTTGTCCTCATGTGAAATATTTTCAACTTTATATCACTTCCGGTTCCACCGGAAATAGCACCAAATTTGTTATTTCAAATAGAATGCCCTATATATTGGTAATTTTTTGGATTCCTCGTTTAAATTGCAACATATTTTATTCAAACATATGTACACTTATCTCTTATAGTTTTCAAGCAAAAAAAATATTTTTAAAATTCTGACCTCTAAAAGGCATCTTGAAATCTGTCTCTAACTTTTCTTAAGAATAAGATAAAAATATGATTTATATCTCTACTTGTATCTAGAGGATGCTGCTATGAGTGTATGAATCGGAAACTATCAGTTTTGACAATCAGTGTTCTTGTCAATATCGAAGTGCCCTCTTCAATATCTCGTAATTCAATTTTTTTAAATGGAATGACCCATTTTTTATCACGTGCTACTATTAGGGGCAAGATTTCCTACAAAAAAGTATTAACAACTATACTCCTAAAGCAAGTGGTTTTCGAATTATTTCGAAGATTCGTTTTTCGTCGCATTTATGCAGGGAATAATGCGCGCCTAGGTCGCAACTAAATTTTAGTAGGCAAGTACTAATGCTTTTGTTTTGTGGCTTATGTAATGCGAAATGTCAAATAATAAAAACAATTAGTACAAAGTTATACAAAAATCAACAAAATGAATAAATAGACCCATCAACAAATTATCAATTTATTCTTTATACATGGCAACTGCGATAGAATTGGTACTCCAACATGTAGAATATTTAATGAAACTTATCCATATTTGTCGCCGATGAATAAAACAAGATTTAGAAGATTGGAATCAAATTTTGTTCAATTGGCAGTTGCCATGTATAAAGAATAAATTGATACTTTGTTGATTTGTGTAATTATTTATTTTGTGGATTTCTGTAAAACTTTGTACTAATTCTTTTTAGTATTTGACATTTCGCAATACAATCGCGACAAAACAAAAGCATACTACTGGCCTACTAAAATTCAATTGCGACTTATTCCCTGCATAAATGCGACGAAAAACGAATTTTCGAAATAATTCGAAAACTACTTGCTTTAGGAGTATAGTTTTATAATACTTTTTTGTAGGAAATTTTCCCCTCAATCGTACCATGTGATAAAAATTTGGTCATTCCATTTAAAAAAATTGAATTACTAGATATAGAAGAGGGCACTTAGATATTGACATTTTAAGAACACTTATTGTATAAATTGACAGTTTTTAATTAATTCACTCATAGAGGCATCCTCTAGGTACAAGTAGAGATATAAATCATATTTTTATCTTATTCTTAAGAAAAGTTACAGACAGATTTCGAGATGCCTTTTAGAGGTCAGCTTTTTAGAAATATATTTTTTTCTTGAAAACTATAAAAGATAAGTGTACATATATTCGAATAAAATATGTTGCAATTTAATCGAGAAATCCAAAAAATTACTAATATATAGGGTGTTCAATTTAAAATAACAAACTTGGTGGTACTTCCGGTGGAACCGGAAGTGATATAAATTTGAAAATATTTCACACGAGGAGAGCTGATTCAACCATTTGACAAAGATTTTTTTCAAATTTTTGGTGCAACGGCAACCCCATAAACTTTTAACGAACGGTTTAGCGTAGACACCCTGTACTGTGCGACAGAAGGACAGAATTACAGACAGGGATTTTTTTAAAAATGTTCTTAATCAACTCGTGTGATCTCAAAATGGATATTTCAACTAACATTTTTGATTTGAACATTTTCGCGAAAACAATTCTTTCCCTTTGTTTTCCATATGGGGAAAGTAAAAATGATTAGTTCTTTTATAATAGAGTAGTGTATAAAATGCCAGGTTTGTTAAAAAAAATGTTATTTTCATTTTAATTAAAACAGTTTTTTAACCAAACGTGTTTTTTTTTTCATTGAGACAGCGTTTAAAACATTAACAATTAAAAACATGTTTAAAACGTGTTTAAAACATGTTTAAAACACGTTTAAAACGTGTATAAAACAGAACATACAGGGCATTTTTCTTTTGAGTATACATATCCGGAAGTCCGGAACAAAGTGTAACAAATGCAAAATCAAATCAGTCAATGTTGTGCAATGTGTAGTCTGTGAACTGGAATTCCATCCCTGTTGTCTGAAAATTCATAGCAAGGCATATTAAAAACTGCATGCGGTATCAACTGGCGATCAAGAATTGGAGGTTAGGTCACCTGGCTCAGCAATGGCAAGTACCACCTAATTTAATTTCCTTACTGAAGAAAATAAATTACTGCGAAAACTCATTAAAGAGCTTGAAAGCAAAAATGAAATTTTGATAGAAAATAACTCTCTTTTGAGAGATCAAATATTATTTTTTCAAGATAAGCAAAGTTACGAACCTCTAATTAATAATGTAACAAGAGATGTCGAAAACATTCAACAGGTGTCGGAGCCATCAACAAAACACACTAAAATTAACAAACCAGCAAAAACTGTAAACAAAACCTCAGGTCCAACCAACGAAGAGTCCAAAGTCTCCCAATCGCGTCATGAACTGAACATCACTCTGCCTGTGAAGACGGGCTAAAAAACAAAACAAACAAAAAAGAAGCGGATGGTTTTACCATCGACAGACGAAAAAAACCTAATAAAAATAAAAACCATAGAAATACATTAATTACCACCGGTAGCAGTTCGTCGGGACTGACACAAAATGCGGCTTTGGAATGTCTCAACGTAACACCTGGGCAGCTCCCCAATGCTGATAAAATGATAAGGAAACAAAAAATTACATAAAATCTGGAATTGCTTGGAACACATCAATACAGGGAGTTCAAATAAAAAGAAAAGGTTGTTTGCATTTATATAGAGTACAGGCAGACACAACCGAAGAAATGATAATTAAATATTTAACGGAAGAGCGAGGTTTTATAAATATAGAATGCGAAAAGCTTACAGCAATGAGTACAGTTCATTTAAATTAACATTTCCTATTGAGTATTTAGAAGAAATAAAAGATCCTAAAATATGGGGATCGGGAATAAGATATAAACGTTTTTTTCCCACACTTCGATAAAAAAAACCATGTAAAATAGACAATTATGAAAGCTTTAACATATTTTATGTTAACATACAATCTATTAAAAATAAAATTAACAAAGTGGGGTCGTTTTTATTTGAATCAAACCACACATATGATATAATTATGCTTACTGAACACTGGCTATCATATCAAGAGGCGGAGCTTTGTAGACTAAGTCGATCAACATCTAATCACGGAGGAGTGATGAATCTACTAAAATCCGAACATCATGCGAGGGACGAAAAATGGATTTCTGCATTATCCGAAGAAAAGGAATGTGAACTGTGCGGTAATTTTATCCCAACAATTAATACATACGTGATTACTGTGTATAGATCTCCATCCGGAAACTACAGTGTATATTTCAACATATTAAATTCAGTATTAGAAAGATTACTGTTTAAAACATGTTATATTGTTATTGCTGGGGATTTTAATATAAATCTTTTTTCTAATGATATCAATACAAATACACTGCTCGATTTGATGAAGAGTTTTGGGCTAAGGCAACTTGTTGATTTCTCAGCACGCGGAATAAATTGTATTGATAACATTTATAGTAACATTAATTACAATCAAATTATAAATGCAGAAAAATTAAATACAACCACATTCACTGACTACAATGGATTTTTTTTATCTATAAACGTAAATAAACCAATAAAAGATAAAAAACGAGTAAATATTCGTCCCATTACATCTGCAGGTAAAAAGGCGTATTATGATTTATTAAGCAAACTTGATTGGGATTTTAGAGATTCAAACGAGAACTGTAATAATAAGGCAACACGGCTGCCTGATATTTTAGTAAGCAATCATAATACTTCATTTTCTAAAAGAAAGGCTAAAATATTTGCAAATACACTAGCTCCACAATAGTGTACAAACGATTTACGAAAGATGAAAGAAACAATTAATCTTATTTCTGAAATGTGCTGTACAAATCCTACAACCGATTTAATATCTTTAATCGGTCAACTCAAGTTAGATTACAAAATAGCTATCACTCAAAGAAAACTGTGTGCAAATGATAATTTTATTAACGGCTGTTCTAATAATATTAGAGGTATGTGGAAACTGATACACTTACAAAGGTCAACTATAGATGATATTGTAAACAACATAGCAAATAATCATTTGAACACTGCAACAAACGCCTTTCAAATAGTAATAAATATTTTAAATTCAAGGAGGTTTCTGTTATTAGGAGTAAAACCAGTAAAGATATATATGACCTATCAACTGAGGTGATAAAATCGGTTAAAGACATTATCATACTGCCATTGACACGTCTAATTAACCAGTGTTTACGGAAGAATTGTTTTCCAGACTCACTCAAAACTTTAAAGTGCATTCCCGTACTTAAGAAGAGCAACCCATCTGATCTGAATAACTATTGGCCAGTGTCAATAATTCCTGTCATTGCAAAGATCTTGGAGTTAGTAATGTACAGACAAGTATCACAGTATTTTAAAGACAATGGCATATTGACAGAACGCCAATTTGGATTTAGAAAAGGAAAATCGACAATCCATGCAATTGTGGAACTTATTGATGCTATTCTGAGTGGTTTGGATTCAGATTCATTTGTACTTGTACATTTTATGCATCTGTCAAAAGCATTTGATTGCGTATCGCACAGGCTATTAATATCTAAATTATATAGTTATAATTTCATGTCATCCAGTTGCGGAATAATATTGTTTTACTTAACTTAACAAAAACAGATTGTTTCTTATGACCATAATACAACTGATGCAGTTCTTGTTACTAAGGGGGTACAGTAGGGATCTCACTTAGGGCCTCTTTTGTTTTTGATATACACGAATGATATACACGAATGATTTTCCATGTATATTTTATCAAAAAAATATATTCAAGATGGCATCCAATAAACATGTCAGCTTGGATCCTCCAAAATTGTGTACCTGCAAGGTAGTGGCTATCAGTGGGCCAACGTGTACAAAGTGTAACACAGTGTATCATCCCTCATGTTTAAAGAAACAGAAGAAGGTTGAGATAATTACAACAAACTGCTGTTCCCAATCTAATCAGTCACCTAACCCAACTTCGGAGGAAACAGGTATGTCTGCGAAAGATCTGGAAAATAAGTTCCTTCGTGAAATCATCAACTAAAAGGGTGAGATGATCGAAGAACTTCGCGATAAAATAAAATTTTTAAATAAAACAATCACTTTACTCGAAGGAAATATAAACATTGGCCATGAGCGCCATCTACCAACCAGTAGAGAATCGACTGAAAGTAATGCAAACACTGATGAAGATCGACACCTGTCAATCAATAGTGGAACTCATGAAAACGTTGCCAAGGAACGACATCTATCAACCAATAGTGAAACAAAACAACTTACAAGCGACAAACATTTTTCAGTAAGAAAGCAGTTTCCTACAACAAAACTGGATAAACAGACAACATCCAGAGGCGTGCGCAAAGATAAAAAACCCGAAACAAATGCAATAAATGGAGAATCTGAAAATGTACTATTAAAATCATCATCGAATGCTCAAATCACCATTGAAAATCAACAGAACACTGGAACAAGTCAAAATCAGTTAAATGACAATGCAAACAGTGTCCAGGATAAATGGGAGACCGTCAATAGGAAAAGAAGATCGAAGCAAACTACTGTCCGTGGAACCCTGAAGCAAGGACCGCTGAGAGGAGTAGCACGATATAAATTCATTAATGTCTATTGTTACCATACCAGCCACCTACCCATTTGCTGATTCAGCTACCCATCTCCATAAATACCCAGCGCCTGGAGATAACAGCCAGTTCCAGTCAGTTCCCGACAGACTCCGGCAGCTCGCGCTCGTATCAAATTACTTATTCAAATTAATCTTTGTATTTTGATTCTTTCAATTGTAATTGTGTTCAATAAATAAAACTTTTTAAAAACAATCGTTACGTAGTGAATACGTTAACTGGCGCAGTCGGTAGGATAACTCGACGTTATTGTGCTCTAAAATCGTGCAGTGTAACGGTGAGTGTTAACTCTTTACGGATTATCCTCAAGAACCAACCCCGAAGGAAAGGACGCTACAATCGCCGAATTTCTGGTGAAATCTCCAAACGACGCTCAAATCGCTTAGTTTTGGATCCCCAAGAGAAACGAGCTAAATGAAACACACAATAATCATACTGTATGTACCTTTTAAAAAATTTTTGCCATCCCACTCCTGTCAAAAACGAACGTTTCCAAAATTGACCGTTTCAATCTCAACGCGATATTAGAGGCCGTTCAAGAAATTGAAGAGGCAGAAGAAAACATGGCGCAAGAAATCAAACCCGTCGATCAAAATTTAATCCCAACATTCTCCGGTGACAAAACAACGCTAAGGAGTTATGTAACAGCTTGTGAATACCTAATTGATGAATTTCTCAATCCTCAACAACCCGATGTTCGCATGCAGAGAAGACTTCTAATGATTTTCATGGGAAAACTCGAAGGAAAAGCCCGTGAAGCCCTTGATGCAAATCGAATGCCGAACACCTGGCCGGAACTCAAAGCAATTTTAGTCCACAGTTTTGGCGACAAAAGATCTGAAGACGTACTAGCTTACGATTTAAACAACATTCGACCATCGAAAAGTGACAGTTCAAAAGAATACGCCGCTAAAATTAAAGCTACTCTTTACACGCTTTTATCAAAAATAAATTTGGAAGAAAATGACATAAACATTCGTCAAATGAAGATTGCACAATACAATTCAATTGCTCTTCGCACATTCTTATTTGGACTCGACATGATTAATGACCGAATAGGACTTGAAGTAAAATTAAGAAACCCAAATGACATAGAAACAGCAGAAGGATTAGCAAGTGAAATTGAAAATTACGATCTCCAGAAAAAACGCTATCTTGACCCCAGTTATAGGCCAACGTTAAGAAATACAACGCCACCAATGCCAATGTCGCAGATAAGACGCCCACTACAGTCAAGGCCGACATTCCAGATGAACAGACCAGCGATAAACAGTGGTCATCGCTTCATTCCTCCACAACGACAACTGCCCCAACATGCGCAGTTTCCACACCAACAAATGCAACAGCGTGCACAATTTCAAAGAATAAACAGCACACCAACACCTTACAATCAGTACAGACCGTACATGAACCAGAGATATGAACAACCCACGCCTATGGAAGTTGATCCGACAGCCTTTAAACGTCCCGCTTCATCTTCAATACGACGTGAAAATAAAAGACCTTGGTTACAACACTCAATGCTTGAAAAACAAGAAGAAATGTTATCTTATGATAATGAATTTGCTTATGACGATGAAAATTATTGTACTCAACAACAGGAATGTAATGATTACAATTACGAAATTTATGAATACGACGAAAGTGAACACTTAGCAATCGAGGAGGGCCTTAAGGAAGAAATAAACAAAAAAGAAACGCCTGAAAAACAAAATGCTGCTCTAAATTTTATCATGGCCGCCGAGATAATCGAAGAAACATAACTCACGGAATAATTACATACAACGCCCAATTAGACCCACAACTACCTTATTTAAAATTTCGAAACTACAAAATTTTAATTGATACAGGTGCATCAAAATCTCTGATAAATGAAGAAATTTATAATTCAATGAAAGATAATTATGCAATCGACGAAGAATTCAAAATTCAAACACCACATGGCATAGAAGAAGGATCAAAAGCTCTTAAAGTCAAAATACCTGATATCTTTAAAGAAGAACGTGAACACGTATTTTATTGTTTTAATTTTTCAAATTATTACGATATGCTTATAGGAATGGATTTAATAAAAACAATTAAAGCACAAATTGACACTGTTGAAGAAGTACTTAAGACACCGAAAGTAAAAATCCCCTATTATACCAGTTTAGACGATATTAAACTTTTTCCAAACACTTCTCAAGTAGTTGAATACACAGTCAATAACATGACAAACGGACTTGCATATTTTCCCCAAACACGAACCAAATTAGGAGAGAAGGAATTTATTCTATCACCACCCGCATTAGTCGAAGTAAATAATGGAAAAACCTTAATACGGATTAACAACATCACCGATAAAATTATTAAAACATCAGGAAAAACTCATAATATAAATTTAACACCAGTTCAAGAATTTTCTGAGTCATACAATAAAGGAATTCAACCAACTACATCGAAAGAAGTATTTGAACAAGATATAAACAACATTTTAAATAAAGACAATTTAAATATCGAAGAAAAAGCTTCATTAAAAATGTTATTGTTGAAATTCAAGGATATATTTTATTTGGACGGACAGAAATTAACCTTTACTCACGAAATTAAACATTCATTAAATATGAAAGATGAGAAACCAGTGTATGTACGCATGTATCGCCAACCAATAGAAATGCGACGCGAAATTAAAAAGGAAATTAATAAACTCTTATCACAAGACATAATACAAGAAAGTATATCCCCATGGTCAGCACCCGTGCATATTGTTACTACAGAAAAGGACGGAAAAGTAAAGAAGAAAATGGTGATCGATTATCGAAAACTGAATAATCAGATGATCGAAGATAAATATCCAATTCCGAATATCGCCGATATTCTTGATAAATTAGGACGAGGACAATACTTTACATCATTAGACCTCGCGAGTGGATATCAAAGTAGAAATGGAGCCCAAGGATGCCCCGAAAACAGCATTTACAACAGAACAAGGACATTACGAATTCAGACGTATGCCCTTTGGACTGAAGAACGCCCCGGCAACCTTCCAAAGGTTAATGGACAACGTACTTCGAGGATTACAAGAAGATACCTGTCTTGTATACTTAGATGACATCATCATATATTCAAGTTCACTAGAGGAACATATAACTAAACTGAACAAAGTTCTACAACGCCTAAAAGAAGCCAATTTTAAAATACGTTTAGAAAAATGTGACTTTCTGAAAAAGGAATTAAAATATCTAGGACATGTAATAACTGAAAAAGGAGTAAAACCAAATCCTGAAAAGATCAGAGCAATTCAAAAATACCCAATACCAAAAACAAAAAAAGAAATTAAGTCATTTCTAGGACTTCTCGGATACTACAGAAAGTTCATTCAAGACTTTGCACTTATAACGAAACCTTTTACAAAGTGCTTAAAAAGAAATGCAAAAATTGAACTAACAGCAGAATACGAAGCCGCTTTTGAACAATGTAAAACGCTTCTTATGAATGATCCTATTTTGCAATATCCAGACTTCGAAAAAGAATTTATAATCACAACAGACGCATCCGACGTAGCACTAGGAGCCATATTATCCCAAGGAACCGTTGGATCGGATAAACCAATTTGCTATGCATCTCGAACGCTTTCAGAAACCGAACGTAAATATTCTACTATCGAAAAAGAACTTTTGGCCGTTGTCTACGCCGTCAAACAGTTTCGACCTTACATTTACGGAAGGAAATTTACATTGTACACCGATCACAAACCATTGATTTGGCTTTGGTCCCTAAAAGAACCGAATAGTCGTTTAATGAGATGGAAAATCAAACTAGAAGAGTACGATTTCGAGATTAAACATAAGAAAGGTAAATTAAACTATAACGCTGACGCATTATCCAGAATTCAGTTAGATCAACTAAATTTAATGACACCCGAAGAAAATAATGATTTACAATCAGTTTATGTAAACGTTGATAGTTACGAAATTGATCAATTACTAAGAGAACTTGGAATCGATATTGACGAGTCAGAAACAACAAGCCCAGAACAACAACAAACAAGATTCGGACAAGGAATAGCCCAAAAAGGAATAAAAATCACAGAACAAAATGTAGAAGAAATTGAAGATTCTGATGACAACACTATTCATTCAAACGCAACATACGAACCAACGAAAGGAATTGAAATTCAAGATACAATTCTGGACAATAAACACATACAATTTATATTACGCACAGGAATAAATACTAAATTAGAAGTTAATCATCGCAACGATGACGGACGCATGATTTATGAATGCAAAATCCCACGTACAAATGTCGATCAAAATATTTTTGATATTTTTAAAGAATATATGACCAATAATAAAATAATTTACTTATATACAGAAGAAAATAAATTGTATCAAAAATGTTGCAAAGTTTTTATCGAAAAATTTAATGACAAAGGACCGAAGATATAATCAGATGTTTAAGGAGAGCGAGAATAATCAATGACCCGATGAAACAAATAGAAATAATTTTGAAATACCATGAAGGACCTCATAACCATCGAGGAATAGAGGAAACCATTAAACATTTACAACGAACGTATTGGTGGAAGAATATGAAAAAATCAATCAAGAATTTTATTGATGGATGTGACACATGTAAACTAACAAAATACAACAGACACCCTGAAGTAACGTTACTACCTGTAACAAAAACACTAAATGCCCCATTTGAAAGAATTTATGTTGATATATTTTCAATATCATCAAAGAAATATTTAACAATAATAGAATCATTTTCACGCATGGGCCAAGCTATTAAAATTAACAGCAAAAATCCACACGAAATAGTTGAAGCACTGTTACAATATTTTACGAACTACGGAATACCTGAAGAAATCTGTTTCGATCAAGGAACCGAATTTAATAATAAACTAATGAAGGAATTTCTTAAAATCCACAAAATTAATATTCATTTTGCAACAACGAAAAACCCCGAATCTCAAGGAAATATTGAAAGATTCCACTCTACGCTATTGGAACATATAAGATGTCTTAATGAAGACAGAGATATAAATATAGAAAAACAGGTTCAATTAGCTATTATAGCTTATAATAATAGCATTACTCAAGCAACAGGTTTCACACCATTAGAACTACTCTTAGGACATACCAAAACAAGAAATCCTATGGATTTATTTTACGACAATATTGCCTATCAAGAACAAATCAGTAAACATCGAGAAAGAATGAAACTTCTTTACGACCAGATAAAAAGAAAGGACATTTCAAGAAAGGAAAAAACACAAGAAAAACAAAGGAAAAATCTCAATACTACTGAATGGAAAATTGGAGAAAAAGTGTATGTTGAAAATATTACAAAATCAAGTAAACTAATGAAACCTTATTTTGGACCTTACGTAATTACAAAAATAAATGACGATAATACAGTAGACGTTAAAACTAAACGCGGAACGCAACGCTATCATCAACGGCATCTAAAACACGCTTTGTTACAGATGCTTCGTCCTCTGGACAACAGGAGAAGTAAAAATCACCCCGATCAAAGATGTTCTGTTCCCATTTTATCTTGGAACAGTCGAAAATAAGCTAACGTCATGGACAATCGCCACTCAATACGATTTACAGCCTATGATAAATGAAATTGACAGAATGAACAACAGATGTGAAGAATTTCATAAAATACTGGAAAACTCGCAGAAAAGTTCGACATATAAGCAAGAATTAACAGGGATAATTTCATCTTTAAAAACAAATCAAGAATTGATGAATGATAACTTAAAACAAGCAGTACCTACCCTTAGAACGAAAAGAGGAGCTTTCAATTTTGTAGGAACCATTATTAAAGCTATTTCTGGTAACCTAGACCAAGAAGACGCACAGCGATATGATGAGGCCATCATGAAACTTTCTACAACACAGGAGAAAATTATAGAATCTCAAAAAGAACAAATCTCACTTTCACTAACAGGAATCAAAGAATTCAAAGAAAATATTGACAACTTGGAAAAGAATCAAGACCGACTTAAATCAAGAATAACGCAACTAGGACAAGTAATTAAAAATGAAAGCATATTTGCCATCGATATCAATAATCGATTGAATCTAGGAATAATGGTAATACAATTAACAAACAGCCTTACTACAATAAACATGCTTTTAGAAAAAATAATAACAGCGAAAACTTTTGCAAGACTTGAAACTTACCATCCTACAATATTACCCAACGAAATACCTTTAAAAGAACTTCAAAACATCGAAAAACAAACTAAAACAGGAAAACTACCATTGCCTGTCGAAGAAGAAAATATTTACGCGATATCAAAGATACTAACAATAAAGGCCTATCGCAAAGGAAACATTTTAAATTTCTTAATCGAAATTCCACTATGTGAACTCCTTACCTATCAACTCTATCATCTCTATCCAATTCCACAATTTATTGATACCCATCCTAAAACCTTAAATATTGAAAATTCTTACCTGGCAGAAAACAATAAAAGGTACATATCAATGAATCATTCATGCAAGCAAATCAAAGAACGCAAATTTTTATGTGAAGAAACGAGTAAAAACTCTCTCAGCGAAACTCCCTGCGAATATGATTTAATTAAACACGAATTCCACGAAGGAAAATGCACCTACAACATCCTCAACCCAAACCAACCGGAAATAAAGAAGACATCCGACAACGAATGGATCATATCATCCCCGAAAGAAGAAAAGCTGACAATTAACTGCAACGAAAAAGAAGAAATCCGAAGAATAACAGGAACGGTACTAATCCAGTTAAGCAGTAACTGCAGTGCGGCATGGAATCAAGAAATCATGAGGACACGCACATCATTCATCTCCAATAGAGAATTCCAAATCCACCCACTAAACATTACCACATTGAAGGAAGACATCCCACGCTGGAAAAACGATGATCTTCACTTTAACGAAATTCAATGGAAGCAGTTTAATAAAACAAAGACGTCGATGGAGAATCTACAAGAAAAGTTAAACACCATGAAAACTCATCACATGAGTCACCTAGGGTATTCAACCCTTATCTTTATAATCTTATCAATCATCGCATCTTTAACCATTTGGAAGCGATTCTACAGACTCAAGAATTCAACCGTTCCACTACAAGAAGAGCCACAGGGAGGAACCCAAGAAAACGTCAGTTCTCACCCTTGGTTGCGAACTTCCATCTAAGAGGGGAGGTGTTACCATACCAGCCACCTACCCATTTGCTGATTCAGCTACCCATCTCCATAAATACCCAGGGCCTGGAGATAACAGCCAGTTCCAGTCAGTTCCCGACAGACTCCGGCAGCTCGCGCTCGTATCAAATTACTTATTCAAATTAATATTTGTATTTTCATTCTTTCAATTGTAATTGTGTTCAATAAATAAAACTTTTTAAAAACAATCGTTACGTAGTGAATACGTTAACTCTATATGCTAGACCCAAAACTCACTCGTGATAAATTACTTGAGTACCTCGAAAATTGCAACTTTAATAATGTCAAATGTGAGGTCTTGCAGTCAAAATATCCGGAAGAATACTCCTCCTTTAAAGTTGGATTACCCGAAGATCAAATCGAAGAGCTAAAAAATCCAAATATTTGACCGGAAAATGCCCGACTAAACGATTTCTTAGCTTTTTTAGACCACAGCAAGAAGAAGTCTCGAAACAACATAGAATCAATATACTATTCATAAATATGCAGTCCATAAGGAACAAAATAAGTCAAATGAACGCATTTCTGGTTGATAAAAATTATGAGTTCGTTTCCATATGTGAACATTGGTTAACGAAAGCAGAAGCAGAATCATCAGAGATTGGTGAACTGAAATCGGCAGCTTATTACGCACGAAAAACATCAGCACATGGTGGGACAATCATTTATGTAAAAAGCGGTGTACACGTCAACACTTATAATACGTTAACAAATCATATAAGTATTGAAAGAATATGTGAGATCGCATGCATATACGTACCATGCATTAAATATTATACTATTTGTATTTATAGGGCACCAATCGGTGATTTTAATCAGTTCCTGCACATCGTAACATCTTTTTTAGATAAAATAAATGTAGCGGAGAGAAATGTAGTAATTGGAGGTGATTTTAACTTAACTTTTAACTCAAATGATTGTAAAGTGCAATATTTTATAGATTGTATGTCTAGTTATGGTCTCTATAAGTTGGTATATTTCAATACTAGGAAAGACAACTGTCTTGACAATGTTTTTACTAATACTCAAACACAATACATAGATATAGAGTGTATTGACACATGTCTGTCTGATCACCTGGGCATATCTGTGTCAATACTTGTAAAAAACAACATTACAAAAGATACTGTAAGAACTTTCAGACCCATAACGGAGATAGGCAAATTTAATTTTTATCAATCACTGACAACAATAAACTGGGATTTCATCAAATCCATCCAATTTAATGTAAACGAAAAATGGGACAAATTTTATACTATATTGATTGAAAACATGCAGAAATACTTTCCAATTAAAACAATCAGAAGTCTTTTAAAGAGAACAAACGTAACCTAGTTTAACAAGGATATCCGCGAAATGAGAAACACCCTACAACTTATAGAAGACTTCCACAAGAGATATCCTACCGAACAAAATCGAGAAACGAAAAGACAATACCTAAAAATGCATAAGGACCATATAGGCCGTGTAAAAAAACAACCAAACAAATAGCTATATGGAACACTATACGTTCAAAGAAACCAAACGAAACTAACTGTGATATTAGCTGTGAAGAGTTTAACACATTTTTTATCAATATTGTCGATTCAATTACAGAGAATCTGAGGTATGACAATTGTCCCTCAAATAACTTAAATTTAAATAATAACATTAAATTCCGTTTTGAAAAGAAGATACATGTATGAGATGTAATCGACGAGATCAAACAAAGTGGCGCCATTGATGTGTACGGCTTAACCCCAAATTTAATTAAGTGTGTGAGAGATGCCTATCCATAAGAAAGGAAATATAAGCGACCTTAACAATTATCGGCCCATAGCCATACTTCCAGTTCTGTCCAAGATATATGAAAAGGTGATAAAAACCCAAATTTCATCATATTTCGAATAAAACCTTTTATTCGCAGATAAACAATTTGGTTTTAGGAAAAATATGTCGACAATTGATGCCGTGATCAAACTATCCGAAACTGTTTTAGACTCGTTCGAGAATAAATTAGTCGCAACTGCATCGTTTCTGGATCTAACTGAAGCATCCGACGCTGTACCACATCTACTGTTGAATAAACTAAACAATTACAATTTTGATGATACAAGCATAGCCTTAATGAACAGTTATCTTGAGAACCGTTGCCAAACAGTTTATATGAATGGTCAGCAATCGGAACGAAAACAGATTACTAGGGGGGTACCTCAATGATCAATTTTGGGGCCAATCATATTTTTAATATTCATTAACGACCTGCCAATGAATTTGCCGCACTCAACGTCTATACTTTATGCTGACGATAGCACGGTAATAGACGTAGGTCAGAATCAAACAGACGTGAGAGAAATAAATGAAAAACGGAGTACTACTAAATCCAAATAAAACGCAAACAATAATGTTTAACATTGCAAACCCCGCTGTAGAAACGAAGGTTCGCTTCCTAGGCTTTAATATTGATGCGGCCCTTAAATGGGATGAACACGGAAAAAAATTATCGGCACAATTGGCAAAACACGTATACACCTTCAGAAGATTGTCCCAAGAGACTTCCCTGGAATGAAATACGGACTTATTGCCTGGGGACATTCTACCTGCAGACACAGAATTTTTGCCCTCCAACGCAGGGTGGTTCGTATATTAACCAAATCCAAATATATGGAGGATTGTAAGCCCATTTTTATAAAATTGGGTATACTGACACTTCCGTCTTTGTACATCAAAGAATGTTTAGTATATATCAAACAACACGTAAACAGATACAATACACATGGAAATCATACGTATGAAACAAGATTTAAACAAAATATAAACCTGGAACAAATACGATTAAAACGGTCATAAAATGGAACCAAGTACTTCGCTGTTAAATTTTACAATAAATTAAGTTCAGAAATCAGAGACTTGCCCCTGAAACTTTTCAAAAAAAAGATACACGAGTTCTTACTTCACAAATCTTATTACTCATATAAGGATTTTTTAAATGACGATGAATGCCTGTGATATGTACATACACACTAATGTATACTTTCTAATATTCGTTAAAGTTTAATGTATGAAATGTTCAATGTCAATGTAATTTTTTTTAAATTTTAATTTACTAAATTCGTTGTTTCAAAGCGGTTAATTTGGGGCTTTTAACGAGTGTTTTCCACTCCCAGGCTAAGCATGAAGTAAAATTTCGAGTTAAGAAAAGCTTAAACATTTGGATTGGCCGCGTAGCGAAGCGGAGCGGCCAATCCAAATTACGCTTTTCTAAACTCGAAATTTTACTTCATGCGCCACGCTTAAAAACACTGATTTACAATGAAGTTAAAAGAAACACACGCATACAACAACAGTTATAGGCAACGTAATATACGTTAGAGTTATTAAGTTGCCTATAATCACTGTTTTAAACAATTTGTTCAGCGCTGAAATCGACATATTAGGTTGCTAAAGCCGTATATTTTAAACTTTACGATATTTTAGTGTTTTATATGTGTGGCGCATGAAGTAAAATTTCGAGTTTAGAAAAGCCTAATTTGGATTGGCCGCTCCGCTTCGCTACGCAGCTAATCCAAATTTTCAGGCTTTTCTAAACTCGAAATTTTACTTCATGCTTAGTCGTGGAGTGGAAAACCTTCGTTTAAAGATTAAAATTGAAATCTTTAAAAAAAGCAACGAATGTCGTAAAATTTACAGTGTATGCATACGTATACCTAATAGAAAAATTCCCTGTATTTAAAAATCACATTAATGCACACACAGTTGTGATATTTTATTGTAATGAAATGTTAGGTTTAATAATGTCTTGAAATATCTTCAAGAATTAAGTTAAAATTTAAGAATGTAAACAAAAAATCTTATTAAATTAAAGTATTATAAAATATAATTTATCAAATTTAAGATAATAAAAACGTTTTAAACAAATTTAACGTTTAAAACATGTTTTGAACAAATTCAAGATTTAAAACATGTTTCAAACAAAACCGTTTTAAACACGGCGGCTGTTTTTAAACATGTTTAAAACACTGTTTTAAAACAAAGTGTTTTAAAAATAACAACCCTGTAAAATACATGAAATTATGGACAAATATGTAAACAAAAAAATTACTGAAGATATAAAAATGTTATGTATTCAAAACACATCGCAATAAAAAAAACTCACGAAGTCTAAAAAAAGAATGTTATCGAATGTATGAAATATAGTAATATCGCCCAGATTTGGAATTTGCATCATGAAAGTTATTGAAATAATAATCTCTGTAATTAGTATTGTCTAATATTATTAAAAATAATTGAAATCATTTTAAATTGAAAATATATCAAAAATAATTAAAACATTGCATAAGTCATATAAAAATGAACTTTAATAAAGTATAAAAACGAATTAAAATTAATATTGACTTTCTGCAAAATGTTTGTCTCTTTGAGACAAGCCTCCAAATATTCATTGAAACAACTACTTCTCGAGCTAATACCCCGACAGATATTGAATTATACAATGAATATTTGAGTTACACGACAGCTCTGCTGTTCTATGCATAATTTATATGCAAAATGCAACATCAGGTCAAACTATTCTCACACCAAACTAAATGAAACAACAGGAAACTGAAATGAATTGAAAAAATTACAGGAAATGAATTTTAATTGTCATAAGCCATCTATTTTAATAAGAAGAATAAAATGTTTCAAATTAAGAAATAAAAAATTAACAGTAGGTACCAAACATTCGCAAATTATATTTCCTGAACGATTAACTCATGTATAAATAAAAGTTGGAACACTACACACTTAAAATAGAGAATACTATATTCTAATTGTCCAACACATTGTTTTAAGTAACTTTGAATTGTAAGTTTCATATGGTTTAAATAAAAAAAAAAACACATACCTTTCAATAAAGGAGATCTTGGATCTTCTTTTGGCGTCCGGGAATTGCGAGTGCCCGGACGCCAAAGGATGACTGAAATCTGAAACTAACCATCGGTTTATAAATGTAGATCGGGAGTTATCAGTGACTCATGTTTTGGCGAATTCGTGTTCTTGTTTTCGTTTTAATCAAGTGTGATGGATTAAACAAAACATGTTTTACAGATGAAATGACTAAGATTGTTTCTGGAAACAATTGCGTTTTGGTGTATAGCAAAATCCACGTGGTGATGTAATCGCCTATATTTGTTCTCTTAGAGATTTATTGCTCTTACGAAATAAACCATTTTTTTGAAAACATATTTGTCATTGTTTCAGTTTCGCAGCCAGGATTTCGTCTTAAGGGGATTTATTGCTCTTATGAAATAAACATTTTTTTAGTGAATATGTTTGTCATATTTTCAGTGTCGCAGCTAGGACTTCGCCTTAACAACGTTTTTAAAGACTATTAGAAAAATTAAATTCATCACAAAATGATCATCCTACTTTCAAAAGAAACAGGTAGCATATCGTTCATCTGGAAGAAGAGGGTTACATCTCAAAAAATTAGTTTTTTTCAGGACAGAGGTTTTAAAATTGTCGATAAATTAATTTGAGTATATTTTTCAAGCGTTTAATGTTTGGAATGTATTTCATGAAAAACTATGTTAATTTGAGGCTCTATCACAAGTCTTAAAGAGGATTTTTTTTGGGAGTTTTGTTTTAGAAATAAAGGTAAGATGTAACTCTCTTGAGTAAATAAAAAAAAAAATAGGTATTTGTTTTTTATAAAGAGAGTGATATTTTAGGAATTTTAGATAATAACGTGTAAAAAAAACTCCTGTAATGAAATTATCCCTTTATTTTAACACAAACTTAGAACTTCTGAACGAAATGAACATTGCAGTCTTTTAATGACTTCGCAATAACAGTTATGTAAAAAAAAAAGAAAAAACATAAGTTACGCATAGCCTACAAATTTTTGTAAAAATTTAAATAGTACATAGGCACACATCGTTTTTTTTTTTTCTATTAGGGATAGCAATCCCTTTTTCTTTGCGTCGCTTATACCAACGTTTTTTGCAAAAGCTTTTTTTAAAGTTGTATTTTTTATGTCTATTTCACGTCTTATATTTATTATTGATGCTTGATCAGAATCTTTTTGTTCAAAAGAAGTTTTATATAAGAGAATATTAGGATTATCGCGATTTAACATAATTACTGTAATATCCCATAATTTCACGTTTTTAGGGATATTAAGAAAAAGACTGCACATAAAGATTTAAGGTCAAAAATGTCATTAAAACTTATTTCGTTTACCTTATGGGGAGTTCCGTTTTTTTCAGCTGCTCGAATAATACACCCGTATTGATCAGGTGAATATATTGGACTTGACTTTTTAAATTTTTTAATTTGCTTCTCAATCATGGAATGGACACTGTCTCCTTCACTCTGACCATGTCCAGTTACAAAAAATTTGTGAATGATTGAATTAATAGGTAAATTATACAACGCATACAAGTAAAGAGCAACAATAAACCTATTTTTGTTTTACCCTGCACAATTATCAGAATAAAACACGATATTTAGATCTTCTTAATTTTCACAAATTGTTTGAAGAAACTTAAAAATGCAGGACCCTATCTCATTCGACCCTCTCTGAGCTTCACCTTCATGCCATAAAAAGCACGTTCCTTCATGGCACTTAATATCATAAAGAGTAAAATTAAAAACATTTAATTTTGAAACGTAATAAAATAATGTTGCCTCTCCTGTGGGGCAAGGCAAAACAGCTTGCAAGTCGTAAACAATCACTCGAGTCTTATCATCACTATTCTTATCAAGTTCTTTTTCCAGTCTAGATAAGTCTTTTTCTCTAACATGCCTATCAAATTTCTCTGTGATGATTAATTTTTCTTCTTCTATAGAAGATCTATACTGTAAGCATAATTCACACATATCTTTTTTCGGCAAATGAAAGGCTAGGTTAAACTCTTGATTGAAAATCTTAAAGTACATAAGGTAGTTTCCAGATGGCACGTTTTGTTCTCTACACAATTGAAGATGTGTAAATCAGCTATGCTTTTACTTCCTTGAATATACTCTTTATTAGCTTATATGATTTCTTATGGAATTCTGTATGTCCTCACTTTTTTTTTGGTGGTTTCCATGCCGACCTCTTTTGTCTTTTTCTAGAACATTTCCGCTTTCACACTGAGTTTGTTTTCGAAGAACCGTAGTAATAACTTTGTGATTGATTGCTAATGTTGCCATAAAAAAATATTTACATACCCTTAGTTGTTTTCCATCAACTATAAAATAATAGGCGTTTTCTTGGTTCTCCTTTATTTGAATATTTGTATAGTGGTGTAACAGGTTTTAAATTAGACGCAATAAATTCCCGTTGTTTTTCAAGATCTTTTAAATCCCAGTATTTACGAAATATTTTGCTTCTCTGTAGATCATTTAATTTTTCTGAACATTTTAATTTACATTTAATTCCACAGGGTGGTAAAAGTGTTTTTGCTGGACGATTTATTTTTGATTTGGTTTTGGTGCCATCTGTATTTTTTACGATACCTGTAGACAAATAGGTTTGTCCACTATTTCATAAGCTCTTTGCGTTGGCCGTCTGCCATGTTGAAGGACGCTTCAGTCTTTTCCGGCCAACTTTTTTGTTGGTTGAATGGTACCTAACCTTGCTCTTTGCACCTTTAACATCTGTTGGTATTCCAGGTGGTATTTCGGGTGGATTATAATTAGGATCTGCAACGCTGTCATCTGATCCATAAGGATCATTTTCGGAATCTGAGTTATCTGAAGACGAATCACTGCTTGAACTGCTTGTACTATCCGAAGACGACTCGCTGCTTGATGATAATGAAGTATTGTCATCTTGATTTTCATCTACTTTTGATTGAATTGCGGCATTTTCTGAAAACAGTAAATTTTTAAGATTTGGTATTTTTTATTTTCAGTTTTTGGTACCTGTTAAAGTTTCTTGTACAATGTTATTGACTTCAGTACTATTAAGGCATTTCATATTACAAGATTGTTTTAAATTTACATCAGACACATTTACATTTAATTCAGAAAGTATAGCTTCGGGCAGAGTTTTATCCACTTCCTCTGATTGGGCAGATTTTGATTATTGAAGAAAGATAATTAAAACAATTAAAGTAGAGGAAATTTGTTTTTATTCTTAATACTTACTACTTTTCATTTGAAAATTTATTTCCGCTTTCAATATTTTCGAATATACCATTGATGTCAGTAGTGCCAACAGAGTCGCTTAAGTTAATTTCATGTGCTTGAACTGCTTGATCGTCATTATCATTATTGTTTTGGTTATTGTTAATTTTTTTTAGATTCGCAAAAATGCGATTTATCCGAGAGTTGTATGACATTTTTGGCTTTAAGGTCTAAAAACATAAAGGACTAATAAGAAAAACAACATTACCAATTAAAAAAGATATAATAAAATTATAACAAAATAATTTTGGAGAATAGAGTTACATAACGAACAAAATAATACTTGAAACAATTTATTGAATTAATTTCTATAATACATTATTTAAAATAGAGTCACAAATGAAAATATCACTTTATTTTAAAACACACACAATAATTTTCAATTAAAAGATTTAAGGAAGAAGGTTATATTTTGACTTCTAACTCTATTAATCAAAAATAAATCTTTAAAAATTAACTTACCTGTGAAGAAAGAAAGTTTTACCACAAAATATCACCATTTTATAAAAACAATATTACTTTTTTTGATGTAATATGTTCACCAAAACTGTTGAAGTTCACTGCTCTAACATGAGTTGCAAACTGAGATATACCTGTTTTTCCCAGAGCCGACTTGACCACCTTGCAAATGCCAGAGAGTTACATCTGCCATCTCTCGGCAAACAACTGTAACTACATATGTAACTTTCTTCCACATAAAAGTAGATTTATTTTTTGAATTATTACCGCAATAAATTGAAAAATTTAAAATTTTGAGATGTTAACCTCTTCTTCCAAATGAACGATATATCGTCTGTTTAAAAGTAAAAATTACTAAGTGCATATGAAATTATTAGCACTGACATTAACAAATGATTTTTTAAGTTTATTGTTTGTATCAGCGCCACCCAAAGTGTGGCGTACGACAGGCACTTCAAGTTTTATATCTAATTTATATAAATTAGAAAAATATATATTGTTTGTACTCATCAGGGCTTTGAACCGGAACTGAACCGTTAACCGGAAAACACTTTTTTTGTGTCTGAACGAAAACCGGAACTGAACCGAAAAAAAATAGTTCATGTCGGTTTAAACACGCACGTGAACACTTGTTTAATTCAAAACTGTTTCAGAAAATTGTTTTTTTTGCGAGAATAAAAATCACAGAATTAACGACATCTGACGAAAATACTCAACATCGACGAATAAACTTACTCAAAAATTATTAAACGTTGACTGGTGGCAATCGCAATTTAAATATCTCCACTGGATTTTCCAAAAGATCAACTGTTTTATTGAAAATCGCTGGAGAAAAAAAATCGACTTTTTCTTAAATCAGCAGATGAGGTCTCTTCGTAAATATCAGTTTTTCGGGTATAATGCCATTTTTGTCTTTTCTGACACAAACATCGCGATTTTAAGGCAAAATAACGATTTCGTCAAAGTCAGATCAATAGAAATATTCACGTAAAACGCCGACAATTGTCAATTTGGTTAATACAGTCAATGTTTTCGAATGCCAGTCAATTAATGGTAGTCAACAATTAGCATGCTACATGCATGCGTCAACATAATCGATTAATAATTAATTTTCTTAAATGAAAATCTATATTAAATAGATGTCAACAATCAGCATAAATCAATCATGTGGTTATCAATATTGTCAAATGGGAGTCAATAAATAGCACGTAGTCACAATGTAATCTATAAATAATGAATGTTAAATGAAAACATATGAATAGTAGTCAATAATATTTAGTCAACCTAATCAATTAATAGTTGATGTTTCTAAATGTTGTCTTCAAATGGCAATCAATATAATAAAGAATTTCAATATAATAAACATACAAGGTGTCAATTTAAAAACAAGCCAGCTAGAATATCTTTGGAACCATAACAGTTAAAGAAAAATTTTCAAAACCGTTTCTAGGATATGGAGAGGGAACCATTTTAACCCACATAACAATCTTCTGCAACCAACCCTCTAGGCTGTAGCCACCCTTGCCCATTTTTTTTAAATGGCACGCCTTACTGGTGATGTATCATTAGAAAGGTCTTTAAAAATGGTACCAACTAAAATTTTTACTGTTACATAAAATATGCACAAAAAATGTATATCAATTTATTTGATTTTAAAATTGTTGTCAAATTAGATATTATCACAATTTACTTTTACAAATAACAAATGAAAAAGCACTGATAAACACAATAATACCCAATATTTATAAGAGTTATTTATTATTTTATTAAAATATGGACAACTCTAAAAAAAATATTAAAATAATTCCAAAACTTGGTTCAATAAACTGAATAAATTCAATTACCTAAATAAATTGCACCTGTCCGCAATAAAAAAAGCGTTAGCAAAAAGCACCAATGAAATAAAAATAAATCTTTCATTAACTTAACGTTTTTTTTTATGTTGCGGACAGGTGCAATTTATTTAGATAATAAATGTATTCCAGTGAACCAAGTTTTGTTATTATTTTAATATTTTTTTTAGAGTTGTTTATATTTTATTAAAACCATAGATAACTCTGATAAATATTGGGTATAATTGTGTTTATCTGTTCTTTTTAGCTTGTAATTTGTAAAAATAAATTGTTATAATACCTAATTTGACAACAATTTTAAAATCAAATAAATTGATTTAAATTTTTGTTTTTGTATTTTTTATGTAACAATAAAAATGTTTGTTAGTACCACTGATTAGCATTTTGAAATACCTTTCTAATGATGTATCACATGTAGGGTCGTGCATTTAAAAAAAAATGGGAGAGGGTAACTACAGCCTAAGGGGTTACTTGCAGAAGATTGTTATGTGGGTCAAAATGGTTCCCCCTCTATATCCTAGAATCGATTTTGAAAAACTGTTACGGTTCCAAAGATATTCTGGCCGGCTTGTTTTCAAATTGACACCCTGTATAATCTATAAAATTAACTTAATAATTTTACTATCACGAAATTTTGCCTATAAACACTAGTCGTTTGTTTTTCTGCCGCTATAAAATTTTAAATTAAAATTAATTGGTCGGCTGTCGATTGATTGTATTATGATTATTAGTCACTGTGTTGACTGTCTTTTTTTTACTATAATATACCGTATGGTTAATAAAAAAAAACTCTAGAGTGCCATGATAAATATTGTAAGTTGGCAACTCTGATTGTATATAATAAATTAACTACAGCCAACTTAAATTAACAAAAATATTAAATCGTGGCAATGTAGAGGTTTTTTTTTGTTAAACATACAATTCAGTAATTACATTTCTTTATCGACTGCAATATTGACTATAAGTCTCTAAGTATGATTTCATCATTAAATCGCTCTGTTGCAGTGGCGTAGCCAGGAAGGGGTTACGTTACGGGGGTTAGAACCCCCCCTAGTCGCTGCTATCAATTTTATTTTGTATTTTTGAAATCGCCGCGTGTTTAAAATCATTGTAAAATTGTGCGTTAGTAAGCATCTGCACACTCCCTAATTTAACGCGAAATTGTATGATAAATAGTTTTTTTAATGACTTTGTAACATTCTTAATTAATTTAGTTATATTTTCTTTAAATTCAATTTACACAAAAATCACGTTAAAATAACAGAATTTCGACTTTAGGTACAAAATAAGTTGAAAACTTTCAAAGGGGAATTTTCTAATTTTTACGTATTTTAAAAGAGCTTAGTTTTCTTAACACCCGGTTTTTGAGTTATGATGTTTTTCTGAAATCCAAATGCTACATAGGTTGGTGAAAGAATACAAATTTTGACTTTGAGTAAAAATAACTTTAAAACTATGATATATGTATTTTCTATCTTTTACATACTTCGAAAAGACATAGTTTTATAACCCACAGAAACTTTTATAAAAATTCATACTTGTTTTTATGATTTATGATGTTTTTTAAATTCAACTTCTTTTAATCAGGGTGAAAACACAAATTTTGACTTTTAGAGAAAATAACTTCAAAACTATGATATGGGTATTTTATAACATTTACATGTTTTCAAAGAGCATAGCTTTGTTAACACCCACAGAAGGTTTTAAAAAAAAACATGATTGTTTTTTTTAAATTATAATATTTTTTAAATCCAATTTCTACAAAAGTGAGGGCAAAAAACACTAATTTTAACTTTAAATAAAAATAAGTTAAAAACTATGACAAGGGTATTTTTGTACATATTTTGAAAGAGCATAGTTTTCTTAACACTTGCAATAAGCTTCACGCAAATCCATGCTTAGTTTTTTGAGTTATCATGTTTTTTTTTTAAATAAAAATGCTACATAAATCATAGTGAAAAATCCAAATTTTGACTTTGAGTGAAAATATCTGAAAAACTATGATATGGGTATTTTGTAACTTTTGCATATTTTGACAGAACATAGTTTTGTTAACACTCAAAAAGAGATTAATAAAAATTCATGCATGGTTTCTTTTAGGTATGACGTAGTTTAAATACAAACTCTACAAAAATTAGAAAAAATATAACACTAATTTTGTTTTTAAGTAATAACTACTTAAAAACTATGACATGGGTATTTTATAACATTTACATATTTTGGAAGAGCATAGTTTTGGTAACACCCACAGACAATTTTATAAAAATTCATGCTTGGTTTTTTAAGTAATGATTTTTTTTTAATCCAACTTCTACAAAATCAGAGTAAAAAACACAAATTTTGATTTTGAGTGAAAATAAGTTGAAAACTATCGAGAGGCTATTCTCTAATATTTACATATTTCAAAAAATCATAGTTTTCTTAATATCCGTAGAAAATTTTATCCAAATCCATGATTGAGTTATCGTTATTTTAAATCCAAATGTTAGGAAACTAATAGTAAAAAGAACACAAATTTTGACTTTGAAAATAACTTGAAAACTATGAAATGGGTATTTTCTGTTTTTTTGGGTAATGACGTTCTTTTAATCCAACTTCTACAAAAATCAGGGTGAAAAAACACAAATTTTTACTTTTAGTGAAAATAAGTTGAAAACTAAAAAATAGGGTTTTTCTCATTTTTACGTACTTTGAAAGAGCATAGATTTTCTGAGTTATGATTATTTTAAATCCAAATGCTGGAAAATGCAGTTTCTATAGAAATATTTTATGTTTATACAAATTATATTATTCTGTCTAAACTGTTTTTTTCTTTCTGCGCTTCTGCGTGTAAAAATCCTGGCTATGCCAATGCTCTGTTGACTGTATATTGTAACATTTTAATTGTAAGTCGATTGGTTGGCTGACCTGAGGCTATGATAGGATTTTTTCATATTATATCTTTATAGACTGTATTTTGACTATTGTGACATGACTTGTAACTTGATTGTCTTTTGACTATGATTGGATTTTATGAATAAATCTTCTATTGACTGTTTTTTTTTCTTCTATTGTGACATTATAAAAAAAGATTACTTGCTTGGCTGTCTTTTAATTTATTAGGATTTGGTTGTTTATTGTCTATGTTAAGATTTTATCACAAAATGTCGTATTTTGACCACTGTGACATTATAACTGTAAGTCGCTTGGCTGACTGTCATCTGACTATGCTAGAATTGTGAAATTTTATGTATTTCGCCTATTGCGATTTTATGACACTAGGTTAACTGTATTTCAACTTATTCAGATTTTGTCATTAATGCACTGTATTTTCAATATTGCGATATTATGGCTGTAAGTCGTTTGGTTTACTGTCTTTAGATTATGATATGATTTTGTCATTAAATCACTATATCGACTGTATTTTTACTATTATCACACAGAGCTGGGCAGGATTCGAATCATTCAGGATTCGAATCCTTTTAGAGGATTCAAAAGAGGCATTCGAATACTTTGGTTCAACTGGATTCGTGATCCCGATTCGTTACGTTTATTTAAGAGTATTCGTATTCGAATCCAAATGCTTGTGATTCGAATCCTTATAAAAGGATTCCAATATTTATAAAATGATTCGAATATTTATAAAAGGATTCGAATACTTACAAAAGGGTTTGAATTGTCAAAAATAATTTAAATTAATTGTGAGGATTGACATAAAGAATTTGTTTTTTTGTGTTTTTAATTTTCTCGTAAAATTAGTATTATATACGCGTGGCGCATGAAGTAAAATTTCAAGTTTAGAAAAGCCTAGAAAATGTTCACGGGGCTTTTCTAAACTCAAAATTTTACTTCATGCTTAGTCTGGGAGTGGAAACGCTCGTTGGAAATTTTAAACTCAATGCTTTGATAAGAACATTAAATGACTGAAAATGTTTTTAAAGATAATAGTCTAGTTTTCAAAATTTTGTTTAATATTATTTCAAGTAAAACTGACATGGTAGCCACAATCTAAAATGTTAAATTTTTCAGGCAATTCTCTGATTCAATATTTTTTTCCCTGACATTTTAATATAACTTCATCTGAGGGAAACCTACATTTTGTTAAATTGTTTTCATTATTTTTGTCAATATTTAAGTTAATTTTATACATTTTTAGGTGTTTTGTAATTTGCTTGCTGATTTTGACAAATTTAATAATATCATATGGCTTTTTTGTTTGTGTTTTGGTCAATTTCAATATAATTCCATGACTTTCCCGGTCTTGGTAATATTCAGTGAATTTCTTATTTACGTAATTTCCAGGCATTCGTCGATTTTATAATAGAGTTCAATTTGAAGCTTTAAACGAGTGTTTCCACTCCCAGGCTAAGCTTGAAGTAAAATTTCGAGTTTAGAAAAGCCCCGTGAAAATTTGTCGAGGGTCGCGCAGCGACCCGAGACAAATTTTCGGGCTTTTCTAAACTCGAAATTTTACTTCATGCGCCACGCATACAAAACACTAATTTGAAGTGAAGTTTAAAAAAACACAAATACATCTTTAACAGGGAATCAGATATTTAGTCTGTTATCAACAATGTTCAGTGCTAATAATAATTAGGTTTTGAATATTTTTGTTAAAGCAACTAGTAACGATATTTATATATTAATGGTTGCAAAAAAAATAATAAAATTAAATTTATTCTTAAAGGAATTGTATTCAAAATTCGAAAAAACATAATTCGAATCTTTCCTTCGAATCATATTTATCTTTTACGAATCCTTTAATCGAGTATTCGTGATTCGAATCATATTAGGTGATTCGAATCCTTTTTACGAGGATTCGTGCCAGCTCTGTTGTCACATTACCTATGGCATTTTAGTATGTGGTCATTCTTCGGCAATGCGTCGTCTCTTTGCCATCCAAAGACGCGCCTACATTGTCTCAGGTCTGGGATATCAAGATGACTACAAATGTAAATGGACATTCTTACCCTCCCATCACTTTATATAAATATTAAAATGTCTAATGCATGTTCGGGAAAACCTAGAATCCTACTGTGCTTATACGGACATACATGGTCACAATACGAGATCCAAGAATAATATCTACCCGCAAAGAATGCGACTAGAAAAATCCAAAAATGGTATTAATTACTACGGACCGACAATTTTTAACCGCATCCCACAGTCCGTGAAATCACTGAATAATAAGCAATTTAAATATAAAATGAAAGTATAACTTACACAAAAAAACGTCATACAATGCTTTACTAAGCAACAACTATGAAACTGTGACACCATGAAACCCTTGAGGACTAAATAAAGAAGGTTACCACCAATCATCGTTATCCAACAAACTGATTTGACATAAACATTTTTATATCTTGAACGAGTTTTTCATCTTTCACGTGGTGAAACATATTTAACTCTGATTTAATAAAGAAAACACGTGGTTAAATTTCACTAATATTTTTTATTCCAACTAGTTTCGACTTTGAGTCATTCTCAAGGAGTACAGGAAATTACATTTTCACAAACATTATATACAAGAGAGGTTAATTTAAATTTTATGTTTAGGCAATAAGGGACAGCCCTTATGATGGGTGAGCTCCACAGATCTTCGATGTCATTAACTATTTTCCCTGTTTTATTGCTTTCTGGATTTCTAGTCCGTCGCGATAGTTGAGATGACGACCTGTATTGCCTGTGTATAAAATCTTTAGCGTTTGGTTATTAAAGAAGTGATTATTGTCTAACCCAGTACAATATTTTTTATTTAGGATTGAAGCTTTGTGTTCTTCAAATCGTTTTTAAAAATACCTTGTGGTTTGGCCAATGTATATTGAGTCACAATCGTCGCACTGGATTTCATACACTCCGCACTCTTTAAATGTATCAGTTTTGGGTTTGCTATTCACTACGAGTTTGTCTAAATTTATTGGGTTAGTCATGATTATGTTAAATTCTTGCCCTTTAATTTTTTAACGTTTGGAGAAAAGTCGCTAACAAAATGTAACTTACACCAACTTGTGTTTTCTTTTTTGTCTCGGATATAAAAATATTTTTGGTATTGTTTTGATTTTTTATTTGCTATCATATTTTTAAATTAAATGCTCACTTTATCCATTATTTACTGCTATTGTTTTTATTATTTTTGTTTCTTCGAAAAAGTTTTGTTCGCTTTGAGGTATATGTATTAATCTATGAATTAATAAATGGAATGTGCCATATTTAATTTTGTGGTGTGTTTTTGATGTTTCTGGGATAATGACGTCTGAAAATGTATCTTTTATAAAAATGTTAAATTCTAACTTATTATGTATTCTTACAATTGTTATATCTAAAAAGTTTAAGCTATTGTCAATCTCTATTTCTTGGGTAAATTGTATATGTTTATTAATATTATTTAGCTCGCTTTTAAATATTTCTAATTGTCTGTTAGTGCCCGTCCAAATACAAAACACATCATCTACATATCATTTCCAGTAAAATATATTCTTGGCTATTTTTTGTTGGAATAAATCTTTTTCAAAGTGTGCCATAAATATTTCTGATAGTAACGGTGACAAAGGTGAACCCATTGGCAAGCCGTCACTTTGTATGTTTTTCTATTGAATTCAAAATAATTTTGATCAATACATATATTGATTAATTGCATCATTTCATCATTGTGTGTGTGTGGTTGATCACTATCAGTAATTAACTTAGTCAAAATCATTTTGAGTTCATTTATTGGAATAGACGTAAACAGCTTTTTACATCGAATGATATGAGTTTTGCATTTGGAGGGGTTACTAATGTTTCCAGATTTTTAACTAATTCTATAGAATTTATTATTGCGTACGTTGGATTGTGCGACGCAACTTCCACTCCATTTCTTCCACTGACCGTTACTTCCACTAGTTCTTATTTCCACTAACCATCACTTCCGCTAGTTCTTTTTTCCACTCCATTTCTTCCACTCCATTTCTTCCACTCCAGTTCTTCCACTTACCAATACTTCCACTACACCTTTACTTCCACTAACCACCAATTCCACCATACCTTTTTTCCAATTCAAAATAATTGTACAATTTATTCAAATTACATTATATTATTCCACATTTTATACAGTATAAGAATCACAGAGAGATATTGTGGCCTACAGCTTGTAGGTTGTCCAGAATCCTATTTTCTTCGTCGAATTTACTAAATTTTTTGACAATGTTTGCTATTCGTTCCTCGGCTTTAATTTTCGATTGTAATTGCCCTTTTTTGATTTTTTGTCCCAAGTCAAGTTGCTGCATCATCGTCTCTGTATCGCCCTGCTCTTTTTGCACTTCCAAAAGGAATGCATACATGGAATTATGGAAGAACTAGTGAAAAAAAGAACAACCGATTCTCCGTGGTGGTGGGGCGCAATCATCTCAGCATGTATGCATTCCTTTTGGAAGTATTGGTAAGTGGAAGAACTGGAGTGGAAGAAATGGAGTGGAAAAAAGAACTAGTGGAAGTGATGGTTAGTGGAAATAAGAACTAGTGGAAGTAACGGTCAGTGGAAGAAATGGAGTGGAAGTAAAGGTGTAGTGGAAGTATTGGTAAGTGGAAGAAATGGAGTGGAAGAAATGGAGTGGAAGAAATGGAGTGGAAGAAATGGAGTGGAAGAACTGTCCCCCTACGCGTACGTTGACTTAATATGTATGAAGTTTGGTAGAGTATGGTTAAGGTATTTATATAAATTATATGTGGGTGCATATAGATTTGAGACTACAGGCCTCATTGGGTAGGTAATCTTTATATAATTTGGGTAATCCGTATAATATCGGAGCTTTTGGGTTCATTTTTGTTACTTTGAATATCTGTTTTTCTGTTATTAGATTCGTACATGATTTTAACTTTTCTTTTAGCTGATTATGATATTTGTACGTAGGATCGCTCTTCAAAATTTTGAAAGTTTCTCATTTTAATAATTCTTCTGTTTTTTGTATGTAATCTTATTTATGAAGTATGGTTATAGAATTTCCTTTATTTGCTTTTGTGAGTATTAAATTGTTATTATTTAATTTATTTTTTATGCTACTTATTGTTTTTTGTTATGTATCGGGTTGTTTTTATATTGAGTGATTATTTTTGCGATTTTATTTTTTGTTAACGCTTTATCTTGGACTGAATTGATTTTGTTATAAATTATGTCTGCGTCAATTCCTGCTGATTCTATTATTAAGTTAGATTTAATGTTAGGGCTGTATTTTAAACCCTTCTTTAACAGAGTTGTTTCTACTTTTTCTAATATTTGTCAGGTTTTTTAATTTAGGGTAGAATTTAATTTTTCATACTCACCAGTGTTGGATGTTCACTTTTTTATGCAGGTTTCTTCTTTTGATGTTTTTAGTTTGTAAAGTTTTTCTGTTTGCTTCTTAAATTGTTCCTGTCCTACTCTGTTGGCTTCTTCCCTTGCTTCCGAGTCTATGATGTTGAATTCCACTGGGTGTAGCTTCATGGTGAGTCTCATATGGAATAATTTGATGATTTTTGATCCAAGTTCTGTACGCTTGTTTTAATGTTTGTCTAGCATCGCTCGATTAATCGTTGATATTGATTTTCATATATTTTGGCGTTAGTTGTACTCGCCCCCAAACGATGTTAAACCATATATGATTGTTTGATTTGGTGTATTTGATTAAAATTCTTCTGTATTTTACGATGATTCGGCTTTACTGGCCTTTAATATATCTTAAACAAGTTTCTCATCAAATTGGGTGAAGTACTACACTTGTTATGTTCCATATTTTTATTTTCAGTTGCCTGACACGTGTTTCGATTCCAGCTTTAATGATGTTGTTGTCGGTGTTGCTGACCTCATGCTGATTGTGCAGTGGATAACCCCCCCTGCTGATGGCTCGTTTGATCTCTAATCCCTCCAATAGGTTCAGCTTCCGACCTTTTCGACAAATGTGGATTGGTCCGATCTCCCCCATGTGGTGTCCTGTGGCTGTACAGTCCACTAATGTTGTGTTTGTTGTCCTGTTTGATTTTCTGTGCTCCCGCTGCCTTGTTTCAAAATTTCGCCGTTTGTTCTATATATATATATATATATATATATATATATATATATATATATATAAATATAAATATATATATATATAATATTTATATATATATATATATATGCCCTCGCAAATTTAAGCAATTGATTTTGTACACTCCTGATCTTTTAAATTTTTCTTTTGTTTCAAATAAAATTGAATTTGTGACCTAAGTTTGTTCTATTAACTACTATTGCCGTTACATTATGTGATCTCAACTGTTTCCTAATTTTTGTGCTAGTATTATTAACAAATGGTATTGCTGCAAATATGTTTTCTTTTGTATCTTTTCAACCGTCTGGACTGTATAGGAGCTGTTTCTTTATTATCCTCTTCTTCCTTTTTAGCATCTTAAAAACTGTATCCGGATTATATCCGTTGTTGTTGGCAATTTGTATTATGGTGTTCAGTTCTCCTTTGTAATCATCCTCGGCCATTGGAATTATAAGAGCCGGTGTATATACGTGTTTAATGCTGCTCGCTTGATTTGTTCGGACTGGAATGAGTCGTTGGGTATAATGGTGTCTGTTGTGGTTGGTTTTCTATAAATTGCGTATTGGAGTTTGTTGTTGTTGATGTTCACCGTCGGATCTAGGAAGTTAATTTTACCATTCTGTTCTTTTTCTATCGTGAACTGTATATGATTGTTGATGTTATTGATTAATTGTAGGAATGTATCTAGTTATCGATCTGATCCTCCCCATATACAAAACACGTCATCCACGTATCGACACCAGTGGATGATATTATTCCTCAATGGATTGTTGATGTTCATTAATTTTTCTTCGAACGACTTCATAAAAATTTCCGCAAATAGTGGCGAAGTCGGGGAACCCATTGGCAGACCATCTTTTTGAATATAAAATTTATCGTTGAAGCGGAAATAATTATGTTCTAGGCAAATATTGATGGTATTGTAGATCTCGGTTTCTTGAGGACAATGTTGCTATAGTGATGTTTTGATGATGTCTTTCAATTCAGGGACTGGTATTGATGTGAATAAACTTTTGACGTCAAATGATACCAGTGTTACTTTTCTGTTCAACATTAGGTGTTTTGTTGAGTTGACGAATTCCAATAAGTTTTTTAGCGAATACTCTGATCTGCATGGTATCAATTGTGGTAATTTGTTGTTTAGATATGAACACACTTTATACGTTGGAGCTTGGCAATATGATACCACTGGTCGGATGGGTATATTCTCCTTATGAATTTTGGGCATTCCGTATAGAGTGGGAGCTCTCGGGTTCATTTCCTTTAGTTTAAATTTAACCTGTTCTGGTATATTTGTTGTCTGTTTGATTGTTTCTGTAATTTGTTTTTGGAATCTCGGAGTTGGGTCTTTATTGACTACTTGGAAGCTGTTCTCGGCTATGAATGTTTCTACTTTTTCTACGTATTCTGCTTTGTTAAGTATTGTAATAGTGTTTCCCTTATCTGCTTTGCATATTATGAGGTTGTGATCACTTCACTTTTGATTTATTTGTTTGATGGTTTTCTCGTCACTGTCATTTGTTCTCTTAAATGTGGATGCTTTCTGCCGATCTCGAATTATTGTATTAGGGAATGGTATTTTGTCCATTTTATCGGTTACACCAGCTCTGTTTATTGCAACTTCCGTTTCTACCGCAATCTCATCGAAGTGGTTTTTGAGAGTGGTTGGGGTAGGGGAATATTTAAGTCCTTTTTCCATTAACCTGATCTCCTCCGCACTAAACGTTGTGTCTGAATAGTTCTTTAATCCTGGGTAGAACACGTGGGTTGTGGTTGAATGTTGCAATCGTTTGATATTGCTGGTTTCTTTCAGTTTATCCAGTTTCTTCTTTTGAGCTATGTAGTGTTGGTGAGACAATTCGTTGACATGTTCGATGGTGTCCGAGAGAAAGCAATCCAAAGTAATGTTATCTAGTCGTTTTGTAAGCTCCATATATATAACCTTCAGGTGTTAGCCTAGGTTAAACCGTCTTGTGTACCATTTCCTATTTTCCAACTAAATCCAGTATGTGGTTGCTTTTTCTAATATCCGTTTTGCTTCTATCGATTTATTACAGCACTTAATTTTCATGAACTTAAGCGATATTTTAAACTTGAGACACTGTATGTTAAAATATATATGATTTGAACGTTTTAACAAGTTTCTCATCTTTCACGTGGTAAAACATATTTAACTATGATTTATTAAAGACTCAAAGTCGAAACTAGTTGGAATAATAATCCAAAATGTTAGTGAAATTTAACCAAGTGTTTTCTTTATTAAATCATTTAAATATTTATTCTATTTATATGAAAATATTAATACAACGATTTTTATCTGTAACTGTGTATATTTTCGACTTTTATTAGTTCAATATAACATTCTTATAATAAATCTAAATTATTTTTTAAATTTTAAATTACTACTGTGTTCATTATACTGACTGTAACTTAATATATAATGTATCCCTTGACAAGTGTAAATACTCTACTAGTATGAAATGAATTACTTACTTTCACTTTCACAGCCACTTATCAGATAGTTGCACTACCTCTTCTGGCATAAAAAATTCTCTATTTATTGATCACATTCTAGAATCTGATGTTGTTAATGCGATACGCAACCTGAAAAATACAAAATCGACTAGCCTCGATAACATATCATCCAGTCTTATTAAATCGTGTGCGGTAGAAATATCACCTATATTAGCTGACCTAATAAACGCATCATTAGAAATCGGAAAGTTTCCTGATTGTCTAAAAACGGCGGCTATTATACCCGTTCATAAAAAAGGAGATAACAGTTTAAATAACTATAGGCCCATCGCGCTGCTCAGTACTTTTTCTAAAATCATAGAAAAAATTGTCGCTAACAAAATATACTTATTTTTGGATAAATATACTATACTCGCTAATAATCAATACGGGTTTTGGCCTGGCTTCTAAACCGAAAGTAGGTTAATAAATTTTATACAATACATTAATAATAAGCTAGATATTGGTGAGTATGTAGTAACAATTGCTTTTGACTTGACAAAAGCCTTTGATACCGTATGCCATAAATTTGTAAAAGACAAAATATATTCCTTAGGAATTCGCGGAAACCTAAATGATTGGATATTATCGTATCTTGAGAAAAGAAAACTAGTACTAAAAATTAATCAACTCATATCCTCTCAATATGAAATATCAATGGGCACTCCACAAGGCAGTACACTAGGCCCGTTAATATTCCTTATGTATGTGAATGATCTACCATTGAATATCTCATGTGGAGACACATTTATGTATGCGGATGACGTGTGTATTGTTATCTCAGATCGATGTTCCATTAAACTAAAAGAAAAAGTGCTGCAAGCGATGACTGAATTTAAAAACTGGTGCACAAAAAATCGGCTAATTGGGAATCAATCGAAAAGCATATTAGTTGAATTTAGTAATATAAATAGGGCCAAACTGAATATAAAACTACCCAACCATAAACTCAAAACATCGTCATCATTTAAGTTTTTAGGAACTTTTATTGATGATCGCTTGAGCTGGAGAGAAAATGTGCAGCATGTCTGTAATTTGCTAAATAAAAGTTTCTATATGATTAAAACTTTAAAATACAATGTGTCTATGACAGCACTACTCAATGTTTACAATGCATCCGTATACTCGCATATTTCGTATAACATTGTGTTATACGGTCAATCGACATAAGTATCTCGAGTTTTTATACAGAAAAAAATAATTTTACGATTAATATTTAACATTCCTTTTATGGACTCCTGTCGTGAAATTTTCATTAAAGAAAAACTTGTAACCGTATGCTCAATTTACACATTTAAACTATTATGCCATGTTTTTCGAAATATAACTGAATTTAACAAAAGTAAATACATACATGATCATAACAATAGGCAAAAAAATAATATTTATTTAATCAAACACTATCATAGTTTTTATAAGAAAGCCCCGATCTATGCTGGCTGTCGATTATTTAACAAACTACCTAGAGATTTTAAAGATAGCAAATCTCTACAGTCTTTCAAAAAGAGATTAAAAGATATGTTGATTGCAAAATGCTGTTATACAATCTCAGAATTTAAAGAATTCCTTGCTCAATGATTTTATATCGCATTTATAATTTTAATGTGTGATTATTGTACCCACGCTTATGTTTCTTATATTTTTTATTTTTCATTTGTATTTTGTGTATTTTTAATATATACCACCTGACATGTTCAATCTATATTATATGTAGCTGACTGAATCAATAAATAAATAAATAATAAATACTTACTTACTTACTATTGTGACTTTATGACTGTAAGATACTATAATCACTGACCTTAGTCTATCGTGTCAACTTAACTTAAGACGACGATAGCTAGAGTTTAGTCCATTGTGTCAACTTGACATGAACCGTTATCAGCCGACATTAGACTATCCTGCAACTTAAAATGACATTTAGTTCAATGTATCAAACTTGACACAAATCGACGTCAGCCGACTATTATCAATTTGAGACATATATTATTAGATGGTCATGTTATTGTTTTTCTTTATGACACTTGCGTCACACATTTTGATAGTTTTTACATGTTTTAAACTAACGAGTGTCTTCCACTCCCAGACTAAGCATGAAGTAAAATTTCGAGTTTAGAAAAGCCCCGCGTAGAAAATTTGTCTCGGGTCGCGCAGCGACCCGAGACAAATTTTCACGGGGCTTTTCTAAACTCGAAATTTTACTTTATGCGTCACGCGTATAAACCACTGATTTAAAGTAAAGTTGAAAATATATACTGCTAAGATGTGATAGATATATACTAAGATATAGCGTAAAAATTTAAGAAATATTAATTTGTGAATATTTTGTAAATGCGATAATAATAATAAAAGTAGAACAAATTTAGTTTGAGACACTTTTCCATATTCTTAATATTTAAATCATCATCTCTTTAACAAGGACAGTGCTATGATAGGTTAGGTTAGGTTAGGTTCTAATGGCAGCAGTTAAACCGCTCACTTAGGCCCAAAGGCCATCTTGTGATACCATAAGGGTGAAAAGGAGTCTCCCCTCCCTCCCTACCTATACAAACCAATCCGAGCACCTAATCAACCCGATCAGATTTATCACATCTAGAGGTGAGGTGCCAAGGTACTTGTCCCAGGTAGTGGAGTACCGTCTTTTCCTCCTCCACATCCAGGCATCCTCTGCAAAAGTCGTTGTGCTCAAGACCTATATTTTGTGCATGTCTGTTTAGGAGGCAGTGGTACATGAGGATGCCTACCGCCTTCCTTATGTCGATTCTGCGAAGTGCAATTAATCTGTTTCTGTTTATAGTATCCCATATAGGCCATATCTGCCTTGTTATGAGACGTATCTTCTTCTCTCTATCTATGGTTGACCGATGCTATCATCTTTTTCCTAAGTAGTCTCTTGCATTTCACAAGAAGAATGTAGGTGGAGAGTTCAGTAGACAGGTCCTTCGTTTGTGCCCGCTTCTTTGCAAGGTCGTCGGCAATTGAATTTCCCCTGATATCACTGTGACTAGGTACCCACATAAGCCCCTCGTCACAGTTATTTACAAGCCTATTTAGCGATTTTTTACAGTCTTTGAATACATTTGAGGTGCAGTACGGACTATTCAGTATCTTAATGGCGGCTTGGCTATCAGTAATGAACCTGATGCGGTTCCCCTGACGGTCATTTTTGTGGAGCCAGTCCGCTGCCACTCGGATGGCCATCACTTCTGCCTAAAGAATTTTACAGTGGTTTGGGAGTCTAAAAAACGTTTTGAGGTTGAAATCTTGTAAGAAGATTCCTCCCCCTACTCTGTTTTCAGACTTGGAACCATCCGTAAAGAGCTAGACGTCCTTGCCTTGAATTATCTTGCCCTCTAACCATTTGGTTTTGTCCGGGATGGAAGTGGAGAACTTATTAAGTTCTGGAATGCAGCTGTTAGTCTTCAGGGGGATATCGACAAGCTCATTCAGGATCCTTCCATAGCCCTGTTTGCTAGTGCTCCATATCCCAACTGAGTTGATTCTGATCGCTGTGGTAGCGGCTGCTTATCTGCAGTAGAGGTCGACTGGAGCTAGATTTAGATTTAAATGGGCAAAGTAGTGCAGTTTTACCAGCCGACTAAAAAGACATTTGTAAAATTTTAAAAAAAGTCAAGGGTAACTAGACATTTTGAAAAATGTGAAAAGGGTCGATTTTCTCAAATCTATTTTTCTCTATTATTAACAGACATGGAAAAAAACTATAAGTGGCAAAGTTCTAGATAATTTTACACTAAATAATAACATTTTATAAGCTTTTTTTCTATTGAAAGTAGTTTTCGAGTTTTCGAGATATAACACTTGCATTTTTTTGAATGGAACCATAGTTGGCTATGTCATCATTAGAACAGGATATTTTTCTCTTTAATCAGATATATCACTTCACGTACTTATTTACAAAAATAACTTAGTTATTAAGTATTTTCAATTTTATTTATAAAAAAAAATAGTATTCATGTACTATTTTTTTTATAAATGAAATTGAAAATAATGACTACAATAAAACAATTGAGATTGTTAGTAACAACTTGTTTCATTGTATTTTTGTCAATTAATTTATTGTCAAAACCAACTGTTATTTTATAAAAAATATTTCTTACCTATATCCATTTCATTCTACACATAACCTCCATATTAACTTATTTGACAAAAAATGAACAAACTCCTATACAGGGAGTTCACAAGATTAACTTGAAAATTTGTTTGTGTGTTTTTAAATTGCACGTTAAATCATTGTTTTATACGCGTGGAGCATATTTCAAGTTTAGAAGAGCCCATAAAATTTGTCTCGGGTCGCTACGCGACCCGAGACAAATTTTCACGAGGCTTTTCTAAACTCGAAATTTTACTTCATGCTTAGTCTGGGAGTAGAAACGCTCGTTCGAAACTTCAAACTGAATGCTTTGATAAGAACATTAAATGACTGAAAATGTTTTTCAAGATAATCTAGTTTTCTAAATTTTGTCTCAGGTCGCGCAGCGACCTGAGACAAATTTTCAGGCTTTTCTAAACTCGAAATTTTACTTCATGCGCCAGGCGTACAAAACACTGTTTTGAAGTGAAGTTCAAAAACACACAAATATATCTTTAATCAGAGTAACAGGGAATCAGATATTTAGTCTGTTATCAACGATGTTGTTCAGTGTTGATAATAAATAATTAAGTTTTGAATAGTTTTGTTAAAACAATTAGTAATGATATTTATATGTTGATGGTTGCAAAAAAAGAATAAAATCAAAGGCTCTAGCCGGGTAAGGGGGTCCTCCGGCCCCCGACTGCGATTCGCCTGAGATTTTGTCCACCTATTTGAATGTAAAAAAGATTATTATCTACCGAGTATCAGCCTGAAAAACCAATATCACAAATATTTATTGCGAATAAACCGTTTTTTTCACGTTTAAATTAAACATTCTCATAAAATAATTTTTTGTCGGAATTCATTGTGTCTGGTGGCAACTTTTTATTAATGAATGCATTAAATACATTCAAAATTTGATGTTTACGTGATTTCCGATGTACAAGTGGAGTACTAACTTGAGTGAAATCGATTTTTTCTTGAAAAAATGGGTACGAAAAATGTGTTTTTTCATCTTTATTCACCTAATGTTTGGACTTCCTGAACGAATATAAAAAAGGGTTACTCATGAAATGTGCAGAATTTCATAAGCTTTCGAGTCCTGGAAACCGCAATCTTGTATGACTTGATGTACGACCTGGCGGGCCTATTTTGTAATCGTACTTTTTGTCAAATTTTACGTATTTTCCGTATTATAAATGTTATTGTACTTCAGTTTATTTCTAGAACTTTCATATTGTTGAAATTAATGTAAATCAATAGAATAATGATTTAATAAAATTACAATGATTATTTTGATTCATTAAAAAATGTAATCATCAATTTACACAACAATAATTAGTCATATAATGATAACACCAATTTCAAATTCAAATTACCCTACGCTGCGCGCTTAACCAGTAAGTATTGCTTAATTCAAACGCGTTTTGGTGCCTAATTTAAGCAGTTGCCTAATTCGAAGTTGCTTATTTCAAGCTTCGAGTGTATATTTGAACATATTGGCAGGTTTTCTATTTTTATCCCCTCAAACTTCCGCGCTAATTGCACCAGTGCGATTATAATTGTTCAAATACTTGAGTGCGGTCCGCTCTGCTTACCGACCGAGTGGTAACTCCCTAGCACTAGTCAACAGAGGGCGACACAATCACGCTGCGCGTTGCCCGCGTTCGCGCACAACCGCCTCCCATACACACTTTGTTTGGTTTCGTGCAGCACACACCAATGAACCTTTTCTCAACAGATATTTATGACCGTCAAGGTGAGTAATTATTTGTTTTATTGTAAAAGGCTGTGGATTATAAAAAGGAATAAAGTAAAGGATTGTGGAAGTGTTCCATTCCAGTTGGACCAAAAGCCGACGTGCTACAGTGGATTGGCCGGAACCACAACCAGGCACCGCCGGTGATACTGGACCAGGGCTTCAAGCACGGGGGGAACAACGCGGCCAAGACGACGTCTTGTCTCGACCCTCCCGGGCCAGGACGACGACTCGTTCATCTCCAGCTTCGAGAACGGACTGCTGACCTGGTACAACGGCAACGTGCTGGAGTCCCAGGAGTTCGACCCCTCGGAGAAGTGCCTGAAGGTCCTGGTCACCGGCAAGCACATGCAGTCCATCCTCGACGTGAGTAATTAAAATATCTATTATTAAGTTGTTTTCGATATACTTACGTAAATGTCGTAATAGTTGGAATTTCAATAGTTGGAAATTAAATTATAACCTAAAATACGTTAATTTGTTCTTTCATTAAACATGAGTTTTTGTATAAATAATTTTATTCTATAATTGTTGCAGGTTTGAAATGTCAGACAAACAGGTTCGGGATGGTCGAAGATGTATACGATGCAATGTTCTTCTTCGTGCTACAGTTGGTCAAAGAAAAGTAATTGGCACAGTCGAGGAAGTCGAATTTTTCTCTCGATTGTTGAACCAAGCTGTTTCACAATATGATCAGCTATGTTCGAAGTGCCGGTTATGGACCACTAGGCCATCGACACGATCATCAGTTGACTCCGGGAATGATCTACAACAGAGTGCAGATGACAATTCTCTCAGCACGGCGCCACCGGCAGAACCCCTATCATCGCAGTCGACTACTACCACAGATACACCTGATTCAATGTCTTCGCTCAACGATCCAAGTTTTGTTGAATCTTTAGAAGAGGTTCCAGAGGAAACGGTTGAAATGCTAATCGACAGAACCGCTACCTCCCACAGACGCTGCTGCGTTTGTCTTCAAAGTGGTCGTCAGATGAAAGTCGTCCCACTTGACGCTCGTGTTCAAGTTTTTGTTAAAAAGCGTATTTTTATACCAAAAGGTAACAGATGTTGCGAAGAACACATGATCAAAACCCGTATTTATGAAGACGAAATTGACAAAATTGCGACCTATTCCAATGTATCACACATCGAGAAATCTGAATTGTTGCAGTTTCTTAACCAGATGTCCAATAATTGTAACAGTACTATGCACGAGCAGATTGGACAGTTTTCCCTTTCAGACGAACGTTTGCGTGCATTCACCGGGTTAGACTGGAATCAAGTTCAGGAATTGCAACAAAAGTTGACTTCCATGAGGAATACGGGAAACAGATCTTCTTTGCAAGCCTTAATTGTGTTTTTGTTTAAGCTAAAAACCGGAAACTCGAATGATGTGTTAGCTTCAATTTTGGGTTTGAAAAGTGTTCAGAGTGTATCGCATTTCTGCGAATCTGTTAGAGATTCATTCGAGAAAGATGTTTTACCGCGCGAGTTTGGTGTTGATTCATGTAGCAGAGAAGATCTTATTGCGAACCATACATCCTCCTATGTAAAAAGTTTGCATAATTTGGAAAACAGATTAGTGCTTATAATGGACGGTACGTACATCAGACACGAGAAGAGCGTAAATAATCACTATCAGAGAATTTCGTATTCCGGGCAGAAAAAGGTTCCTTTATGCAAACCTTTTACGATTTGCGCTACTGACGGGTATGTTGTGGAAATTGGTGGTCCTTATTTAGGGACTCAAAACGATGCTTATATACTGAAGGATATGTTGTCAGATCCTAACGGAATAAGGAAACTTTTGAAGAAAGGCGACGTTTTTATACTAGATCGGGGATTCAGGGACATACATAAACAGCTTGAAGATGATGGTTTCATTGTCCTCATGCCAGCGTTAAAAGGCAAGAGGAATCAGCTGACGGCCAAAGAGTCAAACGATTCCCGTCTTGTAACAAAATTAAGATGGGTTGTGGAAGCCGTTCACGGCATTATTGGCAAACAGTTTAAATTACTACACCACCAATTAGATAACAAACTCTTGCCTGTTGTCGGAACATACGTTAAAATAGCTTGTTTTATCAATAACTTGTACGGGAAACGGTTAAATTCAGATGTTGGGTTGGAGGATGATATTGTAAGGTATATCAATGCGAGAAAAGATTTCGAAAATACACTTACGGAAGAGGTTGCGTTCAATTTTTAAAGAAATCAGTTCTTCTGATATCTTAGATTTCCCCGAATTAACCGAAGAAGAATTAATTATTTTCTTCACGGGGACATATCAACTAGCACAGTCGGTCTCCTATCTGGCTGAAATGATGGGGGATAACGATGAGATTCACCTTAGCTATTATAAACCGAGACAAAATGTGCTAAAAATTATCATCCAATCACGTCACATCAATCGAAAACAGTACAAAGTATTCATTGAATATGACCCGGATTTATTTGGGGTTGACAGTATTCGACAATACACATGCGACTGTGCAAATGGATTGCGAACCATTGGTTGCTGTTCGCATGTTGCGACTGTGATTTACTATTTATCTCATGCAAGGTACCTATCGCGCATAGTTAGGCCCGCTGCGATTTTATCAAAGATTTTCAATCGAAACAATATTGATCCTGTGATTAACGATGACAGCGACGACGATTAGAATAAGGCTAATTAGTAGGTACATGTATACAAACCATTCTCGACAAAAAATGTAAAATGCGCTAGTAATAAACATTCAGCTAATTATACAATAAGGTTCCATCATTTATCTATCAAGTTACTTTAATTTTAACAACATGAAAGTTCTAGAAATAAACTGAAGTAAAATAACATTTTATAATACGGAAAATATGAAAAATTTGACAAAAAGTACGATTACAAAATAGGCTCGCCAGGTCGTACATCAAATCATACAAGGTTGCGGTTTCCAGGACTCGAAAGCTTATGAAATTCTGCACATTTCATGAGTAACCCTTTTTTATATTCGTTCAGGAAGTCCAAAAATTAGGTGAATAAAGATGAAAAAACACATTTTTCGTACCCATTTTTTTCAAGAAAAAATCGACTTCACTCAAGTTAGTACTCCACTTGTACATCGGAAATCACGTAAACATCAAATTTTGAATGTATTTAATGCATTCATTAATAAAAAGTTGCCACCAGACACAATGAATTCCGACAAAAAATTATTTTATGAGAATGTTTAATTTAAACGTGAAAAAAACGGTTTTTTCGCAATAACTAAGTAACTTGTGATATTGGTTTTTCAGGCTGATACTCGGTAGATAATAATCTTTTTTACATTCAAATAGGTGGACAAAATCTCAGGCGAATCGCAGTCGGGGGCCGGAGGACCCCCTTACCCGGCTAGAGCCTTTATTCTCAAAGGATTTGTATTCGTGATTCGAAAAAACGAGATTCGAATCTTTGATTCGAATCATATTTATCTATTACGAATCCTTTATTCGAGATTCGTGATTCGAATCATATAAGGTGATTCGGATTCGTGATTTGAATTATTTTTACGAGGATTCGTCCCAGCTCTGATATGGAACTGTGTGCGTGTAAAAGCATAAGTTAGATTAAGAATTACTAGATGGCGCTAGATCGAGCCTCAAAACAAAGACAACTGTCTTCTTTCATTGCTACGATAAACGTCACTTTTTTTGGGGGGGGGGAGGAGGAGAAAATCCTTATGGATACCTTCTGTTGTCCTGCCCACGGATGGGAGGGATAACAGTAGGTTATGTCAGACTCTTACTGACTAAAGCCCCCTCTTGTACGTCAAGCCAATAAAGAACTTTTTATACTTTATAGGAAAAAGGCATTTGGCTTTGTAGAAATTGACTGGTGTGAGTACTATAGCAGTATTCATATATTGGTTTCGGGTGGGATAAACGTCACGACAACGTAGTGTCATTATATTAAGGATAAAGATCATTACGGTTAAAACTTATTGTTGCGCCATCTATTTGTTTATATTTTGGCTACAAACATCCATTCTTTGTTGTTTGGGATTCACTTAAGAAGGACATTTTGTGGCTTAAGCTGTTTACTCATTTTTTTATCAATAATTACATTTAATTAATTTCTTGTAATGGCTTTTTTGACATGCATTTAATTTGAATGTTTAACAATTTAGTGAACATTTTCCGTTTGACAGAACATTTCTTATTAATTTCTCAATTCCATCTTTTATTTTGAAAAATTTAGCATTTTGGTAACCCAAACGAACTACTAATTTCATTCCGGTGTTCTCGGTTATTTTTATGAATCAGCGCCAGGGCGCACAATGGAGCCGCATTAACATTTAAATGAGATTTTAATTTGAATTGCCGGAGACGAGAACTCGGAATATACGAGAAACACAAAAAAAATCTGATTGTCTTCAGGGGAAAATTACCTTCTGAATTTTAACAGCACTGCACTCTCTTGATAATAACTTTTAATATTATCTGTTTTTTTTTTTTTATTAAAAAATAATTATTAATTTTATCATTTTGATACAGCAATTTGTTCAAGTATTAGTTTCATGTTGATTTTTTTAAGATAAACGTTATTAATGTCCTTTACTCGCGTGTGTTGCAGGGTTCAGCGTTTTCGATGGTTTCTTCAAGTACCATAAATATAAATAAAAGACAAAAACTAATATATACTTTTATAGCTCTTTTTTGGAGCATATTTCATGTGCTAACTCAACATTTGTCTATCTTTAATTGTTTTCGAGTTATACGTGAAAACTCAAAGTTTGGCCATTTTGAAATATTTAAATAAACTTTTTATTTAAAAAAATATTGACATGTGGTTAACACTTTCTTTAATAGAATATGCTAATCATATCAGATGTTGCTTAGGTGCAACCTTTAGTTATTTTCTTTTTAGTGGTGTGCAATCATTTTTCATCTAATGTGCTCTGAGTGTGCTCTGAGTTTTCTGGTTTAATTTGGTGGTTTAAACACGCTGGAAAATTGTAAAGATTGGAATAATAATAGCTGTAGTAGTTGCAGCGACGGTGAGTGATTTTCACAGAAAAATAGTGAATAGTGCATTAGATATTAGCCTATTTGAGTGGGTGAATTTCCACATTAAATGCGCCTCTCAATGTTGCGGACAGAAGAAACAACAATCGTCCGTCGCGCTCCACGACCGATTTATTATTTATCATTTGAGGTCATTGACCTATCTACAACCCAGTTAATTAAAACTAAATTCAATATTAAATTCAACGTTACTCCCTACTTCCTATGTTCTCCAGTGTATTACCTTCCATTTATTTATTTATTTATTTATTTAACGGATTCACCTTTTTTATAATTGCTTACAAAAATAATATATATATATATATATATATATATACAAATTTTCCTAAAATAGAATAAATAAAATAATCTAATCTAGAAATTACAAATTAAACGTTATATTGGTAGAATTTAACAATCATTTTAAAAACTCTGAAAATAGGCACCTATTAATGAAATCTTGAATTAATTAGCTGTTTACATGAACGTAGGGACATATGAAACAAGTCAAAATCGGGAACACAATATAAAGTATTTAAGTTTCTAACAATTATTTCAAGTGGTGAAAAATATCCATAATTAGTCCGATGAAAATTGAGTCGAAATAACGGAGCGTTCCGAAGGTTTATACCATGCGGATACACGTTGACATTCAATAAAGTTACGAGGCCAGGAGCATTAACATAGCCATTCAAAAGTTTGTGGATAAAGCAGATTCCTGATATTGTATGACGCCCCTGAATTGACTTTAGATTGATATTCTCATTAAATCTATAAGATAGATATCTAACAAATCGTTTCTGGATCATTTCCAATTTTAGAATGTGCACATTATAATATGGAAACCACACCAAAAATCCATACTCAAGAGTAGATCGTACAAATGAGTTGTAAAGAACCAGAAAAGTTCTCATATTAAAATGTTTACCATTTCGCATGATAAAACCTAAAGAACGCATTGCTTTTCCACATGCGGCCTTCATATTCACTAAAAAATTTAATGCACTGTCGAAATGGACACCTAGGTCTTTAATGGTATCCACCCTTTCAAGAATCACATTATCGATCATATAACCATAGTTTATATGTATTTTGTGTTTGTTAAAACTTATTAATTTACACTTGCCTATTACACTTAGACACATTATTAATATCCGCTTGTAGTTCCTCGCAGTCAATAATAGATTTTACTTCGTGTAGAATTTTCATGTCATCTGCATACAGGTAACATCTGGAGAATTTTAAATAATCAGTGATGTCGTTAATTAAAATAAGAAATAGAATTGGGCCACAGTGGCTACCCTGCGGCACACCAGACGTTACCTGTATGTCTTCAGACATGAAACTTCCAACTTTGTCATTTTGTATACGAGTTGTAAGGTAGGACCGAAACCAATTTAAAACACTTGCACAAAAACCATAAGCACTCATTTTTGAAAGTAAGATCGAATGATTCACTTTATCGAACGCCTTGGAGAAGTCCGTATAAATGACTTCCAATTGACCTCTTTCCTCCAAGACGGTCAGAATATCAGATTGAAATTCTAATAGGTTTGTACTGGTTGATCTTCCTCCATAGAATCCGTGCTGCTCCTTTACAATAATACTTTTTGCCATCCAGAATAATTGCCGTGATATGAGTTTATCTAAAATCTTTGGAATATGTGATTGGATTGCGACTCCTCGATAATTCGAAATAACGTCTTTACTGCCAGCCTTATGAATTGGAATCAAAAAACTCCTTTTCCAAATTTGTGGAAATGATTCTTGTTCAAGCGAATTAGCGAATATCGAATGTAGTGGTTTTGATAAAGTACACACACATCTTGAAAGAAACGCTGCAGAAACACCATCTGGTCCAAACGCTGTACTATTTCCTAACGAGCTCAACTCATTAAATACTTCATCTAGGTTTATTTTTAATTTATTATTATTGACAAGTTTGACAACATTAAAATTGCCTGATTTAGTACTCATACCCTTATAAGTCTCCGCAAAAAAATCTTCAAAGCCAGCTGAAATACTTGGGCCGTTATCTAGAACCTCATCCCCTGATATCATTCTATTCGGGATGCCATTGGTTTTTTTTTTAGCTTAGAAATATGATTCCAGAAGTGACGTGGATTCAAGCATATATCGGTTTCGATTTTATCAATATAAGCTTTATGAAGTTAAGAACTTAAATGTTTACATTGATCGCGCAATAAACTGAATTTATTGTAATCATGTGGTAGCCCGGTTTTCTTGAAAGTTACATGGGCTTCTTTTTTACATTTTAATAAACTTATTAGATGTTTGTCAAACCAAACAGGGTAGTTGCTACAATATTTCTTTTTACGAGGAACATATAATCAAATTGCTTTATCTATACAAAATTCCATTTGTTTCTGGATCTCGCCTAGCTATGGAAAAGTGACAGTTTAAGTATTGTAAATGGGGCTGGTTGTGTTTTAAATCAGGGTTTTTAAATGTCACTGTCAGATGTTCGATTTTAAGGTTATAATTTCTGACTATTGTGATCTTACACTGTTGCCTGTTTTACAAATTTTCAGATATAAAAGGATAATAATATGCAGTTTTAAGATTAACAAAATTTACTACTTGGTTTTTGTACATACAAACACAGCAATAATATTGTATATAACAAATATAATGAATTCGGCTCTGCAAATTTATTTCGTCATCCATTTGGATTTCTCGCTTGGGTCTTCCCGTTAACACATGTTGATCAACTCCATCCATCCACCTTAATTTTGGTCATTCTCTCTTCTGTTGGCCCTCAGTATTTTTTTGTAGAATTGCAAATTTATTCCCACCCTCTTGTGATACTGATAATTTTCATGTCAAACAATTTTTAAGCCCTCATTCCACTTTTATTATTTGGTCAAGAGAACCTGCATCTGAATCTTCTGATGTTTGTTCTGAGTCAGATTCCCCAAGCGAAATAATAAAAGGAGGAATGGTTTCAAAAGAAAGGTTCCCCATGTGTTTTGTCCAGTCATCCGAAATAAGTTTTTGACAATGATCACAGAAATTTTGCCACACATCGGATGTACATTTTGAGAGAGACTCAAGCCATAAATTCTGAACACGATCCTTAGATGGTTGCTTAGAATTTATGTGCTTATTGTAGTAAGTCTTACAAAACCCCCATGCCATTTCAATTGGATTGTATTGACAAAGGTATGGCGGTAATCTAAGAACTTCGTGCCCGTTCTCTCTCAAAATGTCATCAACTACGTAAATTTTGTCATTTGATCGAAAAGGTATAAATAAAGCCCATAGTTCCTTTTTGGTTAATTTTGGATTGAATTTTACATTGTGTTTAACCAACCACTCCTGCATTTCGCATTTCTTACAAGAAAATGAAGGAGTTTTGTCTAATTGCACAGAATGATATGCAGCATTATCCATAATAACTACACATTTCCCTGAAAGCTTAGCCAAAGCAGGAATAAGTTGATTAACCACTTAATTTTGAAAAGTATTACCATCCATTGTGGCATGGTAATCTCGGTCATTGTTTTTCGAATGTAATAAAAAATCGCACCCATCCAAAAACCCACCCCTATACCCAGCATGTAGAATGGTGAAGCGTTTGCCTTCATTTTTGAATTTAGTTGGATTACTTTTTATATCTGTTTCATGTACCCTGCGTCGAACCACGGATCCATTCTGATATATCCATGTTTCATCCAGGTATACGAATTGGATATCTTCACTGGAATTTTGATACTGTAAAAATTTTCTAAGGAAAATAATTTTAGCTGCAACAACATGTTTTTGTTCACAGAGAATTTTGCGCCCATTAATTAATTTGAATTTATACCCCATACTTATGATATCATAAATTATTGCAACACTGTTAAAATAAGGAATCAGGAGTGCCAATTATTAAAAAATGTAAATGTTGATACTGCAACATAACAACACGAAAGCATGGCTAGGCGAGATCCAGAAACAAATGGAACGGTGTATATGTACATGTAGAATGCATCAGTCATTTCATCAATGTTTTTATTTTGAAATACACTCTCCCACTCGATTGACGCAAGGTAATAATTAATTGCATCTTAATTAGCTTTTGAAAAGTCAGGTATTACATTATGATCATTTAAGGGGCAGAATATTTCTGATATGCGTATATTTACATTCATCGAATTGTGATGAAGCGACGGCTTACTGAGAGAATCATCGGATAAACATACATCAAATTCATGATAATCCGTAAATATAAGGTCTAGAAATCTCCTATTAGCATTACATATTGAATTAATTTGGTTCAAGTTCATTAAATTATAAGTATTTAAAAAAATATTACTGTTTTCGTTAATCACGCCGTTGGGTACACAGTTTTGTTTATTCATTGTCCATAATAAATTTGGAAGAATAAAGTCGCCATATATTATAAATTTAGAATCACTATGCTTTAAGTATAGTTTTTCTAAAATATGACAGTGTTCAACGTAAGAGTCTATAGGTGAACTTGGTGGAATGTATACGCTACCAATTATAATTTTAGTTTCATTTAGCTTTATGCATACAAATATATGTTCGATGTTTTCTTCCCGAATATCAATTTTGTAGGATTTAATATTATTTTTGACAGCTATAAGCACTCCTCCTCCATGGTTTTTGTTACTTGTTTTAGATTAACGATCTACTCTGAATATCGTATAGTTGTTAAATCCCAATTCGCAATCGCTTATATTGTCGTCCAGCCAAGTCTCAGCCAATATTATTATCTCATAAGAGGAGCAGTTTACATTATGCATGATATCACTTATTTTAGATTTCATTCCACCAACGTTTTGATAATACGTATTTAGTTTTTTATCAGTTTATTATGAGAATTAGTTTTTGTCCCTTTGCAGATAGTTGGGCGATTGTTAATAAACTTTATATAAATTCCTGATTCACCATTCTGCTTACGAGTATCAAGTTCCTGATATACTAGTTTATGTTCGTTTCGTTGAATGTTTGTTAAGTCTGCGTTAATTTTGATATCAGATATAGGACTGGTCACTTTAGAGCGATTTTTTAACAATGTGAGAACATGTTCACGACTCGGTAAAGATATTAAAAGAGGTCTGGGTTTATTTAATATATTATCGGTGTTTTTACCAATTCGTATAGCATTTGTAGGCTCAATGTTATTTATAAAAGCAGCTGTTAACAGATTAAACTGCGTAATGTCATATTTCTTTCTATCCTTACTATCAACAGATTTCGATTCCGGAAGATTATAAATAATTATATTGCGACTACGGCGATCTCTCTCAGAAAGTTCATTAACTATATGTTCCTTATTTAGTTTGGGTCACTCTGTGTACTTAAGTCACCGTGAAGACCCTCACAGATGTGAAGAGCGTGCTTCATTGTTTTTTTCCTAAATTCATTTCCTTCTCCTTATTTATAAACTAAATACAACAAACAACATCATTGTTTCTATATTGCTCGACTTGCAGTAGTTATATTACAAATAAATTATGGGGTTCTATATCTGCAGCGAATGCAACAATAATATTAACCCTAACTCATTATATTTAAAATGCGAGTCATGTCATAAGTGGTTTCACTCAAAATGCACTAATCTATCTGCAAACGATATAAATAAACTGAAGAAAGACAAAGTAACTTCTTTGCTTCTACTAAATGCTGTTCAGCAAATACGTTCAACAATAGCCAAATCATCCAATTGGAAAATGTGATTGAGAAACTACTAAAAAAGTATTTCGACTCTCTCAAAACAGAAATACGAACAACAAGTACACAATTTCAAAATAAACTAACTTTGTTTGAAACACAACTTACGGAACTTCATAATAAATTCGTTTAAACCAAATGAAAAATCATGTGATTAACAATGGAACCGGCACTGCCATTTCTAGCTCAGTTGTTAGCGACGTTGTTTATGAAATCACAGAAAACGCAATTTATTAATATACAGGGTAAGTCACTAAGCGGAAATCGGTTTATAGTGAGCGTATCGTTGAAAATAGCAAAAAAGTTTCAAATAAAAGTTGTTCAGAATCAAGTTTTTCATAACCCAAAATTATTGCTAAATATGGCGGCCTTGCGGTTATACCGGAAGTGAACACCAACTTCCTTATTTTAAATAGAACACCCTATATATTTTTACATTTTTAGATTGCTCGTTAAAAATAAACAGAAGTTTATGCACACAACATTCGGTCTTAGTTGAACCGTTTTCTAGTTATTTCATTTTCTTTTGATAAATTTGACGATTTTAGAGCTCGACGCCATTAACAATATCTTCAAAACGAAATAAGTCAGATCCAAAACCGTAAGCCGGGGTTTTGGATTTGGGAAGAAATGTAGTATTTGTTTAGGTTTTTGCCATTAGTCAGATTTTCTAAATTGAACTGAGTCCGGCGACGGTATTCTTCAGTACTTCATAGATGCATAAGTTCATTTTTTTAAATAGAACCATCTATCTTAAGATACTTTATCTGATGCGAAATTAAATTTCCTTTTTATTGATACCTGGTTGTTGCCATATCCTTTCAACAGTTTTTGAGAAATTTGCGATTTTGTAAAAATTTTAAAATATTTCGTATTATCGCGTTAGCTCTAGATACTGATTACGTTTGGTGATTTTGTTTTAACATTCAGTTAGTCGTTGAGATATTCCCTGTTTTTTTTTAAGTTCATTTTAAAGCTATAAACAAGTGATTTCCACTCCCAGACTAAGCATGAAGTAAAATTTCGACCCGAGACAAATTTTCTGGGCTTTTCTAAACTCGAAATTTTACTTCATGCGCCACGCGTATAAATCACTCAAATATTGTGAAATTTATGTATATTCGAACTTCGCTTAAAATCTGTGTTTTATACGCGTGGCGCATGAAGTAAAATTTCGAGTTTAGAAACGCCCAGAAAATTTGTCTCGGGTCGCTGCGCGACCCGAGACAAATTTTCACGGGGTTTTTCTAAACTCGAAATTTTACTTCATGCTTAGTCTGGGAGTGGACAACACTCGTTTAAAGCTTCAAAGAGAACTCTTTTAAAAATCAACGAATGTCAGAAAATTTACAGCTTATGCATGTTTACCTAAAGTTTACCATGAAGTAACCACATTTAAATTCAGCGCGCATTTGTGACGTAAACGATCCCTACCCTCACTCTAAAATCTTCGATTCTGTCGATCTTTCTTACCGTATACTCGACCGTCTTTAGAATACACATTAAATGGATGTTTCACGAACAAACAAAAAAAAAACGAATTTTCTACTTTTTAATGTCTGAATACACCATTTGTACTTAAAATATAAGATTTGGTTTAATGATTGAGGTAGTTTAGTTTTTATTATATATATTATACTGGGAAACTTCTAGGGGGCTATTCATAGCACCGATGCAATTTGTCATCGGTGACAAGTTGCACTGAAATGGCGTCATTTTACTTCATACGATTTGGTAAATTCTTCCCGAAATGACGTCATTTTAGTGCGACTTCTCACCGATGACAAATTGCATCTGTGCTGTGAATAGCCCCCTGAAATGTCAAAATTTATTACATAAAAGTTAGTCATTAAGTATAAATGTAGCGAATGCCGCTGAATTTGGATATCTCCGATCGGCAAAACGTTGGGCATACATTCTTGAAGCAAGTAATGTATTTCCATCAGCACTGCCCAAGCTGTAGACCATACCAATCAGTTCTACTTGAGAAAACATATTCGGTTTTTTTTATTGCAAGATTTGGCCAAAATAATCTAAACTGACATTTGTCCGACATGCGAGTCAAAACAAAATCACCAAACGTCATCAGTATCCAGGGCTAACGCGATAATACGAAATGTATTAAAATTTTTACAAAATCGCAAATTTCTCAAAAACTGTTGGATGGATATGGCAACAACCCGGTATCAATAAAATGGAAATTTAATTTTGCATCAGATATAGTGTCACAAGATATATGGTTCCCTTTAAAAAATGAAGTTATGCATGTTTGAAGTACTGCAGAATACCGTCGACCGACTCGGCTCAATTTAGAAAATCTGACTAATGGCAAAAACCTAAAAAAATACTACATTTGTTTCCGAATCCAAAAGCGTAAGCCGCACAACTCTGACTTATTTCGTTTTGAAGATATTGTTAATGGCGTCGAGCTCTGAAATCGTCAAATTTATCAAAAAAAAAATGAAATAACTCGAAAACGGTTCAACTGAGACCCAATGTTGTGTGAATAAACTTATGTTTATTTATAACGAGCAATCCAAAAATGTTAAAATATAAAGGGTGTTTAATTTAAAATAAGGAAGTTGGTGTTTACTACCGGTATAATAATAATAATAATAATAATAATAATAATAATAATAATAATGTTTATTTATGTTAAAGCAGTGCTTACATACGTCAAGGAGTACAGTATTTGTGATAATATAATAAAAAATAGAAAAAACACACATATAAAAAATAAAAAATCTTAAGAATATTGTTTACATAAAAATTAAAAATATATCAGCGATATATAATTACCATATACCTACATCGCAGCTAGAACGTATACTTTAGAAAGTCCTCTGTGGTATAGAATGCATTCTCAATAAGTAAAGACTTGATTTCATTTTTAAATTGTATTATATCAAGTACCCTAAGCCTGTGTGGTAAATGATTAAAAAATTTCAGACCGTAATAGTTTTCACAATTCCTAGATCTTTGTAGCCTAAGATTCGGAATACTTAGGTTACTCCTAGTTCTCGTATGATAATTGTGATTTTGTTGATTTATTTTGTTATCGTCGTGATATGATTTGATTAATAACAGACTTTGTAATATATACAGGCAAGGTAGTGTTAATATTTTTAACATTATGAATACCGGTTTGCAGTCAGCTTGGTAGCCTAGGTTAAACAATATGCGTACCACTTTCCTCTGAATGCCAAATAGCCTATGCCTGATTGTGGAATGTCCCCATGCCACAATATTGTAAGAGAGATGTGACTGGAACAGAGAGAAGTATGCCGTTCTTAACATACGAGGTGTAATGTTGTTTTTAAGTCCTCTAATGACAAATACGCTTTTGTTTAACTTTGCTGCTAGTGCATCAGCTTGACTATTCCACAATAATTGATCATCAATATGAATACCCAGGAACCTGACCGTTTTGTGTTGATAAGGCTGCTGCGTGTTCAAACTGTAAATGGCTGTTTCTATTTTATTGGAATTCAGAGTCAAGAGGTTAGCATTGAACCAAATTTTTGCTTTTTCAAGAAGATTTTTGTTTTCGTGCAAACCGGAATTCAAGTTTTGTGAGGAATTGACAATTGTTGTATCGTCCGCAAATAGCACAACTTTACAATTTGACATATAATTAGGAAAATCATTAATAAACAATAAGAACAGTAAAGGTCCTAAGGTTGACCCTTGTGGGACACCGCACTTGATTTCAAGCAATTCCGACATTTTGCCATTGTGAATCACAGACTGTAATCTATTTGAAAGAAATGATATTAATAATCTACAACTAGGTGGGCTGAAGTTATACATATATAATGTTCTCAGTAATATTGTATGAGAAACACAGTCAAACGCTTTCGAGAGGTCTAAGTATGAGGCGAACATATACTCACCTTTCTCAAATGATGCAATAATACTCTGGCACAGATCTAATATTGCATCGGTTGTTGATTTACCTTGTCTAAACCCATATTGATTGTCGCTTAGGGAGTTATTTTCCTCAAAATGTTCAATAATTTGTTTAAACAAAATTTTCTCTACTATTTTCGAGAAAATGGGAGGAATACTGATCGGTCGATAATTAATACAATCATTTGGATCACCTTTTTTGTGCAGTGGTATTACTTTTGTTATTTTGAGCACATCCGGATACTTACCAGTCTCAATGATCGAGTTAATAAGTTTAGTGAATGGCTCAATAATAACATCAACAACATCTTTTATTAATTGAATTGTTATACCGTATATGTCGCCACACGCGCTAGACCTTATCTCATTGACCATGTCTCTCACACATACTTGAGATACTAGCCGAAAGTTAAATTGTGAGAGATCACATGATATGTTTGAAATTACTAAATCTATAGGATCAATATCACAGACAGGTAGTTGCTTAGTAATCACATTTGGAATATTAATAAAATAATCATTAAATGAACTGGGTGCTATATCACATTTTTTTATCACAGATGGTTTGTTATTTATTTGGTTATTAATGATATTCCACATTGCTTTTATTGGGCTATTTGCTGAAGCCACCAATCTATCATTTGCACAAATTTTAGCTGTTCTTATTGCCTCTTTATAATCACGCTGGAGTTTTGTTTTTAGTTCTTTCATTCCAGCGTTATTAATTCTAGCACTAGCTTCATGGACAAGGTTTAGTTGTTCCCGCATTTTTTTCAAATCATCATTGAACCAATTACTCCCTTGGCTGTTCTTATTATTTTGTTTAACTTTTGTAGGAAAACATGCTTCAAAAGTATCTCTAATTATGTCAACAAATATTTGCCATGACGAATTAGTATCACGACTGCTAACAAAATCCCAATTAGTACGATTTAAAGAATTGTAGAAATTATATTTACCCAAAGACGTAATTGGACGAACAATTCTATAACTGTATAACCGCAAGGCCGCCATATTTAGCAATAATTTTAGGTTATGAAAAACTTGATTCTGAACAACTTTTATTTGAAACTTTTTTTGCTATTTTCAACGATACGCCCACTATAAACCGATAATAATAATAATAATAATAATAATACAAATTTACTCAAAGAAAATGGTACACAATCATATAACAACATACAAAATGTAACATGTTTGAAACGTTAAAATAGAAAAAAAAAAGATAAATAACAACTTATCCGCTAAAATAGTCAGTAAATTCTTTAACTGAATACGGTTCTATATTTAAAATCAAATCGAATACTGCTGACCTGAATTTGTTAGAGCACGTGATTGTTTTAATTTCGTTTGGTAAAATGTTATAAAGTTTGGTGCATGCGTAGAATGCTGTTTTTTCTGTCAGTGACAATTTATGACTTGGATATTTCAAGTGATACCTACATATAGAAGTTGTTCGCTTACTTTTTTCAAAATAAATGATGTGAGTAGAACAAAATTTGAGACATTCAAAAACATATAAGCCGGGAACTGTGAGTAGACGATTCTCTTTGAATTTGCTGCGGCAAGAGTATTGATAAGAGTAATTGAAAATTATTCTTAGCGCTTGCTTTTGCAAAATGAAAATTCTATTAAGTTCAGATGATCCTCCCCAGTATTATTCCAAATCGAATATGCGAGATGAACATGGCATGATACACGTCTACTAAGGCCTTTATTGTTACAATGTCTTTAAGTTTCCGCAGACAAAATCATTTCGCACTTAGTTTTTTACTGAGGTTTTCAATATGACATTTCCAATTGAGATTTTCATCCAATTGTACTCCTAAAAAACGAATATTAAAGTTTAAGATTATTTCTTGATTGTTCAGATTAAATTTGTTTATGTTGTAATTATTTTTCTTCTTGCTTGCCTTAAATACAATGAAATGAGTTTTACTCTCATTTAAGATCATTTCATTGTTCATGCACCAATTTTTAATGTCGTTAAGTGTTAAAGTTAATTTGTTTTGTAATGCACCTACATTGTTAGAAGAAATTATGAGATTGGTGTCATCTGCATAGATGGAAATGTAACTATTGTTAACTGATTCTAATAAAAACAGATCATTTAGGTAAAATATAAACAAGATTGGGCCAAGCACACTACCCTGTGCCACTCCTCTCTTAAGGATTAAATTATTGGATCTCACTGATTGACCATTTTTGGTTATTTCCACTGATTGCCTCCTGTCGGTTAAGTACGATTTGAACCAGTCGTTTGTTATACCGCGTACACCGTATTGGTTCAATTTATCTAAGAGTATAATGTGGTTAATGGAGTCAAACGCACATGAAAAATCTAAAAAAACACCACATGTTATCTCTCCGTTTTCTAGAGAGGACATTATATGTTTTATGAATTTAAACAAAGCTAAATCGATATTTGTGTTGGGTAGATAACCGTGCTGTCTCAAATCAAACATTTTATATTTCTTGAAAAAGTGTGTTAACCTATCTGCTATTAGCGATTCAAATAGTTTAGAGAAACTAGTTAGCATTGTAATCGGTCTGTAGTTGTCCAAGTCGTGCTTGTCACCTTTATTGTGTAACGGTTTTATTAGTCCGTATTTCAAAATTTGGGGGAATGTTGTTTCTTGCATAGAGATGTTAAATAGTTGTGCCAGTGGTTCAGCTAGTAGGTGGATTATTTTTTTCAATAAAAATTAGACACATTATCGATTCCCGCACTTTTTTTGTTTTTGATGTTTTTTGTTTTTGTTATTAATTCTTTGGGCGACATAGGTAGAAAATACATGGAGTTGGTTTGCATTGGAATAATATTGGTATATTTAAGCTGAGGCGAAGCGGCAACTAATCGGTCGGATTTATTAGTGAAGTTGTTGTTAAAATCGTTAACCAATTTGATAACGTTTTCATCACCTGTAATTACTTCTTTCCCCGGCCTTCGTTATATGTTGTGTTTTACAATATTCCAAGTCATTTTGGATTTTTGTCAGCATTCATTATTTTATTATCGTAATATGTCTTTTTTTCTGTTTTTAACTGCTCATCATACTTTCTTTTATATTTTTTATACAATTGAGTGAATTTCGCGCAGGGACTACTTAGTGCTCTACATATTGACATTTTATCTTTATAAAATTTTATTTTTTGTGTGTAAAATGTTAACTTTTTCGATTTGGCTCTTATCGTGACCAGGGGGAAGGAATTCCAAAAATATCTGTTAAAGGTTGCCATAAAATGATTGAACTTTGTATTTATGCCTGCTATATGAGGCTCGTATGCCCACAGTTCATCATTAATGTTATTACAAAACGAGTGAATTGTACTATCATTTATTAAGTACATTTTTTGAGGTACATTCGTCCTTACCTTATCTGCCATCATAATGCTGGTTATTTGTGCGGTATGATCAGATAAGCACGACTGTACCACTTTTGTCTCAAAAACAAAGTTAATATTGGTAATAATATTATCTATACAGCTGTCTTGCACAGTTGGTTGATTTATTAATGGTTTAGTGCCGTAGGACCGTAAGCTGTTCAAAAATGATTTGGAATCGCTATTAATTTTTACTATATTTATATTAAAATCTCCTAAAATCAAAAATGGAATTTCCTTCACCGTTAATGCGTCCAATAGTAACATAAAATTAAGAAAGCGTTAATGTCCCTTTTGGGTGTACTGTACACAGTTACAACTGCAATTTTGCTTTTGTTAACACTACATATAATTCCGGTACACTCCAGCACCGATTCTGTGGATAGGTTGTTGATGTCCGTCAGTAAACTTGAGTTGATCCCCGTTTTGGTGTAGATTGCCACTCCACCCCCCTGCTTTTCAGTACGGCAATATGATGAAGCGCACTTGTATTCTTCCATGTTGACATGTTTCATTATGTTCTCATCACACCAATGTTCCAATATGCAAATAACATCGATGTGTGCTTCTTCTTCAGTGAAATGGTACAGCTGATCAGTTTAATTTTTTAAGGATTGAATGTTCTGGTGCATAATTTGTAAATGTTTTACTGCTGATGTTTCAGTGTTGTTATCTTTCTCTATAGGTTTGGCTGTGGTGTTGTAACTGTATGAAAATTTGTCGTGTTGGTCGTTTTAAATTTTGCGCCAACGAACTGTTTTCGTGGAAAGTAATATTTATCGACAAGAGTACCCCTGGGCCAGAAGTTTAATGAGTTGAAAGTGTTTTCTAAGTGATAAGGTATTCCAATTTTGAATGCTGATCCCATGTTATCTGATTTTAAATCGATTTTTTCGCATATATATTCTCCTTTTTCTTTTTCTTGAAGGCAGGCGATTATATCATCACGTGTAACATCCTTGCTGAGATTTGCTATGAAAATCCAAGATTTTTTTTCCATCACTTTCAGTTTAGATACGTGAGTAGAGTTCTCGTTAATTTCGCCTATCGCTATTTTATTAATTCTCGATCTACGCGGATCCCTCTTTTTTCAGAAGTGCGATTTTCCTGTTGTTCCATAGTAGTTGTAGTGGCCTCGGTAGTGAGATTAATGATATCTCGCATCTTGTTTTCTGTCTCTGCATTTATCAGTGCTACATTGACTTATTTCATTGTGATTTTTTTTTGTTCTTATTCATCGCTGGTTTTGTGGTCGAATCAATCGGACGGCTTTTTGTCGCCTCATTCAGATTCAGTGCGGTTTTATTTTCATTCATTACAATTTTACTCTCGAATTGGCGTTCAATGGATTGAGTTTTACCCATCTGTTGAATTTTTGTCGAACTATCGTTGTTGCAAATTTCTGCATATTTAGTAGGTTTGTCGATTACTTCTTTTTGTTCCATTTTATTTAACCACTCAATAAATATTTGTTTGTCGTAATTAAGGATTCATTATTCATTAGGAGTGATTGGTTCATAGTTTCCAGTTGATTAATAATTTTTGATAAATGAGTAATTTTTAATTTTAAATTTATGTTTACCTCTCCGTCTCCTTCCTCATCGGTAGCAGAGGTTAGGTCCACTTTATTTATGCTGGATGCTGTTTTCGGCCCATTACAGTTGTGTAGTTCTAACCACGATTTGTGGAAATCTTTGCTGCACACACTGCATTGTCTGACATCACTCATGTTCTCGTCGACATCGACTGCTTCTGTCGGCGCCGATTTCCACTTAGTAACTCACCCTGTATAATGTGCCGGAATCTGAAAATGCAAACGTCGATAATAGAACATCGCTAAAGTTGGCGCTACTCTCTAGGAACTTGATAGTTTTCCCTTACCAAAATCACTAACAGACTGGGGAGAATGTCCCGTCCGAATCCGCCCTAGATATATGGAAAGCGTCACGTGAATCATCGACGAATCATCGACTCTATGAAAGACAATAAAACACTTGAAGCTCGTGTACGCCGAAATTGAAGATCGACAAAAACGCGGAGAAAATAATTTAAAAATTAAGTTTATAAATCATTTGCCCACAATTGGTACTCATAATCAGCGCTCGATTACGCCATCAGCATAAAAAACAATTAAAGTCATGCGGCAAGCAGAACTCGTTCAGTCAGGTACCTTCCTGTATTTATTACCAAAACGTCCGTGGATTACCTACTAAGACTCAACTGCTACAAGAAGTTATACTAGCGTCTAAATATGAAATACCTACATTCGCAGAGACTTGTCTGAACGATAGCATATTTGATGCTAAAATATTTCCATCCAACTATTCTGTCTTTAGGGCTGATAGAGCTGAGAGAAAAGGTGACGGTCTTTTAATTGCTGCGGACCAAAAATACCTCCCACGGCGTTTAAATAATGTTTCGTTGTTAAATGCTAATGTTGAAATAGTTCCTATCAAATTATTAATTAATAACATTTACACTAATATTATATGTTTATACATACCCCTAGCTTCACCCACTGGCTGTTATCATGAAATATTTAATATAATAGATGATACCATTGATTTTTCTCTACCAACCTTAATAGTTGGCGATTTTAACTTACCAAATTATGTATGTCACAATAGGAATAATACTCAAATCTCTTCGCAAACAGAAATACTAATTAATTTTATAAAATATGATAATCTACTGCAGTCAAGCTAACACTATTTTAAATACTAATAATCGACTTTTAGATTTGATTTTGCACACAACCGATATTAAAGTTAAAACTGAGGCAGTATCCGAACCATTAGAACCTGTAGATAAACATCACCCACCTATAATTTTTGAAATTATGCTATACAGTAAAACACCAGGAAAGTTTAGAAATTAATGTGGTGATTTCTATAAATGATCCTAATGTAGCCTGTTCAGTTCTCTATACAAATTTGCACACGATATTTGACGCTGGCGTTAGTAAAATTAAATCTACTCCCAAGAAATAATATCCTACTTGCTTCTCAAAAAACACAATAAAGCTGATCGTATCTAAAACTCGATACATACAACTTCAAAAGCGATCAAAAACCAAAAGTTATACTTACATAATCAGAAACAAACGTAGGCAGAATAAATTAGATATCTCTAAGGACTATAACGAATATGTTTCATGTGTTGAACAGTCCATAAAAAATGATTAAAAATTTTTTTTTGCGTTTCTGAACAATAAATAATGTTCATCTAGGATCCCGGGAATTATGAACTATAAAAACAAAGCTCTATAAACTGAACAGGAAATTGTTAATAGCTTTGGGGATTTTATTAATAGTGTATTTAGACCTAATGAAATTTCCGTCGACAATCAATGGTTACCCTCCCCATACAACCTACTGTTTAACATCCACACACTTACTGAAGAAGACGTTATTGCCGGGTCCAAGATTCTGAAACCGAAGTTCACCGCTGGCCCAGTTAAATACCGTCCTTTTTATTCACAGACTGCATGTCATCTTTTGTAACTCCGCTGACCCACATATTTAACTTAATTTCAAAATCATCATTATTCCCAAATTTGTGTAAAGAGCTCGGATATGCCTGGTACACAAATCCGGAGACAAAAAGTTAATAGATAACTATCGGCCAACAGCCTTATTAAATAACTTCTATAAGATATTTGAAGCTGTGTTAACGTAAAAAATTTATGAGCATGTACAAAATCGTTGCACACCCTTCCAACACGGCTTCATTCGTGGCCGCTCTACAGCCATAAACCTATTTAACTTTGTACAGGGTGGTTTTTTTTCGTTGATATTATAGGGTATCGGTTAACGGTAGGAGATACAAAAAAAACGAAAATATATGATCCGTTCTCTATTTTAGTGTTTACTTTAATGGCGCAATCAGATCCAAGCTAACTAGATTGGTTTAGAAGATACAGGGTGATTCTCAAAATGTGGGGATTTTTATTATCTCTTGTGACTTGGTTATTTATGGAGATAGAAAAAAGTTAAATACAAAAGTATTATGACTTTTTACGTAAAATCCAGTAATGTACTTAAAAAAATATAGATGTTTTCATTTTTGAGATATTATCAAAACTAGCATTTTCTTAAATGGGACACCCTATATCTGAGTATCTCAATAAATTGCATTTTATCTTGTGAATGCAACAATATGTAACACTTAATATTTTGCTGTGTTCTAAATAGCTAAAATACTAAAAAAAACAAAAAAAAATTCTAGATGGCCATGAATTGAATTCTTTAAACGTTTGTTTTTGTTTTTTACATGTGATTAAATTCAATAACAATTACGTATTAGTTTTGATATTCTATTGCTAACGAAATATTTTCGATTATATTTCTTTAAAAAATGAGTCTAAAATGAATATTTTTCAAAACTATAAAAAATTAAACATGTTTGAGATAATGAGAGTTATAAAAATATTTTATATTTTAAGCGTTATCCGGAACGACAACAGCCAGAAAACAAATATTTCAAAGATAATATTACAACTTAAGTGAGTATGGATCATTTGGAAAACTAAGAGATAAGATTTACAGTGAAGAAAATAGAGAAAGAGATGAAATAAATTTATTAGCTTCTGTTATATCTGATCCTACGGTATCTAGCCGCAATATTAAGAAATATATTGCTTTAAATAGGTGTTCTCCACTCCCAGGCTAAGCATAAAGTAACATTTCGAGTTTTGAAAAGCCCCGTGAAAATTTGTCTCTGGGCTTTTCTAAACTCGAAATTTTATTTCATGCGCCACGCGTACAAAAAATTAAAATATTGTGAAATTTATGTATATTTAAACTTCATTTGAAATCAGTGTTTTATACGCGTGGCGCACGAAGTAAAATTTCGAGTTTAGAAAAGCCCAGAAAATTTGTCTCGGGTCGCTGCGACCCTCGACAAATTTTCACGGGGCTTTTCTAATCTCGAAATTTTACTTCATGCTTAGCCTGGGAGTGGATAACACTCATTTAAAGCTCCAAATTGAACTCATATAAGAAGCAACGAATATCGGAAAATTTGCAGCGCATGCATATGTATACTTAAACGAAAAATTCGCTGTATAAGTAAATGAGATAATTGTAATGGTGTTTTAAATTTTTGTTTGTCTTTTGTAATTGTTGTTGTTTTATTTTATCAATGTGTCAATATTCTTGTTAACTGGATTTTTAATATACCTATTATAAAAGAAAAGAATAATCATTCAATTCATGGCCATCTAGAATTTTTGTTTTGTTTTTTGGTATTTTAGCTATTTAGGACAAAGCAAAATATTATGTGTTATATACTGTTGCAATCACAAGAAAAAATGCAATATTTTGAGATACTCAAATACAGGGTGTCCCATTTAAGAAAATGTTAGTTTTGATAATATCTCAAAAATTAAAATATCCATATATTTTTTAAGTACGCCACTAGTTTTTACGTAAAAAGTCAAAAAACTTTTGTATTTAAAATATTTTTTTATCTCTATAAATAACCGAGTCATAAGAGATAATAAAAATCAGTAGATTTTGAGAATCACCCTGTATCTTCTAAACCAATCTAGTTAGCGTAGATCTGATTGCGCCAATAAAGTAAACACTAAAAAAGAGAACCGGACACATATCTTTATTTTTTTGTATCTCTTACCGTTTAGCCTATACCCTATAATATCAACGAAAAAAAACCACTCTGCACAGTTCGTGTACGAAGTAATAGATAGGCGTGGTCAAGTAGATGCCATTTATTTAGATTTCAAAAAGACTTTTGATAGCATCAACCACAACGTAATAATCAGTAAACTCAATAATTTCAGCTTTTCTCCCTCTTTATGTCTTTTAATGAATTCCTACCTAGTTAATCGCAGTCAGTATGTAGAGTATAATGGGTTCGTATCCCTCATTTTTATCCCCACAAGTGTCGTACCACAAGGGTCAAATTTGGGCACTTTAATATTTATTTGTTTTATTAACGACATGGTCGATAGCATCGAATCAAATATCTTGTTCTACGCTGATGATATTAAAATATATAGAGAGATTAACACGGTGGCTGACAGTATCGCTTTAACTAGTGACCTCAATCGTATTCAGGATTGATGTATTTGCGATGACCTATGCCTTAATTTTAATAAATGCAATTTTGTGAGCTTTAACAGAAAATTAAACCCAATATCCTTTGACTACTTTATTTCTGTATAACGGGCAGTCGAACAGTGAAGGATCTTGCAGTTTTACTAGACAGCAAATTAACATTCCAGGAGCACATTAGCAAGATGTGTAATGCTAGCTATATAATTTTAGGATTCATTGCTCGTAACACTAAGAATTTTAAAAGCATTAATAAAAATGTATAACACGTTTGTACGAACCAAACTTGAATACTGCTCTATAATCTGGGAACCATATAGTCATTGTCATATTGCTCAAATTGAAAATATTCAGCAAAAATTCTTAAAGATACTGTACTTTAAAAAACACCGTGTTTATCCAATCCGAAATTACGACCGCAACGAGCTACTTCAAGAGTTCGATATGCCAACTTTAGAATCGCGTAGGCAACTATCTTCTTTACTATTTCTATTGAAATTATTACATAACCGCATCGATGATATTGTAACGGGGCGCTCGAACCGGGGGTGGCAATATGTTGTTGTTGAGCAAGATTTCAATTTGCAATTTATAAATAATAAATTTAAGGCACATGCCACTTCCGTTCGGAACCCTATCACTTTCCGATAGCTCAGAAAAATAAAATATTTCTAATACTTACCCCTTTTTCCGTGTCTCGAACCACTCACAATTAACTTTAAGGATTTTACGAGATATTATTTTTATGAAAAAATAGCAAGTCGTATTTTAGGAATAACAAATATTCAAGATTTATTTTGAAATAAATAGAAATTCAAAATTAATAACAATGAAAGAAAAAGAAGATACAAGAAACTAATAAGACAATATATATATATATATATATATATATATATATATATATATATATATATATATATATATATATATATATATATATATATATATGGAATTAAATAGAAACAAAAATTATGTTTAAACGAAAGAATTACTTTTATACAAAAATAATAATTGTTAAGCAGCAGGATTATTTTTAGACAAACACTTTTGCTTAAGAGAAAAATAAGAAAGTAAAGTTATATCTCCTAAAAATCTTAAGAGAGTAAAATAAAATAGTACCAATCTATTTACCACCAATGTTAGCACTATAACACAAACTGACTCGACTTACTGTACACTGACTTAATAAACACACTGATTATCACTGGATGAACTTGGAAAGAATACTTTTTGAACACTGAGAGAATACTAAATATTTTCTGGCTGTCTTGCTATTTTATAGCCAGAAAATTTGCTAAGGGGTAAGTTGGGGGTAGCAGAGCCCTGGAAGGGTATCTTCACCCTTACCTCATTGGTTGAGGATGTCCTAGGGATGCTTACTCCCCAATCCCATTGGTTACCCCTTGGCGTGGGTGCTCACTCTCAATCCTCATTGGTTTATCGCTCGCTCGACGCTGATTGGTTGACGATCATTTGAGCGACAACGGATTTGAGAGTGACGCCTCTAAAATTTTGGTAAAAATATTATTGATATTTTTCCAAATTAAAAAAAAAAAATCAGTTGTTTAGTGCAAAACAAGATTAATGATTAATTTGTTCTAACTGTTGGTGAGTCATAGATTGGCTAAATGCTAAAAGCGCATTTTAGCAGTGAGAGAGAAAAAAAAATATCAATCAATGAATATCTTAAAATAAAAATGTTTGTCGAGATTATGAATAACTCAAAATATATACAAAAGTAATACAAAAACAAATAACAGATATTAATTAATTGATTGATCGTTGATATCTGTGATTTAAAAAAAAATAGATTTGAATAAATTCATTGAAAAATGCGAAATGAAGAATAAGAAAAAAAACATATTTTGGGTAAACTGTACCTAAGCTAAAGAAATGTTTTACAGTGCCTTAAGTACGGTCAGCGTAGTTTCGGGATTGAAACACAGTGGGTATAATCTTCTCTTTGTTTTCTTGAGCCGACGTTCTTTTGTAAACGCCACGTACGAAGAGATTTAGAAAATTTAAAATATTGTTCAGCTGAGCTTGGGGAACTTTGTTAATCCGCTTCAGCCGAACTTGGGAAATTTTGGTAATCCGAAACAGAAAAGGTTTATTACCTATCCCGAAAATACTCCGCCGGTTTATTACTTTATTACCCTAGGAATTATGAACACAAAAGGCAAACATTTCTTTACGAACTTAACAGATATTCGAAATAAAATGAGAGTTTAATTTTTATTTAAATAACGAAAGAAATGAAATGCAATGGGGTCCGATGTTAAATTGAAGAAAATTAAATCGCGGTATAAAAATTAAACGTGAAAATTTGTGAAGTTCGTTTACATTGAGATAAATATCTATTACTTACACCAATGGTATTGATTGAATTCTATAAGCCAGGGGATTTTGCATCTGACTATAGTTTGATCCGAGGTTATCTGGTTCTTCGGTCAGCCAAATAATTGCATTATGCCAGGAGATTTTTTGTCTGACGTATGGTCCTTAAGCTGCTGGTCTGGTCCAGGAATGTTCGGTTCTCGGATATTTAATTTTTGGGCGCCACGACGAGTAATCCGCTCGTCGTCGGTTTAGGGTAGCCGAGATTCTCTCATAGCTATCCCTCAGGATACAAAGAAATAGTCGTTTGTAGTGTATCCTGTTGAGATTTCTTGAATGGATTCGTGGGGATTTGTCATCACGGAATCCAGTTCAGCTTGCGGTCAAAGTCTCGTGATCTATCACTAACTGTACACATTTTTTTTTTCATTTTCTCGGTTTTCTGATAACTATTTATACTAATTTTTATTCACTAAACGCCCGAATTCTCTTAGACCAACTGGTGTGTGATCTAAGGCGCGAAATATTTACAACACGTCTCCTCGTTAGTCACTACGGGTGGTGTCCCTAACGCGGTACGATTTCGGGGCTTCCGGGGTCGTCAATGTCGTCGGAATCCTCAGCGTCCACTTGTTCCGTCGTCCGGGGCGGCGATGGGGATCCTCTTCGTCGACGGGGCGGGATATCACGGCGAAGCGCTTGTCTAATGTCGTCTTGGTGGACTCGGATTGTGTTGCCATCACCTTCGACCACATAGACGCGATCATCGCATACTTCTCGGATATCGTAAGGTCCAATCCATTTCGCTGCAAATGCCGGCGGCTTATTCCCAACTCGGTGTGGGTGATTTCTGATCAGCACTCGCTGTCCTTCCTCGTAGAGTGGCTCTTCGTCAGCACCGTCGTAGCGTCGAACGTACCTCAGCTGCTTTTCTCTAATTTCATCCAGACGTTCTTCCCGGTTGAACCAGCCCACCCAGCCGAAGGACCCCAATATGACAGGGGTGCTTCGGCTGGGTGGGCTGGTTCAATTTCGAGGTCGCCAGGCCGGGATAACTCGTAACCCAAGAGAGCGCGTCCAGGTGTAAAACCTGTGGCAGCGTTGGCACGACTTCGCAGTTGGAAAAGAATGGCTTGAATATGTTTCGCCCAATCATTTCCAGGTTGGTCCTGCATCCTGATTCGGAGGCACTTCTTGAGTTATTGATTGCGTCATTCCGTGGGGTTGGCCTGGGGGTGGTAGATGGGGGTGTAAAATGGAGTCGCTCCCCAAAGTCGGCACTGTGTTTTCCATCTCCTTGAGATAAACTGGGGTCCGTTATCGCTAATGATTACTTTTGGGTAGCCGAATCGATGGAACACCTGTTCTTCCATCAAACGTACTAAATTTGCAGAGCGAGCTTGGCCTACAGCAAACGCTTCTACCCATTTAGTAAACAAATCCGTAATCACCAGGATGTTGCGTTTCTTCGTCCTCGTTTCTGGAAGGGGACCTACTAGATCGACAGCGATCGTGTGGAACGGGGCGGTGGGAATTCGTGCTCTCAAGGGTGCTCGTACTTGGTGCGGTCCTCGTTTCGTAGCGGTGCATATTAAGCAATACTTAACATATTCGCGTACGTCTGCTGGAATCGTAGGCCAATAGTATTTACTTTGGATACTTCGAATAGTCTCGTCTCGGCCGGGGTGTATAGATTCGTCATGTAGACCATGTAATACTCTGGCGCGAGCTTCTTCAGGGACGTATAAAGCGCGATCTCTATTGATATTTGCTTTATAATACAAATATCCCTCGACGATTTCGAAGTATTCTTGGTAGTATTCGAAGTCTTCATGATCTTCATCCTGCAAGATTTGGACTATATCTTGCGTTTCTTCGTCGGTGGTTTGGGCTGCTTTCACCGACTGAGAAAGGGGGATTTCCAGCAGGTTAAGTGTAGGTGGCAGGATTTCTTCTAAATCTATAGGGTCCGAAACAGGGATATCATCCGGATTTCTGCTCAATAAGTCTGGAAGTTCGTTGTCCTTGCCAGGGCAATGGGAGATTTAAAAATCGAACGACTGAAGTTGGAGAGACCATTTCGTTAATTTTGACTTCGTGTCTTTGAATCGATTCAGCCACGTCAAAGCTTTAGAGTCGGTGCGCACTTTAAAATGTCTGCCTTCTAGGAGTGGGCGGTAGCATCGCAGAGCCCACACTAAAGCTAAGCACTCCTGTTCGTTAACGTGATATCGTCGTTGCGTCATATTCAATTTTGCTGAATCAAAACTGATAACACGTTTTTCACCATCTTCGCTTTCTTGATACAAAACGGCTGCAATACCAAGTTGTGACGCATCCGTTTGTACTGTGAATGGCAATCCTTGAACGGGTCTGTAAAGTTGAAGTGGCTTATCAATGTTCTTTTTTAGGTTTTCCATCGCAGCGGTGGCTTCTGCTGTCCATTTGAAAGCTCTCGTTGTTGCAGTTAATTCATTTAGAGGTGCGACGGTTTCTGCGAAGCGATCGATGTATTGTCTGATCCAATTACATAGGCCTAAATATTTTCTAAGCTGTCGCCTCGTTTTCGGTGTTGGATAATCTCTTATCTGCTGCACATGTTTTTCAAGAGGACGTGTAACGTCGACATCAACCATGTGACCAAGATATTCAAGTGTGTTCTTTCCAAACGAACACTTTTCTTTTCCGAGGCGAAGATTGTATTGGTCCAAACGTTCCAAAACGAGGGCTAGATGTCGCAGATGTTCTTCTTCTGTTTTCGAAAAGATTATAATGTCGTCGAGATAAACTATTGCGAACTCATGAAGCATTCCGGATAAGACTTCTTGGCTCATGAGCCTTTGAAGGGTGGCGGGGGCGTTTTTCAAACCGAACGGCATAACGCGGAATTGGTAGTGTCCGCCGTCCGGGGTGCTAAATTCAGTATATTTTTTCGATTGTGCAGCCATGGGAATCTGCCAGTAGCCGCTCTTCAGATCTAGGGTCGAAAAAACACGAGCATCTCCTAGGTCTCGAAGAGCCTCTTGGATCACGGGCATCGGGGTCGGTTCTGATAAAGTAGCGTCGTTTAGGCGTCGATAATCTACGCAAAATCTACTGTCTCCATCCATTTCGTCACTCAACTGTTTCTAACTCTCTTTACAAAAAACAAAAAATTAACATTTTACATATAAAATATACAGGGTGAGCGAAACTTGATGTCTCGCTCTATTATAAGAATGCATATTTTTCTAAATTTTGAAATTGAAGTAATGACGTCATCGAACATTTTTTCCCCAGAAACATACCTATATTTTTAGATAATTCAAAAGAGCTAATTTTTCTGAATAAACTTTGTAAATAAAAAAACTTGCTATCTTCTTTCATTAAAAAATTAAAAGCATACTTAAAAAAAGTATTATCAAAAATTAACAGTTGTCACGACTTAAACAAGTAGCCTTTGGAAGCAAATAACAAAGCCGCATTTGTCAATAATTTTCCTAATAGTTGACATATATTGTTTTGTTGTCATTTGATTTTAGATTTCAGATTTTTTCTATCGTTTTTCCTTCTCATATAATAGAGCTGAGACATCGAGTTTCGCTCACCCTGTACAATAAACTATATGTGTGATACATCATTGAATTCAGAAAAAAATAGCATTGTCGATGGTACTCATAGATTGTGCATTTTGAAATCCAGAAGAAAACTGAACTTCTATAACTATGTAATTTTCATATAAATTGACGATGTGAACGCCATCTGCTGCCAATTTTTGAGTAGTATTGTTACAGCTATTGACAGTAGATGGCGTTCACGTCGTTAATTTAAATGTAAGTTACATATGAGACTATTAAAATGAATAAAGATGGTTAGTTTTCTTCTGGATTTCAAATTGCACTATAAATTGACAATTTTAATAGTCATATGTAATTTACATTTAGGTTGACGACGTGAACGCCATCTACTGTCAATAGTCTTGTCTATTGTACTCACAGAACGACTATTATAAATGTCAATTGATTGTGTATTTTAAAATCCAGAAGAAAACTAAACATCTATAACCATTTCAGTAGTCATGTGTAATTTACATATAAATTGACGATATGAACGCCGTCTCCTGCCAATTTCTGACTAGTATTATTACTGCTATTGACAGTAGATGGTGTTCACGTTGTTAATTTAAATGCAAATTACATATGAAACTATTAAAATAAATTAAGATGGTTAGTTTTCTTTAACTTTAAATTGCACTAAAAACTATGTGATACATCATTGAATTCAGAAAAAAATATTCTTCCAAAAAATATGAAAATCCAAAATGGCGCCCATAAGAAAAAAGTTGGCTATGGTGTAATGTCAAAGTTGTAAATGTTTAAATTCAATAGTTTTTGAATAAAAAAAACGAAATTTCAAAAAATCCGTTTATTGACTACCTCAAAAACAAAAGGAGATATTGTAATTTTTTTGTAGATTATTATTGGACCCTAAATTATTTTAATTATTGGAACCCTATATTATTTGAGTTAGTATGTTGTTTCATTAACTTATTTTTCTAAAGTTATACAAAAACAAGTACAAAAAATGAACTTATGTTCATTGTAGCACTTTTTTCCTTATTTAAACAATTGATGATTGGCATACTAAACGTATTTCACTTGTTAATTGGTTGTTTATAGACCATTTCACATTAAATGAGCGTTTATACGCGTCTCGCATGAAGTAAAACTCAAAATTTTACTTCATGCTTAATCTGGAATTGGAAACACTCGTTAGATGATCACTTATAACCTTATTTTGCATTTTTTCTATTGCTAGAAGAGCGTGCTTTATTTAATTGATTCGATTAAGACGTAACCAAATAATACCATTGCATAACATATTGAATAATGTGTTAAATTGTTGGAGTCATCAAATAAACATAACCGACCTTTTAAAATGCTCTAAAAAGGGAAAAAAAGGAAACTACTTGCTATTCAGATAAGGTCATAAATTGTAACATTAACACCCCATAAAATTTTGTTTTCTTCCATTATACTTTCGCGCTTGTAGGGGGTGTCTCTCTTCAAAATTTGCTGGTTTAGATATTTTGGAGAAGCCCTTGGAAAACGGAGGAGTGTTCCTGCTAGTTAATTGCCTGAAAACAATTAACGAGTGTGGTCGTCCCGAGTTAGTACTGCAGAGTTATGTTCCTGCTAGTTATTATCACAAAGCAATTGACGGGTGTGGTCGAGCTATGCGTGGAAAACGGAGTAGTGTTCCTGCTAGTTAATTGCCTGCAAATAGTTAACGAGTGTGGTCGTCCCGAGTTAGTACTGCAGAGTTATGTTCTTGCTAGTTATTATCACAAAGCAATTGATGGGTGACGTCGAGCTGTGCTTGGAAAACGAAGGAGGGTTCCCGCTAGTTAATTGCCTGAAAACAATTAACGGCTGAGGTCGTCTCAATTTAGTACTGCAGAGTTATGTTCCCGCTAGTTTATAACATAAAACAATCAACGACTTAGGTCGGAATCTGCTTGCAAAATGGAGGAGTGTTCCCGCTAGTTGGTTGTCTGGTAAGCTCTGGGGTGGTTTTTGTGGGTTTCTCATCTCGTAATGCAAATGCAGTGGTTATTTGATTTTTCTCCCACAAGTAGAGTCATATACTTTTTGAGTTTAACTAAAATGCACATGGCTTCTAAGTACAAACGAATAATAATGTATTTTGAGAATATAAATAGTTTAAGATATACAAATTAATTAGAAATGTCATAATTGAGGTCAATAGACTTTGCATACGTTAAACTCACATCCTGTTTAATTTATTGTGCACACATATTCCTGGTCATTAAAAGGGAAGAAAGACACAGTATTTACGATAATGCATATTGACCAGAGCTGGGTAAGATTTGAATCATTCAGGATTTGAATCCCCGATTCGATTCCTTTTAGATTTTCTTATAAGGATTCGTATTCGAATCCAAATGTGGGTGATTCGAATCCTAATAAAAGAATTCGAATATTCATAAAAGAATTCGAATATTTATAAAAGAATTCGAATATTTATAAAAGGATTTGAATACTTCCAAATGGATTTGAATCGTCGAAAATAATTCGAATTATTGTGAGGATTAACATGTAAAATGTCTTTTGTGTGTTTTTAAATTTCTAGTTAAATCACTGTTTTATACGCGTGGCGCATGAAGTAAAATTTCGAGCTTAGAAAATCCCAGAAAATTTTCACAGGGCTTTTCTAAACTCGAATTTTTACATCATGCTTAGTCTGGGAGTGGAAAACACTCGTTTATAGCTTCAAATTGAACTCTTCCAATACAAAACAACGTGTACAATTTCTTTCAGGTAAACATATGCATAAGTTGTAAATTTTGCGACCTCCGTTGTATTTCTAAAGAGCTTAATTTGAAATTTCTAATGAGTGTTTTCCACTCCCAGACTAAGCATGAAGTAAAATTTTGAGTTTAGAAAAGCCCCGTGAACATTTGTCGAGGGTCGTGCAGCGACTCGAGACAAATTTTCTGGGCTTTTCTAAACTCGAAATTCTACTTCATGCTTCACGCGTATAAAACATTGATTTCAAGTGAGGTTCAAATATACATAAATTCACAATATTTTTGTTTTATACGCGTGGCGCATGAAGTAAAATTTCGAGTTTAGAAAAGCCCAGAATATTTGTCTTGGGTCGCTGCGCAACCCTCGACAAATTTTCACGGGGCTTTTCTAAACTCGAAATTTTACTTCATGCTTAGTCTGGGAGTGGAAACGCTCGTTCGGAACTTCAAACTGAATGCTTTGATTAGAACTTTAAATGACTGAAAACGTTTTTAAGAATAATAATCTAGTTTTCAAAATTTTGTTTAATATTATTTGAAGTAAAACTGACATGGTAGCCACAATTTGAAATGTTAATTTTTTCCGACATTTCCCTGATTTAAGATTGTTTTCCCTGGCCTTTTAATATAACTTCCTTTGGTGGGAAACCCCATTTTATTAAAACAATAAAAACATTGTTTTGGTCATAATTTAAATTAATTTTATAAATTTTGACGTGTTTTGTATTTTGCCGGCTGATTTTGACAAATTTAATAATATCATATGGCTTGTTTGTTAGTGTATATATAGACATACATCTTTATTCAGACAATTACAGTAGTATAGTATAATACATACAGGGTCGCTACAAAGTATGGAAACACGGCTCTCACGTGAAAACGGCTAAAAACAGAACCACCAAAATTGGGATTTCTAAATGGGATATTTTCTTGAACCATTTGGCGTGAAAAAATCAAAAATGATTCTCAGGATTTTCACATACGGACGCCATCTTGAACTTTTTTAAATGGAATTCGATTTTTTTTATTTTACAACTTTTATAGACCTTATAATTCTGATTACAACCATATACCTTTTTTTAAAAATACTTGTCTTTTCATCGATAAACCGGACTTTGAAAGTATGGAAACAGCCAAACGAGTACTTTTTCTAAATGCTGCAATACCACAAATGCATGTTCTATTTTTGATCAAAACTTAAAAAAATATTAAATAGTCAAATAAAAAAATAAAATATTAAACAATAAATGATTTTTTATTTTACAATATATGTTCAAAGTGCTCTCCATTAACTTTTTGGCAGTAATGAATACGCTGGACAAAGTGTTGTAATGAACTAGTTAAAATATTAGGACGAATATTTGCAATTTCGGTTCTTATGCGTTCTTCTAATTCTTGTATATTGTGTGGCCTGTTGTTATAAACTCGATTTTTCAAATGTCCCCTCAGGAAAAAATCAAGTAGAGTTAATTCGGGCGACCTAGCAGGCCATTCAATTGTTCCTCTCCTGCCTATCCATTTGCCGGGAAAAGTTACGTCTAAATATTCACGTACTATTAGTCCGAAATGAGCTGGTGCTCCGTCTTGCTGAAACCATATGTTTTCAGCTGGATTAGCCTGAGTTTCATAATTTGGGAATATTTGTCTAAGTCTGGGAACAACCTGTTCTTGCAAAAGCTGTAAATATGTTATATTTTTTCAAAGTCCGGTTTATCGATGAAAAGACAAGTTATTCTAAAAAAAGGTATATGGTTGTAATCAAAATTATAAGGTCTATAAAAGTTGTAAAATAAAAAAAATCGAATTCCATTTAAAGAAATTCAAGATGGCGTCCACATGTGAAAATCCTGAGAATCATTTTTGATTTTTTCACGCCAAATTGTTCAAGAAAATATCCCATTTAGAAATCCTAATTTTGGTGGTTCTGTTTTTAGCCGTTTTCACGTGAGAGTCGTGTTTCTATACTTTGTAGCGACCCTGTATATATATTATTACACTATGGGGTTAGTCTGTCTGGGCTATCGACCAGAGGTCTTTCTGCCCTGTCTTGAATTTATTTTATTTGAAAAATTTTATCGTATGCTAGGCTTGTGAACTGTCTTGATGAACGGTACAAATGAATTGATGTATTGTGAGAGGAGGATGTTTATATTTGGGATGGATATTTAGGTTTCTGGGAATACAGAATTTGTTTTGGAGTTCTAGGTTATGGGTGTTTACAGCGAATTTTTCGCTGAGGGTTAATATGCGTTAGGAAATTGGTGTTACTTAGGTAGTTTCGTAGAGGATGGTGTTTGAGGGATTATGAAGAGGATTTATTGGGTGCCTGAGTTTGGTAAGGATTCGCAGTGCTGATCTTTCGGCGACTTGGATATGGTGTGAAATTGAAGGACGGATATGAAGGAATAAAATTGCACCATAGTCTAACAAGGGCCGGCATATCGATTCGTAAATCCTAACTGCTGTTTTTGTGGAAATTCCTTGTTGTTTATAAGTTAAAGATCTGAAATGCCTAGCCCTTGTTTTCATTTTGGTTTTAGTGGATTTGGATTGTGGGAGGAAGGAAAGTTTTGGATCAAATTCTATGCCTAGGTATTTGCAGGAGTAGGATGGAAGAATTGTGGTGTTATTTATTACTATTGTAGGAGATCGTGGAGTGATTTTATGGAAAGGATTGAATAATTTGGTTGTGGAAGGATTTAATTGTATTCGCCATTTATTGCACCATTTTTGTATGGAATTAAGAGAATTTGGAAGGAGGTTTTGGGATTGTTGAAGCGTTGAAGCGTGGGAGATAAGGGCCGTATCATCAGCAAAGAGGAGGGCGTATCTTGTTGGGTTAAAGTAGGAAGGGTTGGGATTGAATATGTCATAGCAAAAGATATTGTAAAGAAGTGGGGATAGCGGAGAGCCTTGCAGAACACCTTGCAGGAGGGGGAATGAACGAGATACAGTTTGGCGGATTTTTACTTTACAGGATCTGTTGGTTAGGAAATGGTAAATAAGGATTATTAGATGCTTTGGGATCTTAAGGATGTAGCATTTATATAGGAGGCCAATATGCCAAACCGTGTCAAAAGCTTTAGTTATATCAAGAAAGGCGATACTAGTTTTTTGACCTTCTAGATGCATGGTTTGTATATTGGAGGTTAAAATGGAAAGAGGTAGTGTAGTTGATTTTTTGGGGAGGAATCCGAATTGGTATTAGGGGATGGAATTTATGGTTAGCTGTAGGACTTTTTGTTTAATAAGGGATTCAAATTGTTTACCTAATACTGGGAGGAGTGTTATGGGCCGATAACTGGAAATAAGAAAAGGATCGCTTTTTGGTTTAGGAATACAGGTAATTAACCCTTGCTTCCACTCGGATGGGAAGTATTGATGGGAGTAACAGTAGTTATACATTTTTAGGATTAGTACGTGGATATCAAAGGGTAGTTTTTTTTAAATTAATCTGGGAATTTTATCAAAGCCTAGAGAGGAATTTTTGCCAGAGTGTAAAAGGGAGAAATTGTCCGTCTCGTCCAGTATTTTGTTATTGTTTTATTCAATTTTAATAAAATTTCATAACTTTTCTCCGACTTTCCCAGTTTTAATGATACTCAGTGAATTTTTTATTTACGTTATTTTCAGGCATTCGTCGATTCTATAATAGAGCTCATTTAGAAGTTTTGAACGAGTGTTTCCACTCCCAGGCTAAGCATGAAGTAAAATTTCGAATTTAGAAAAGCCCCGTGAAAATTTGTCGAGGGTCGCGCAGCGACCCGAGACAAATTTTCGGGCTTTTCTAAACTCGAAATTTTACTTCATGCGCCACGCGTACAAAACACTGATTTGAAGTGAAGTTCAGAAACACACAAATACATCTTTATTCAGAGTAACACGAAATCAGATATTTAGTCTGTTATCAACGATGTCCAGTGGTAATGATAAATAATTAGGTTTTGAATATTTTTGTTAAAACAACTGGTAACAATATTTATATATTAATGGTTGCAAAAAAATTATAAAATCATTTTTTTTCTTAAAGGATTTGTATTCGTGATTCGAAAAAGCAGGATTCGAATCTTTGATTCGAATCATATTTATCTCTTACGAATCCTTTATTTGAGTATTCGTGATTCGAATCATATTAGGTGATTCGGATTCGTGATTTGAATCCTTTTTACGAGGATTCGTCCCAGCTCTGATATTGACACAAACAACGAATCTGTTAAATAAATTAATAGGGTTATTACATACACAACACAACGTAAATAAAATACAAAATATAAATTTGTATAATACCTAGGGTCGAATAATTACAACGTTTTAGCAATTTTCTTTGAATTTTAACTTATGTCTAGAGTTTTCATCTATATTTCATGATTTAAACATTTTTATTTAAACTTACATCAATGATTTTTACAAGATTTCGTAAATTTAAAATGCGGAAACCGGAATTTTCAATTATATGATATTTAATCATTTTAGTAATTATCGCTCAAATTTATAATTTAATGTCTCTTTCTACCAACTTAAGTTTAATCTAATTGAAATAATAAATTCATTTACCGATAAAAATAGAAATTTTCCATATCATCAAAATAAAATAAATTATATATTCTTCACTAACATCTGTTTTATTTTTATTGATACCCACCTGCACGTATTCGTATCTTGGAATAGCGAGCACTATTAAAGTTTAATCATTGATCCCACAGTGGCAGATTGCACATATTAAATGTCCAATCACAATCAGCAGGGTTTGATGAAATTTGGATAGATACTTGAAACCAACACCTTTCCGAAGTTCACCTACCTTATTTTATTTTAACGTATTTTTTTTATTTCTGTAAAACTTTGCTCGTACGCCTCACTTAAGGGTTCCTTTTTCCACAAAATTTGTATTAATTATGTCAAGGTCAAACTACCTCAAACTACTTCAATTAATTATTGTAATCTCTTTCTTCACTGATTAGTTTTATTTACTAAATGTACATTTCGAACACTATGCGTTAATTCTCAATAGTAATACAATTGACAAATATGTTTATTTTATTAATTGACAGTGTCACTTAGACAAATATTTCAAGGAGGGGATTATTTAAGGGGCTTAAATCGAAATTTAGTAGCTTATCTTTATTTTTGAACATATAAATTGCTTCTAACATGTCTAGTTTATAAAAATTTGATTCTTTTAATAATTTAACGATATTTATATTAAATTTATGTCCGGTATTCAAAGTATGATGTGCTACTGAAGATTTATCGGGGTTAAATGATTTTATATGGTATATGTGTTCTGTATATCTAATTAACAAATTTCGTCTTGTTTGTCCTACATAGATTTTATCACAAGTGTTACAATTTAGTGAGTAGATACCGGATTTTTCCAAATCATTTACTTTTTTAAAAGTACTCGCTGGAATTGATTTAATTTTAATTTGTGAATAATACGCAATAGTAATGTTAAATTTCTTAAAAAATAAATACCTCTATAAATCATGCTATTAAAACATGCCATTTTATGTATATACATTTAGTAAACAAAACTAATCAGTGAAGAAAGAGATTACTACAATAATTATTAGAAAACACTTCACGTAACTAAAAGATGAATACTACAAATAATTTAAAAAATCAGATATTTACAAGAATATTAAAAAAACAACTAAAACAGCTACGGCAGAAGTATAGATACATTAAATGCTATTTTTCCGATTATCTACATCTTTTCTTAGGAAGATTTTTTTTAATTGATCAATATTAAAGAAAAATCCAAAAATACGCCAAGAGTAAACTACCACTTCCGGTTTCCGCATTTTTTCCAAAAATTAATCGAGTACTACTATTGTAATAAAAAGTTTATAGTATCATCTTAACAGCTCAATCGGTTTAGACTTTATCGTGACGACAGAATTACAGAAGGACAGACGGACATTTTTTAAAAATGGTCTTTTATCAACTCGGGGGACCTCAAAATGGGTATATCCACTAACATTTTTGGTTTGAAAATGTTCGCGAAAACAATACTTTCTTATGGAGGAAAGTAAAAAATGATTTTTCCAAAAATATAGATTTAATTGCTTATGGGATGAACAAATACGACTTGATTTTTTGTTTCTTTGTTATTTTATTAAAAAGTTGTTAAGTTTAGAATAATGATTTTCACAGATGTTTTGCAAAAAAAGTTACAATTTCAGATTTACATCTAGATGTTGAAGAAATGATCTTGTTGAATATATTTAGCGAAGTTTTTGTTTTCTCATCTTTAAAAAGTTGAATTCTTTGATCGTCTTCTGATGTTTCTGGATATTTGTTGTGGGACAAAGAAACGTTCTCCTTTACTGAAAGACCTTTGTTGCTTCTTCCTTTAGGTACGTATTTTTCAATTATTGCTTCTCCCCATATTTCAATTATGAGGCATGGCAAAGGAGGTGACTTCGCACGCACCGGGACATGCCCAAAAAAACGGCGGGGGTTTTCCAAAGGCTGGTAAAAAAGAGGTCGGTACATTGATGACCGATAATGTCATTTATAGAAATGGTAACTCTATAAACTCCAACTCGGCGAGGCTGTCAATGTACAAACTTTCTTTTTATACAGACTTTAGGGTTTCCCCCGCCATCAAACATAAAAATAAATAGTTAATAGTTTAGGCATTTTGGGGTTTGGGCATTTTGTCTTTGTTTGTTTGTTTGGGGGGTTTGGCTTTAACATTAATTATTTATTTTTATGTAATATTTTGGGCGTTTTGGGCGTTTTGGGCGTTTTGGGCGTTTTGGAGGGTTTTGTTTATTCTTCAAGGACGGTCTCTCGCAACGAAGCCTCGGAGGCCGCGCCGAAGAGACCATCCCGGAAGCATAATAGTCACGGTTACGCAGACTTCACCAACCACCCGCATAGTCTCCAACGAGGATGTCTTGGAATTTCATTGTGACGTTTCTCAAAATGTTGCATTTCGGGATGTTGGATCTAAAATTTAAAAAAAAAACGTTCTGAAATAGATTATAAAGTGTTGCAATCTGAAATAAACTTATACATTTTAGAGCAGTAAACATTGTAATTACGGGCGCACGCCGAATCTTTTTAAGGGAGGGGCAAAATATAACAATAATAATCAGGGGCGCAAAGTCCACAATCCACAGTGGCGCATTTATATGAATTGGGTGTAGCAAAAATAAGTCTCCTCTAGTTAATAAATTATAAAAGATATATAATAGAAATATTTTTGTTCTCAAAAATATAAAAATCAACAAATTGTTCAATTATCATAAATTTACTACGTTCGTAGATATTTAGAAAAAAACTATAAAAACCTAAAACATTAAACATTGAAACATTGAAAAATAAAGAAACAAAAGAAATTCATTAAATTATTGTAATTCCAAATATTATAAAAATAAATGAACATTTTTAAAAATAATTACTACTGATAAAAATGTTAAAAGTGTCGATAAATGTATAAAATTAATTAATACTGCAAAGTGATGAATTTCATCAACATTTAAAAATAACCAAATGGAATGAATGCTCATATACAGGAAATAATTTTTTAAGTATACAGGGTGTTTTTTTTCGATGATATCATAGGGTATAGGCTAAACGGTAAGAGATACAAAAAAACTTAGATGTGTGTCCCGTTCTCTTTTTAGTGTTTAGTTTAATGGCGCAATCAGATCTAAGCTAACTAGATTGGTTTAGAAGATACAGGGTGATTCTCAAAATCAACCGGTTTTTATTATCTCTTATGACTCGGTTATTTATGGAGATACAAACAAAATTTAAATACGAAAGTTTTATGACTTTTTACGTAGAATCCAGTGGCGTACTTAAAAAATATAGATGTTTTAATTTTTAAGATATTATCAAAACTACTATTTTCTTAAAGGGGACAAACTGTATCTGAGTATCTGAAAAAATTGCACTTTTCTTGGGATTGCAATAATATGTTACACTTGATATTTTTTTTGTCCTAAATAGCTAAAATACCAAAAAAACAAAAAAAAAACGAATTTCTAAATAGCCATGAATTGAATTCTGTAAGCTTTTGTTTTTGTTTGTTTACATGTCATAAAATTTAATATTAATTATTTAATTATATTAGTTCTGATACTCCGTTGTTAACGAAATATTTTCGATTATATTTCTTTAAAAAAGCAGTCTAAAATGGATATTTTTATAAACTATGAAAAATTAAACATTTTGGGTGCTATATTGAGGGTAATGAAAATAAAGACGCAGTTTAAGACCTATCCGAACCGACGACATCCAGAAAAAGAAATGTTTCAAATATATTTATATCGCAATTTAAGTGAGTATAGATCATTTGGAAAACCAAGAGGTAAGATTTACAAAAAGGAAAATAAAGATTCTACGGTATTCTACGGTAGAAATATATAGGCACAAGTAAATTAAACATTTTAAAAACGTTAAGCAAGCACACGTATAAACCATATAAAATCATAAAGGTTTATAACTTGCATCCTGGAGATGAAAAGCGGCGTTTAGAATTTTTAATCGACAGAACAATCGATATTGGTCAAGCATAAATCCTCATCAAACGGTCGCCAGGGTACAACAAGGACGGTTTGGGTTCCATGTATGAGTGGCGCTTTATCAAAACAGAGTCCTTAAGTACAGGGTTTTTAAAGAAAATTTGAATGATGAAGGATAAATCCAAATTTTGGAAGAATGTGTAATAATCGAGTTGGATAACATGCCATTGGCTATAAGAAATAATGTTTATTTACAACAAGACGGTGTTCCAGCACACAATATAATCGAAAATATCAAAACCAATATGTAATTAATCTTAAATTTTATGACATGTAAACAAACAAATACAAACGTTTATAGAATTCAATTCATGGCCATCTAGAAAAAAAAAATAGTTTTTTGTATTTTAGCTATTTAGGACAAAACAAAATATTGACTGTTACATATTATTGAAATCACAAGAAAAGATGCAATTTTTTGAAATACTCAGATACAGGGTGTCCCATTTAAGAAAATAGTAGTTTCGATAATATCTCAAAAATTAAAACATCTGTATTTCTTTTTAAGTACGCCACTGGATTCTACGTAAGAAGTCATAAAACTTTCGTATTAAAATTTTGTTTGTTTCTCCATAAATAACCGAGTCATAAGAGATAATAACAATCGGTAGATTTTGAGAATCACCCTGTATCCTCTAAACCAATCTAGTTAGTGTAGATCTTATTGCGTCATTAAACTAAACACTAAAAAAGATAACAAACACTAAAGAAGACACATATCTTAGTTTTTTTGTATCTCGTACCGTTTAGCAGAACTGGGACGAATTCTCGTAAAAAAGATTCGAATCACGAATCCGAATCACCTAATATGATTCGAATCACGAATACTCGAATAAATGATTCGTAAGAGATAAATATGATTCGAATCAAAGATTAGAATCCTGTTTTTTTCGAATCACGAATACAAATCCTTCAAGAATAAATTTAATTTTATTATTTTTTGCAACCATTAATATATAAATATCGTTACTAGTTGTTTTAACAAAAATATTCAAAACCTAATTATTTATTATTAGCACTAAACATCTTTAATAAAAGACTAAATATCTGATTCTCTGTTACTCTGATTAACGATGTATTTGTGTGTTTCTGAACTTCACTTTAAATCAGTGATTTGTACGCGTGGCGCATGAAGTAAAATTTCGAGTTTAGAAAAGCCCGAAAATTTGTCTCCCTCGACCCTCGACAAATTTTCACGGGGCGTTTCTAAACTCGAAATTTTACTTCATGCTTAGCCTGGGAGTGGAAAACACTCATTTAAAGCTTCAAATTGAACTTTAAAAGAAAACAAGGAATATCTAAAGATTTACTGAAAATAGGCTAAATTTGGAATACGTATACTTAAAAGAAAAACTCTCAGTATCTGTTTGCTCTGAAGAAATATAAATAATTATAAACCATAATGAAGATAACAATTCATTCTCAAAAAACACTCGTTAATTAATAATATACACAATTGGCGTTTATTGAACAATGGCGGCGACAAAGAAAAAACATGTATTTTAATCTTCTAGTAGAAATGCGTTTTATGTCAAAAGAAGTAAATTATCCATCTTTCAGCTAGTAGTACAAGTTCTTTCTGTTAGCAGCAATCATCCTTTTAGTAGTAGATGTAACAACTACTATTTTGTTCTTTCTACTATTACGAGGACTTTCTGCAACTAGTTGTAGTACAGCTAGGTCTGCTGGTGGCAAGACACGATAAGCCAGAACCATCTGAACTAGACGCTCTGTTAATAGCAGTAGTTCTTTCTGCTAGTAGAAATAGTGTTTCTTACTATAAAAAAACGACTGCTAGTTCTTCTGCTACTAGTAGTAGTACAGGCTCTATCTGCCGGTGTAAATATTTGAAGCTAGAATCATCTCAACCTCCCCTGAAGTTTTCAAAAATGATAAATTTTTGTGTGTAAAAGCGAAACTGTAAGAGCAAAAACAATATTTTTTCCTAATCCACCCGCCACGAATTTTTTTTTTGGCTTCGGCCTTGATCGTTTTTTTAGCTTAATAGTAGTTTTTTATTCTACTACCACTAGTTTATCTGCTACTAGTAGTAGTAGTAGTATAGGCTCAGTCTATGGAATTAGAAGCTCTGTCTGCTAGTAGCGGCAGTTCTTTCTGCTATTGGACAAACCGTTTTTAACTGAAAAACGTAAACGTTACAGTTTGTAGTAGTGGTTCTTTCGGCTAATAGTACTTAGTAGTACTAGTACAGGCCTCGTCTGCTGGTAGCAAGATATCTGAAGCTACAACCATCTGAGCTAGAAGTTCTGGCTGGTAAAAGTACTAGTTGTTTCTACTAGTAGAAATAGTGTTTTCCTCAAAACAGCCTATTTACTGTAAATCTTTAGATATTCCTTGTTTTTTTTAAGTTCAATTCGAAGCTTTAAACGAGTGTTTTCCACTCCCAGACTAATCATGAAGTAAAATTTCGAGTTTAGAAGCGCCCCATGCAAATTTGTCGAGTACAAAACAGTGATTTAACGAGAAATTTAAAAACACACAAAAGACATTTTTCATGTTAATCCTCACAATTAATTCGAATCATTTTTGACGATTCAAATTCTTTTGTAAGTATTCGAATCCAGGATTCGAATCCTGAATGATTCGAATCCTGCCCAGCTCTGCCGTTTAGCCTATACCCTATAATATCAACAAAAAAAAAACTCCCTGTACATCGGTCATTCCATAAATAAGTGCACACTTTTGGGGATATATCAGGGATTTTAACGAATTTCACATATAATATAAAGGCTACTAAGACATGGCTTTTAGTTGTTACTAGAGTTTAAAAAAAACAAGTGTTATACAATTTAATTATACAATTGATGGTCACCACCTTAAACAATTAGAAAGAAAGATGTTAGGTAATAGTCCACTTACAAGGTTTATGCGTACAGCAAATAAACTATCACTGCATCCAGATTTTGATATTTTGAATTGTTTCTCACCCTCACAATTTATTAGCAAACTTAAAAGAATTTCTGTATTTTTCTTGTAGTAATAAAATTTTGTCGAAATATATTTTGTAGAATGGATCTTCCGTTAAATAAATAATAAATAAATTAACAAATTATTATGTCAAAAGTTATAACAATATAAATTTTAAGTACACTTTTATGTTGAACTCAAAAATATCGTAAACCGTTACCTATACAAAAAAAAGTCATTCTGTATTTTTTAGTGCTTAAATGTTAAAAATGTAAATACATTTCTTTCCAAAACAAAACAAAAAAACCCTATTTATATAGTTTTTTTTTTAATAAAGTAAACCTCTAAAAAAATAATCCATGAGTAATTTATATTTTAATTTTCTTTAAAAAAATATATGTTATACCCTGATCCTTTCTAAGAACTAACTAACTAAACAGCTTTATTTATGAATTATGTACATAATATAATTATAATTAAATATTGAAAACAAATAATAGAATATATTTACAAAACAATTGACAAAATTCACAAAATGGCTATCGACCAGCCTGTCTACACAGAGGTGTTTAATAATGTTGGGTATGTAAGAATTAGTTGCAAATTTTAAGGATAGTAGTTCGATGCGTTCTGTAAATGGCGGGATGCTACACATTTCATACAAGAGTACATTTGAAGGGTTATGTAAGGGATTATTACGGTGTCTTATTTTGGTTAGGATTCGAAGAGCAGAGCGTTCTGCAACTTCGATGTTGTTCAGGACAGCGGTACGGGGTTGTGGTACAGGATAGCAGCATATTCGAGCAGGGACTGCATACCATGGCGTATATATGAACAGCGGTTTTTGTGGAAATGCCCTCATTTTTGTATGGCAACGCCCTGAAATGCCGAGCTCTGCCCTTTATGCTAGCTTTTAGGTTTCGGGTATGTGTTTTAAAGGTAAATTTAGGATCAAATGTTATACCTAAGTATTTACAATAGGAAGATGGTGAAATAGGGTGGTTATAAATTAAAATATGGTATGGAGAATTTGATGGGCGGTGGAAGGGGATAAGGAGTTGCGTTTTATTTGGGTTTATGGATATTCTCCATTTCGCAAACCGGGTTTGTAAGGCGTCAATGAGCTCTTGCAGAGTGTTTAACGCTTTTGAGATGTTGGGAGCGTGAGCTATTAATGCGGTGTTATCCGCATATAGGAGGGGATACACGGAGGGATTAAAGTAAAATGGGTCGGGGTTGTACATGTCGTGGACAAATATATTATATAATATGGGAGACAGTGGTGACCCTTGGGGAAGCCCTTGCTGGGGAGTGAATGATTCTGAATGGGAGTTTCGGATTCGGATTGTTAGATATCGGTTTGTTAGGAAACTGTCGAGGATATGGATTAAATTAGGAGGGAAATTAGGAGGGATAACTATCGATTTAGTCTGTTATCTACGATGTTCAGTGTTAATAATAAATAATTAGGTTTAGGGCCACACGTATAAAACACTAATTTAACCTGGTTAAAAGCACACAAACAAAATGTTCATGCTAATCCTTACAATTCATTCAATTTTTTTTTTTGATGATTCAAATCCTTTTGTAAGTATTAGAATCCTTTTGCGAGTATTCGAATCCTTTTATAAATATTCGAGTCCTTTTATAAGGATTCGAATCACCCGCATTTGGATTCGAATACGAATCCTTTTAAAAAAATGTAATGAATCCGGATCACAAATCCAGTTTAACTGAAGTATTCGAATACCTCATTTAAATCCTCTAAAAGGATTCGAATCCAGGATCGAATCCTGCGCAGCTCTGCTAATAATTAATTATAATTATTATAATATTTAAAAATATAATTTTAATAAGATATTTTTTTTTGTGTAATGTATAATGTAATCACCCATTTAAAAATGTTAAATTGTCTTTTATTTTAAAATAAAATTATTATTGAAAAAAATCAATACTGATGTTATTTCTCAGTATTTAAATGGCAAGTGACTTTGTTTATAGTTCATTCAAATCGGTCAATACATAACGGAGTTGTAATGTTCGAGCGGGAAGCGGATGATAATTAATTTATCGTAAATAATATTTAACACTTTGATTTATTCAACAACGATAGGTAAAATACAATACGCCCGAATTTACACAAATATAATAACTAACAAGAATTCCTATGTCGCCTTAACTTGCGGATTGAGTTTATACCGAACTGATTTTGAATATAACTTATTTAATTTTACGAACTAAACAGCGTTAAGGTTTGAGCGAGACTGACTAATTACAATTTATAAACTAAAGAATTCGGATTGTTATCTTTTCTTCATAAAGGTACGAGTTACAGTAATTGTACTTTGGGCTTTTAAAGTTCGTGCAAAAGTTAATAATATTTATCAATAGATATTTCGGCTATGGGAAAAGTACACTTCTGTGCAATAAAATTAAGTACAAGTCTTATAACTATTTTTCACAATATTTTAGTTGTGTAATTCGGGTCTGTTTTAATTGCCTTGCAGCAGTTTCAATAAATAATAAAACACCATACCACTTCTTTCCTGCTCCCAACGTTTCTTAACTCTAAAAACAGTGTCTTTACTGATGTTCGCCAATCGAGCGATTTGTCTAATATAAAAACCATCTTCAATTATAGTTAGAATTCGACTTATTGAATTGTTGTCTAAATGAAGCGGTATTTTGACATTAAAAAATTGACATATTTACGTAACTAGGAAACTCATCATGACCGCTATACACTATAACATATTTTGTGTACTTAATTGCACAGAAGTGTACATTTGAAAATCATTATCACCGGACGTAAATATAATAATCGTTTAATTTGTTTGTATACGCCGGGATATTACAGAGTTGTGGCGTTGGGCGTTTTTTATCGAACATCTGGTATACATTAAATGCATATTTTTTTATTATCTACAACTTCTCTTAACAAGATTTTTTATATGATATAATATTAAAGAAAAATAAAAAAGCTCAGAGTAAACTACTACCTCCGTTTTCCGCATTTTCATCAAAAGTTGATCGAATACTACTATTGTAATAAAAAGCTTAAGTTTAAAGTATCATCTTAACAGCTCTATCGGTTTAGACTTTATCGTGGCGACAGAACTGCAGAAGGACAGAATTATAGGACAGACATTTTTCAAAAATGGTCTTAATCAGCTCTGGGACCTCAAAATATATATATCCACTAATATTTTTGATTAGAAAATGTTCGCGAAAACAATACTTTCTCGGTTTGTTTTACTAATAAATTGTTTTATTTTCAACTAGTTTCGGCGTAATGCCATTTTCAAGAATGGTGTACAAAAGAGCAAAATTGATTATATATACTAGATGTCGGCATTTCAGGTAATAAGCGCTCTAATTATCGGGGAATTCCAAAGGTCCTCGTTGTCATTGACCACGTTTTTCCCGCCTTTATGGCTTTACTTATTTCTAAACCCTCCCGATAATTCAAAACTAATCCCTTATTACCCGAATGCAACATTTTACAGTCGTTTGAACTGAAAAAGTGATTAGCCGCGATGCAATGTTTTGTGAACCCCGTGGTCTGTTTATTAGTTAGAATATCTTTCCTATGTTCTTTTAATCGCGTTTCAAAAGACCTGCCCGTTTGTCCTATATATATATTGCATCGCAGTCATCACATTTCAGCTCATATACTCCGCTTTTTTTATTATGACTATTGTCTGTTATAATTTTATTATTCACTAATATTTTCCCTAAGTTAACAGAATTAGTCAAAATTATGTTATTGTCCTTTCCCTTAACTGTTTGTTTAATTTTCTGTGAGAGGTTATTGACGTATTCTAATCTATTCCAGTAGGTTTTCTCTATTTTTGTCACACTATAAAAATACTTTCGCAATTGTTTTTGTTTTTTCTTTTTAATCAATTGATCAACGAATGCCTGTTTATAACCGTTATTTTTTGTTATTGTTTTAATTGTGTTTAGTTCGATTTGATACTCTATTTTACTAAGTGGAATATTAATTAATCTGTGTATAAATGAATGAAATGTACTATATTTAATTTGGTTGTGTGTGTTTGAGTTTATAGGTATTATTGCATCCGTACATGTTTCTTTTCTAAATATTTTATATGTTAGTGTATTGTTGGATGATTTCGTAATCGTTAAATCTAAAAAGTAAAGACTATTGTTAAGTTCCTTTTCTATTGTAAATTGAATTTGACTATTTAATGAATTTAAATATTTTGTAAAAATTTCTAACTGTCTTATTGACCCTGTCCATATGCAGATAATATCATTTACATATCTGTTCTAAAATTGAATATGTTTGCTTTCTGGTTGTTTTAGTAAATGACTTTCGAAATCATCCATAAAGATTTCTGACATTAAAGGGGACAACGGTGATCCCATTGGTAGTCCATCTGATTGAATATATATATCCCCATTGAACTCAAAGTAGCAATGATTAATGCAAATGTCTATTAAACATTTTAATTCCTTTTTATGTGATTCTAGATTGGCAGTGTTTTGAATTTTTTGGTTTAGAATATTTTTCAACTCTTCTGTCGGTATTGATGTAAAGAGACTTTTCACGTCAAACGAAATTAATTTAGCATTTGGAGGAAATGACACTTTTTTTAGTTTATTTACCAAATCTATTGAATTTTTTATTGAATGTTGAGGTTTCAAGTTAATGAACGAAGGAATTAAATTATTTAAGAATTTACATAATTAAAAAGTCGGAGCGTATAAATATGAAACTACCGGTCGTATTGGTAAACCTTCCTTATGGATTTTAGGTAATCCATAAAGAACCGATGCTTTAGGGTTCATTACTGTTAGTTTTTGTCTATCCCTATCTGAAATTAGATTTATGCTTTGTCTTAATGCTTTTTTGAGTTCAGTCTGATATTTAATTGTTGGATCTATTTTTCTGATTTTAAAAATATCTGTTTTCAATAAGTTTTCTGTTTTTTTGAATATAATCTGTTTTACTCATTATGGTTACGGTGTTCCCTTTGTCAGCTTTACACAGAATTAGGTTATTATTTTTAGTTTATTCTTTATATTGGTTATTGTTTGGCTATCTGAAACTAGTTGAAAATAAAACAATTTATTAGTAAAACAAACCAAGTGAATTTCAATCAAATACCTATATATTAATAGAAATGTTTTACCAAGTGATCAATGAGAAACAAGTTAACGAAATACTTTCTCTTTGTTTCTAATATGAGGGAATGTAAAAAATCATTAGAATTGTATAAAATCCATAAAATTATAAACAAATAACTAAATATAAAATTCATTGAAAATATAAAAATGTAATAAAACACATCGCAGTTAAAAACGAAGTCTACAAAAAAAAAAAACAGTTACTTGTTTTGTAATAAAGTAGTGTACTCGTATTACGTTATTGAAATGTTATCGAATGTATGAAATATAATAATAAAATATAGCCAAGATTTAGAATTTGAATTTTCTAATTATGAAAGTTATTGAAATTTTAATTTATTTTACCTACGCCCTATCTAGTAACCGCATCATACCACACTGTTACCTTGACAAGTATGATTGACATTACGTGCACATGCACGTAATAGCTTTGACAAGTACATTACGTGCTGACAGCTTAACAGCTGATTGCTTATCGCACAACCGAATGACATTTCTTTGATGTACAGGAAGTTTTTCTTTAAAGTATACGTATTCCGAATTAAGCTTATTTTTATAAATCTTTAGTTATTCCTTTATTTGTTTTTAAGAGTTCAATTTAAAGATTTAAACAAGTGTTTTGCACTCCGAGACTAAGCATGAAGTAAAATTTCGAGTTTAGAAAAGCCCCGTGAAAATTTGTCGAGGGTCGCGCAGCGACCCGAGACAAATTTTCTGGGCTTTTCTAAACTCGAAATTTTACTTCATGCGCCACGCGTATAAAACACTAAAATATTGTGAAGTTTTTGTATATTTGAACCTCACTTAAAATCAGCGTTTTATACGTGTGGCGCATGAAGTAAAATTTCGAGTTTAGAAAAGCCCAGAAAATTTGTCTCGGGTCGCTGCGCGACCCTCGACAAATTTTCACAGGGCTTTTCAAAACTCGAAATTTTACTTCATGCTTAGTCTGGGATTGGAAAACACTCGTTTAAAGCTTTAAATTGAACTCTTAAAAAAACAATGAATAACTAAAGATTTTAAAAAATAAGCTGAATTCGGAATACGTATACTTTAAAGAAAAACTCCCTGTGAAAAACTCCCTGTACATCAATGAAAAGCTTTAAACGAGTGTTTTCCACTTCCAGACTAAGCATGATGTAAAATTTCGAGTTTAGAAAAGCCCGGTGAAAATTTGTCGAGGGTCGCGCAGCGACCCGAGACAAATTTTCTGGGCTTTTCTAAACTCGAAATTTTACTTCATGTGCCACGCGTATAAATCACTAAAATATTGTGATGTTTTTGTGTATTTGAACCTCACTTGAAATCAGGGTTTTATACGTGTGGCGCATGAAGTAAAATTTCGAGTTTAAAAAAGCCCAGAAAATTTGTCTCGGGTCGCTGCGCGACCCGAGACAAATTTTCAGAGGGCTTTCCTAAACTCGAAATTTTACTTCATGCTTAGTCTGAGAGTGGAAAACACTCGTTTAAAAGCTTCAAACTGAACTCTTTAAAAAAAACAACGAATGTTACCTAAAAGAAAAATTCCCTCTATATTGATCAAGTAGTAATTTAGTTTTCATTATTGTCATGGTACTATCAAAAATTATTACAATAAATAAGGTATTCTTTCATGCTCATTGCTTATTTTGTTAGGGCATAGGTAAAGTATCGTACGTTTCTCGAGTGGTATGGCAATTACATACTCGCGGAATACTGCATATGTAATATGCTGCATACCACTCTCGTTACGTAATATACTATTATTAGCATTATCTAATATTAATAAAAATAATAGGAATAAATCAAAATTAAAAATATGTAAAAAAAATTTAAAACATTCGGCCATTCCATAAATAAGTGCACACTTTTTGGGGGTACATCAGGGATTTTAGCGAATTTCACATATATTATAATGGCTACCAAGACATGGTTTTTGGTTGTTACTAGAGGTTAAACAAATGATTGTTTCAAAAATTATAACAATATAAACTTTTAGTGGACTTTTATTTTGAAGTCAAAAATATCGTAAACCGTTACTGATACAAAAAAGTTATACTTGACTTTTTTATGCTTAAATGTTCAAAGTTTAAAATATTTTTTTTCCAAAACGAAAAAACTTTATTTAGATAGTTTCTTTTCAATAAATAAAACAAATCTCACAAAATAATCAAATACTCATGTTTAAATTTTCTTGCAAAAAATATATATTATACCCCAATCCTTTCTCAGAATGTTTCTGGTTTCAAAAAGATGGGCACTTCAAAACATTTTGTGATATGATTTTTTTACTGGAGCAAATCTCACAAAATAATCAAATACTCATGTTTTAATTTTCTTGAAAAAAATATATGTTATACCCCAATCCTTCCTGAAAATATTTCCGTTTTCAAAGAAATGGGCACTTTAAAACTTTTTGAGATATGATTTTTTAACCCGAGCGCTGCATTGACGCGAGGCGCTCACCGCGATCCGGCCATTACACCATTGGCGGGAGCGTCTCATATCAATGTAGCGCCCGGGTAAAAAAATCATATCTCAAAAAGTTTTAAAGTGCCCACACTTTTGAAAACGGAAAAATCCTTAGGAAGGATCAGGGTAAACCATATATTTTTTTAAAGAAATTTAAAACATGAGTATTTGATTATTTTTTTAGATGTTTTATTTATTTAAAAAAATGTATATAAATAAAGTTTTTTCGTTTTTGAAAAAAATGTATTTTAAACTTTGAACATTTAAGCACAAAAAAGTACAAAATAACTTTTTTCGTATAGGTAACGGTTTACGATATTTTTGAGTTCAAAATGAAAGTGTACTAAAAGTTTATATTGTTATAACTTTTGACACAATAATTTGTTTAACCTCTAGTAACAACCAAACACCATGTCTTGATAGCCTTTATAATATATGTGAAATTCGCTAAAATCCCTGATGTACCCCCAAAAAGTGTGCACTTATTTATGGAATGGCCGAATGTTTTAAATTTTTTTTACATATTTTTAATTTTGATTTATTCCTATTATTTTTATTAATATTAGATAATGCTAATAATAGTATATTACGTAACGAGAGTGGTATGCAGCATATTACATATGCAGTATTCCGCGAGTATGTAATTGCCATACCACTCGAGAAACGTACGATACTTTACCTATGCCCTAACAAAATAAGCAATGAGCATGAAAGAATACCTTATTTATTGTAATAATTTTTGATACTCCCAAAAAGTGTGCACTTATTTATGGAATGGCCGATTACATAAATCATAAATGGAAATTAATAAAAAAAATGAAATATTCTAAAATAAACAAACAAAAAATTAACAATACCTTACATTCGCAAATTGTATTTCATGATCGATTAACCCATATTTTAATGAAAGTTAGTACACATGTTTTGGATCTTGTTACAACACTGGTCTACTCACTTAAAATACAGAATGCTAAATTCCAAGTGCCAAATCTTTTTTTTAAGTAACTTTTAATTATAAGTTTTATATAGTTTAATTTAAAAAAAAAACACCTACCTTTCAATAAAGGAGATCTTGGATCTTCTTTTGGCGTCCGGGAATTGCGAGTGCCCGGACGCCAAAGGATGACTGAAATCTGAAACTAACAATCGGTTTATAAATGTAGATCGGGAGTTATCAGTGACTCATATGTGTTGGCGAATTCGTTTTACTGTTTTCGTTTTAATCACGTCGCAAGTATACACAAGCATCCATAGTGTGATGGATTAAATAAAACATGATGAAATGACTAAGCATGTTTCTGGAAACAATTTTCTTTTGATGGATAGCAAAATCCACATGGTGTTGTAATCGCCTATATTTGTTCTCTTAGTGATTTATTACTCTACTTTATTTATATTATATATATATTTCTATAAATAATTTTATTCTTGGTAAATTTGTTTGTGATTGTTTCAGTGGCATCCCCATTAAGACGCCACTGAAACAATCACAAACAAATTTACCAAGAATAAAATTATTTATAGAAATATACAGAGAGTTTTATGTAACACCGAACATGAGAATTTTTCGTTTAAGTATACATTAGCATACGTTGTACATTTGCCGGCGCTCGGTTTATTAAAAGAATGTAATTTGAAGTTTTAAACCAGTGTTTTCCACTCCCAGGCTAAGCATGAAGTAAAATTTCGAGTTTAGAAAAGCCTGAAAATTTTGTTTGATCGCGTAGCGCGAAGCGCGGAGCGGCCAAACCAAATTTTGTTTGCAGTTTCCAATTTGTTTGAAATTGAATCGTCTATATAGCCCTCGGCCACAGTACAGGACTGCCAACCTCCATGTCTTTTTAAGGCAGTTAAATCGGCACCTGCGTTATCCAACAGCGTGGCTGAAGTGCGTTACAAGCAGTGGCCTGTGTAGGTTTTTAAATCCGGCAAATTTAAAAAGGTACCAACTTCTTGCGCAATCCATTCCAGAAAATTTGGTTTGGTCGCGTAGGGCGAAGCGCGGAGCGGCCAAACCAAATTTTCAGGCTTTTCTAAACTCGAAATTTTACTTCATGCGCCACCGGCACAAACCACTGACGCAATGTAAAGTTTAGCGGTGTGTTTTAAACTTTGTAATGTCAGTGTTTTGTACCGGTGGCGCATGAAGTAAAATTTCGAGTTTAGAAAAGCCTGAAAATTTGGTTTGGCCGCTCCGCGCTTCGCGCTACGCGACCAAACCAAATTTTCAGGCTTTTCTAAACTCGAAATGTTACTTCATGCTTAGTCTGGGAGTGGAACACACTCATTTTAAGTTTAAAATTGAACTCTTAAAAAAACGAGTATCTAAAGATTAACGGCATATGCGCTGTAATTGGGACATGTATACTTATAAGGAGAACTCCTTGTATGTACAAGTTGAAGCATTAATTGCGATTGATTGGCTACAACATGTAATGGTCATACAGGCAACCCAATTTACACATTATTTTAAAATTAAAGGTGTCAAATTGTATTGGATGAAAATGTTCGGTGTTACATGAAACTCTCTGTATATAATATAAAACAAAGTTTTTAAAGAATTTTAGAAAAATGAAATTCATCACAAAATGTGCATCCTACTTTTAAACAAAACAGGTCGCATATATCGTCTGTTTAAAAGTAAAAATCATTAAGTGCGTATGAAGTTATTAGCGCTGCCATTTGTAAATGATTTTTTAAATTTATTGTTTACACATATTCGGGATGTTCCGAATACCGGTTACATATTCGTTTAGCGAATGTATGCTTACTTTTCAATATTAGTATTTGCTAAATTTACACGAATATTATTTGTGTTGACGCTACGCCGAGTGGGTTTCAGCCGCCCGGGGCGTAAGCCATATTTGCCGCCTCCTCATTTAGGTATTTAAATCTAAAAGGTGTCAAAATTTACAGTAATCCTAAAGGTTTTTTCGGCAAGAATGCATTTGTTATTGTGTATTATATATGAAGAAGTCATGCATGCATGTTTAATAATAAACTTCAAGAATTTTTTTCCCCGCCTTTTTAATATAAAATGTGGAAAACCCCCATTCTGAACAATTTTGAAGATTTGTCAGCTGTTGTCAATATCAATTGAATTTGCCAAGTGTCATACAATATAATAATTATTATTTAAAATTCAAAATTTGTTATTTCTGAAATATTGGTATTTACGTTTTATTACTGCTATTAAATTTTATCAGTTTCTTTACGAAAAAACAAAAAAACCGAAAAAAATCTAATTATTTCTGTTAGTTGCAAATGTTGACAGTTATGATATTTTTAAAATTAATTCCTCCTATTGAATACATCTATGACAGTTGACATTTAGTCTGTAATGTCACATTAAATTTATATGTTTAATGTTTAATACTATCAATAAATTAAAATTATTAAATAAGTTAAAACATAAATCCACAAACAATATACAAATAGAACAAACAAAAGTTATTTGATTAATTAGTACAAAAAATGGTAGTTTTCGGGACGAGCAAGAAATTGCGATCTTGCTGGGCCCGAAAACGAAAACGAAAATTAAAAACTTTTTTTTTTCAAAAAAATATATGTATAATTATAAGAAATTTATTCACTATTAAACAAAATTTGAGAAACAATTATAAGCATTTACATATTTAATTATTTTGAACTATTAACATGGATTGTTATATTACAATTTGACCAATTCGAACAATTTTGGAACTGAATTGGAGCACCTGAACTTGCAACTTTTAAGTTCATTTGCTCCAATTCAGTTCTGCTTTCAGTTATGTTTGAAACAAAGAAAGTGCTGGCAACAGCTGTGGTGCTAGGTGAATTCAAGTCAAAAATTTTGTTTGCAGTTTCCAATTTGTTTAAAATTGAATCGTCTATATAGCCCTCGGCCACAGTACAGGACTGCCAACCTCCATGTCTTTTTAAGGCAGTTAAATCGGCACCTGCGTTAACCAACAGCGTGGCTGAAGTGCGTTACAAGCAGTGGCCTGTGTAGATTTTTAAATCCGGCAAATTTAAAAAGGTACCAACTTCTTGCGCAATCGACGCCAATTTATGAACCCCTACAACCTGTCTATGGCATTTACCATTTTGGTATTTAATAAAAAAACGAGTTTCCTTCATATTGGAGGGGCGGAGAGCGATATATTTTCTATAAATGCCTAAATATATGTCACCAGTAAATGATTTCGGTTTCTTCGTTTTTGTGTTTGGAATCCGTATTAATAATGCAGACCCTAAATCGTCGATATCTGCTACGTTAATTTTCGACATTTCATCGCGCCGGAGTGCTCCTGCTATGCCAAAAATGAGCCCAATCTGAAAATACAAACACACTGAATAAACTAAGATAAAATTAATACATAATGTAATATTCTTACGTTAATCATTAAATATTTATTATCGGGCGCTTTAAAATGAAATTTATTAATCTCTTCTTTCGTCAAAGTTTTTGATTTTTTGGGTTGATATCCATCTGTCTTCCTCTTTAAAAATGGTATAAGTTTGGGATACTTTTTTATATCAATACCATTTTTCACATTAATAGTTGCCTTTAACATGGAATAGTGTCCTCATAAAGTGGATGGTTTCATTTTGGTAGATAAATCGTAAAGATATGCAATCAACACATTTTCCGAAAAAGACGACATATTTTGAAGTTCTCTCCATTCCATAAATCGCCTATAGGAACTCTCTAACACCTCTCTTGATTTGGTAGGAAGCAGTTCTAATGAGGCACTATTCGCTGATTCTATAATATTTGGTGGTGGAGAAGGCAATTCACTATCAACATAAGTGACTTGTGCCATTTTACTTATAAATGTCATAAATTGTAATTATTTGACATTTATTAAGGGCAGAGTACTAGATGAAATCATGTGCCCATAATATAGCTTCATTCTTATTAGACCACAATGAACAGCTTATATTCACCAGCCTATCAGTTGTCCTGACGTTTTTTTTTACTAGGACGTTTTACGTATATATTTGTACTCTATCCATAAATGCGCCATTTTTTGTTCTAATTAACTTGATAATTTAGTGTCATATTAGTGAGGTTGGAGAAAAATGTAATTTAATAATGTCAGATTTATCTTATAATGTCACATGACATTTCGATTATTATGACAGTTGGCATTTGTGATATTGTTTAAAATGCCAATATCTTCACGTTAAATTAGTGTTTTGTACGCGTGGCGTATGAAGTAAAATTTCTAGTTGAGAAAAGCCCGAATTTGGATTTGGACGCTGCACAGTGGTCTAAAACTGACCAAAATGCGACAAAACCCCATAGTTTTTTTTATTTTGTGAGATATCAATTTGAAATTTGGTATGCTTATACTAAACACAAATTCGAGTTTACAGATCTTCTATAAACCTTATTTGCACTTCCGGTTTCCCCGGAAATGGCATCAATTTTAAAAATGGTGATGTGTTCATGATAGCACTTTCCCTGTTAAAGATATGATTTAATTATCAACAATATGGAAAACTAGCTCAAACTAAATTTATTCTACGTTTATTATTATTCCAAAACTATTCACAAAAAAGTAATTCTTGCTTTATTTTGCTACATCTAGGTTAATATTAATCATCTACTCGCAGGGCCTCTTCAAAATATATAAACCAGCAAATTTTGAAGAGAGACACCCTCTATAAGCGCGAAAGTATATTGGAAGAAAAGAAACCCCAATTTATGGGGTGTTGATGTTACAATTTATGACCTTATCTGAATAGCAGGGCGGCCAGACCAAAAAGTCTAAAATCTTCCGAAGTCCGGTCACCCATCTCGCTTAGAAGATGTATTTCTTCCAAACTGCACTCAAATAGCGATTTTCGTTTAAACTCTGTAGCGTACGTCTGCACAGTTCGGCGACTAGCGAGCGAGTAGAGCGACCAGACCAAAAAGTCTAGAATCTTCCGATTTCTATCTCTTTCCTAAAATGTTGGGAGGGTCATAGCTGTAACGATACTAATAAAAAATTGGCAGCAGATGGCGTTCACATCGTCAATTTATATGAAAATTACATATGACTACTAAAATGGTTATAGAAGTTCAGTTTTCTTCTGGATTTCAAAATGCACGATTAATTGACATTTATAATAGTCATTCTGTGAGTACCATCGACAATGCTTTTTTTTTCTGAATTCAATGATGTATCACACATATAGTTTATTGTTCAGGGTGAGGGAAACTCGATGTTTCAGCTCTATTATATGAAAAGGAAAAACGATAGAAAAAATCTGAAATCTAAAATCAAATGACAACAAAACAATATTTGTCAACCATTAGTTTAATTATTGACAGATGCGGCTTTGTCATTTGCTTCCAAAGGCTACTTGATTAAGTTGTGGCAATTGTGAATTTATTTTTATTTTTTTAACGAAAGAAGATAGGAATTTTTTTTCTCTACAAAGTTTATTCTGAAAAATTAGCTCTTAAAATATCCAAAAATATAGGTATGTTTCTGGGGAAAAAATGTTCGATGACGTCATTACTTCAGTTTCAAAATTTAGAAAAATTGCATTTTTGGATTAAAATGGACCTTATTCAATCTCAATTATGAACAAATAACATGTCAGAAGGATGGCATCACAGATTTGCAGTTGTAGTCCGCAAAGACCATCCTAGTCTCTATGCGTTTCTCCTGGAGATACAGAAAGAACAGGGCGACACCGAAACAATGTTTCGCGAACTGGATTTGGGGCGTAAAATTAAAAGGTCGGAAAATTTGGCGCGAGTAAAGACAGAAGAGAGGATATGTAATATAGTTAGGGACTACGAAGTACGAAAGGAAGCTGATGAGATAGCAGAGTACCTCCGCGCAGTAGGGCACAACATTCAATTTTAATCCGTGTAAATCCTTGTAAATCCTTGTAAAATAAAATGTCTAAAAAGAAGTGAAATAATATATTTATAGTGGAATAATATATTAATGGATAAAATGATTGGTGGAATAATACATTAGTGGATAATATGATTAGTGGAAAAAAAGGAGTGGAATATTCGGATTGGAGAAAGTGGAGTGGAAAAAGTGTCCCCATACCCAAAAGATTTGTAGCAGTAGAAAATCCGCGTCTGAATCCATGCTGTTCCTTAACAATTTTTTGTAAATTTATATATATTTCTCTGTTATTCGATCTCATGTCTGTTAATAAATAAATTATTATAAAATATCCTAGTAATTTAAATGTTGATTTATCAATTTGGGATGTATTGTGTTCAATTGGAGATTCTGTATTAAATAAAAAATACAAATTCCAAAAATGTCTAAAAGAAAATCTATTATTTTGATTTATGCTAATCTACTACTAATCTAATACAAAAAAATATATAATTCTGTCACGTCTTAAAGTTATAAGAGCCTAATTATAACTTTAAAACGTAAAAGAATTATATATTTTTTTGTGTATTGAATATTAACCCTTAGCGGCCACACCTCAGCCAGGCCACATAGCGGCCACAAGGGGTATCTCATTACCCCACGCCAGAAAACTCAGTTGTAGAAGATCTGAGGGCGTTTTAAGACTTCTAACCGATTGTTTCATGTTTGTTGAATAGTTTTTTAACATTTCTAATGATTTTTGACGGTCCATTTATTGATGGCGTTCTAAAAACTGGTCCTATATGTGAAAATGTAGGAAAAATGTTTTTTTTAGTCAAAAATTCATTACTCCGTCATTTTTCAATATTAAGGGATGTTATTGTAGGGTTGTATGCACCACAAATACCACTACCATAAAAAAATATTAGTATCCGCTGATCCGTCAAAAAGTATATTTATTTTGCAAAATTACTGGAGGGAAAAATTAAAAAAAAATTACAAATCATAATATTTGCTTTTTTCGTGTTTTATTGGCTTGTAAATAGTTATTTTCGTACAGAAAAGTGAACAAAATATTATTTGAAACATATTTGAAGAAAACGAAATCATTTTGAATCAAGAAAATATTATTGACCAGCACACGTCGAGCACAACGGGAACCGATGTTCCTCGCAGACTGGTACTTTACACGCCGAACATCCAACACGCGTTTTTCTATCTTTCTGTCGGTTGCACAGTACGCACCTCCGCCCTTGGTTTAAGGTTACTTTTTCCAGGTTGTCCATGTTTTCCGTGTCTATATGTAGGATGCTCCTAATGACCATCCGGAGCTCTTTCCAAAGACATGGCTCGGCCAATCGCCGGTGTAGCATCGGGGAGGTCAGATGAAAAATAAGTTTTTTTAGCACGATAATCGCAGACGTGGATTCCTGTGCGCCGACTTTCAGGTTCCACATAATTCGTGAATTGACGGCTGCTCAGTCGAGCATCCCAAAGAAAAATCGCATCGGCCACCTGTTGGTTCTCCGAGCGACTGAGTAGGCGTGGCACAATTGATCGAAAGTATCGGTCCCTCCTTTCGTATCATTATAGTGGAGAATGATGTTCGGTTTTCCGTCCTTTATCTCTTCGGTATGGAGATAAGTCGAAGCCACCAAGACGATTTTGTTCTTCTTTGGTGTATAAGAAAATAAAGTTATGTCTTTGGTGTGACAAAACTTTGTTTCAGGAGGATTCTTCGACGCGATCTTCATCTCCATGGGAATCTCCTTTTTATTTTTTCTTATAGTTCCAGTCATTGACATGTCGAAAGGTTGATTCAACATTCTACCAGCTTCAGTCCGTACTTGTCCGGTTTCGACTTTATGTACATCCGAAATACACACCGGCCACTAAATCCAAGCAGCTGTTCGTCGACGGTACATTTATTACTTGAATTATAACACTTGCTGCAGTTGTTGATAAAAATGGACCAAAGTTTTCTGATGGGTGAAAGTCTGTCATCTGGATCTCTATTCTCTCTTGCATCGAATCGTAGACAAGACTGAAGAAACTCAAACCTCATTCGAGGAAAGACACTCCTGTAGAAGTTGATTCCGTTTCTTTTGTCCCAGAGTTCGTTGTTATCTACCTTGGAAGACTTCCATAAGCCAGCATAGTATAAAACACCGATGTAAGCTCTGATTTCAAGAGCGTCAGTGTGATGGTGATAGGTCTGTACTCTATCTTCAGCAACCAGCGTAGCAGCCATCTTCTCGATTTGATAATTCGTGTGCTCGACGATTGCTTCGATGATTTCTTGATTGAACAAGAGATCCCAAAAGTCCTCTAGCGAATCCACATTTACAGCATTATCTGCCAAGCTTGCTTCATACGGAACTTCACCTCTACTTACACGATCTAATCTTCGTTCAGCCGATGTCGTTTTCCAGGCCAAATTATTTTTGCCATATAATTTGTTCGATGGGCGACCACGTGGACGAGATTTTGAAGAAGAAGATTGATTTCCTGATCGCTTTACGTTTGCGAGATGCTAGGGCCCGTTCATTTTGAACTGAATCTTGCATGTCTTCTTCGTCGAGATCGTCGGGTTGGTAATCGCTCGAGTCCGATGATATATCTTGTTCTGACTGCGCGTCCGATTGTTCTTCACAATCAGAATGACAGTCAACAACTTCTTCCAGCAATTCTCTCCGCTGACTTCTCGTCCGAAAATTGTACATCTGAAGAAAATTATAAATTGATAAAAATATTATTTCACAGAAACAGACAATATTCCATAACGACTAGGATTGAAATTTTTTTTAGTATAATATCGAAAACTCACCTTTATTTTGTCGATTAACACCACAAACGAGTCGATTTGAAAAAAAATAATCGGGCTCGCGCAACGGTTGCGGCCACACTGGGGTAACTCGTTACCCCGCGCCGAGAACACGAACGCTCAAAGCGCCGCCACAAGTTTTTTCGGCTTACCAACTGATGCAATTACATCTCACACTTATCGACTACCAACAGATTTCGCCACTTTTATCAATTTCAAAGGTTTTAGACCTCTAGTTTCACTTTTCCTGAGCCTTGGGTAACTAGTTACCCAGTGTGGCCGCCAAGGGTTAAATTAAAATATACTTATTTCTTAATGAATTAATTTTAATTTGATTATCGATACATTTTTGGTAAGTCTTTGAATTTACAATTCAATATTATCGATTTCTGGACTGAATAAATGGTAATTTTTATAAAATGTAGGATTTTCAGTTACAGTATGTAAAACTAATATACCTTTTTCTGAAAAAAGTAAACTAAACTTCAGATTTACTTGTATGAAATTCACATAAAGTACTTCTACTATTCTTTTTCTTTGTGCTATATTTTTTGTTTTGAATTTAGATTCTAAATACGATTCTGTAAAAAAATCATAATATAACATAACCTGGAAATTTAACCATTTTCGAGATATTTGACATTTTAGAAAAGTTTAGTGCTTTTTTGCGATTCATTTTAAATATCGTATCTTTCAATAAAAGAAAATCAAAGAGATGGAATGTTGGCTATCTAAAGCCAATACTCGAAGATATCTAATGGTGATTCATTTTTTGAATAATAATATACAGAGTGTTCAAAAGTTCATACCATATTTGGTTAACTTCACACCACATTTGGTATAGGGAACGCTAGTATAGATCAATGCAGAATTTAATTCTTGTTTTATTTGGAAAAATCAAGATTTAAGGGTTTGACTTAAATCTCGATTTTTCCAAATAAACCAAAAATTAAATTCTGCATTGATCTATACTAGCATTCCCTATACCAAATGTGGTGTGAAATTTTAAACACTCACAAACAATTAACCACCATATTCTCTTGAGTATTGTCTTTCTGTACCCAAAATTCCATCTCTTTGAATTTTTTTTGTTCCAAGATACAAATTTTAAAATGAATTACGAAAAAGCACTAGATTTCTTTAAAATGTCAAATATCTTAAAAACGGTTAAATTTTTAGGTTGTCACTTGACGATTTTTTATCACAAAATTTTATGTGAAATCTAAATTCGAAATGAAAAATATACCATTCTATTCAAAATAAGGAACTTGGTGTTGACTTCCGGTATAACTAGAAGCTGAATAATCTTCAAAATATTTTCAATGAACAGAGAGAACACATAATCACATAACCACTAAAAATCTCATTGCAATGCAATAATTAGAAGTACATATACTTTTAATGTACGGATTCGGTGGGACACCCTGTATATACACTTAAAACCACCTCTTTTTTGCTTAAAATATTGATTTTTTGCATAAAATAATACTTTTTTTGCTTGAATTTGTGCGTTTTAATACGCATTTTTGTGCTTAAAAATCCGAGCTCTAGTCATAACATTTACAATAAGAATAAAAACTGCAAAATTAGTTTATGATTTATCGTCTAATGACTGTTTCCAATCATAGGTTACGCATGAAATAAAATTTTGAGTTTAGAAAAGCCTAATAAATTTGGTTCGGTCGCGTAGCGAAGGGGAGCGACCGAGCCAAATTAGACTTTTCTAAACTCGAAATTTTACTTCATGCGTCACGCGTATGAAACGCTGATTTAATGTGAAATGGTCTTACCCTAATTAATAAGTGAAATACGTTTAGTATGCCAATCACCAATTGTTTAAATGACGGGGAAAGTGCTATGATGGATACATAATTATTTTTGTACTTGTTTTTGTATAACTTTTAATTTATGAAACAAAATACTAACTGAAATCCCCCCAAATCACAAAAAGCTATCTAAGCCAAAGCGCCCAGCCTTGGCTACTCCTATGGTGAAAAAGGTAATCGCACTCAGTGTATTGATGCGTTTCTGTCGAACACATGAACATTTACATTAAAAATGTTTTAAACAAGATAAATTTAAATTCAAAACTATTTGAATTCAAGAAAATAAGCTTACGCTTCTTACAGTTTGCACACTTTAAACATAATATATAAAATTACGAAAAAACTATTCGTTAAAATGCAAACAATGTCTTAACTAATAAGACAACTCAAGACGATAAATATCCATTGAAACAACTTCTTCCCGTGAAAATACACCTCCGGATATTGAATTATACAAATCAAATTATATAAATCAAATTAAATAAGATTTTAAATATTTCATTGTATAATTCAATATCCGGAGGTGTATTTGCACGGAAAGTAGTTGTTTCAATGGATATTTATCGTCTTGAGTTGTCTTATTATATAAGACATTGTTTGCATTTTAGCGAATAGTTTTTTCGTAATTTTATAAAAAATGTTTTGGCATGTTCTCTACACTTATAAGTTATTTTAACTTGCTCGGTGCTTTCAACAAACCGCACATTTATTAAACTGTTAGGGAGGAAATTCTCCCTATTATAAATTCTACTTAAAAGTAAAGCCAGAAACCGATAAATAAAGCGAGTGGCCATGAATAATCCTACGGAGCTAAGCTATTTGCATAAATCATGATGTAACTTGCGGATTCCGCGGCGCTAATAGAGTGAGAATCGAGAAATTACGAGAACGACAGCAGTAAATCCGAGAAAATATACATTCCCGGTTAATTTATTAATAATACACTTTAGGGCAAATCGCCCGATTTAATGCTGGTAATAATAGGATTAATAGCTAATAGCTTAATTTAACTCTGCCATTAATCACGCTGTGGCCCCGAAGGGTAGGCACTAATCCGTGCCCATAAAAAAACAACTTATATTTTACGGCATGGTTATTACGGCGTTAAAGCAGATTTAATAAAGGTTATTAGGTCTAGTTTTAAAAAGCCTTTTCAAAGTATGTATAATATATTTATTTCTAATTGTAAGCATGTTGCATTTTACATATGAGTCATTCCATGTTAAACAGGACACCTTTCAGACATCATGTTTTCCAATTTCTTCTTACAGATTCTACGACAAAAATAAACAAGGGAAATATTTTTTAAAATTCCTTATCTTCAATATTTTAAAAGTTACATTTAAAAAAAATACGTAAAAGATAAAAAAAATTAAAAAATGGTTTATGGGGTTTGTAGGACAATTGCAACCGACAGTATAATTCATATGAGAGCAATTTTCCGATTTGTTGCACTTTAACGTATTTAAAAAAATATAAGTCATACATTTTAAAGATAACATTTTTTTAATGTTTCGTTCTTTTAATTTTGTCGTAGAATCTATAAAAAAATACAGGAAAATTAGAAACATTTTCTTTATTTTCTTAAAATATTAACATTATAAAAACACTCAATATCCGGAGGTTTTTTTGCACGACAAGTAGTTGTTTCAATGGGTATTTATTGTCTTAAGTTGTCTTGTTAATTAAGACGAATTGTTTGGATTTTACACGAAGATTTCGTAATTTTATATATTATGTCTAAAGTGTGCAAACTATAAGAAGCATAAGCTTATTTTCTCCAATTCAGATAGTTTTAAATTTGAATTATTAATAGGTTTTTTTAATTTAATCTTAATCCTTTTTACCTTGCGGTGTAAGGCGGTTTACATATTCATACATAATTATGTTATTATCTGTTTAATCTGTATGCTTCTTTCCATCTCTTTCTGTCTTGTGTTAGTTGTTTTGCTTCTTCTCAATTCATTCCCCTTTTCTCTATTGTATCCCTGATTCCATCATTGCAAGTTTTTCTCGGTCTTTCTCTCTGGTTCCTCCCTTGTACTCTTGTTTCGTATATCATTTTCGTGTTTCTTTCATTTTTCATTCGGTTTATATGTCCAAACTATATCATCTGTCCCTCTGCTATTCTTTTATTATTTGGCTCGATGTCTAGGTTCTGTCTAATTTCCTCATTTTTTATCTTGTCTAGTTTTGTCTTGTTTTCTATCTTCCTAAGAAATCTCATCTCTGTTGCGTTTATTCTCCCTTTTTGTTGCTCTGCCATCGTCCAGGTTTCGCTGCTATATGTTAGCGTAGGTCTTATCACTTTTTTTACTATTTCTGTTTTTATTTCCTTAGGTATTTCCTATTTACCAAAGAACGTATGTTTCATCATGTTGTACAGTTTTCCAGTTTTTTCTACTTTGTCTTCTATTTCTTTTTCTAGTTTGCCATTGCTTTCGATTATTGTCCCAAGGTATTTATAGCTTTCTATTTGTATTTGTTCTATTGTTATTACTATTGATTTTGTCTTTTGTAAATTTATTCTCATATTTAGTTTATAAATAGTAAAAAGGATCAAAAAAAATGTTTTACGTCAAAATTTACAAATGGAGCACTGGAAGCTGTCCACGGTCATGACATTGCAAACTTATTTGCAGATTTTTTTAAGCAAACCTATGAATCTAATGCGCCGTTTTCATCTTTTACCAACTTTCAAAATAACCTAATAAATGTTGATTCATACACAGTTAAGGAAAGTGATATACAATCATGCTTAATTAACTTAAACAAAAATACTTTACCTGGGCCGGATGAGATAAATGTTAACTTATTTCGTTTGTGTTCTGACGGGCTTGGAAAACCGCTAGCAAATTTATTCAATCAATGACTGTCAACTGGCTGCTTTCCATCAAAATGGAAATCATCCTATGTGATTCCTTTGCATAAAAGTGGTAATAAGAACCTAGTAACAAACTATAGACCAATATCGATTCAGTCGATTATTCCTAAAGTGTTCGATAAAATTATGAGCGATTTTTTCATTGATTCATTTAGGTCTATCATTACTGATAATCAGCACGGTTTCTATCCGTCAAGATCAACAACATCAAATTTATTTATATATAATGCCTACATTGCAGAAGCCTTACATAAAGGTAAAGATGTTGACTCTATTTACACCGACTTTCGTAGGGCCTTCGATCGTGTAAACCATAAACGATTACTTATTAAATTAAGAGCGTATGGCCTCTCAGGAATCCTTGCCTGTTGGATAGAATCCTATGTATCAAATAGAACACAGATTGTTAAATTTGATAAACATTTATCTTATTCTATTGACATATCCTCCGGTGTCCCACAAGGGTCCCATCTGGGGCCCATTCTATTTTCTCTCTTCGTTAATGACATAGGGGATAGCTTCCAGAGCTCCTACTTGCTATTTGCAGATGACCTAAAATTATTTTGAAAGGTCTCGGATTTTAGCGATTGTGTGGCTCTACAGAGAGACTTAACAGTCCTTGAAAGCTGGTGTAGAGATAACTCTATGAGCCTAAATATTAGTAAATGCAAAAGTATAAAGTTTAGCTGGAAGACAACTAACAGTATTGATTTCACATACATGATAAATAATATAGTATTGGATAAGGTATCCGAAATTAAATATCTCGGGGTCATATTTGATCGAAAGTTTCAGTTTAATGCTCATATCGATTCTGTTGTAAACCGCTCTCTAAAACTTATTGGATTTTTCAAAAGGGTTACAAGAGACTTTTGCGACTCTCGTAGTATACTACGTTTATATTCATCAATAGTCCGGAGTATTCTAGATTATTGTTGGATTATTTGGTCGCCGGCATAAAATATATAGTGCGAACGTCTAGAGCGGGTGCAAAGAATATTCATTAAATATATTTGCTACAAATGCAATATTTTCTATTCGAGCAACAATTATGATTACTTGCAAAGCTACTTTGGCTTACAGTCTGTAGCAAATGAGCGTATATTTTTTGAAGCATGTTTTAGCTAAAACATTCTTAACAACAAATTTGATTGCACACAATTAACCAATTTATTTATGAATATTCATGTACCTCGGTACAACACTCGTGATAAGCTATTGTTAGCTCCTATGTGGAGAGGAACTAATGTAACATTTAAAAGTTCTTTAAACAGAATGATTACACATACGTTAGTATGTGTAATCATACGTTAGTATGTGTAATCATTCTGTTTAAAGAACATTGCACGCTAACACGCTAACATCGTGTGTTTTCGATATATCTAAACGATCGTTTAAACATAATTTGCGAACATTTTTATTTTAATTAATATTTATTGTAATTTAATTTTAATGTGACAATATTATATTTCATCTTATCATTTTAAATGTAGTTAACTGGTATCAGTAAATAAAAAATATATATATATATATATATGTTTGTCAGTTCCCTGTTTAGAATTTGCATAGTTATTTATCTAAAAGGCACTGGCGGCTCGCGGCCTATCTTAATGTGAGGCTTAAATCCAAGATACAAAAAAAGAGGTTGAAAGCAATACGTATCCATTTTGTTTATAAATGCTCCTTACGTCACGGAATTGTGTCATACATACATGCGATTGGCAGCACAACGAGCGCACCTTTTAATTCCGGGATGCATTACCTTGGAACAGAGATAGGTAGAATCGAATCATTCAGGATTCGAATCCTGAATTTGAATCCTCTTAGAAGATTCAAAAGAAGCATTCGAATACTTTAGTTCAACTGGATTCGTTACATTTTTTTAAAGGATTCGTATTCGAATCCACTTATGGGTGACTCGAATCCTTATAAAAGGATTCGAATATTTATAAAAGGATTCGAATATTTATAAAAGGATTCGAATACTTACAAAAGGTTTTAAATTCGCCAAAAAATAATTTAATTAATTGTGAGGATTAACTTGGAAAATTTCTTTTGTGTGTTTATAAATTCCTCGTTAAATCACTGTTATAACCGCGTGGCGCATGAAGAAAAATTTCGAGTTTAGAAAAGCCCAGAAAATTTGTCTCGAGTCGCTGCGCGACCCTCGATAATTTTTCACGGGGGTTTTCTAAACTCGAAATTTTACTTCATGCTTAGTCTGAGAGTGGAAACGCTCGTTCGAAACTTCAAACTGAATGCTTTAATAACAAGATTAAATGGCTGAAAATGTTTTTGAAGATAATAATATAGTTTTCACAATTTTGTTAATTATTATTCGAAGTAAAACTGACATGGTAGCCATAATCTGAAATGTTAAATTTTTCCGGCATTTCCCTGATTTAACATTTCTTTCGCTGACCTTTTAATATAACTTTTTTCTGTAGGAAACCCTCATTTTGTTAAGTTGTTTTTATTGTTTTTGTTAATATTTAAGTTAATTTTATAAATTTTTACGTGTTTTGTAGTTTGCCTGCTGATTTTGAGAAATTTAATAATATCATATAGCTTTTTTGTTTGTGTTTTCGTCAGTTTGAATATAATTCCATGACTTTTCTCAGACTTTCCCGGTTTTAATGATATTTAGTGAATTTTTTATTTACGTAATTTTCCGGCATTCGTCAATTTTATAATAGAGTTTAATTTGAAGTTATAACGGGGTATTTTCACTCCCAGGCTATGAAGCATGAAGTAAAATTTTGAGTTTAGAACAGCCCCGTGAACATTTGTCGAAGGTCGCGCAGCGATCCGAGATAAATTTTCAGGCTTTTCTAAACTCGAAATTTTACTTCATGCGCCACGCGTACATAACACTGATTTAAAGGGAAGTTCAAAAACACACATATAGATTTTTAATCAGATTAACAGGCAGAGCTGGGATGAATCCTTAAAAACAGGATTCGAATCACGAATCCGAATCACCTAATATGATTCGAATCACGAATACTCGAATAAAGGATTCGTAAGTGAAAAATATGATTCGAATCAAAGATTCGAATCCTCATTTTTGAATCACGGATACAAATCCTTTAAAAAGAAATTTGAATCTATCATTTGCAACCAGTAACATTTTATTCCGTCAGTTTCTATTAACAAAAATGTTCATTCACCGACTAAATATCTGATTAAATAATGATTTTAAATAATGATGATATATGTGTTATTGAACTTCATTCTAAATCAGTGTTTAATTCGCGTGGCGCATGAAGTAAAATTTCGAGTTTAGAAAAGCCCCGTGAAAATTTGTCTCGGGTCGCTGCGCGACCCTCGACCAATTTTCTACGCAGGGCTTTTCTATACTCGAAATTTTACTTCATGCTTAGTCTGGGAGTGGACCGTCAAGATTTTCTACATGTCGAGATTTTCGATATTTCTAGATCATTGTCGATTTATTCACAGTTTGCTATTATATTTAATGCAACTTTAATATTAAATAAATACGGTTTTTCTTAGGAATAGAATATTCACCCATTAAAAGCCGAGCAAATTATAAAGTTAACTCTAAAAGTTCTTTTTAGGTAAAATTTTGCATCTTTTTCAATGATTTCAATGAATGATTTATTATATTACATATGTCGATTTTATAAAAGAGTTAAATTTAAAGTTCAAACGATTGTTGTCCACTCCCAGACTGAGCATGAAGTAAAATTTCGAGTTTAGAAAAGCCCCGAGTAGAAAATGCGACCCGAGACAAATTTTCGCGGGGATTTTCTAAACTCGAAATTTTACTTCATGCACCACGCGTATAAAACAATTATTAAAAGTGAAGGTAAAAATACACTGAAAACCAACCTAACTTCGATATTTCTTTCAAATTGGATGTTTTCTTTCCTATCCATGTTGTAAACCTTCAGATATTCGTTGTTTTCTTGTAAAAAAAACTTCGATTTCCTGTAGTCCTTCGGTCTCCGAAGACCATGATTGGTCCTTCGAGCTGTAGCCTTTGTAAAATGGTAATAAACTTAGTAATCTAGAGTAATCACTCAATTTGAAACTTCTAAGAACGAGTGTTGTCCACTCCCAGACTAAGCATGAAGTAAAATTTCGAGTTTAGAAAAGCCCCGCGTAGAATTTTTGTCGAGGGTCGCGCAGCGACCCGAGACAAATTTTCACGGGGCTTTTCTAAACTCGAAATTTTACTTCATGCGCCACGCGTATAAAACACTGATTTCAAGTGAAGTTAAAAATATACTATTAAGGTTGGACATTTTATAAGGTTAAGTAACCAAATATGCATTAACAAATATTTGAATTATTCGAAAATGTAAATATTTATATTCAAATATGAATAATTTAGTGATTATAATATTTATATTAGAATAGTTAACTATTTGAATTAATCGAATTCGAATCCCAGCCTTAATAGCACTGATTCGAATTATTTGGGAGGATTTGAATCCGTTTATGAGGATTCGAATTCTTTTATATTGATTCGAATCCTTTTATAAGGATTCGAGTCCTTTTATAAGGATTCGAATCATCTACGTCTGGATTCAAATACAAATCCTTTTAAAAAAATGTAACGAATCCGGATCACGAATCCGATTTCACTAAAGTATTCGAATACCTCTTATGAATCCTCTAAAAGGATACGAATCCGGGAATCGAATCCTGAATGATTCGAATCCTGCCCAGCTCTGTTAACAGGGAATCAGATATTTAGTCTGTTATCAACGATGTTCAGTATTAATAAGAAATAATTAGGTTTTGAATATTTTTGTTAAAACAACTGGTAACGAGATATATATATATATATATATATATATATATATATATATAATATATATATACATATATATATATATATATATATATATATATATATATATATATATATATACCGGGTGACCCATTTTAATTTATCCTCTGAAATATCTTGTGAAATATGCATCGTAGAAAAAAATATTCCAAACAAAAGTTTAATGGTTTCGAGGGGGCCAACCGATCCTATAAAATGTTCGTCACCCCCACTCCCCGGGGGGCGGGAGAGGGGGGCAACTTTAGAATCTTTAATAGGAACCCCTATTTTTTATTTCAGATTCAGATTATACACCAAAATGACGTAGGTTTTATACGAGAATTTTTTTTGAATTCCTGATAGATGGCGCTGTATTCGCTTAATTTATCCATTAGATTATCTCGACAAATATGCATCGTACAAATAAATGTCTCGAACAAAAGTTTAATGGTTTCGAGGTGGCCATCCGATCCCATGAAATGTTCGCCACGACTACCCTCCCGGGGGTGGAGGAGGGGGGCAACTTTGAATTCTTAAATAGGAACCCCTATTTTGTATTTCTGATTCGGATTCTACGGAAAATATTATGTAGGTTTTATCCAAAACATTTTTTTGAATTCTTGATAGATGGCGGTGTAGTCGCAAAAATGAAGACGTTTCCGGAAAAAATGAAAAATTGCCTTCAAAAAATCAAAACAAACAATGCGACGACGCTTGCTTGGGTATTTTAATTCCGACTAGTTTTTCTGACACTTCGTACACAAACCTCGATGTCTTGTGACGTGAGAACTGAGAACGCTTTGTAGAAGAATTCGGAATGAGCGATTATTCTCCGAATGAAACGGTGGATATTCTCCTTGTCCTAGGAGAATGTCGCCATTCTTATCGAAGAGCTGCGGCATTATACAGAAGACGATTTCCCCAACAGCAGCATCATCCCAATCATTCAGCGATTCGTCATATTGAATCGAGATGTAGGAGAGGAAATATTCAACGTCGACAGCGAAACCCCATCAATGATCATTGTATGAATCCGCGCATTTTAACAGTTTTAGCGATGATCCATTTGAACCCCCAGATATCACTTCGCGAAATACAGCACCAAATTGGCATCCCGAGAGAGACTGCGAGAAGATATTTAAAACACTCGAAGTATCACCCGTACCACGTGTGTTTGAACCAGGCATTAAGTGAACAGGATCATGAACAACGGCAAATGTTTTGTCAGTGGGCAATACAGCAAATGCAGAATGACGCAGACTTTTTCAAATTCGTGATGTTTTCTGACGAGGCTACATTCCGCAGTGACGGGTTATTGAATCTCCATAACAGTCACTATTGGTCGCCGGAAAACCCTCAGTGGATGAAGCAAGTGGACCACCAACACCGCTGGACTGTGAATGTGTGGTGCGGTATTGTCAACGGGTACTTAATCGGTCCATATTTTTTCGAGTGCACTGTAACCGGTGCGAATTACTTGAATTTTCTTCGAGACGATCTTCCCGGCTTAATCGAACATGTGGATCTGGAGACAAGGATGAGACTGTGGTTTCAGCAAGATGGTGCTCCTCCACATTTTGCAAATATAGTGAAAACATATTTAGACCAAACGTATCCTGGCAAGTGGATAGGGAGAGGGGGTACAATTAGATGGCCAGCAAGGTCACCAGATCTGACAGCTCCCGACTTCTACTTGTGGGGGTTCCTGAAAGATACTGTCTATCGAGAAAGACTAACTACTAGAGACGACATGATTCAAAAGATCCAAGCTGCGTGCAACAGTATTCCGCGCAACACCCTTTTGCATACAGTGAGGAATTTTGAACGTCGAATTCATCTTTGTCATGAGAACAATGGTGCGACTTTTGAGCATCTAATTGCTTAAATGGCTGTTGAAATGTCAGCCCTTGTTAGGGCTACTTGATGTACAAAAGAATTATTGTAAAAAGACTAATGTTTAAATAAATTTAAAAAATCCGACCTAACATGCCGGCGGTAAGATGACGCTTCCTATGTCGATAGTGAACAAAATTATGAATAGGTATTTTGTGTTGCAATCCGTCTGCCCGTTGACAAAAAACAAGATTTATTTATCTACCTGGAGTTAAAAAGACTCGTGAAGTATATTTTACATACTTATTATTACTTATTTTCATTCCACGACTCACTAGTCGGAATTAAAATACCCAAGCAAGCGTCGTCAAATTGTTTGTTTTGATTTTTTGAAGGCAATTTTTCATTTTTTCCGGAAACGTCTTCATTTTTGCGACTACACCGCCATCTATCAAGAATTCAAAAAAATGTTTTGGATAAAACCTACATAATATTTGCCGTAGAATCCGAATCAGAAATACAAAATAGGGGTTCCTATTTAAGAATTCAAAGTTGCCCCCCTCCTCCACCCCCGAGAACGTAGTCGTGGCGAACATTTCATGGGATCGGATGGCCACCTCGAAACCATTAAACTTTTGTTCGAGACATTTATTTGTACGATGCATATTTGTCGAGATAATCTAATGGATAAATTAAGCGAATACAGCGCCATCTATCACGAATTCAAAAAAAATTCTCGTATAAAACCTACGTCATTTTTGGTGTATAATCTAAATCTGAAATAAAAAATAGGGATTCCTATTTAAGATTCTAAAGTTGCGCCCCTCTCCCACCCCCCGGGGAGTGGGGGTGACGAACATTTTATAGGATCGGTTGGCCTCCTCGAAACCATTAAACTTTTGTTTGGAATATTTTGTTCTACGATGCATATTTCACAAGATATTCCAGTGGATAAATTAAAATGGGTCACACGGTATATATATATATACAGGGTGTCCCATTAGTGCGTTCTCGGAGGATATCTCCGTTCTCGTTAAAGATAGAAAAAAACATTTAGGCCAAACTTACTTGACTTGAAGAGCTGCATAACGTAAAATTATTTTGATGTATACAAGGGTGTCCCATAAAATCGGTACTGAAAATAACAATATTTTTTTAAATGGAACACCCTATATATTATTTGATTTTTAGATATTACTAACAATTGTACATATGTTTCATATAACATTACCTATACCTAAACCTAACTTATTTCATAATACTTACAATTTAATGAAAAAAGTTAGATATTTAGGTTATCAGATTTTAATATATGTCTCAATTATTAGTCATTTTAAAAATAATCAGTGTGGTACTTTAATAAATTATACTAGACGCTATCCTCAGCCGAAGTCAATTTTAATATTGTACTTACCTTGTAGTAATTCAAACCTGTCAATCTTAAGAAAATTCAAACAACAAAAACTTGTTTTTTTTTTAAAAGGCACACCCTATATTTCTATACGGCATATTATTCGTCTTTCAAAGAGCTTTCCTTTTTATTAAGTATGTCCTATACTTATCTTCAATAATTTTTGAGATATCACTGGTTTGTGGAATTATTATTGAAATCAAAGCAACTACTGTGGTCATGAAATAAAAATAATCGAGTAATCAAAATTTATTATTTGACAAATATTGATAATATATTTTATTAGAATAGTTATTTACATAACTAGTGCGGGAAAACAATTTGCCCGGGTGAATGCATTTATAAAGCACGAGCGACGAAGGAGCGAGTGCCTTCAAATGCGTGAACACGAGAAAAATTCTGACGCACTAGTTATGTGAATAACTATTTTAGTGAAATATGTTATTAATATTTGTTTCTATGTCAAATAATAAATTTTGATTACTCGAAATGCGACTTGCGAGTTGTCAAAACGGTGTTGGAAACGTCACTTTCGAGGCGGCGAGTTCAAAAAAATATTTTTTAGAAAGAAAAATAAATCACACGATGTTATAACATAAAATAAGAAAGAAAAAATTGCACATTTATTTTAAGTGTTCAATATATCCTCCATTTTGATTTTGGCATACTTGAAGTCTTCGTGTAAAATTTTGGTTCACATTAACTAGCATGTCAATTTTAATGTTGTGAAGAACGTTTCTAATCCTCAACTTCATATCTTCCTTTGTCGTTGCAGGTGTTTTATATACATTTTCTTTTACAGTACCCCATAAGAAAAAATCAAGTTTTGTCAAATTAGGTGACCTTGCCGGCCATACAATTGCCCTTCTCTGCCAATCCATTTATTTGAAAAATGTTCATTTAAATATTGCCTTACCGGTCGACTGGAGTGTGGAGGAGCACCATCTAATGGCAACCACATATTTTGTAATATAGCAAGAGGTAATTCGTCGATCCATCTTTCAAATTCATTTCTAAGAAAATTTAGAAGTGATTCACCACTAACAGTGCCATCAAAAAAATAAGGACCAATAATTCTCCTTCCTATAATTCCAGTCCAAACATTAAGACACCACTTGTGTTGGTGGTCTATGGGTATAATATGTTTGGGATTATAGTCAGAATAATAATGAAAATTATGCCTGTTTACAAATGCGTTTTTATGAAATGTGGCCTCATTCGTAAATAATATATGATTTAAAAAGTTTGGTTCCAGTTCGCGTTTATGTAACAACGCCCAATTACAAAAGTTAAGCCTATTCAAAAAGTCGTTGTCACTTAACTTTTGGACTAATTGTACGTGGGAGGAATGGAACTTACATTTCTTTGCTATTTTATTTATTGTAGTTTTTGGTATATCAATTTGCTGCTCCAATTGGCGGGATGAAACAAAAAGGTTCTCAACGATAGACTGAAGAACTGCGTATTCATTTTCTTCATTAGTAGTCCTTTTCCTTCGTTTTAGATTCTTTGTATAATCAATACTTCCAGTATTTTGAAATCGTTCCTTCAATCGAATAAATGCTGAAGCATGAGGATGGCGTTCAGCATTAGGATATTTCTGAGCGTATATTCTGCTTGCAAGAAAACAATTTTCGTCACTAGCGCCCAAAACAAATGTCATATTTATTAATTCTTCTGTTGTAAAATTCATTTCAAAGTAGTTTATGACTGAATCAGCAGTAAATTAAAGTATTAATGTATGTCTGTCAAAAGATAAAACAAAAGGATACTTCAATTACGGCTTATGACAGATAGTTAATTATTGGCCAGCCACCTTAGATGCTTGGCACCATTGATACATTTAATAATATTGTAAATCTAATCACATAAAACAGTATTATCTTGAAAACTATTAAAGATATGTATAGGACATACTGACATACTTAATAAAAATGAAAGCTCTTTGAAAGACGAATAATATGCCGTATAAAAACATAAGGTGTGCCATTTAAAAAAAAATAGTTTTTATTGTTTTAATTTTCTTAAGATTGACAGGTTGACAGGTAATAATTATACAAGGTAAGTACAAAATTAAAATTGACTTCGGTTGAGAATAGCGACTAGTATAAATTATTAAAGTACCGTACTGATTATTTTTAAAGTTACTAATAACTGAGATATAAATTAAAATCTTATAACCTAAATATCTAACTTTTTTCATTGAATTGTAAATATTATGAAATATGTTTGGTTTAGGTATATACAATGTTATATAAAATATACGTAGAATTGTTAGTAATATCTAAAACTAAAATAATATATGGTGTGTTTCATTTAAAAAAAATAAAGTTACTTCCAGTACCGCTTTTATAGGACACCCTGTATACATCAAAATAATTTTATGTTATGCAGCTCTTCAAGTCAAATAAGTTTGGTCTGAAAAATATTTTTTTATCTTTAACGAGAACGGAGATATCCTCCGAGAACGCACTAATGGGACACCCTGTATATATATATATATATATATATATATATATATATATATATATATATATATATATATATATATATATATATATATATATATATATTAGGGTGGTCCTTAGTTACTATTGTGAAAAAAAAATGTCGATTATTTTTTTGCAGGACCGGCTGAAATTGTTCTTTTTAATGAAAAAACGGTGTTCCCAAAGTCTTATGTCAATAAAATAAGTTTAACCCGTGCCGCAAAGCGATTAAATTTGCTTATGATTTTTCCACAGAGTATAATTAAGGAGACTAATACTCCGTGGTAGTGTACAGCTAACTCACGTTTTTAGTCAGATTTATACAGGAAATTATCGTTTTATACATAACATATATTGTAGAAAGACGTATAAATAATGAATAAATGTATGTATAAATAATTAAAACGCAACATGGCTGCCAAAAAGTAGTCAGCTGTTGGAATGTAGTTCTAGATTTTCCCGCACTGTAAACATACCAGCTGTTTAATACGTTTGTGTTGTAATTGTTTTACTTTTCTCAAATTCGGTAACGTGTTTCGTATTTCTTTAAAATGCCGCGATCTAAAATATATTTAATCGTTACAGTGAAAAACAAAATTCTTGGTAGCAAACTCCCTTCACAGAAAGATTGTTTGAGTGTTTTATTTTATAACATGCGAGTAGTGAAATTAAATATATCGGATGCTGCGAATTTAGTTATCGATGAGTGTTTGATTTTTTGGAAGAAAGCTCGGATTCCAACATAAGATCGAAGTGATTGTGTTAAAAAATTGAAGAAACTATATGAAACTTGGAGAAATTTAGAAACAAGCTGCAAACGAATCAGTGAAACACATAAAAACAATGTAAAAACGTTTGAAGAAAATTTGAATAATTTGTTTGATATTGCCCATGCAAATGCTTTGGACTTGATAATTATTGAAGAGGACAAAGCGTTTTTGCTTGCAAAACGAAAACCGAACAGAGAAGGTAGTATGCTTGGGATTGATTTAAAAGTAACGACATCAGAAAAAAGAAAAGCCGAAAGAGAAGAAAGGGAAGAACTAAAAAAGCGGAAAGGTAAAGCAGAAATGGAAAAACTAACATTAGGTGAGTTAAACAAAATTACGTTTAATGTATTTGATCTAAATAATCTTCATTAAAATTGTATCACATTTCAGTTCAGACTTCCACCTTTTTGAGTTCAGATTCAGAAAATACCGATCCAGAAAGTGTTTCGAATAAAGAAGATCTCCGGATGGGAATTTCTGGCGTCACCAATTTTCCTGGTCCTAGTGTATCCAACAAACATTATAATCTCTCCTAAGTTTCTCCTAGGACTGTTGTTCAAAGAGCGAAAATGTCAATTATGACTGAAAGACTATCAGCAGCCTTGGATAAATGCAAAGTAAGTGATCGAGATGCGGTTCATATATTAAGTGCATGCGTGGAAAGTTTGTCGTTAAACCCGATGGATTACATTATAAATCGAGCATCAATAAGAAGAGAACGGCAGCGAATTCGCGAAGAGACTGCGAACAAAATTCAAGCAGATTTCTTAGAATTGAAAGTCGATTATGCTATAGTGTATTGGGATACAAAATTACTTCCAAATGTCACTGGGATTGAAAAAGTCGACCGGCTACCTGTTATAGTAAAAACACCAATAATGGAGCAGCTATTGGGAGTTCCGCAGATTCCTTCAGGAACTGGTCAAGAAATTGCTAGAGCAGTTTATGATACATTGGAAAACTGGTCATTATAAGAAAAAGTCCAGGCATTTGTGTTCGATGCCACAGCTTCTAATACTGGCAGAATTAATGGAGCTTGTGCACTGTTGGAAATTAAATTGGGACGTGATATACTGTGTTTAGCCTGCCGTCATGATATTTTCGAATTGATTTTACAGGCCGCTATTTCGACAACGAAATTATTTTCTTCAACTGGCCCCGATATTCCATTATTCAAGAAATTCAGAGCATGTTTTCCAAAAATCAATTCCAGTAATATATCGAACTGCGACTCCTGCATGGAGCTGGTAAAACTTATTGATGAAAAACGCGATGAAATTCTCCATTTCTGCATCACAAAACTCAAGGATGAACAACAACCTCGCGATGACTATAAAGAGTTCTTAGAACTCACCGTAATCCTTTTGGGAGGAACTCTTTCTAACGGAAATAGAATACGTCCACCAGGCGCATATCATCAGGCAAGGTGGATGAGCGAAGCGATATATTCATTGAAAATATTTTTATTGCGAGGTGAATTCACCTTAATACAACATGAGGAAAAGGCCTTAATTAGGATATGCGGTTTCATTGTAGTAAATTATATTAAGCCTTGGTTTACTGCAAATAAAACAACAGAAGCCCCATGGAATGACATTTCACTACTCAAGACACTGAAGAAATAAATAGAAAAGGATGCTGATATTGCAGAAGCTTGTTTAAAAAAAATAATAAATCATATTTGGTATCTGACAGATAAACCGATCCTCTTTGCTCTGTTTGATGAAAACGTACCACTCAAAGAAAAACAGAGAATGGCTGAAAAAATTCGCGAATACTTGAATGATGATCAAATAAAAGACATCGTAGACGAAATTTTTTCTTTGAAAAAATATTTATTGTCTTATACAGAACTATCTAATTTTTTTAAGAAAAATTTACCAAGTGATTTAATAACTAAAACTTCCTTGAATTTATTTAAACGTTTTAATATGGATACTTCATTTCTCATAACTGATGCCACTCAGTGGTTTCATAACGACGGTTATATGAAAGGGAAACAAATAATAAGTTCCATTGATGTAGTTAACGATTCTGCTGAAAGGGGAGTCAAATTGATGGAAGAATTCAACAAATCTTTTACCAAAAACGAATTCCAGAATCAGTATATTCTTCAAGTAAGTGAAACTTAAGAAGGGGTACCTCGAATTCAGGATTTAACATTCGATTGTTTTGTTGTAGGTTGTACAGAAATATAGGAAGAAATATCCCCAGTGCACGAAAAAAGCAATGAATGCACTATTCGACGAGTAATGGTGAAAATGTTTTATACAATTATTTTTTAAATATAGAAATATAACAATTACCAATATTTCTTGAATTTTACTTAATTTCACTTATATATAATTATTCAGTAGTGTATCATCATTATTGATTTAAAAATAAAAATAAAAAACACAAATTTCCTTCCTAATTATGCGTTTTCAACTTTTTCAATCGCTTTGCGGCACGGATTAATATTTATTTTTCGACTTGAAACTTGAAGAATACTATTTTTTCAGTAAAAAGAACAGTTTCAGGGGGTCCTGCACCCAAAAGTCCGACATTGAAAAATAAGGACCACCCTAATATATATATATATATATATATATATATATATATATATATATATATATATTAACGGTTGCAAAAAAATAATTCGAAAAAACCGGATTCTGATCTTTGATTCGAATCATATTTATCTTTTACGAATCCTTTATTCAAGTATTCGTGATTCGAATCATATTAGGTGATTCGGATTCGTGATTCTAATCCTTTTTACGAGGATTTGTCCCAGCTCTGCCTTGGAATTTTTGTTTCACATGAAGTTAGCCACCGGCCGCCACTGCTAAAAACATTTAGTAATAACAAAATATATCATTACAAGCTCATCATGTGAATAATATTTCATATTCATTAAAATAGATATATTTTAACTAAGGCTGATGAAACCCGTAATTATAAAATTAAGGGAAAATCAAAGATAAATACATATACACATTTATTACAACAGTTTACAAAGTAAATAACGCAGTCTATATAAACATACAAAGTGATTGACTTATAATTAGTGTTAAAAATGGTTGTTATGATTTATCAATTGTTTCAATATGTTTTATGACCGGGTCAATAAAATTCAGTTTTGCAGTACTTCCGAACAGAAAATCTACGTGATTAAAGTTTTCTTCTGGAACTTCCGTAATATTATAAATATATTTCTTATTCATGTCTTCGAATAATTGCAAAGCATCCTGAAAAAGAAAATAATTATTAGTCATGCATTCGTGTAAAACAAGGCTATTAAATTGTTCAACTCTATTTAAAGCCTATTTCTTTATAACCGCTTTCGACAGCTTTTAATCGGAGGCGGAGTCGTGGTTCAAAAAAATTAAATAAATGCAAACAATAAAAAATATCTTCTGGGCGCCACTTGGTTTAAGAAATTTACTGTTATCTCTATCCGCCACGTTGACCAAGAAAGTCGGAATAGATTAAAAAAAGAAGTCAAATATTTGTTGAATGATGTTTAATAATAATAAGTAATAATAAAACAAACAAATAATAACCAAAAGAAAACTAAAGAACTATCGAGACAATAAACGAGTGCACCCTAGTATTAATTAGCTAATTTAACAAGGAAATATCAATCGATATGTAGTGCTTGAAGAGCGACAAGTACATTTAAATTCACCAAAAAAATTGACGTCAATTTCCCTTTACACTTTTTTATATATAAGTAATATCGCTCACTCTCCCACTTAAATTAAACACAAATAAAAAAATGTATTAATCAATTAAAACTGCCACGAATGTGTCATTTAATAGGCGATATTTATATCGACAGTTTTAATTATTTGGCAGAATAAAAAAACTTCAAATTTATTTAAAAGAATATAAATTTTCAACGGCATTTTGGTTGACTTATCTGGAATTCTATTTTTTCCGTTGAAGGTCTCCCCCTGTCTCGCTTGCTCCTTGTCCAAGAATGTCTAAGACGCCTCCCGATCAGCAATAAAACAGCCACCACCGTCAGCAGTCAAAATATCGAACAGCACCCTCTCTCTCGAAAAAGAACCAAATCCCAGAACTGCATGATGATAAATTTAGCAGGATCACAATATTTGTATTGCACCCTATTACTCAATCAACAAGGCCTTTAGATGTAGTTCGGCCTCTTTTAAATATATTCTTAATATAAACTTCGGTGGACGGATCACTAAGATAATCCCAAGATTTTCGTTACTCCGCACACAGCACGTGTCGTTGCTTTTTTTTAACTCTCTGAGCACACAGATCAAGCTTCAGACACCAACTCCCTTAATCCAGAGATTAATAAAATCCAACGCCCCGCCCCCTATTCGAATTAAACAAAATTGGCAATTTCGAACTGTAGCAAATTATGACGTACCTACACTACTTCTTTTTCGTCCGATGGAATAGCCACGATGAGAAATAATTTCGACCAGTTTCGAAACAGAAGCACAGCAAGTCAAATCCCACTTCTACATGATTTATAAAAGTAAAGAATGATACAGTCGGACTAGAAATTAACAAACGCAAATCCGCCCGACAAAATTCGATAAGTGTGACAGCTACACAACAATCTATTGGAGTTATGTGAAATGTTTACTATGCAGCATTTTCCGGAATTAATCATAATCACCAGGAACAACAAAAACACCATTTTACTAATACAAAAATTCAGAAAACATTCCCACTTTGAGGTTACTGTTTTGAAAATTGGTCACCCCTTTATCCATAGTCCCGAAAACGGATTTCTCCTAAATGCAACGCCCTCAACCAGTTACATTTTTATGTTTGAAGTTACGCAACAATCAAGGACTCTCTATTTAAACAATTGTGGTGGAAATTAAATAGACAATTTAATTAAAAATGTATGTTGTTTACATTTTGGTGATAATTAGGTTGCCTATGTTAATTTATGGTTTTTGATTTTTATTTGATTTGATTATATTTATCTATTATTTTAATAAGTTATTTTATATTCTAAAAAGACGGAGAGTGGAAATCGCGAACGTTACAATTACGACATTCTTCTCTGTTAAGTTCACTAAAACATTGCATAGAAGAAAATCATTTGTTTCAAATACACCAATTAAAAGTTTACACTTAGATTACAAGAGATAATACGAGGGTAATTTCATTAAAAATGCACAGTTTGGCAATACTGCGGAGTGAATGACGCGACGATAGTGATTTTTTCGTAAGTTGTAGTTTAAGGCTTGAGGAAGAAGGCAGTTTTTGTGACTATTGAGGGTCAAAGTTCACAGTGCTGAAACGAAGATTTAACGTTGAAGATCAAGTTTTTTTGCATCAATTCATTTATTAAATGCGGGTTCGAAACTTTGAACCGGAGTTAACATCACAGTCAAACAAGTGAAGAGGTCAATCATTCTCACGTCTAAAGGCATTTCGTCGAGCTTTATCTAAGGTCAATCAAATGATGATCTTCGCTTATGATTACTATGGAATCATTATGACAGACATAGTTCCATATGGATAAAGTATTAAAGGAGTATATTATTGTGATAATTTTGAGGTTATTCTGAAATATCAACTGTGACACTCGTGGCGATGCAAACGCGACTCGAAATATTAATATTAAATATAATGAGCGTGTTTAGAAAATATGAAATATACATACCATTTTAGTAGTTAACCAATCACTTTTTGCATAAACTATCATTGTTGGAATTTCGATATTTGTCACATTGTACGATGGAGGGGTCGTTTGTCCGTATATTTTCAGATTATCGGTGGCGAAATCATACTTAGAAAACATCCCTCTGAGCAACGAGACAAAATGATATGTAATTTTTATAGAAGTTCCGGTGAATTGCTGCTTTAATAAGTTTGGAAATTGTTCCTAAAATTAAATTCAAAATCACTTAACTGCATATTATGGCAATTTTAAGGTCAGAAACCTTGATCAACAGTTGACAAAATTTGCATTTTTTAACGCACGCTATGTAAAATGCATTTTAAAAATGAAATTCTGGAACGAAAGTTGGCATTAACCACATATTGTGCCGTAATCAGCGGAAGTATGTGTGTAAAACTCTCAAACATTCTATTTCCGGCAAATGGATAATTTTCATTGGCTCATTATTCGTGTGTATAAATCAAATAGTCATTACTTTTGACATCAATACAAATTTCAGTTATACTTCCTACAGCAAAAACTATCCGTCATTGGCTACATTCTTTCAAGAAAACCGGTAGTGTTTTAAAAGGGAAATCGCCAGGTAGACCGAGAACTTCTGAAGATGTTTAACAGATCCGTGTGTTCTGAGCCCAAAGAAGTCATTGGCCAGATATATTTTGCTGTAGGAGGTTCAACATTATACTGACGTCCAAAATTACGTTGCACTTTTATAGCAGATTCAGTTTGCACAAGCCAAAGAACACACTGCGCTTTTTGTTGCGGAGTAGCAATTGCACTGCACTGCACGCCTGAAATGAATTAAGCGAACTGAGCCCTGGCCTGTGTTGCCAACTGTAGACTGCCAAATGTCTGAAAATGTTGTCTAAAAAATTAAAAGAAGTCACCGGATTTTATATTTTGTTATAACATGAATAATATAAAAACATATTAATAAAATTAAAAAAATTGTCAAGTTAAAATATATAAGTTAAAATATGCAAAAAGATAAAATAACTAAAGATGCATTGTTCTATAGTTATATTATGTTATTATAATTATACTATTATTGTAATAACTGTGTTCCCAAAATTGGACCCTGATAGAACAAACACCTCGTAATATGTTATGAAAAGAACGTTTTTCGAAAACTTTCAAACATAATCTGCCTACGAGGTGGTTCATTAGCCTCTTTACAAACTTCAGCAATGAACATGACTTTTAATTTCACGACGAAATGTTCAATAAACGCACGATATGTCTTTCTTTGTTCAGAAGTTATAACGCATTTAAAATAAATTATAAAACTGTTTAATTGCAGCTTCTAATGAGTGTTTAGAGTCCATGATTATGCATGAAGTAAAATAATAAAAAAATATGTCATATTAGTTGGATAATCAATTAAAAGTTCGAAACATGTGTAATAAATTCGATTGTTCGCTCTAGAGCATTAAAAATTTAGTATCGCACGTAGGATTAATTGAGTTGACAGGTGCTGTGAGTGAGGTTAGGTTAGGTTCACGTTTCCGCGATTCAATTCGATTATCTCACAAACGGAGCCTGCTATGGAAACAATTATTATGGCGAAAATGTAAAAAATCTGTTGCTGAAAGTCTTTTGTCTGAAACAATTTTTATTATTTTGTATAACAATCGAAATATCATTTGATAAACAATTATACGTTTTGGAAATGTGTAATAAATTCGATTTATTGCTCTAGGGCTTCAAAAATTAAGAATCGCGCGTGGGATTGTTTGAGTTGACAGGAACGGTGAGTAGGGTTAGGTTGGGTTGACGTTTTCGCGATGCAAGTCGATCATTTCGTAAACGAAGCGTGCTCTATACAAAATTAATATCATTGGATAATGCAATGATTAATTAGTTAACTTTGTGTTTGAATATTTCTAATAAATTCAATTTTTGCGGTAGAGTTTTAAAAACTTGTATTTAGGTGTAAGATTAATCGGTGCTAATTTACAAAACTAATCAAAATTGAGACTTAGTTTGAATTTATTGAATTTTTGAATGCAGTTTCTCTTTTTGCAAGTATAGATTATTAAGAAAATCTCGGATTTTGTGGAAATCAGCTGGAATTGTTAGGGGATGAATAAGCTTTGTGTTAGAGTTAAAAAAAGCAAAATCGAGCTGTTTTTGACTGAATTACAAGCGCCCAAAGTTCGATTAAAGTTGTGTTGATTTAAGTTATTTTTTTCTTTTTCGAATTAAAGGGAAAAAAAACTTAAATATTAATTTCAATTTTTTGTTACAACTTTTGTGAATTGACAAGAAATAAATATAAATCTGTAAAATTTCACATTGGATTTCTTGATTGTAAATTATTCTTTTGTTCTATGGAATTACTGAATTACAAAAACGCTTTGAAAATCAAACAAAAATTGCTGGAATTTTTATTACATTTAAAAATATCTCTCAAATAAATTAAATTACAAAGCTAGAAAATGTAATCCATCGTTTTTTTATTTTTTTCTGCTGATGCGACCAATAAAATCTATAATTTAATATTTGAATAAAAATATTTTACAAAATAACAAACAATAATTAATAATTATAAATTGACATTTTGTAAATTAAGAAAAATCTCGAAATATCTAAAATCTGATGAGAATCTTGATATTTATTTATTTATTTATCTATTTACGGAAATCTCCTTTGTACATAATACATTTTAACAACAGTAATTTAAGATTAACTTAATATAAATTTAATAAAACATAAAATTGTGTGAAAAATATAACAAAAGCAACTATAGTAATTAACAATATCAAGATTAATTAAACGTAAACGACGTTTGAATAAACTATAAGAATTCCTAAAAATATAAAAATTAGAATTTAACATAAGGACATAACAATACCGCATAATACGTGTTACAGGATTATGAGAACCATACAATGTTCGATGGAAGTTTAAACGGAATATGAGCCTACAACGAACTGGAGTTATAAAAAAAAATTAAAGTTCAACAACGATAATAAAAAACTGCAATTGATATACCCATTAATCAGTTTAAACCGATAGAACAAGTCAAGTAATATTCATCTATATTGTAACGTTAGAATCTTAGAATTCAGACAATCTAATATGTGTGTCCGGCTATAGTCAATGCGTGCGATCCCTATTTTAAATGAAACAAGTAGCAAAAACCTATTCTGAACTTTTTTAACGATTTCAATATTACAGTTGTGGTAAGGAGACCAGACAACAGAACAATATTCCAAATATGGCCCCACTAAACTAATGTAAAGGGTTTTGGACGTATCCAAGTTAAATTGTTTTGAAAATCTATTAATGAAACTGAGCATAGAAAGAGCCTTACTAGAAATATTATTTAAACGGGTAACAAAATTCAAGCGTGAATGGAATAATATACCCAAATCGCGCACTGTTTCAATCAGGGGCAATTTATTATCTTTAATTGAATATTCAAACTTGATATTATTGTTATGGCGAAAAAATGAAATAGACATACATTTTTTTAGGTTTAAGCTGAAGATGATTACATGCAAACCAATTCGCTAAACCATTTAAATCTGATTGTAATAGCGCATGATCGGAACTCCTCTCAATTACTTTAAATATTTTAACATCATCGGCAAACATCAGAAATTTACTATCATTGATATAACTCTCAATGTCATTTATAAAGATTAAGAACAGGATTGGCCCACAATGTGAGCCCTGGGGCACACCAGATGTAACGTTGATTGCTCTTGAGATAAAGTTATCAATCTTAACGAACTGTTTACGTTCATATAAATAGCTTGCAAACCATTTTGTCACAAGATCACTCAATCCTAAGGCTTCAAGTTTATTTAAAAGAACAGAGTGACTAACACGATCGAAGGCTTTAGAAAAATCAGTGTAAACAGAATCAACCTGACGTCCTCCTTCCAAAGCATTTAACAGATACATCTGGTAGAAAAGCAAATTAGATTTTGTAGACCTACCCTTTAAAAATCCATGTCACATCGGAAATTAGTTTATCTAGCATTTTAGGAATTGTGGACTGGATGGAAACATCCCTATAATTTTGTATGTCTTCCCTACATCCCTCCTTGAAAATAGGGTTAATGTAAGAATGTTTCCAAAAAGTTGAAAACAATCTCCAGTATTGATAGATTTGTTGAATAATGATTCAATCGGGGTTGTAAGGGAATAAATACATCGTTTTAAAAAATTAGGGGGTAAGCCATCCGGTCCAGGTTTAAGTGAGCCATTTAATTCCAATATTGAATTAAATATATCAGAAGTTTTTAGACTGAAACTTGAGGTAGATATTTTATGATCATAATTAAATAATGGAACATCAGTTATGTCCTCATTGTAAACAGTGGAGAAATAGTCAGCAAATAACTCAACACAGGAATTACCAGCATTGCATTGTTTATCATTAAGATACATTTTATTTGGGAAACCTTTTATGTTTTTGCACTCATTAACGAAAGATCAAAATAATTTAGAATCCACTTTTATGTTATCTTTAGTTTTCTGAATATAGGATACAGTGTTTCACTTAAATTGCAACACGAAGATCTAAGATTCTAAGATCTAAGAAGCCACGTTGGCTTTTTTCTTGGATGTAACTAAATCTATGAGTTCATGATTAAACCATTTTGGGTAATTTGATAATTTATAAAATATGTATTTAGAAGGCGTGAGAGGGCAGCGTTAATGATGTTATAGAAATTATCTAAATTAAAATTAATATTTGGTTCCTGAAATACTAGATTCCAATCAACATTGCAAAGAATTATTAATAGCGCTGTAATCATCTGATTTAAAATCATAATAAATATATTTAGTGTATAAAGGACGAAATGACTTAGATAAATACATAGTAATATCATTAGATATATGATGATAACTATTATTAAGCAATGGATCACTAGAAGTTTTAATATCAATGGTAGTGTTCGCGTCAAAAATTCCCCGAACTTTAGAAAATAAATTTGTACGTGACTTTTTGTTATTTTGTAAAATTGTTTGCTTTTGTCGTGAGAGACTGGCTTCATTTTATGACAACCTTAAGAGCCGAAGACCCGAAAAATAGCAAATAAATGCTTTGTGTAAAATTTCTTGTGTGACAATGGGTTTCCGGCTCTACGTGCCCGATGAGGCGCAATAGGCGCTAATCCGTCGCCGAAAAATGTTCGCCGAAGTTATAAAATGCAGGCCAGTCGGAGAGATAATTTTTTCTGTTTTTTCCACTTCTATTTCCCTTCTTTGCATGCTCTATGTTCTTCTTTCTTTATCTAAAATGTCTCCCACTTTTCACACCCTTGTGAATTCTCGTCTTCAAAACTAAAAATCGAAAAGTCTTGTTTTGAACAGCAAACGAGTAAGTTCTCTCTTTGAATCGAAAACGTGAAACTTTGTATTTTTCTCATAATTTTAACTTGTTCTTTCACAGTGTATCTTTGCTCATTTTTCCTAATCTCTACTTTAATCTTTTCTTAACTTAATTTATTTCTTTATGTTTATTGTTTCTTTAAATTATTATGTTAACTTAATATTTGTAAATATTTATGTAAATAATCAGATGCACATTATTTGAGAATATACCTTTTATTACAAATTTTGTGTTTAAGTAATTTTTAAAATCAAATCGCGTAATTCGCGTAAACAGGTAGGTAAATTAGAAAATATTAAATCGAGGAATACACCACGTTCATTTGAAATGTGATTTTTTGACGCAAATCATTAAAATTAAAAGAATCACTAAATGCGCGGGTACACTGATGTATTTAAATTAGACAATAGATTATAACCCGAAAAGTCCCAAACTGCGGTCGGTAAGTTAAAATCCCCGCAGAAAATATAATCAGAATTTTCATTATCTAAACATGATCCATAGCCATTACATGTTGTGCATAAATACTACAAGAAGACAAAGGTGGAATATAAGAAGCACCAAGTATTAATTTATCATTACCTTTAACAAATAAGTGTTCAACGGTATTTACCGATGAGTTCAATTTAATGCTATTTAGATCAGACTTAACAGCAATAAGGACGCCCCCACTTCAACTTTTAGCACTGGTTAAGATTGTTTTATCATGTCTATGAATACTATAGTTCGGTAAGTTCAATTCAGAATTCAACACGGAATCATCGAACCACTTTTTAATTAGAATTATGACGTCAATAATACAACAGCTAGCCTTAAAATGTAAATCACGAATATTTGATTTGAGGCCTTTGATGTTCTGAAAGTAGACGACTAGTTTTTTGGCTTGTTGATTGCAACTCCTGTTGACCGAGTACTGACTATACTCGGGACTCCATTTCTATATTTTATTGATAAGTCAGTTTCACCCAAATTTTTTCGGAAAGTGAGCTCATCATTTAAAGTCTTTAGCTAATTTTGTTAATTTTGGTCGTACGATCCCCATAAAATTTCACCGTACCAGTATTTAGAATACGCACAGCTTGGAGCACTTGATATCTTGAAAATCTGATAAGAATTTTATAAATGGAGGAAAATCTCGAAATATTGAAAATCTCGACATGTTTAAAATCTTGATGGTCCACTCCCAGGCTAAGCATGAAGTGAAATTTCGAGTTTAGAAAAGCCACGCGTAGAAAATTTGTCGAGGGTCGCGCAGCGACCCGAGGCAAATTTTCGCGGGGCTTTTCTAAACTCGAAATTTTACTTAATGCGCCACGCGTATAAACCACTGAATTCAAATGACGTTTAAAATATTCTCTTAAAAATTAATCGTACATGATTGATCAAAAATGATTCTCTTGCAAATGTTCGACCATTGGACATGGAGAATTTTATAAATGATGTACTCAATATTTCCCTTTTTTTATTGCTTTGGCAGTATTTTGCCACGTTCGACTGTTTTAACTTAATTCACTTTCTGTTGACAGTAAATCACTAGATTGTCACTAAATACTTCAAACAACACCAGAATCTAGCCACGTCTGAATCACAAACAATTTGTCTAAATCTGGAAGTGAAAAACACCAGCTTTGATGACAAAATCACTGATTTGGCAACCCTGGCTCTGGCGCCGTCTCAAGGTCAAGCAGGCGTGCCAGCTACAGGGGAGCAAAACTTGGACAGTTGATTAATCAAACACCACAAACTAGAATAGTGTGAATCACTTTAAGCAGTTTGCCATTTAAAATTATTAGGTTGCGGTGGCTGGGGGTGAGAGGGCGAAGGTTAAAATTCAAAAACAGTGTTTTTCAAGTTCCCCCTTAAAAACAAAATTGACGTGTTTTTTTTTCTTAAAACCCTATCTACGTCAGATCCGGAGTTATTCGGGGTGGCTCCTTTTGAAATGAATACCTTGTATACTGCAATAAGTAAATATTTTGTAGTAATTGTGCTATTATTTTTGTTTATTAATAAAAATTATTTCTACTTTTGTCTAATTGTTTGAATTTTCCATAGTGGGCGTAGAAAAAGTATAGTACATTATTCGTTCGTAAGTGGCGTTTTACTCGTGATTTAGGCCATTCGCCTAACGGCTCATGGACCAAACTTCACGCTACGAAATTTGTTATACAATATACTTTTTCACAGTTCAGATGTAAATATCTTATAAAAAAAAGTTCCTACGTGACTTAATGCCAAACAAATGTTAAAATTGACATATTTTGTTAGTTCTTACGGACTATCCTATACATGGAAAGAATATACCTATCGTATGCTCAATAAAAAAAATCTCTAGTGTAACATGATTTAATTTTCTTTTTAATTTAAGTTAGCTACACGCTTTAGGAATTGATATAGGAAACGTTAGACATGATAATTATAATCAAGGACGGTCGAGTATACGGTAAGAAGGATCGACAGAATCGAAGATTTTGCAGTGGGGGTAGAGATCGCTTAAGTCACAAAAGCGCGCTGAATTTAAATGTGGTTACTTTGTGGTAAACTTGAGGTAAACATGCATAAGTTGTACATTTTCTGACATTCGTTGTTTTTTAAACGAGTTCAATTTAAAGCTTTAAACGAGTGTTGTCCACTCCCAGACTAAGCATGAAGTAAAATTTCGAGTTTGGAAAAGCCCCGTGAAAATTTGTCGAGGGTCGCGCAGCGACTCGAGACAAATTTTTTGGGCTTTTCTAAACTCGAAATTTTACTTCATGCGCCGCGCTAATAAAACACAGATTTTAAGCGAAGTTCGAATATACATAAAATTCACAATATTTTAGTGTTTTATACGCGTGCCGCATGAAGTCAAATTTCGAGTTTAGAAAAGCCCACAAAATTTGTCTCGGGTCGCCGCGCGACCCTCGACAAATTTTCACAGGGCTTTTCTAAACTCGAAATTTTACTTCATGTTTAGTCTGGGAGTGGAAAACACTTGTTTAAAACTTCAAATTGAACTAAAAAAAAAACAGGGAGTATCCAAAGATTTACAGAAAAAATGCTGATTAACACTCATTTTTAACACAAAATATTAAAAAATCTATCTATAAAAGTACAGCGATACCGGAAAGAGAGGTTATAAGAGACTCAAAAACGTTACCAAATACAACGTCATTGTTTTCTCTCGCACGAACTAGGGCCTGCGGGGAAAGGAGTAGGGGAAAACATAGAAAGATCGAATTCCTCATACCTTGTAACATATATTTTCAGAGTTGTCAACCTACAATATTTTCCATGGCACTCTAGAGGTTTTATTTTATTGAACATACGATATCTACACTGTATATTGATATAAAACGGAACATAGGACTTTCAATGTATATTTCTTTATATTGGAATATTATCTTCTCTGTTTCTTACAAGTAAACATAAAAATTAATTATTGTTTTTGTTTGTATCCATAACAACCCGAAATATTATTAAAATGATCATTATTGGCTTCCGATAAAATATTGTTGTGTCTTAAACATTCATTAATTCGATATAAATTATGGAGATTTAGAAGCTTTAAGGCAAAAACTAATTTTTCACAAATGTTTGAACAAAATCCCACTGAAATATTTGAAATCTTGTTTTGAGTGGCTGCAATTGAGTGATGAATTTAAATTCTGTTCATTGTGTTTTTTTTTATCAATTCTACTCGTATATGGATTATTAAGATTATAAAAGCGTTAAATAGAAGTTTTATTATTCTAAAAATTTAGAAAAACTTTCTAGATTATTCAACATTTTACACTTAGTTTACGTTTTAAGTAGCTGTTCCATTTCTGAGTGAAAAAACCAATTTAGGTTAATTACATTTTAAACATTGATGATTTCTACACAAATTATCAAGTTTTCAAAGCTTTCATGGAAAGTTTAATTCTTTTTTAAATCTTAAAACACAATTTCAATAAAATGGCGCAACAGTTTTATCGCCGTTTCATTAAGAGTGGCTTTAATTTCACCACTACTTCTTAAATAAACATTTTGCTCTATTTTCCATTTACGGTCTATTTAGGTCAGGGGGAGCTATGACCATCTATTAACTTTGTTGGCAATAAAGTCAACACATTACCCTTTTACCGTGACGCCACAAAATACAAAATACAGTATCATAAACGCAAGTCCACATTTGTGTTTGATTTTATTTGATAAATCTGTCAGTGAGCAATCGAATTATTTCAAAAGAAGGAACGACAAACAAAAACAAACTAAAACCTACAAAACAGCAAACCTCAGTTAAATTAGATGTAGCAATGTACTCAGTATTGGATTAGTTACAATATTTAAGAAAATATACGTTTACAATCACAACGAATCTCTCTTGGTTCTACGACAGATTGTAGGTGCTCAATCTATATAGATCCTCTTAATTTCTAGCAATTTAATTATTCTTTCCCTTACTTTTAATGTAAACCTCTCCGCTTACTATTAGAAATGTGATATGTTTCTTCTTTGAATAGTTTCGCCATAGTTTGAATAAGATTTTCAGCGTAAAATTTTCGTATTTGAAGTATTTTTACAGGCGTCATGAATGTCATGATGATAAAAACGCAAACTTAACATTCGACGTGCCAAACAATTAAGGATGTTATGTTTCAACCAGAATACATTGATTAAAAACAGATATAAGTTAATGACATCAGGGTAAAGAGGTGATGTGTTGACTATACCTCTGTGGCAACTGAACTCCCTTATGGAAATTGACAGTGATTGACACTTTTTATGTTCGGTTAGGTTGTTTTTAGTTTAAGGTTATATTATATCTTTCACTGGCGTTTAAAATATCTATATATAAGGTTATATTGACTGAATAGGTACATTGTTGAAGGATCTCTGTTTAAATTAAGGATGAACAATTGAAATAATTTGCCTCTTTTAAATTCAAAGCAGAATCTTGTAATGGACATTTTTTGTTACCAAAATTATTTTGGGCATTTTGACTTTTTCGGTGACGGAAATTAAAATTATTTTTAATCATTTATATATACGAAGAGTTTTATGTTAAGTGTAAACTGGGTTGCCTATATGACCATTACAAATTGTAGCCAATCAATCGCAACTAATGCTTCATCTTGTACACACAGGGAGTTTATCTTTCACGTATACATGTCCCAATTATATGCCGTAAATCTTTAAATAATCGTTGTTTTTTTAAACGAGTTTAATTTAAAACTAAAATGAGTGTGCTCCACTCCCAGACTAAGCATGAAGTAAAATTTCGAGTTTAGAAAAGTCTGAAAATTTGGTTTGGTCGCGTAGCGCGAAGCGCGGAGCGGCCAAACCAAATTTTCAGGCTTTTCTAAACTCGAAATTTTACTTCATGCACCACCGACACAAAACACTGACACATTACGAAGTATAAAACACACCGCAAAACTTTATATTAATTCAGTGTTTTGTACCGGTGGCGCATGAAGTAAAATTTCGAGTTTAGAAATGCCTGAAAATTTGGTTTGGCCGCTCCGCGCTTCGCGGTACGCGACCCAACCAAATTTTTAGGCTTTTCAAAACTCGACATTTTACTTCATGCTTAGCCTGGGAGTGAAAAACACTCGTTTATAGCTTCAAATTGAATCCTTTTGATAAACCGAGCGTCGAAAAATGTACAACGTATGCATATATACTGCCTTTCAAAAAAATCAGAACACCTAGTATTTATTGCACGATTTTAATAAAATTTACACAATTTGATCATGTAAACGAACTGTATCGATGATCAAAAAATAAACTTGAAAAACAAAAAAACAAATGAATAGAAATTAATAATGTGTTGGGCCTCCACGATTACCCAAACACTCATTAACACGTCGAGGCATGCTAGAAATCAGGCTGTCAATATCGACTTGGGGTATTTCATTCCAAACTTCGATAATTTGACCTCTAAGTTCCATTACAGTGTTAGCGGGGCGCTGTAAGTTACTTATTCTAACACCTATCATATCCCAAACATGTTCTATTGGCGATAGATCTGGAGAACGAGATGGCCAAGGTAACAAATTGATTTCGGCACTATCAAAAAACTGTCTTGTAATGGCCGCTGTGTGAGGTCGAGAATTATCTTGCATAGGGCACAAACACTGGCAGTAAAATGTTGTCAATATACCGAATCTCGTTAAGACTTGCTTCGAAAAAAAACTAGAGGAGACCGACTACCATATTCTATCGCCCCCCAAACCATAACTCCCTGTGTAAGAGCCGTATGTCTTTCAACAGCAAATTGTAAAATTCTGCGTTCATCGCGTCGACGTCTCACTCTTCTGCGACCATCATGAGCCCATAAACAGAACCGAGACTCATCACTGAAGATAATGTTATTCCATTCATGGGTCCAATGTTGTCTTTCCCTGCACCAATCAAGTCTTGCTCTGCGATGCTGCGGAGTAAGAGGTAGACACAATTGTGGACGGTAGGATCTTATACCAAAACTGCGGATTCTTCTGTAAACAGTAGCCATGGATACTCTTTGGCCATTTAGAGCCAACCAGTCATTTCCCAATGCCCGCGACGTTGTAAATCTGTCCCTCAAAGTTGTAAGACGAAGAGCTCGATCTTCACGCTCAGTGGTGCTTCTTGGACGTCCTGATCCAAGTCTACGTCGATTCTCTGCAGCTTTGGACCATCTAGACCAGCAGCGTACGATCACCGATACACTACGGCCTACCCTTTCAGCAATAGCACGAACCGAAAAACCCGCTTCTCGCATTCCAATAATGCGACCCCTTTCAAATTCACTTAGATGATGATATTGTGCACGCCGACGAACACGGGGCATCTTTTTATGTTTTACAAACTGAAACGTCAAACTACTCAGAGGCTACTTGGATATTAGAAGCAATTACATTAAAAAATCAGCAGCTCTTCATAATGGTGAAATCAAGGAAAAATATCATTAAATAGTAACCAAAACAATTGATTTTTTGATCATCGATGCAGTTCATTTACATGATCAAATTCTGTAAATTTCATTAAAATCGTCCAATAAATACTTTGTGTTCTGATTTTTTTGAAAGGCAGTATATATACTTAAAAGACAATTTATCGTTATGAAAATGTACGGTGTTACATAAAACTCTCTGTATAATATCTTTATTGACAGAAAAGTGACATTTACAGTTTATTTACAATAATATTTGAGAATATATGAAAAATGAATGAATGTTAGGATGTAACTGTCACTGTCGCTGTCAAATGGCTATCGACCTGAGGTCTTTCTGCCTAGAGTGATGGTTAATGTCGTACGTCGGTCCTTAATGAGTGTATGGGTGAAATGATAAAATGAATTCAAATATGGTTATTGCTTTTTTTTATATTTGGGAAATATAGTGGGATTTCGATGGAAACAGTATTGGGAAATAATGCGGTAATTAAAAGGGTTTTTAGAAAGCTTTTTAGAAAAGAATTGAAGGCGTTCATCTATGGGAATTATGAGAGTGGTATCGTAGAGGAGTTGGTTAGAGGGATTATGTAGCGGATTTAAAGGATGGCGGATTTTAGTAAGGGTTCTTAGCGATGCTCGCTCGCTAACTTGGATATGGTGGAGTGTGCGATTTTGGGATGTGGAGAATAGGATGGATCCATAATCTATTAACGGACGACATATCATTTTGTAAATTAATGTAGCTGATCTAATGTTCATACCAGCCTGTTTATATGTTACATTTTTGAAAAGCTTGGCCCGTGTGGTTATTTTGTTTATTATTTCACAAGCATGTTTTTTAAAGTTAAGTTTGTGGTCACAAATAAATCCAAGATATTTAATATTAGGGGAGGGATGAATAGGGTTTTGTGATATGGAGATAGTGAATGGGTAGTTGTTGATTTTGTGGTAGGAGATAAGGAGTTGTGATTTGCGGGGATTAATTTTTATTCTCCATTTTGCGAACCACTGTTCGAGGTTGTCAATTAATTCTTGGAGAGTTTGGAGAGCTTTGGTTAGGGTAGGAGCGTGGGATATAAGGGCGGTATCATCGGCGAAATGTAAGATGTATTTTGATGGGTTAAAATGTTTTGGGTAAGGATGGTAGATATCGGAACAGAAAATATTATACAGGAGTGGAAGAAGAGGGGAACCTTGAGGAACACCTTGTTCTAGCGCAAAATGAGAGGAGAGACAGTGGTTAATTCTTACTTTCAAGGATCTGTTTAAGAGGAATGAGTGAAGTATGTGAATAAGGTGTGGAGGTATGTTAAGGAGGTTGCATTTGAAGAGGAGTCCTCTGTGCCATACAGAGTCGAAAGCTTTTTGGATGTCTTGGAATAGGGCTGCAGAGGATTTGCCTTCAAGGTGGGATGTCTGTAGGTTGGATTTAATCATTTATTTTCGTAGAAATATTAAACATATTTTGAACAGACACTGACAGACAAAAAAAGTTACATCCGCTACATTACCGAATCAGTTAGTCCAACATAAAAACAAAAATTATAGCCGACTCTGTCCCAAAAAGGTCTTGAACGAAGTTTATGTATCTTTAACTTTGAGCTATTGTAAGTATATCCCTAGAAAATTTAAGGCCTTGACAAACAAAAAAATTAGTCAATCGATTTGACAAAAGCCAATGGATCAGCAACACACCATTTTTATTTAATTTCATTGCATCTATTGCTTTCGTGAAAATTATCATTTTTATCTCATTATTTAGTCGGACGGTTATGAATGCAAAACAAAAGAATAGCATGAATGCATGCAGAAATGTTTACTCTACAAAAAATTAGTTTACATGTTTACTCTTAAATAATTCAAGAAGATAATATCCATCAATATTAATTGGGTTATTGGTTTTAGCGGCGGAATTAATTAAAAAAATAAAATGAAGACTATTGCAGAAATGTATATGTAATTAATTTTTTGTATACAGGGTGCCCGTATTTCAACAGAATGTATGGGGATCTCGGCTATTTGAAGAAATAGGGAGTCAGTTAAATTGGGAAAAAGTTGCGTATTTTGGGGCCCAATAATAATCTAAAAACATATTTGAAATATCTTCTTTCGTATTTGAGATATTTAAAAAAAAAACGAATTTTTTGAAATTTCGTTTTTATTTTTTTATTAAAAAACTATTGAATCCAGACATATACAACTTTGACATTATACGGGCACTTTTTAACGAAAAATCTAGTTACATATTTTATTTTGAGATAACTATAGCATTTACCCAAGAACCATAGCCAACTTTTGTTCTTCTTATGGGCGCCATTTTGGATTTTCGTGTTTTTTGGAAGAATATTTTTTTCTGAATTCAATAATGTATCACACTTATAGTTTATTGCACATTTTATATGTGAAATTGTAATCTTTTGTTTTTTGTAAAGAGTGCCTTAGAAACAGTTGAGTAACTCACTCATTTGACAATTCCTAGGACCCAGCATTTGCTTACATACATTACATATAACCGTGATGACGGGCATCCCGCTGATTAATTACTATACTGGTAGAAAATGTATTTGTTTTAAACGAAATACTAGTATGACATTTTAAATCTTAAGCAATTTATTGACTGTCTTTGAAGTATCATAGGATTTTAGCATATATCTTTATTGACCGTGTTTTGACTTTAAGTGACTGTCTTGATTGACTGTCTTTCGACTAGGATTTCGTCTGATTATATCTCTCTATGGACTATATTTCAGCTATTGTGATGTTATGATTGTAAGTCACTTAAATCACTGTATCAAATACAGTCAATATAGTGATTTATTAACAAAACACTTATACGATACATATTTTAACAATTGTGATGTATCTTAAGCTAACGAGTGTCTTCCACTCCCAGACTAAGCATTAAGTAAAATTTCGAGTTTGAAAAGCCCCGCGTAGAAAATTTGTCGAGGGTCGCGCAGCGACCCGAGAGAAATGTTCACGGGGCTTTTCTAAACTCGAAATTTTACTTCATGCGCCACGCGTATAAACCACTGATTTACAGTAAAGTTAAACGCTTAAATGTGATGGTAATCAATATTTATTGAGATGTAGCGAAAAATGAAAGAAAAACTTTTTTTGTGCATAGTTTTAGAATAATAATAATAAAAGTAGGATAAATTTTGTTTGTGCAACTTTTCTATATTGTTGATATAAAAGTCATCTTATCTTTGACGGGAAAAGTGCTATGATGGACACATCGCCATTTTTCTACTTAAGATTTGTGTGATAATCGATACTTATTATTATTATTACAAAAGATTGATAGTTATTCATTAATTTTGACTGCTAACAATGATTGATTAATAGATATGACGTCATTGTTTCCAAGGCACTCTTTGCAAAAAAGAAAATATTATAATTTCAAATATTAGATCAATAATAAATTATTAGTGTGTTACATCAGTGAGTTTAGAAAATAATATTCTTTTAAAAATTATAAAAATCCAAAATAGCGCCCATAAGAAAAACAAAAGTTGGCTATGGTCCCCGGGTAAATGTTATAGTTATCTTAAAAAAAATATGCTACTGGATTCCTCATTGAACAGTGTATATTGTCAAAGTTCTAAATGTCCAGATTCAGTAGTTTTTGAATAAAAATTTAAAGAAGATTTTTCAAAAAACAGCTTTATGTTGATATCTCGAAAACAAACAAAAAATATTTCAAAATTGTTTTCAGATCAGGCCCTAAAATACACAACTTTGCCTCAATTTAACCGACTCTCTATCTCTTCCAATGATTGAGATCCCTACACATTCTGTCGAAATACGGACACCCTGTATTCTTTTTTTTAAATATGTGTGCCTATAATTTGCCAATAGTTGTGAGGTTCTTCAGAGCTAAATTCTAACATTCCAAAACAGATACAAGCAATATTAAGTAAACAGATTATACCAAAAACGTAAAATACTTACAGGGTCGGGCAGTGTAAAAAAGTTGAAAAGTTGTAAATTTATGATGTAAATATTCAAATTGTTTATTTATAAAGAAGTTAAGAGAAACAAACGGAGACATTGATTTCGTGATAAAAATAATAACGAATAATATACTAATAGATAAAGATTTATGATTTATTTAATTTTAGGAAGTACGAATTAATTCAATGTAAGACATTTGTATTTGTTTCAAAGTTTATTCTAGAATTTTGTTTATTTATCTAGAACATTTCTAAAAATAATCTTGCTTTATAATTTTTTCAATATTTAGAATTTTTGAGTTATCAAAATCAATTTTATGATTCTAGCTGAAAGCAATAACCCAGTGATTCCTGATAATATCCATCTACACCCTGTATACAGTTTTATAGAATAGTCAAGGTTGCGAAGTGTATCAGTCATTATTGATAACTAGAGTATTATGAAAAATGTAAATAGCATGCCAGTAAAACGTACCGCTTTTATTCCATTCTTTGGTCCATAAATAAGACTTGCCAGTTGCATGCATGTAGCCAATGTTTTTGGATTCTGGAAGCAAACTAATCGAATTAGCCCATTGGATATTGGTCCATAAGATGCTACTTTCATCAGTCTGTATTTCTTCACCGTGTCCTGAAATTAAGATATTTTTGATTCACACGATTTCTGTACATAGATTTTTGTTTGTTTTATGATTTTTTTGTTTAAACAATTGACAGAGCTTTATCTTTATTGTTTAATAGAAAATCGGTATAATATTGTGCAAACAAATATATACAGTATTTAATTGATGAGGCGGATACATGATGAAACTCCATAATACTTTTTGAAATAAAACAACACAGTTGGGAGGGTTTCACTTTAATTGTTGAACACTGCAACATGTTTCACCACACAGTGGCTTCATCAGGCAGATGAAATAATGATTTTACAAAGCACAGGTAAGAGCTTATATACTAATGCAATTAAGTTAATAGAAGGGGGGGGGTTAATAAGGTAATTAGGCTGAAACTAATACAAACAATTTTGAGCGACTAAATATTGATTAGGGGTGAGTTGTTTACTTCTATTTGGTCATTTAATAGAATACCTTTTTTATTATATTTATTAATTTCTAATTCTTCTAATAAGTTTAATTTACGACTTTTGTTACATTCGTGCAAAATTTTGAATTTAGGGTTAAAGTTATGTTGGTATTCGATTAAATGATTGGCGTAGGTTGAAGAGGTTTTTTTAAATTGAAAGCATTTTTGATGTTCTGAAATGCGATCTGGGAAGCTACGTCCAGTTTGTCCAACGTATACCTTAGGGCAATCTCCACACTCTAGCAAATACACGCCAGAGTTCGTAGTTTTATCAGATTTGTCTTTAGAATTATTGATGAATTTATTAAGTGAGTTGACCGTTCTAAAAGAAGGAGTTAGGTTTAAGGATCTGAGTTTTTTGCTGATGGCAATCGAAGGGGGACCGTTAAATGTTAATGAACAATATTTATTACTCTGATTTTGAAAATTGGTGGGATATACTAATTTCAGGGCTTGTTGTCTTTGTTTTTTAAAAAGGATGTCTAAGATGAGCTTTTGACGAAAGCCGTTGTTATTAGCTATTATGAGGATTCTGTTGAGCTCATTATTAAAATTATTAATTGATAGGGGGATAGTGGTTAGCCTATGCAACATGGAATGGTAAGCTGCTAGTTTATGTTGCATAGGATGGAATGATGTGCTATGGATCGTAGTATCTGTATGGGTCGGCTTGTGAAAAATATTGAATTCATGTTTTTGACCTGGATGTGAAATTGTTAAGTCTAAAAAATTAATAGATTTATTAGATTCGATCTCCCTAGTAAATGAAATATCCTTGTGAATTGAATTAATGAAATTTAAAAGTTGATCTAGCTGTCTCTCCGTTCCTGTGAAACAGGTGAGAATATCATCAACATATCTAAACCAGTATAGGCATTTATTAAAAAGTGGGTGTTTACTAATTATTTCTTCTAATGAATTCATGAAAATTTCGGCAAGTAACGGACTGAGGGGATTACCCATGGCTAATCCTTTGTTTTGGATGAAGAAGTTGTTATTGAATTGAAAGTAATTTTGTCGTAAACATTCATTAGGGAGATCAAGAATCTCCGACTTAACAATCGGATTAGTCCCCCGGGCGGTCAGCAATCCCTCAACCAGGTTTACCACCTCTTGAGGCGGCACGCTAGGAAAGAGATTACTGACATCAAAGGACACCAACCGGCTTTTCATCGGAACTTTGAGGTCTTTAATTCTAGTGATTAGGTCTAATGAGTTTTTAATAGCAAATGTGGATTTGAATTTCGTGTGTTCGCAAATCTGACTAATTAAATATTTTGAAATATTTCGACAAGGAGCCGAAACATATGATACTACTGGCCTAATAGGGGAATCTTCTTTATGGATTTTTAACAATCCATAAAGTTTTGGTGGTTTGGGATTCATAGGGATAAGGAGTTTTGACTGAAACTCGGAAAGGATGGCATTGCAGTTTTTGGTGATAGACTTAATCTCTTTTGTGAATTTATTGGTGGGATTTGATTTTAGTTGAACGAAGTTATTTGAATTGAGAAAATGTAGGACTTTCTCAATGTAGATTGGTTTGGGGATTGCAATAACTGAATTGCCTTTATCTGCTTTAGTGAAAACGATATTGTTTTTAATTAAAAACAATTAAAAACAATATCGTTTTCACTAAAGCAGATAAGCATAGGTGTCTTCTGACCGGCAAGAGAGAAAATCACACAGCCTAAACCGATCTAGATGTTACTATAAACTTAAGGTTTTTTCAGATTTAAAGCATTTATTAGTCAATAATGTCGTAGTTACATTTTTGTGGGCAAGAGAATAGAAATTGTTACATACATAATTATAAAAATATACATAGTAAGAAAACTGGTAAAAAGTTTGCTGTTGTTTTAGTAAAAGAGGTTTTAAAAAGTAGAGTAAAAAAAATATATAACATAAATATTATACAATACAAAATAGTTTATCACATTTATTTATACTGCCTCTGGCCCGTCAGGTGCTCCATGTATATATCTCTGCTCCACTTTATGGTGTCTGAGACCATAAGTTTACGCATCAGCGAGCTGTACCTTTTAGGGATGCCTAGGTGCTTCAGCACATCCTCATTTGCGGGATCCCACCCGCCCAGAGCTCCGACCTGGAATGCATGCACTGACGTGTTGTATCCCTTCTCCCTCATCTTATTTGCTAGCGGACTGTACTTCGCTCTCTTTCTGTCAGCGCTGGCCCAGAAAGCGTCCCTTCCATTTTCGAACAGGATGGTTATATCTATAATCTTTATAGATTTATTGCCCTTGTTTCTTACCACTAGGTTTTTTAATTATTTGGACTGACCCTGATTTATTTGGGATTGCTTTAGCCAATCTGTCCTGGATGTTGTTGTGGCGCTGTTGCCAGGCTTCTGAATGCATCTGGCAATGGTTAAGCACGTGTGGAAGGGTTTCATCTGCACGTCCGCAGCGACGGCATTTTTTGTTGAAATTCCCAAAGCGTTTTGTCGCGTTTAGAGGCACGCAGTCCAGGCGAGCTCTATAGATGAATCTCCAGTCGCAGAACTGAGTCCTTATGAAATGGTTGCTGGAGGACCACGGGGATGTGCACGCAAAGACTTTGCCTTTTTCTTCTTTAGCCTGGCGGCGAGGCTGCCGCGGAAGGCCCCCTTTAGGGATTTCTCGACCACTTTGGGATCCATTGGCGGGATTATTGTGGTGGTCTCGGTGCCAATACTCAGGCACAGCTCCTGCTGCGTAGGCTGCCATATCCATTCCGTACCTAGGAACCGGTTTAATCTGCGGGAAGAGTTCCTGGCACGGGTCCAGAGTGACGAGATGTCTTCTCCATCTCTACCAAAGACATCTTCCATCGAACCCGAGAGGTATGTGGCCAGATGTTCTCCAGTGGGATTCCTGCCGATTCTTCTCATGACCACCATTTTGAGTTGGAATTTGGCGGTGCGGGTTGTTATCGGATCCCCCAAGTTCAGCCGCTTGAACGCTTGTGTGAGCGTCGCATCGGTGAGGGTGCAGGTAGGGATTAGATCTGTTCCCCCTCTTCTATTCTCCAAATAGAGAATTTCCGTGCTTGTGCGCTGGGGAAGGTTGAGCCATTTTTTTAAACATTTTTGCAGCAGCTTGTCGTACGAGCGAAGATATTTTTTCATTACTTGGGTACCACGGAGGATGAATGATAGCTGCGGGGCGATGAAGGTGTTAACTGCATTTATCTTCTGCCATGGTGCCAAGAGACTTCCATGGATTGCACCCACATATCCATCATCTTCTTGATTGTGTCGTGGCGGCAGGTAGCCACGTGGAAGTCGGTTGGGATACCTAAGTGCTGATACAATTCGCCATCTTGCAGTGTCGTCATGACCCCCCCCCCCTGGATATGAAGGCTGGAGTTATAGATTGTTCATTTCCCACGGCAGTCGAGGGCGAGTGAGGCACATTTGGGAAACCCTCCATGTATGCTGTAAGATCGTCCGGGTTGTTTGACACAACGGCAAGGTCATCAGCGTATGCGAAGACGCTGATTTGTTCTTCACCCAGCTGGAACCCCAGTCTCATCTTGGTGACGGCACGGATAACGGGCTAGATAGACAGGTTGAACAGGATCGGACTGAGTGGGTAACCTTGTTTGACGCCTGCTCCGATCAGAAACTCGTCCGTGTCACCAGTGGATGTCCTGACAGTTGCTGAACTGTTCTTGTATAGTTCTGAAGTTATCGTTACTATTAGCTCAGATATCCCAATTTGGCGGACGGTATTAATTATGTGGGAGTGAGGAACAGAGGTGAAAGCATTTGCAAGGTCAAGCAATGCTAACGAGGTTCTTTTCTCCTCTCTCCTAGAGTGGTCCAAAATGCTCTAAAGGAGGAAATCATGTTCATAACTGCCCTCGCCTTGCTTAAAGCCTTTTTGGCAATGTGATAGTATGTTATTGCTTCTATCCCAAGCGGAAATTCTGGTAGCTAAGCAGGAAGTAAAAAGTTTATATGTGGTGCTACACAGTAATGTAGGTCTCCAGTTACTTGGATTATCCTTCGGGCCCTTCTTGTGTATCAGGATGATCTGATATGTCTTCTAGCATGCGGGTATCGTTTTTAGATCCGTCACTTTGTTGAACAACGACCCGAGAATGAAGCAGTTAGGGTCAAGTCTCTTTAGGTCGTTGTATTTGATACTGTCTCTTCCTGGTGCTGTGTTGCGCATAGAGCTAAGACGCGATTACACTTCCTTCCAAGTAAATAGGTTTAGCAGTTCGTTCGCTGATGCAGATGGCAAATCAAAGTTTTCTTCTGATAGAGGACTATCGGTGTATCCCATCGTTGTTTTAAAGTAATCCAACAGTGTGTTCTTAACGATGGTGCAGTAGCTGGGGGGTCCGGAAGTAATCTGTTCGAACCTTCTTTTAATGTTGCGTCGGTAAGACTTTTGCAGAATGGATGATTCATTGCCATCATACTTTGTCTTTGCAAAGGTTTTTTTTTATGTTGTGTGTTGTTAGGTTTAGGTGGTTGTGTTATTTTGCTCGACCACTCGCTTATCAACTGGTCGATTGTGGTGTTGAGCGTTGAGCGTTGAGCGTTGAGCGCATCCTGCGATTTCCTAATAAGGCTTATCCACTTTATTTGATCATCATTCGGCAAAGATGTGTTACCGCGTTCGGTCAGCCCTGGCGTTCTGTCAAGCTGACTGGTTACGAGATCTTCCGTCAGTGTGGTATTCCGCACTTGTTCCCCTATTCTTGTAAGTGTAGGTGGTGGTAAAGTCAGAAGAGGCACGTCACTTGTTTGTTTATGTTCTTTAGTTCTCGCTTTGACCACCTCCGGCACTTCATTTGTTTGTTTATTTTCCGTAGTTCTCACTACGACCACCTCCGGCGACACTGGTGGTGATCTCTCACAAGCGGGAGGAGTGAGGGTGCGTGTTGGGTGTGCGCGTTGACTCGTAGGTGGGAGGCTGATTGTAGCCAACTGTTCCACTGTTACAATTTCTGGGGTGTTTAAGTCGATTGGCAGCAGTGGGATTCGTTGTGAAGGTGAGGTTAGAGTCGCGCATGCGAGTGGCCTTCTTCTTACTCGGCTTGGGGTTTTAGGTAATGGCGGCTGGGTATTGGTGAAATTTGAAATCTCATCTTCCGCGTGAGCATCTTTTTGGTGGGATTTAACCCGTTTAATTGTTCCCGGTATAGTAACTATGCGCTCGTCTTAAGTGTTTGTTCAGGTCCGCATGGTTCTTGACGTGCGAGGTGGGCGAAGATTACACAGCGAGCATGTAAATTCTACCGGGAGCGGGTAGCACATTTCGTATTTCAACAATTCGTTTTCCATTATTTAGCAGCACTTAACTCCCCAATTTTAACGGTACCAAAAAATCACTATAATTATGCACTTATCCACAAATTTTATTAAAAGTTTAGATACTAGTAATATCCCGACGCACTGCACTGAAAACTTTGTGAAAAATGGAGCACATAAGGGAGGCTTACAAACAAAGTTTAAGAGAAATACGTTAAACATGTTGAAATATAAGGTAGGTGCACTTCTGAATGCTATTGGTTTCAAGTATCTAACTAAATTTCATCAGACCCAGCTGATTGAGACTGGACGTTTAATTGGGGAAAGTGCTATGATAGGCACACCATTTTTTATTATTTATGGCTTGTTATTTTTAAAACTTCGTAAATATTTAAGTGTCTATTGTTCTTGACACGCCCGATATAGTTTAGTGCAGGACTATGAACCGTAATTTGTTGCGTTCCGGTTCAATTAATAAAATATCAGGTGTTCAGTTAAAAACCCGATCGAGTTGGCTGTGATATTTTCAAAACATTGTGAAGTAGGTTGTACGTAAATTTGTCAGTCGCTCCTCTGTCAATGTTAATCTAACCTAGTTTTATAAAAGTTTTCTATTTCATTCTAAATTGCTATTGACATTGTTAATTTTGCTGTGAAAACAACTGATTTATATCAAGAAATAATACAACAACTATAAGAACAAGGCAAACTAATGAGCTACTGATTAACACAATCTGGCAATTATGTCAAACGTAAATTAATCTGCGACTTCACTTTTTCGTTTCATTTCCTTCTATCAAAAAAGCAACGCCTTCTCGATTTTTAAATGAACACCTAATATATATCAGTTCGGTTCCGGTTTACGTTCCGGAAAAAATATCTGATTTATACGGTTTTCGGTTCAGCTCCAAGTGATTGTTTTAATTTTTGAAATGTTATTATTTCATATTAAATACACTGATGATGATTTAAGTATTAAGAATATGGAAAAGTGTCTCAAACTAAATTTGTTCTACATTTAATATTATCACATTTACAAAAGATTCACAAAGTAAATATTTTTTGGATTTTTCGCTATATTTTTGAAAATATTGGTTACATCTCAGTAGTATACATTTTCCACTTTACTTAAAATCAGTGGTTTATACTCGTGGCGCATGAAGTAAAATTTCGAGTTTAGAAAAGCCGCGTGAAAATTTGTCGATGATCGCGCAGAAAAATGTTCTGGGCTATTATTCTAAACTCGAAATTTTACTTCATGCGCCACGCTTATAAAACACAGATTTTAGGCGAAGTTCGAATATACATAAATTTCACAATATTTTAGTGTTTTATACGCGTGGCGCATGAAGTAAAATTTCGAGTTTAGAAAAGCCCCGTGAAATATGTCTCGGGTCGCTGCGCGACCCTCGACAAATTTTCACGGGGCTTTTCTAAACTCGAAATTTTACTTCATGCTTAGTCTGGGAGTGAAAGACACTCGTTAGTTTAAAATATGTCACAAATATTAACAGGTGTGTCGCAAGTGTCATAGGGAAAAACAATAAGAACCATCTAATAATATATTTCAAATAACAGTTGTCTCAAATTGACAATAGTAGTAACGTCGGCTGACACCGATTTGTGTCAAGTTTGATACGTTGGACTAAATGTCATTTCAAGTTGACAGGATGGTCAAATGTCGGCTGACGGTAGCTTATTTTAAGTTGACATAATGAACTAAATGCCGACTATCGTCGTCTTGAGTCAAGTTGACACGATAGACTAATATCATTCAATATAGTGACTTACAGTCATAAAGACACAATGGTGAAAATACAATCGATATAGTGATTTAATGACAAAATCATAACATAATCAAAAAACAGTAAACTAAGTGACTTACAGTCATAATATCGCAATAGTGGAAATACAGTGAATTAATGAACAAATCCGAATAAGGTGAACTTAGTGACTTAAATTCATAATATCACAATAGTCAAAATACAGTCGATAGAGACTTAAAATGACAAAATCCTAGCATAGTCAAAAGACAGTCAACCAAGCGACTTACAGTTATAACGTCACAGTAGTAAAAATACGTCATTCTATAATAAAATCCTAGCATAGACAAAAAACAGCCAAATCCTAATAATATAAAAAACAGTCAACCAAGTAACTTACAGTTATAATGTCACAATAGAAAAATAAAACAGCTAATAGAAAGATTTAATGACAAAATCCAATCATAGTCAAAAGACAGTAAACCAAGTGACTTACAGTCATAATATTACAATACTCAAAATATAGTCGATAATTATATAATATGACAAAATCCTAAAGTCAGTCAACCAATTAATATACAATCAAAATGTCACAAATGTCAATATACAGCCAACATAGCGAATTAATGACGAAATCATACTTAGAGAGTTATAGTCAATATTGCAATAATCAATATACAGTCGATAAAGAAGTGTAATTACTAAATGATATGTTTAACATAAAATAAAACCTCTAGAGTACCATGATTTGATCTTTTTGGTAATTTAAGTTGGCTGTAATTAATTTATTAAATAAAATCAGAGTTGCCAACCTACAATATTTTCTATAGCCCTCTAGAGTTTTTTTTTTTTTATTAAACATACGATACATCTAAGTAAAAAAGCAGTCAACACAGTGATGTATAATCATAATGCAATCAATCGACAATCAATCAAGCAATTTTAAGTTAAATTGTGTGTTTAATTGTTGACAACAAATAATAAAATAAATAACAAAAGAGAAATTAATATATACAGTGTATACGCGAATTGAGTGTATATAAGGTGTACATGACAAATTATTTTAGAGTTGGATCTTCATGTTCTAAGGATCGCTAGCGCTTAGTGTCAAACTAAGATATTGAAAAAAATGAGCCAAATCAATTAATATATGTTTGGTGTTTTTTTGGCCGAATTCTAAAAGTTAGTCAGGAGTAAACTGTCTTTATTTTAGTAGATATAACAAAAATGTATTAGAAAAAGTTGTTTAGAATTAAGAGTTATGGAAGTCTTTCAATTTTTGTACAAATCAAGCTACATTGATTTTTTTCATCAACATGAGAGTTTTTTAATTAAACACAGTTATATTCCTTTCTTCACTTTAATTTTTCTTGCTAGATGTACATTTCGGTTAGCTATTGATAATGGGTACTTAGTACCCGAAATGTACATCTAGCAAGAAAAATAAAAGTTAAGAAAGGAATATAACTGTGTTTAATTAAGTGACTTAACACCTTTACGTAACTCATACAACTACATTAATGCGAGTTTTTATTTGTGGTTTTAATGACCTTTGCATGAAGAGTAATTAAGCAAAGTACTTGAAAAACAAATAATTATTTATAAAAAAATACTAAACCTTATTAACTAACATAACAAAAAGAAACGAGCAAAAACAAAAATTAAAGAGATTATTCAAATATGCTACCACCAACCTGCTCTGTAAGCATTTTGAATTTCCTAAATTAGAATAGCATCAATTGTCTCTCTTAAACTGAGTTTCAATATATAGAAGTCGTTGATTAATGGAGCTGCGTAGACTTTCTGTTTAAGATAGCCCCATAAGTAAAAGTCCAACCATGCCGTCCAATCCACCGCTCAGGAAATTGTCTATCTAACCATTCCCGAACGATTCGTGTTCCATGTGATGGGTGACCGTCTTATTGAAAGTATACTGCCTGTCTATCGTTTAGTGGTATGTTATCCAAATGATCTTGAAGAATACTTTTCAACATTTCCAGATAGCTGTACTGGTTCATATTTCATTAAAAAATATGGACCAATTATCCCATTGTAAGAGATACCACTCCACACATTTACTTTTTATGACATTGTCTTCTACAGTAAACTCGAAATTTCGGATTATCGTTAGAATAATACCGTAAATTTTGCGAACTTACCACCCCATTAGTTGTGAAAGTGGATTCGTCATAGAAAATTATATTTCTACCAAAATTTTGATTTTCAAGATATTTATCACCGTACCACAAACAAAAATGTAGTCGTTTTGCCTCATCATTTTCTTCTAAAGTATGTGTAAACTTAGCTTTGAATGGTTTCACCTTGTTAATACAATAAATTTTTTGCAAATGCGATTTACCAATATTGCCAATTTCTAATGCCCTTCTTCTTAATGACAATTGTGGAAAGCGCCTTACAGAATCCATAGCTAATGCATCTGCAGCATTATCTTCTTCATTTAGGTCGGATTTTCTCTTCTTAACATTATTCACATTCCCAGTAAGCATAAATTTTGACACAATATTTTTTACACCGTTAATTGATACCGAACAATTTGGCCAGCGTTCACGGAATTGTCTTGTTACTCCGTGATACGAATATTGGTCACCCAAACCGTAGCACTGCACAATAAAAACTGTTTATTCTGTTGTTAACATTTTAAAATAAGTAAATCGATATGGTAGACTTTAAATTTTCATACAAATCAGCCTACTTTGATTTTTATTACAAACATGAGTTCAAAAGTATTAGATGCTGATGAAAAAAATCAAAGTAGGCTGATTTGTACAAAAATTGAAAGTATTTCATAATTTTTAATTCTACACAACTTTTTCTTATATATTTTTGTTATATCTGCTAAAATAAAGACAGTTTACCCTTGACTAATTTTTAGAATTCCGCCAAATAAACACCGTGTTTAAGAATTTGGTTCATTTTTTCAATATCTTAGTTTGAGACTAAGCAGGAGCGATCCCCAGAACATGAAGATCCAACTCTAAAAAAAATTATCATTTACACCTTATATGCACTCAATCCGCGGACACACTGTATATAGAAAACCCACTCATACATTTAATTATATTAACAATTCTCCATCCACACATTTTAAACATACACTAAAAAAATTGTCATTTACACCTTATTTGCACTCAATCCCCGGACACACTGTATATAGAAAACCCACTCACACATTTAATTATATTAACAATTCTTCATCCACACATTTTAAACATAAACTCTCAGCATTTAAAAATATGATATTTAAAGCTCTAAATCTTCCTCTTTTTATAAAAAATAGAAAAAAACGAACTAACACTAATAAAGAAAATAGCAATTTCATTAGGTTACAATAAAGGCATAATTAACAAACTAATTATTAAGCACAAAAGAATCCAAAAATTAACTCTGTCACAAATCTCGCACCACTTGAAGAAAGAAAAACACAAAACAAATTTGCTAGGTTCATATACAACTGTAGAACTGTCAACCAATTTGCAAAGCTCCTGAATAAATTCAATATTACTTCTGCATTCTATAAAACCGACAAATTAAGATTAATACTGGGCATCAATTTACAAAAAGGAGCCACTTAGAAAAGCCCGGAATTTATTCAATTGCGTGCAATGAGTGTGACAAATGCTACATAGGCCAAGCCGAAAGGAATCTGTTAAAAAAATTATACCATGTCAAAAATAAAAACATAGATAAATCCGCTTTAGCTGACCATAATTTAAAAACAGGACATTATTTTTTTAACAAACAATATTAAATTATTAAAACAATCTTCCCATTTTCGATTGGAAGCAATTGAAATGCATAAACCTAAAGATCTATTATTAAATTTTGATTTAAGCCCTTTAGAGAACCCACTGTTATAGTATATTGCGCAACGAGAGTGGTATGCAGCGTATTACATATGAGCGTAAATGATACGCACAAGCCGCGCAGCGGCGAGTGCAGTATTCCGCCAGTATGTAATTGCCATACCACTCGAGAAACGTACGATACTTTACCTACACGCTAACAAAATAAACAATGAGCATGAAAGAAAAACGTATTTATTGTAATCATTTTTAATAATACCATGGCAATGATGAAAACTAAATTACTACTTGATCAATATACAAGGAATAAAACTGTACATTTTCCGACATTCGTTGTTTTTTAAAAGAGTTCAATTTGAAGCTTTAAACGAGTGTTTTCCCAGACTAATTTTGAGTTTAGAAAAGCCCCGTGAACATTTTCTGGGCTTTTCTATACTCGAAATTTTCTTCATGCGCCACGGGTATAGAACACTGATTATAAGTGAGGTTCAAATATACATAGAGTTCACAATATTTGAGTGTTTTATACGCGTGGCGCATGAAATAAAATTTCGAGTTTAGAAAAGCCCAGAAAATTTGTCTCGGGTCGCTGCGCGACCCGAGACAAATTTTCACGGGGCTTTTCTAAACTCGAAATTTTACTTCATGCGCCACGCGTATAAAACACTGATTTTAAGTGAGGTTCAAATATACATAGAGTTTACAATATTTGAGTGTTTTATACGCGTGGCGCATGAAGTAAAATTTCGAGTTTAGAAAAGCCCAGAAAATTTGTCTCGGGTCGCTGCGCGACCCTCGACAAATTTTCACGGGGCTTTTCTAAACTCAAAATTTTACTTCATGCTTAGTCTGGGAGTGGAAAACACTCGTTTAAAGCTTCAAATTGAACTCTTAAAAAAACAACGAATAACTAAAGATTTAAAGAAAATAAGCTAAATTTGGAATACGTATACTTTAAAAAAAAACTCCCTGTACATCAAAGAAATGTCATTTGGTTCGGTAAGCAATCAGCTGTTCAGCTGTCAGCACGTAATGTACTTGTCAAAGCTATCACGTGCATGTGTACGTAATATCAATCATACTTGTCAAGATGACAGTGGTTACTAGATAGAGCGTAGGTAGGTTTTACAAGTTCCGAAAAAATTTAATCTCCTTAACCGATGTAATTAAAATGAGGTTTTTGTCGTTTCCCCATTTTTGTCAGGTTTATATAATTGTGCACCTAGTTGTAAGATTATTAGTTATTGATAATCAGTGCTTAACACTCAAAATGTACATCTAACGAATAAAAATAAAAGTGAATTAAGAAACAAAAAGTGTTTTTATTTTAAGTAATGTGGTATTTGAATATCCCCGAATATTTAAATTACCAGCCGTAAAATTTACGAAAAGACCGCATCTGCTGATTTAAGACAAAGTCGATTTTTTTTTTCTCTAACAATTTTCTACAAAACAGTTTATATTTTGGAAAATCCAGTGGAGATATTTAAATTGCGATTGCAACCAGTTAACTTAAATTTATTTCTGAGTAAGTTTATTTTTTGATTGTCACTATTTTCTTCAGATTTAGTTGATTCTGTAAGTTTTATTCTGCAAAAAAAGACGAGGTAGAACGAACATTCACTTATTTTTTTTTAACGCCGAACGAAAACTAAAATTTCTACGACAAAAAAATCAGCTATGGTATTAATCGAGTGAGGGGACCTTGAAGCGAACATTTCCGTAAACAGTTTTGATTTAAAAATTGCAAATAAGTAGAAACTATTGTACAATTAAATAAGTCTTTAATTTGGTTGGCGTTCACTTTGTGGTATATCTTCATAACAATTGAATTAAAATACTTAACTTTGTTTTACAACTTTTATTTTTACTTTTCAGTTACTTAGTTTGATAATGACTAGCTTGTAGTCGAAACTATATTCACTGAAAAGTAAAAATAAAAGTGGTAAAACAAAATTAATTGTTTTAATTAAATTCAATAAGTGTTCGCGTGCGTGTTTGAACCTAAATAAACCGATATTTTTTTTTCGGTTCAGTTACGGTTTTTGTTCCGACAAAAATAACGGTTTTTTCCGGTTTTCGGTTTATGATTTAGTTCCGGTTTAGTGGATAAAAATAAAAATTACATGTAATCATTAGTTAAAATCAATAAAAAAAACAACTCTATATTGACCTCTATAAGTGCAGTAAATTATATCACTATTTTTGTATCACATGGTATTATATTTACAATTCAAAATACTGTACCCAAATTACATCGGCAAACTGTTCTAAAATTCGAATAGGTGTAATTGTATGAGTTAGTTTATAGGCTGGCGCTACTAAAACAGAAGCCTTAATGATCCTTTTTGCGATTTGTGGAAATTCAGAAGTATACATAAGTGCCATTGTTCCTCCGAGTGAATGGCCAACGTAGATGATTCCTTTAGCACCCGTTACTGTCTGTACCGTGTTTAACATTGATGGTAAGTCAATCAGTGCGAGATCGTCTATACTGAAAAAATAAAAATCAATATCAATCTGAAATTAATGAAAATGTTGTTAGGTTAAATAAACGAATACGTTAAGATACATGTGCGTCAGTAAATATTTGTAGCAACTGAACAATCATCCGATGTTATTGCTAAGTACTACTACTATAGGGTGTTTCAACAAAGACTAAGTTTTTTAAAACGGAATAAATCAGCCAAAACCAAAGCAAATATTAAAATATTTATTTAATTACAATTAAGATATATTCCGTTTTATATATATACCAGGTGTTAATTGTTAATTTTGAAGTGTTCAAATATTGGCTTCTCTATTTGTTATAGAGACAAAATGTATTTTACTTTTTTGTAGAGGGAAAAACTCTAAATTTATAAATGTTCACACTTAACACTTTTCGTTTCTCTAAATTGAAATAATTAAGAAAAAGTAATGTGATGTTATAAAAATAATGACATACCATGGAATTGATACAACAATTGCCGATATTCTCTGTTTTTTATTAAGTTCAATTCAAAGCTTTAAACAAGTGTTTTCCACTCCCAGACAAAGCATGAAGTAAAATTTCGAGTTTAGAAAAGTCCCGTGAAAATTTGTCGAGGGTCGCGCAGCGACCAGAGACAAATTTTCTGGGCTTTTCTAAACTCGAAATTTTACTTCATGCGCCACGCGTATAAAACACTATAATATTGTCAAATTTATGTATATTCAAACTTCACTTAAAATCTGTGTTTTATACGCGTGGCGCATGAAGTAAAATTTCGAGTTTAGAAAAACCCTGAAAATTTTCACGGGGCTTTTCTAAACTAGAAATTTTTTTTCATGCTTAGTCTGGGAGTGGAAAACACTCGTTTAAAGCTTCGAATTGAACTCTTTTAAAAATCAACGAATGTCAGAAAATCAACAGCTAAAATAATTAAGAAAAAGTAATATGATTTTATAAATAAATGACATTTTTCTTGTATAATGTAAATCATTTCGAACACATTTACTTTAATTAAGTGACTACTATATCTTTTGCCATTTTGACATCCGCAGTTGTTGTTTCAGTTCCATGGCATGTCATTATGTTTATAAAATCACATTATTTTTTCTTAATTATTTCAACTTAGAAAAACGTAAAGTGATAAACGTTAACACGAATGAATTCAGAATTTTTCCCGCTACAAAAAAGTACATATATTTTGTTTCTAAAACAAATAGGGGAGCAAAAAATTGAACATTTCAAAATTTACATGGGATTTCCTATGTTGCGTCCGCCAAGTCAACACCCGCTATATAGATGCCACTGCATTCCTTGTGGAATTTCGCCGCTTCTGCTTGAAGCCCTTACAATCCTTTTGTATTGGGGTGGATTAATATTTCGATTTAATTATGAAAAATTGTATGTAGCATATGTCCACCTCCACTTTCTCTGCAGGCAATCAAACGCTTGGTAAAATGATTAAATAAGTTTGCGCAGACGTTTCTGTCAATTATTCGTCGAATTTCCCTCTTCAAGTCGGTAATCGTTTACGGTTTATTCACGTAAACTTGTAACATATCCCATTAAAAGAAGTCACAAGGTATGAGATCACATGACCTAGGAGCAGAGCTGGGCGGCACTCGAATACAAGTACTGAAAATTTGTACTCTGAGTAATTTTCATGTACTCGGTACTCAGTCCAGCAAAATGACCTCGAGTACATTTGTATCCACCTATTTAAGTTTTTTTTTGCTATAACTGTAAAAAAAACGAGTCATATTACTCGAACTCTTTGTTTTGACAACTCTCTCAATTTTAAACAAAATAAGAACTACATTGAAATCCATACAAATTTCATCTTTCAAGTTTTACTCCAACTGTCAAAACCAACGAGCTACTAGCAATTACAACTTTATGTTGACAGTAGTGTCATTATTAACAAAACAAATGAAACTATGCCAAAATTCCGCACAATATTTATTTTGGAAATTTCGCCCTGACTGTCAAAACACAAGCGATGCACTCGAAATGTCAAAAAGGGAACATATTCAATGATAGTACTTTAAAAAGTGATGATTTAAAAGTTATGTTATTTAAGTTAGGTTAGATTTCGTTTTGTTAAGTTAGGTCAGGTTAGATATTACTCTGACAAATTAGGTTAGTATAAATGAAATTGCTAATTCTTGGTTGCAGAATACTTCAAACATCAAAAGTGCGATTCTTTTTGCAATCTACAACAAGTTAGTCTTACAAAGACTATATAAAACACTCATTGTGTATGTAACACCAAACACTTGTTGTATAATTCAATGTCCGTTGGGGTATTAGCTCGGGAAGTAGTTGTTTCAATGAGTGTTTGATATTATCTTTGTAAGACTAACTTGTTGTAGATTGCGAAAAAAATAGCACTTTAAATGAGGTTACGTTAGATATCACTCTGAGGACTAAAGGTCGCCTGACGCCAACTTATGTCTTATGCTACTATAGGTCAAATGTCGGTAATGCTTACGTCAACTGTCTTTGTAGCAACTGTCATAGTTCAAATGTCGATTAATGCCGATTTATATAAATGTAGTTCAAATACGGGCTAATGCCAGTAATGCCGATCTACATGTAGGTTAACTGTCATTATAGTCCGGATGCCGGCTATCGCCGAGTTGTCTTGTTGTCAACTTATATCATAAGTCGTTGTAGTATTATGTCTATGTCAAAAAACGTCAAAAATTATGAAAATGTGGAAAGTGACATAAATTAGATTAAAAAAATCTCTTAAAATGTAGAAAGTAATCTAACCATTTTTAAATTCTTTACTACCTTATATTTATTGAACGTCAAATGTGTAAAAAATGGCGTGAAATCTCGAATGTGTCAAAAGTGTGAATTACATATGTCAAAAAAAGATGACATGTCAAAAGATTAGTCGACAGTTCCATGTGTTGTCAACTTAGGTTAGATGACAGTTAGTGAAGTTGGGTTATAGCTTAGATCAGTCGACAGTTGCATACGTTAGATATGTGATATAGTGGCTAGATTAGTCGACAGTTAAGATATGCCACTGTCAACTAATCTAACCTATAACCCAACTTCACTAACTGCCATCTAACCTAAATAAACGTACAAGGATGTTTTTTGGGTGTACACATCTTGATTTTTTTCTGTAAATTTTGAGACGTTCGTTGTTTTTTTAATCTTTTAATTTGAAACTTTTAGCGAGTGTTTCCACTCTCAGACTAAGCAGTAAAATTTCGAGTTTAAAAAAGCGTGCAAAATTTGGTTTGGTCGCGTAGCAAAGCGCAGCGACCAAACCAAATTTTTTAGGATTTTCTAAACTCAAAATGTTACTCTATGCGCTCGTATTCAACACCAATTTAAGGTGAAGTTTAAAATATACTGTTGAAGCACTATTCTAAAGCTGTATAGTTTGAACTTCACTTGAAACCAGTGCTGCAGTGTTTTAAGTCTGAAAATTTGGTTAGGTCGTTTCGCTTCGCTACGCAATCTAACCAAATGTTTAGGCTTTTCTAAACTCGAAATCTTACTTTATGCTTAACCTGGGAGTGAAAACACTCGTTTGAAGCTTTAAATTAAACTTTTTTAAAGACAACGATTATCTGAAAATTTACAGCGTATGCATCTGGATATGTATACCTTAACGAAAAATTCTCTGTGTGCAACTGTCAACTAATCTAACCTATAATCCAAAGCCAAATAAATGCAACTGTCATCTAACCTAACCTAACAAACGCAATTGAGCTATCCAGAATGCTGTCACTTGACTCTCGACTGTCACTGTCAAAAGTCTTGAAAAATGTAAGCTCATTAAAAATTTCTAAAACTCATAAAACTTACTACTTTTAATATTTACAACGTTTAGTAATTAAGTCTCATGCATTTTTACAAAATTTCACGAACTTTTGACATAATTCACATTTTAGTTAATTTTTAGTTTAACATTAAAGTTTTATAACTAATTGAACCCAACCACAATACAATGTATCACCTAACCTAACTTCACAACTTGTCACGTAATCCAACTACACTAAATTGTAATTTTTTTTTTCTTTTTGGAAGGGCGAAATCTGTTTCGCTGTCACAGCATCAGACACCACGTCGCCAGGTTAACAAGGTAGTGTGGGGTGGTTTGGCTACTCAAACCGACCAACTAAAAACCCCCTTCTGCCTTTTCGTGAACTACTCTGGAACCGCCTTTTGGCATTACTTCAAAGTAGGTAGGCTGTGGCATTTGGATGGTGAATGCCGATGTTGTTTCCTGGCCCCCCTACAAGAAAGCGCAGCTCTACGTCTGCCTTTCTTCTTCTCTTTCTTCTTCCTCTTTCTTGTAAATAATTTTATCGACCATGTTCCGTCCTGCTGCCCATGTTTTATCGGTTTCCAGCATTTTTTGAACTAGGCGTTTGCAGCTCTCTAGCGTTCCCAGTTCCTTCTCGGCGTCTTCCCTCTTAACTGTCCAACTCGGGCACTTAGGAAAGGTGTTCTCGGCTTCGTCTACTTCTGCGCAGTAGGTGCATACATCGCTTGATCTTTTGTTGAACCGCTTTAGGTAGTGGTTAAAGCAGCCGTGTCCAGTCTGTAATTGGGTGAACGCATACGAGAGCTCGCCATGTCTTCTTTCAATCCACGGCCGGATCTCGGGGATTAATATTCTCTTGTGTTCTCATTTCCCGTCATTTGTTGCCCACCTCGCGTGCCACTTTTGGAGGGATTTCTCTTTAACTTCATTTATTGATAGCACGGTGTTCTGGCCTTTATTATAACTTCTCTGCTCGGCTAACAAGTCAATCGGTGTAGCACCTGCAATGACTTGTATGGTCTTGGTAGAGACTGTCTTGTAGGCTCTTGCTATTCGAAGAGCTCTCCTCTGAACTCCTGCCATGACTCTCCTGTACTTGGCTGTTTGTAGCCATTCTGACCCTATAGGTGCTGCATATAGTAGAATCGATTCGGCTGTAGAGCAGATCAGCCTTCTTGTCGCAGTCCTAGGGCCACCAATGTTGGGCATTATACAGCTCAAGGCGTTAACAGCTCTGTCTGCCTTGGCTGCAGTCCCCAGGATATGTTTCCTCATGCTAAGGTTTCTTCCTAGCCACACGCCGAGGTATTTTACGGCCTTAGAGGCCTGAATGATCTCACCCTCTATTTCGACATTTACCTCTCCAATGGTGTTTCTGCCTTGGAGAATTATCACCTCTGTCTTTTCTTTGGCAAGGCTCAACCTGTTGTCTTTTATCCATTTGGACACGGCCCTCAGGGATCTATTTGCTCTGGTCTCGATTGCTTCTCTGTTCCTTCCTGTGACTATAATGCCAAGATCGTCGGCAAAGGCTATAGGTGCAGTGCCTTGCGGTAGGACCAGATCGAGAACAAAGTCGTAGAATATATTCCACAACGTGGGCCCTAATATAGAGCCCTGAGGTACACCGCAGGTCATTTCTATTTTGCCAGCCTTGCCTACTATAATTACTCTGCTCTTCAGGTACGCCTGGACCATTCTGACAAGGTACATGGAAAAGCTGCTATCAGTCATTGCCTGGACGATGATATCCCAGGGGGCAGAGTTGAAGACGTTTTGGATGTCTGGCGTAACAAGTATGACAAAGTCCCCCTCCTATGCTGCTGGATGCGCGCTTTGCTATGTCTATAGTTTTTTGAATGGCATCGACCGTTAAGTAGCCCTCCTTGAAGCCGTACTGCCTTGAAGATTTAATACGGATGATTAATATGTGTTGGAATATCTTTCCGATGGTGTTGAGCATACATAGTGGCCTGTAGCTCTTGTTTCTGCTGTTTGGCTTCATCGGCTTCACAATCAGGGCCAGTCTCGCTTCTTTCCACTGCTCGGGAAAATCCCCATCTCTTATTAGCCTGTTGAATAGTCTCGAAATGGATTCTGCTCCCTCGAAACAGGCTATTTTGGCCACCTCTAGTGGTGTGCCGTCCGGGCCTGGCGGTTTTTTGGAAGCAAGCCTGTTCCCCGCGGATAGGACTTCTTCGTCCGTGCAATGCGGGATTTTATCCAGGTTGACATACGTGTCAGGCCAGAGGATTGTGTCCGTGGTCGGAAACAGTTTTCTCGCTTCTGCCATCTGTGCCAAGTCGGTCATTTCCAGCGGAATACGCAGCCCAAGTTTGGCCGTGACAATTTTGTAGCCAGTGCCCCATATGTCGCCATCCACTTCCTCGCAAAAATTGTAAACCTAACCTTACCTAACCTAACCTTACTTTACAAGTTGTCATCTAATTCAACTACATTAATTGCCAACCTAACCTAACCTAACTTTACAACTTATCGTCTAATCCAATGACACTAAATTGTGACCTAACCTAACTTCACAACTTGTTATCTAACACAAGTATACTTAATTGCAAACTTAACCTAACTTAATTTTACAACTTGTCATCTAACCCAACTACACTAAATGAAGTTGGTTAAGTTGGTTAAGTAAATTTTTCACAATTAAATGACAAATCGTAAAGTTGTATTAGAAGACACGTAACTTACGATTTGTCATCTGACCTAACCTAGCTTTAGTGTTTGTCATCTAACCTAACTCGATTGTTTTATATGATTTTTTTTTAATATACTGAGCTAAAATTAAAAATAATACAATTTTTATCATATCCCTTAGTTACTAGATGTACTTAGTACTTTGTACTCATATAAGTATCGTATGCTTAATAAAATAAAATCTCAAGAGTGCTATGGAATATATTGTAGGTTGGCAACTCTGAAATTATACATTATAATTAATATGTCTGACGTTTTATATGACAATTCCTAAAGCGTGCAGCCAACATCATTTAAAAAAAAGATAAAATCATAGCAGTCTAGAGGCTTTTCTTTATTGAACATTTGATACTTAAGTACTTATGGTTACGTACTTGTACTTGGTACTCAAGTATAATTTGAGTAGAGTACTTGTACTCAATACTCAAGTACATTTTACATGTACTCGAACAGGTCTGTCTGGGAGGTTATTCTTGGTAGCCGCCACGAAGCGATACTAGACGCGCAGGGAGTTTTCCATGAAGCAATGAGATTATTTTTCATGGGATATGTGGCAGGTATACCTGTAGTGCCGTATTCATTAATCTCGTCATCATCTATTTCTGCCATAGCAGGCCACAAAAATTTACTGATCATGCTCTGATAACGATTTCCATTTTGTAAAAAAAATTCTCAATTAGAATACGTTGCGCATTACTGAATTATCTCTGGGCTACTGAATAAAAAAACGATAAATGGTCATAGAATCAGAATGATAGTAGATAACGAAAATTGTAGGAACAGTTCTGACAATCTTCAAACAAAAAATAAGGTCGTGTTTAAATATACATGGCGTTTTAACGAGGACTGAAACTTCTATAGCTCATATAATATTAAAAATAGGATAACATGTTTAAAATTAAAGTTACATCGAACATTTTTTTCATAACCTAACAATATTCTCGATTGATGCCATACAACTTAATTCATTTAAGTGGAACATCCCATGTATCACATTTTTTATTGGGGCTGTCGTGGCCAAGCGGTTAGGTCGTTAGACTAGACCAATCGTCCATTGCAGAATTGCGAGTTCGAGTCTCGCCTGAGGCGAATAATTTTTCCAACGAAAAATATTTGTCTCGGATGCCATGTGTATTATTTGTTACTAAATAAAATAATAATTTCAGTTTAATTTTGACCACTTGAATTAATAATAAAGATTCAAATTCAAACAAATATGTACATAGAAAACGGGTTATACGGTAGAACGTTCTCGCTGAAATACCCTGTATACTTATATACCGGATGTTGACTTGGCGGACGCAACATAGTAAATCCCATGTAAATTTTGAAATGTCCAAGTTTTGGCTATTTACCTTTTTTGTAGAGGGAACAATTCTGAATTCATTCGCGTTAACAGATTTATTTCTACGAATAAACAAAAAGAAATAAATAAAACACACAGTCAAACACACACGGCACGGGGGGGGGGGGCTGATGAGGGGCTGTTGTCCGGTGGGCGGCGAAGTCGAGGTGGTGTCGGCAGCAAGGTGGCAGCGTGCAGACGGCGATTACGTTGCGGCGATGACTCGGTGGCAGTATTTGGGGGCGGCTTCGATGCACTAAGCGGCTCCTTGATGCAGCTAAGCGGCTCCTCTGGCACCGAAAGAACTGGCTGTTGCACTGGTAACAGCTCCTGGACCTCGAGTTAGTGCACTGGCACTAACACAAAAAAAAACTAACGACTCGAACACTGACGACTGCACTGCGCTTACTGACAAGTTTAATCTTGGATTTCCACTGACTTCTTTCCGAAAAATAGACGACAACTGGTCACAAATCCTCCCTCAGGGTGGGCCCGAGCACTGCCCAAACGACGGGAGATTACTTAATTGCCGGGTACGAACTCATTATTAACAAAGGAAGAATGAAAGGTGATTTACAATTCTTGTTGCCGAAGATTAGAAATAATCCCCGGCAACAAACGGCCCCGAAAAATGAGTTCTACCCAGCAAGAAACGTTGGTGCTGCGCTTCTGGAGGTCCTGGTGGTTCGCTGATGGGAGTTCTGGCGGGTGTTGTCTTTGATCGTGTAAAATCGCACTCAGAGCGTTCATGAGGGGCACTATTTTAAACTTACACTACACTAAAATTAATAAGCGTCTATTCGCGGGAAATTTCACTTAACAGTGTCCATGTACAGGTTTTGTCCAAGGCGGCTTCCATAGCGGCCGTAGGAGGTGGTATCGTCCAGGTTAGTGGCTGTTGTAGAGGGCTGGCAATGTCACGATTTTGTAGAGGCGATGTTGGGCGTTGGTGAGACGAGGAATGATCTGCCAGGGTGGTTTCCAATGAGGCCTTGAATCTATCATGGTTTGCCGGCGAGTTCCTGGCAGGGCATTAGGATAATAATGTTTATGGGGTGTCTTCCGGATCCTGGAGCATTTCTGTGTGGTCTTGTTGAATGTTTTCCTTTCGTGGTCATATTTTCGCCAGGTGAACTGTACTGATAATGTGATTAGTTCTGGCAACTGCGGAATCGGCGCATCGTAACGTATCGGATGCGCATTTTTCACTTCGATGTTAATATCGGTAGAAATTATGACGGCTTGGGCAGATGTTCCTCGGAGATGTATATGCAGGCTGCATTATACATCACTGAACATACCTCGCTACTAAGTGCATATTCGTATTCCACCGAAGTAAGGACCAATTCCTTAACTTCCTCTGATACGGCTTCTATAAGATGCACGGTCGACGAAAACTCAGGCACCGTTACACACTCCTTAGCTGTGTTAAGTAAGTTCGTACACATAACAGTATCACATGCACTTTCCTCTATAACTTGAGGAATACCTAATTTCTCCGCTACTTCCCACATGTTGGTGTCCATCAGTTAAGCAGTTTTGATAGTTGGAGTACAAATCTGCCATTGCGGTGTTAGGACTCTGGGAGTGCGCCGTATGACTACATCTTACAATTCAGCCCCCGGTAGACAAATAATGACGGCTTTCATTCGGCGCCATGTCATTGTCGGCCTATATAGTATCTGGTCGATCGATGAGATATGGGGACTATAAATATGCGAGAGCGCATATTCGCATTTTGCTCGATCGCCTAACGTATAATCTAGGTCTACGGTATCCAGAAATTCCCTCATCATTAATTCGGTTTCGAATGACTCCAAATCGGCAAATTCCTCTGGATTGTGGATCATGCTGTTGTCGATTATTAGCTGGTGGGCGTCGTTTTTTTCTCCCCATGTTGAAATTGTCTTATTCCGGTCCGGTTGTAGAAGTCGGCGGCCCCGTCAGGATCCAGGTTTTCTCACAGCCCTGTGAAAATTCGGCGGTGATGACATCGGCCCCGTGTGGCTGTTGCTACGCCTCGATCCTATTGACCGACAGCGACTGGAATCCACTGGATTCTGCTTCGGTCCCGGTTGTATTCAGTTGACTGGAAGTTTCTACGCTGTGTTAAACTTGCTTCTCGTGTTTGTGTTTTAGCCTTATAAAGTTAGTTGCTTTCTTTCTAGGGTGGGAGCTTTACTCTGCCACTAAGTTGGGCGCCATTTGTCAACGTAAAGGAAGGTACCTCACGCTGATTGCCAACTAGCTCAAGTTTTCAATGAATTTAATGTAGAGCAAGAGCAACTAACTAAAACACAGGGGCAGTTTTAACAGATTAATTTCTACGAATAAACGAAAAGAAATCAAAAAAACACAGTGAAACACACAGAGCACGGGGAGCGGGGGCGGTTGGGCTGATAAGGGGTTGTTGTCCGGTGGGCGACGAAGTCGAGGTGGTGGCGGCAGCAAGGTGCAGACGGCGATTACGTTGCGACGACGACTCGGCGGCAACAAATACTGCGGTGACAGTATTTGGGGGCGGCGTCGATGCACTAGCACCGACGGTGGCTAAGCGGCTGCTCTGGCAGCGAGAGCACTGGCTGTTGCACTGGCAACAGCTCCTAGACCTCAAGTTAGTGCACTGGCACTAACACAAAAAAATACAAAAACGAACGACTCGAACACTGATGACTGCACTGCACTTGTTGACAAGTTGGATTTTGGATTTCCATTGACTTCCGATTTGCCGCCCACAGGTACTTATACCACTTATACCATCATGGTGGAGTAGGGTTGTTTGTCGTGGCAACGTGACCAGTCGGCTGAGATTCGCCTAATGACATAATTCAACATAATCTTGAGCAATCAAAATTCGTTTTCCGAAAAGAACAATGAAAAGAATTATGCAAATCTTCTTTCCATAAAACGGACGACAACTGGTCACAAATCCTCCCTCAGGAGGCCCAAACGACGAGATTAGTTAATTGCCGGGTACAAACTCATTTTTAACAAAGCAAGAATGAAAAGTGATTTACAATTCTTGTTGCCGAAGATTAGAAATAATCCCCGGCAACAACTTGAATAAAGTAAATGTTTTCGAAATAATTTATACTTTACGAGAAAAAATCTTCCTAATAAAGTAGTATTATGTAGACCACAGTTATCACGATGTTTGCGTTATGTTTTTTGTCGTAATTTAAGTAACAGCGAAATCTTGCGCTATTTTGACATCCGCAATTGTTGTATCAATTCCATGGTATAACATTATTTTTATAATATCACATTACTTTTTCTAAATTATTTTAGCTGTCAATTTTCTGACATTCGTTGATTTTTAAAAAAGTTTAATTTGAAGCTTTGAACGAGTGTTTTCCACTCACAGACTAAGCATGAAGTAAAATTTCGAGTTTAGAAAAGCCCGTGAAAATTTGTCGAGGGTTGCGTAGCGACCGGAGACAAATTTTCTGGGCTTTTCTAAACTCGAAATTTTACTTCATGCGCCACGCGTATAAAACACTAAAATATTGTCAAATTTATGTACATTTGAACTTCACTTAAAAACTGTGTAATGCATATATTTAGAAAATCACATTACTTTTTCTTAGTTATTTTAGCTGTAAATTTTCTGACATTTGTTGATTTTTAAAAGAGTTCAATTTAAAGCGCAGCGACCCTCGACAAAATTTCTGAGCTTTTCTAAACTCGAAATTTTACTTCATGCGCCACGCGTATAAAACACAGATTTTAAGCGAAATTCGAATATACATAAGTTTGACAATATTTTAGTGTTTTATACGAGTGGCGCATGAAGTAAAATTTCGAGTTTAGAAAAGCCCAGAAGATTTGTCCCGGGTCGCTGCGCGACCCTCGAAATATTTTCACGGGGCTTTTCTAAACTCGAAATTTTACTTCATGCTTAGTCTGGGAGTGGAAAACACTTGTTTAAAGCTTTAAATTGAACTTAAATAAACAGGGATTATCCGCAATTGTTGTATCAATGGCTTGGTATGTCATTATTTTTATAATATCACATTACTTTTTCTTACTTATTTTAACTTAGAGAAACGTAAAGTGTTAAGTGTGAACATTCATAAATTTAGAATTTTTTCCTCTACAAAAAAGTGAAATACATTTTGTCTCTAAAATAAATAGAGAAGCCAATATTTGAACACTTTAAAATTAACATGCGATTTCCTATGTTGCGTCCGCCAAGTCAACACCCAGTACTTGTCAGTAGCAATATTTATTAGTTTATGTTGTTTCTTTTACATAGTTTTTGAGGTGGTGGTTAAACGAAATGTCTTGGGAGGAATCTGCCAAACTTTAGCGGTATGATACTTAGGTCTGATTCGAAAAGGTTAGTGAATTTCGACTTTTTGAAGAAAACTGTTTAAAATTGCAAGGAGCAGGCTTTGGAAAGCATTCCTTCGCAATTATTTTTTTTTGTTGTCCTAACTGGTAAATGTGAATATATTCAACATGCCTTCAACATTTACCAATGAAGAATATGCAGATATTCATTTTGTTTACGGCTTTTTTAATAGTAATGCTAGAGCTGTCATGCTAGAATATCATCGGCGTTTCCAATATCGTAATATGTCAAAAAAAAATGAACATCTGCATATTCTTCATTGGTAAACGTTAAAAGCATGTTTCAAATAATCACATTTACCAGTTAGGTTAACTTACAAGTGACAGCAAAACAAATCAAGCGGACTCCTTACAATTTTGAACAGTTTTCTTCAACAAGCTACAATTCACTAATCTTTCCGAATCGGACCTATGTTGATATACATTTTTTTGCTTAAAATGACTAAAGTAAAACACCCCTGAAGTTTGAAAGATTCTTTTCGGGACACCCCGTATAAGTACACTACACTTACGTGTGTTCCCAATAAGCTTCATTGTCTACCGTGTATGCAGTATGCTCAGTGGAATATTTTGAGCCTCTATAATTTCCCAGCCATACATCAAATCCACGGTTATTAAGCTGAAATGCTAGAGACAAAAAATGAAAAGATGATGTTATAATGATTCTAAGTTTCAAACATTTGCTATATAAAACGCATTTTCTGTATTCCTGTGTTACAGGATATTAAATCGTTCACGTCTACATATCGGTGGGCAAATAAGCGAGGTAAGCGGCTGTATCCCAGAAACTAATGATCGTAGAGAGTTACGGTAAAAAAATTTATAGGTAAAGTGGGCAAGGAAAAATGCTGGAAATTATTTTTAAGTTTCCAAGATGGCTGCCAGTGGGCGTTTCCACCATCTTGAATTACATAAAGTTACGTTTCTCGCGATTTTCCCCAATGAATGTAACAAAAAAGTATTTGTGTTTTAATGCTAACCTAAAGTGGAACATTTTTTGTAAAAACATTTTTTCTCTATCTTTCGAGATAATGTGGTGGGGGGTATTTGAATGTTGTTTTAAATAAATGCCTGTAACTTCGAAACGGCTTAATAGATTTGGATAAATTTGGTATCATTGAAAAGAGCATTTCTTGGGCTTTTTCTTAGGAGGACGTTATTCGATATTATAATCAAAATATTGGATATTCTCAAAAAATTTAAATGCGATGATATGACTTTTTTCAGACTAGAAAATAGACAAATGACCAACCAATAAGCCTGCGCAAACCGCATCTTAATATCTTTGTTATTAAGATTATTATTATTAGATATTAAGATGGGGTTTGTGCAGGCTTATTAGTTGGTCATTTGTCTATTTTCTAGTCTAAAAAAAATCATATCATCGCATTTGCATTTTTTGAGAAAATCCAATATTTTAGTTATAATATCGTATAACGCCCTCTATCGACGGCCGTGTAGGTCAAAACTGTCATAATTACGAGAAACCTAAAAGCCCAAGAAATGTTTTTTTCAATGATAGGAAATTTATCCAAATCCATTAAGTCGTTTCGAAGTTAAAGGCATTTATTTAAAACAACATTCAAATACCCTCCACCACTTTATTTCGAAAGATAGAGAAAAATTGTTTTTACAAAAAATGTTCCACTTTAAGTTAACATTAAAATGCAAATACTTTTTTGTTATATTCATTGGGGAAAATCGCGAGAAACATAACTTTATGTAATTCTAGATGGTGGAAACGCCCACTGGCAGCCATCTTGGAAACTTGAAAATAATTTCCAGCATTTTCCCTTGCCCACGTTACCTATAAAATTTTTTACCGTAACTCTTTACGATCGTTAGTTTCTAAGATACAGCCGCTTACCTCGCTTATTTGTCCACCCGGTACATGTACAGGGTGACCATTTGGGTTACTAGAAGAGATAGAAAGAACGAATGGCGTATCCTCGAATTCTTTTTCAAGATAAAGTGAACGGTGACAAAAAATCAGTGATCGTTTTGTATTTTCGAGCTATAGCCAAAAAAATATATTTTTTTCAAATATCTCAGCTCTTTATTATTTTATAAAGATAAGAGTAACATGTTCCCTAAGCTCTTTTTGACGGGAAATTGAATAGGATGTAGAATATAGATAATTTTATTAATAAACAAAACACAACACAAAGTTGTGTTTTTTTTAAATAGAAGTTATACTTGGCTTTGCTACAAATAAGTAGTATTTGTTTTCTCTTTTCACCGATTATCAAATGAGTATGTTGTATTTGCGTTTTTACAGAAACGTATCTTATTCTCTTAAAACCTGGGGCGCAACTAAGGGAGGGACTACTTTCAGATCTTTAAATTGATTTAAGTGTTCAATAATATTCTAATGACTGTTTTCAATTCTCTGATTAAGCATGACGTAAATATTTCGAATTTTGAAAAGCATTAAAATTCAAAATCCATAATCCAAATTTTTAAGCTTTTCTAGACTCGAAATATTCACTTTATGTGCCATGCGTATTAAACACTAATTTAATGTAGAGTTTTAAAAACACTATATTTATCTTTTTTATTTATTTATTTATTTATTTACGGAAATCTCCTTTGTACATAATACATTTTAACAACAGTAATTTAAGATAAACTTAATATAAATTTAATAAAACATAAAATAGTGTAAAAAATATAACAAAAGCAACTATACTAATTAACAATATGAAGATTAATTAAACGTAAACGACGTTTGAATAAACTATAAGAATTCGTAAAAATATAAAAAATTAGGATTTAACATAAGGACATTACAATACCGCATTATACGTGTCACAGAATTATGAGAACCATACAATGTTCGATGGAAGTTTAAACGGAATAAGGGCCTACAACGAACTGGAGTTATCAAAAAAATAAATGAAGTTCAACAACGATAATAAAAAACTGCAATTAATATGCCCATTAATGAGTTTAAGCCCATAGAACAAGTCTAGTGATATTCTTCTATATTGTAAAGATTCTAAATTCAGACAATCTAATATGTGTGACCGGCTATAGTCAATGCGTGCGATCCCCATTTTAAATGAAATAAGTAGCAAAAACCTATTCTGAACTTTTTCATCGATTTCAATATTACAGTTGTGGTAAGGAGACCAGATAACAGAACAATATTCAAAATGTGGCCTCACTAAACTAATGTAAAGGGTTTTGAACGTATCCAAGCGAAATTGCATACAAAGAGCCTTACTAGCAATATTATTTAAATGGGTAACAAAATTCAAGCGCGAATCGAATAATATACCCAAATCGCGCACTGTTTCAACCAGGGCCAATTAATTATCATTAATTAAATACTCAAACTTGATATTATTGTTATGGCGAGAAGATGAAATAGACATATATTTTTTTTAGGTTTAAGCTGAAGATGATTACATGCACACCTCTTATTAATACTCGGAACACAAAAAAAATACTAGTATTAAGAGTTATACAGTCTGTGTGATTTTTTGTGACACAGCACATATGTCCGTTATTAGTACAGATAGAAAAAAAAAGTTAAAGACAAAAGTTTTAGAATTTTTCATGATCTATTCAATCGTAATGTCAGAAAAACAGTTGAAAATCAAATAAACGCGTGAAAGCTATTAGTTTCATTTTCTTTAATGGAACACCCTGTATATTTTGTTTATTTCAAATAGGCATTAATATTAGCCTTATAATGATACCACATAAGTACCCCTTTATTCTAGAAATAACACGACAATTGCCAATAAATGAAATTTATCAGTTGACATGAATAACTATTTAAAGTGTCTATTCAAAGTGACGTCCGTTGTTTGCAATACATTCTTCACATCTCTTCATTAAATTTCGTCGTGCTTTTTGCAACATCCGTGGTGTTATTTGGCCACATGCTATACGAATACGATTTTTCAGATCGTCTAGATTTTCTGGACGAGTAACATAAACTTTTTGCTTTAAAAATCCCCAAATAAAAAAATCTAAAATAGACAGATCTGGCGTTCTTGCTGGCCAGTTTATGAGGCCACCATTTGCAATCAATTTCAAACCAAACTTTCTTTCCAAAATATCTTTGACATTTCTTGCGTTATGGGGAGGAGCTCCATCTTGTTGGAACCACATATCTCGACGAATCTCTGGGGGGATATCATCTAAATAATCTTCAAATTTAAGAAAGTTGGCATATCGCTCCGCATTCAACGATCCTTGATAAAAAAATGGTCTTATTATGGTATTACCTAACACACCAAGCCACACATTAACTGCAAATCTTTGTTGGAATCTGCATTCTCGAATTTGACGTGGATTCTCAGTATCCCAGTAATGGTCGTTTTTTCGGTTGGAGATTCCGTTGTTGTTGAAATTTGATTCATTACTCCAAAGAATTAAATTTAATAAATGTTGATTGTTGCTAAGCCAATTACAGAATACTATCCTCCTGTCAGGATCACCATCTCTTAAACCTTGTACTAACTTAATTTTATATGGTCTCATTTTATGTTTTCTCAGAATAGAAAATATTTTATGCATACTTATTCCTGAGTCAGCCACTGCTTCGCGTATTGAATTACGTGGATGTGCTCTAAAATAGGCCAATATCAATACTTCATTATTATCTTCTCTTTCTTGTCTTCTCCTTCGTAATTTATTATTAAAACACCCATTTCTCCGTAAATTTTGTTCAAGTCTTGCAAAAGTGCGATAATGTGGTTGTCTTCTTTCTGGATACATGTTTCCATAAGTGATACTAGCTTCTCTAGAATTATCGTTGCATCTAACGAAGACCTTTAGCATATCCATTTTTTCATCATTAGAATAGTAATTATCACCTATCTCTAAAGATTTGAATCAACAACACGCAAGACGGGAAGTTACTACACCACTTTGACATTAAAGCGTTAACAAATTGTTTTATGTCAATTGTTATCCATGGCAACTGATAAATTTCATTTATTTGCAATTGTCGCGTTATTTGTATAATGAAGGGGTACTTATGTGGTATCATTATAAAGCTAAGGTTATTACCTATTTGAAATAAACAAAATATACAGGGTGTTCCATTAAAGAAAATGAAGCTAATAGCTTTCACGTGTTTATTTGATTTTCAATTGTTTTTCTGACAATGCTACTGAATAGATCATGAAAAATACTAATACTATTGTCTTAAACTTTTTTTTTCTATCTGTACTAATAACGGACATATGTGCTGTGTTACAATAAATTAAACAGACTGTATATTTTCCTAGTTTATAAATTGATGATTTTTATTTCAACTTCTTCAGGCTATATTTAATAATCAGCGAATATTCTCTCCATCATCAATATTAGAATGATAAAATGATGATTTTTTGACATTATTAGGGAACTTTTGTATGTATTTTAAAAGCCATAGCAGATTGTCCGTGCTCAAAGCGGTTGATAGTTTTATCAAAAAACTCTGATGCATATGATTGAAATAATTGAAACAATTTTGTTTTGGTTTTTCCGCCATATTAAAGTTTTCCATTGATAGGACAACTTTTCAATGGAATATAGAAATGTTGAATACGGTGGAAGAATAATTGATTCGAGACCAAAAGCCGCTATTATATTTCTCACAATCGAAAATTACGGAAACGTTGTCTATCACTATTTATGCATTTTCGATCTTATCGTCAGAAAGTTTTTAAAAAAATTGTATTAGGAATCCACAAAATGTATCCGTGTTATAGGTGACTCTTGTTTATAAAAACAAAACACTTTTCTGTTGCTGATTGCTGCACAAATAGAAATATCGTTACTTCGAATCTGTCGTACTACCCTATTTGCTCGTATGCCAGTGGTGGCCCTTCCTCTGCGTACTCTTAAAAATATTTTAACTCCATATTCATCGAGAAAAAATATTTTGTGTAGACATGCTTTCCCCAATTATGGTAATTTCTGGATTAAAATGTAAACATACAAGGCCAATAAATTAGGCCCTACCCTCTTTTGCGTCTTCGATTTGATTTCCAATCTCTCAATCCCTCGTAATATTATAATTATAGACGTACCAGGGAATTACGTTCAATAATTTTTAACAGTTTCCAACAATCGTTAAGTTATGTGGCCCTCAATCAATCTCTGAAAGTTTATTTGAACAGATTTCTTCCTTTCTTTTTCTAAACATTTCATTTAATTCCTTCTGTAACTTATTTAATTTTGCTTCATCCCTCAAATTTTTTTTAAAATTTTTACACATCGTTTTCTTTCGCACTAAGTCCCAATCGATTTCTCAAGTTAGAATTAACCTGAAGAAAAAAATGGCCAGAGTAGAGCTGAAATTTGGTTACTATCTCGAGAGGATCTCCTTCTTTGTGTGACAGAAAGATATCTATGACATTCGCTCTGAATTTCACCCTGCCTGTTACGGAGGTCAGCACCCCATGTCCTAAGTCCGTCTATCGAGCATAGTAAATTTACAATTATCCTCCCTCAGCTATTCTATGCCCTCATTCTTTTTTTATGCCTTTAAGTCACCCCCAGAAAATACATTATTTGCGCTACTAACCGGAAAAATGTCTGAATCTACGATTGTATGACGTGTGGGTTGTTAACCAAAAAAAAAAAAAAAAAAAATGTAAACTGTCTCCCCAATCATTTCATCCATTCTCACGCATTCAATTTTGGTGACCAAGACATCAATTGGCCTTGCTGACATGTTCCGTCTGTAGCGATGTAACGACCTTTTAAAAACAAGATTGAAACAATTTAACATTTTCCCCTGGTTTAAAAAACGTTTAAATTAAACAATCTTTATTCACAGAAAAAAAATACAGAATATATATACATATACATAAATACATAGATATAATGTAAATTAATTTTCGTAGAGTGGCTATTTTTTTAGGGTTCCTTCCTCCTGTCTTCGCCTCAAGAGAGTGGGCCATGAGTTGGTCCGTCTTGGGCTGCTGGTATTGGATGGTGTCTGGTTTCTAGTCGCGTATTTCTTCTTACTTCTCTTTAAATTTCGTTGTTTATTAATAGGTTTTTTATTTTCAGTTTGAAAGCAGGGTATTTTAGGTTCTGTATGTGTTTATCTATATTGTTATATTGTTGTATCGTATCCGTTGTTAGTAAGTGAGCAAATTGTTTTGTTTTGAAAAGCTCTGTTCTGATGTTTGATTTTCTTCTTGTTTCATAGTTGTGAAAGTCTTTGGTTTGCATTAGGGATATGTTTGTTTTTATAGTGTTGTTTTTTATTTTATACAATAACAGTATGTTATTTAGTGTTATTAGGTCTTTAATGTTTAGTTCGTTTGTTTTTCTATACAGCAATTTGATGTTAGTTCTGTATTCCAACTTGTATAGTGTCTTTAGAATTTTGTTTTGTTGGGTTTTTATTTTGTTTATATTTTTCTTTGTTGTGTTTCCCCATGTGTGGCAAAGATAATTGTTTTTTGAAGAAAATAATGCATGGTAGATTTGTTTTCTTGTATTTTCTGGTATGTAACTTCGTATTTTGTACATGGCTACTATCGTTTTTGTATTCTGATTTAGTAGTTTATCTATATGTTGTTCCCACTTTAGATTATTTTATATTTTTATGCCCAGATAGTTTACTTTTTTTCACTTGTTGTATTGCTTTTCCTTTTATTGTGATTTGTATGTTTGTATCTTCCTGTTTGTTCCAGAATATCATATATGTTATTTTTGATTCATTTATTGTTAGCAGATTTTGTGTGTACCATGTTTCCAATAATTCCACATCCGATTTTATATTTTCTTTAATGTCCGTATATGTTTTACCCGGCCTTTTCAGAGGCCTTATCACTAAGATGTGTTTATTATCTAAACAAATTTCTATCCGCATATTTTAGATATTAGGACTTTGGCTCGTCATTCTAATTGTTTGAACTTTTGATGATCCCTTGTTTTTCATGTTTTTAAGGTTTATGTTACACGCTAAGAGTATTAAGCATGATTGCCCTCACAATTTATACACTTTAAATTTTTTATCGAATTATTTCTTTCCCACATTCAAAGAATTTGTGTTCAATTTGCCTATTGAAGATTGTCGGAGTATGTATTACAGCTCCAACCACATTGATAGCAGTTTCTTCGGCGTGATTTATAAGATATTCTTTTAACCTTTGAATAATAGATTTATTTGGTTGAATTCGAACATATATATTTTATGTAATTTTCATATTGCATTCTTAAACACATCATTCCGAAAGAAGCAATGAGTTTGATGTTACAATAAATAATGTAATATTAAACAAAACAAACTTACTGTGATCAATAAAAAAGCATACATGATTGAGATAAATTTTAATAGATTTTAAAGATAATGCAAATATTACATAATGTAATAAAGAAAAACCTATTTAATTATAGCACATACATGTATATTCAGTTTTTTTGTTTTAATCTATAGGAAATTACATTATATCATCAATACTATTTCGTTATAGGAACAAAACAGAACTAGAACCAGACTAGAAGTTGCTCTTGCCCGACCTATTCTTTAGGAAATACATATTTTTTTATCCCGTTTTTTTTTCCTTAAAATTTTATATATCGACGAGACTTAAGGTGTTTTGTGATTGTCCTTTAGTGTTTAATATTAAAGGAAATTTTCCGTTTATACGAGAATTGCGAATTTTTAGTATCATTATGTAAAAAATGTGCACGCATCCATTTATGTTTAAGGATACCTAAGGACATGTCAAACTTTAAATTTACTTAAACAATGAACATTAAACGTTTTATAAACCCAGAATTATCACATATTTTTCCCAACATGGACTTATGGTTGGCTATGGCCCTGCAACAAACTGATAAAGTATGAACAGCGATAAACGGCTCATAAAGTGGAAAAAAGTATGTTTCTCAATTACTCCTAGTTGTTCCGACATTTTATGAATAAAATTATACTTACCTAATGAATCATTTCCTAGCGAGACCCAATGTTTTGCGGAACTGACCAATCCATGCTGCAAAAAAACGGGAGTTTTCTTGCGGTTTGGCAAATCTGCGTTGGACATTCGAAAAACGGTTAATATGTGTCCATCGGAGGTGACCACTTTATGCTCTTCGAATGCTCGGCCAGTGCTTTTCAATAGTTCAGGCTGAAATAGAATGAATGAGTCACTAAGAAAGCTTTGTTCCAAATAATATTAGAGAATCATTTAGATCATAGGTTCTCAACGTGGACGATAACACCCCTATGTGTCGTTTGAGACTTTCAGGGGGAGCAGTAGAAAACCCGGAGAGAATTAGGCAGCGTATAATATTGCAGGTTTAAATATAATCGAGGCAATAGCTGTTTCAGATTCGTGGCAGAAGGTATGTAAAACAAAATGGGGGGCTCTAAAAAAAAATCTCAAAAAATAAGGTTGAGAACCTATGATTTAGATGATATACACTATTTCGACAGAATGTATAAGGATTTCGGTTATTTGACCAAATATAACAGGCCATAGGTTTTAATCCAAGTCTCTTTCATGTTTATTTTTCTTGTAATTACTCTTTTCACTTTTATTATTATTTGTTAGTTGGTTTGAAGAGAATTTGACCTAAATGTTACATACAGGGTGTCTACGCTAAACCGTTCGTTAAAAGTTTATGAGGTTGCCGTTGCACTAAAAATTTGAAAAAGTCCTTGTCATACGGTTGAATCAGTTCTCCTCATGTTAAATATTTTAAACTTTATGTAACTTCCGGTTCCACCGGAAGTAGCACCAAATTTTTTATTTTAAATGGATACATTAGTATCTTTTGGGATTCCTCGTTTAAATTGCAAATTATTTTATTCGAACATATGTACACTTATCTCTTATAGTTTTGAAGAAAAAAAATATTTCTAAAATTTTGACAGGCATCTTAAAATCTGTCTGTAACTTCTCTAAAGAATAAGATAAAAATATGATTTATATCTCTACTTGTAGCTAGAAGATGCCTTTATGAATAAATTTATTGGAAACTGTCAATTTTGACAATAATTGTTCTTAAAATGTCAATGTCTAAGTGTCCTCTTCAATATCTAGTAATACAGTTTTTTTAAATAGAATTACCCATTTTTTATCACATGGTACGATTGGGGAGAAAACTTCCTACAAAAAAGTATTAACAACTATACTCCTAAAGCAAGTAGTTTTCGAATTATTTCGAAAATTCGTTTTTCGTCGCATTTATGCAATGTATAATGCACGCATAAGTCGCAATTACATTTTAGTAGGCAAGTAGAATGCTTTTGTTTTGTCGGGATTGTATTGCGAAATGTCAAATAATAAAAAGAATTAGTACAAAGTTTTACAGAATCAACAAAATGAATAATTACAGAAATCAACAAATTACTAATTTTTTCTTTATACATGGCAACTGCCAATTGAACAAAATTTGATTCCATTCTTCTAAATCTTGTGTTATTCATCGGCGGCAAATGTGGATAAGTTTCATTAAATATCCTACATGTTCTAGTAACAATTCTATAGCAGTTGCCATGTATAAAGAACAAATTGATAATTTGTTGATAAATGTAGTTATTCATTTTGTTGATTTCTGTATAACTTTGTACTAATTGCTTTTATTATTTGACATTTTGCATTACAATCGCGACAAAATCATACTACTTGCCAGTGGCGTAGCCAGGATTTTTACATGAGGGGGGGGGGTTCTAACTGAAGCGCAGAAAGAAAAAAACAGTTTAGACAGAATAATATAATTTGCATAATCATCAAATATTTCTATAGAAACTGCAGTTTTCCAAATAATCATAACTCAAAAATCAAAAACTTTCTGCTGATATTGAGAAAACTATACTCTTTTAAAGTACGCAAAAATGAGAAAAATAAACATTTTTTGGTTTTCAACTTATTTTCGCTAAAAGTCAAAATTAGTGTTTTTTAACCATTAGTTTTCTAGCATTTGGATTTAAAATAACCATAACTCAGTAAATTATTCATGGAGTTGCACGAAACATTCTGCTGATATTGAAAAAACTGTGCTTTTTCGAAATATATAAAACAATACCTATCAAACAATACCTATCAAATAGTTTTTAACTTATTTTCAATCAAAATCAAAATTTATGGTATTCTACCCTGATTTTTGTAGAAGTTGGATTAAAAAATATCATAACTCAAAAAACCAAGCATGAATTTTCTGTGGGTGTTAACAAAACTATGCTCTTTCAAAATGTGTAAAAGTTAGAAAATATCCACATGTTTTTAGAGTATTTTCACTCAGAGTCAAAATTTGTGTCATTTCACTATGATTTTTCTAGCATTTGGATTTAAAATAATCATAACTCAAAAATCAATTATGGATTTGGATAAAACTTTCTGCGGATGTTAAGAAAACTATGATTTTTTAAAATACGTAAAAATAGAGAATAGCCGTTCGATAGTTTTTAACTTATTTTCACTCAAAATCAAAATTTGTGTTTTTCACCCTGATTTTTGTAGAAGTTGGATTAAAAACATCATTACTTAAAAAACCAAGCATGTTTTTTATTAATCTCTCCCTGGGTGTTAATAAAACTACGTTCTGTCAAAATATGTAAAGGTTACAAAATACCCATATCATAGTTTTTCATATATTTTCACTCATAGTGCAAATTTGGGTTTTTCACCAGGATTTTTGTAGCATTTTTATTTAAAAAAAATATCATAACTCAAAAAACCAAGAATGGATTTGCGTGAAACTTTTTGCAAGTGTTAAGAAAACTATGCTCTTTCAAAATTGTAAAAGTTAAAAATACCCTTAATATAGTTATTAAGTTATTTTCATTCAAAGTTAAAATTAGTGTTTCTTCACCCTGACTTTTATAGAACTTGGATTTAAAAAAACATCATAGTTAAAAGAAACCATTATGGATGTTTTAAAACCTTCTGTGGGTGTTAACAAAGCTATGCTCTTTTAAAATATGTAAAAGTTATAAAATACCGATATCACAGTTTTGAAGCTATTTTCTCTAAAAGTCAAAATTTGTGTTTTTTTCACCCTGATTAGAAGAAGTTGAATGTAAAAAACATAACAAATCATACAAACCAGCATGCATTTTTGTAAAAGTTTTTGTGGGTATTAACAAAACTATGTCTTTTCGAAATATGTAAAAGTTGGAAAATACCAATATCATAGTTTTGAAGTTATTTTTACTCAGCGTCAAAATTTGTGTCTTTTCATCATGATTTTTGTAGCATTTGGATTTTAAAAATACATCACAACTCAAAAACCCAATCATGGATTTGCATAAAACTTTCTGCGGGTGTTGAGAAAATTATGCTCTTGCAAAATACGTAAAAATTAGAAAATTTTCCTTCGACAGTTTTCAATTTATTTACACCTAAAGTCGAAATTGTCTTATTTTAACGTGATTTTTTTGTGAATTGAATTTAACAAAAATATAACTAAATTATTCAAGAATGTTAAATAGTCATTAAAAAACAACTATTTATAATATAATTTCGCGTTAAATCAGGGCGTGTGCAGATGCTTACTAACGCACAATTTTTCATTGATTTTAAACACGCGGCGATTTCAAAAATACAAAAATAAAATTGATAGCAGCGACTAGAAGGGGGGGGGGGGGAATTCTAACCCCCCGTAACCCGTTCCTGGCTACGCCACTGCAATAAAACGATAATAGTGAAAGTTACAATAAGTAAAACGCCAGAAGTTAAGCAGCGTTGACACGGGTCTGTAGATGGATGGGTGGCCGGTACCTTTCTTCATTGGGATACAATTAATGACGTGCATAAGTTTCCAACGTGGGTGATATCGCCCCCTTGTGTTCGTTTGAGACTTTCAGGGCAGCAGTAGAAGACCCAAAGAAAATTAGGGGGCGTGGGCAGGTCTAAAAATTTTGTATCACAAAGACAAAAAAAAACACGCTAACTACGTACTAAAGTAAAGTAAACTATAATATTGGTTAATTTTTGTTATTGTAATAATTTTTATCACGTGTGCCAAAAATCACATATTTCGGTAGTTCGGAAAGTGGATGAAAATTGAACTGAAAGATTCCATTACGTTCAGATCTACATTAAATTGGATGATATAAAACATATTAATTTTTGATGTTATCAAAACTTCCGATTTCACGTGAAATGTCTCATATACAAATACAGATAAAGTTAATAAAAGCCTAGTAATAAAAAAGAGCAGAAAAATATGGGTAAGAATTTGCTTTACACCCCGTGGGTATTATAGATAAAAATGATATTATTCGAAAGTACTCGACGAGTACTATCTAGATATGCAATTAATTTCGACCGGAAATGTTAAATAAATGAAAAAAATTAACCTAATGTTATTCTACAAGGTGTAAAGTTTATTGAGTTAAATTTCATTTTTTTCTGCAATAACTACAGCATATTTAAAAAAAATAATTGTGTCACATTATAAAAGCTGCCTTTACGAAGATTTGTAATTATTTATAATTATTTATATCTCGCCACATACCAGTGATTTGTTTGTAGGGTAGAATTAATGGGAAACAATAAATATGTTCGCAAAGGTACATTTTACTATACAGTTGATTTTTTTAAAGAGATTAATGTAAAGATTTAAATAAGTGTTGTCCACTCCCAGAATAAGCATGAAGTAAAATTTCGAGTTTAGAAATGCCCCGTGAAAATTTGTCTCGGGACAAATTTTCTGGGCTAGAAACGCCCAGAAAATTTGTCCCGAGACAAATTTTCACGGGGCATTTCTAAACTCGAAATTTTACTTCATGCTTATTCTGGGAGTGGACAACACTTAACTCGAAATTTTACTTCATGCGCCACGCGTATGAAACACTAATTTCTAGTGAAGTTCAAAAAATACTTCTAAATCAGAATTAAAAATAAACTTCTAAAGCAGCATTATAAATATACTGCTAAACAATAATATTTGTAAATCTTTGATTTGGTTAGCATTAACTTTGTGGTACATCTATATATGAAATAATAATAAAACACCACTGTTTACCACCACTTTAAATAAAACCAGTGTTTTATACGTGTGGCGCATGATGTAAAATTTCGAGTTTAGAAAAGCCCAGAAAATTTGTCGAGGGTCGCTGCGCGGCCCTCGACAAATTTTCACGGGGCTTTTCTAAACTCGAAATTTTACTTCATGCTTAGTCTGGGAGTGGACAACACTCGTTTTAATCTTTACATTAATCTCTTAAAAAAAATAAACGAATATCTGAAGATTATGCTTAATCTGGAAGTGCAAAACGGTCTTTAAAAGCTTCGAATTAAACTCTTAAAAATAAACGACTATGTATACTGAAAAACAAAAAATTCCCTGTGTGTATACTTACTAGAAAAATGTCCTGTATACAAATTTGTACTTTTGGCGTTATTTCCTAAAAAAATATCAAACATTAAACGAATTCGTTTCCAATATATTTTATAGATATTGCAGAAAAAAATCAAATCTAAGACGTGATTCTGCTATAAACTAGCGTAAGCACGTCTTAATTTGATTTTTTTTCTGCAATATCTATAAAATATATTGAACAACGAATTCGTTTGATATTTGGTATTTATTTTTAAGAAATAACTGAAAGAGTAGGAATTCGTATATTCTAAAATGTACCTTTGCAAACATTTTTGTTTCCCAATAATTCTATCGTGTTTTTTTAAGAAATAACGGCAAAAGTAGAGACATTTTATCGAGACAGGTACAAATTTTATACGGTAAGAATTTACTATACACCGCGTGGGTACTATAGATAAAAATTATATTATTCGAAAGTACTCGACGAGTACTATCTAGATGTGCAATTAATTTCGACCGGAAATGTTAAATAAATTTTAAAAAAATTGTTTGAAAATTTTGATAATATTTAGTCCTAGCAGTATGTAAAATAATCATCGTGCGCAAAGAGATTTACGCAATTTATTCTATTGCAAACCTTTCTCCTAACCTAACCTAACCTAGAAATATGTGGAATATTCAACGTTTTTTTTTTGTTTTGGCGAAATATAGCTGTTGACATAAACTAAAATTCACCCCAAATAAATTTCCAAGAGTGTATTAATTTATGTTAGTTATTCTATAAATCCATATGAGTTCAAGTGTAATGTGCTAATGTGTTATAATCGTCATCCGGTTAAATATAACTTTAAGTTAAAGTTAGATTGAAGTATTTAACAAACATTTCTTTCGACTTGCCCAATGTCTCCAGTAAACCTAACCTAACCTTTTTTTATATATAGAGGGGATTGGAAATCTGTAAGCAGACAAATCCTTTGTTCTGATACGGCCGATAGTGTCGGGTTTGGTTACCGAACAAACCATTTCCCTTCTCTTCCCTGGTATCACCAATCAAGGCATTTCTTCAGGGGTTCTCTCTAACTCTTTCCGCGTCGTTTATGGCTGTATCGCTCCTTCTTCTGGGAATTTTCTCGATATTATGCAATTAGCGAATGCTGCCACCGCTTCCCATGCCTCCTCGCTCTCAAGCATCTTTCCTACCACTGTCCTCGCTGCCATTTTAGGCATCACAGTAACGTGTGTCCTGCGGTATCATCGTGGTGACCACAATACCTACACGCACTGCTTTCTGCCTTACCGATACTGTGGAGGTATGATCCGAAGCTGCCATGCCCCGTTAGTAGCTGGGTTAGCTGGTGGGAGACTGTCCCATGTTTCCTCTCCACCCATGGTCTCAGGCTCGGAATAAGGGACTTGGTCCATCCCTCCCCCACCTTTCCTGCCACATTGTCATGGCCCTTGTATGCTCTGCATTCTTGGCCTTGGCGCGGTCGCCTGTCTCTCTTCCTTCCTGCTATGATTCGGCTCGACTTATGACGTACAGGTCGCCGGGTAAGGTTGATGAGAGTACCACCGCTGATTCGGTTGAGACCGTTTTGTACGCCTGTATTATTCGAAGGGCTCCGGTTCTCAATGCCGCCCTGGCCCTATTCCGATTTCTTGCGGCTCTCATCGCCTCTTCTGCTCATACCGAAGCAGCATAAGCGAGTTTCGCCCTGGCCACCGTTGCTAGGAGTCTCTTCCTTCACTGGGTCCTCCTATATTGGGCATTATACGGCCCACCGCAGTGTCAGCTCTTAACGCTGCCTCTGCGCAGTGTTTGCTCATGCGCGGATTGGCCTCCAGCCAAAACCCCAAATATTTCGCACTTTTGACAATTGGGACCTCCCTATCCCCTACCACGAGCGATTCATCCTGGGTCCTTCCCACTCTTCTTGTTGACAGCCACACCGCGACTGTTTTATGGACTGCCACGCCTAGTCCATTCTGCTCCATCCATCTCAGGATTGTTGCCGATGCCTCTCTTACAATGCTGCGAACCCTATCCATTTCCCTGTGTCTCGCCACAATAGCGAGGTCGTCCGCGAAGGCTACGGTCGTTGCCCCCTCCGGCAGTTTCAGATCCAACACTCCGTCATAAACGAGGTTCCAGAGTGTTGGGCCAAGGAGCGATCCCTGGGGTACACCCTGGTCAACCTCTCTGGTCTTTCGGTTATTCCCGCCCTATACATAATTATCCTGCCTTTGAGATACGCGTCGGTCATCGTTGCCATCCCCTTAGACAGTCTTTTCGCAGCCTCCCTCTTGACAACCTGTCACGGTAGTGTGTTGAAGGCGTTCTTAATATCCAGGCAGACCATGATCGCGTGCGTCCTTTTTCTAAGCGGACCCTGGCTCGCTCCTTGCGCCATACCTTTAACAGCCGCTATCGCCTTCACTGTTGACGCTCCCTTCCTGAACCCGTATTGGTTGGGATGAAAACCTCCCTTGGCCTCTATCTCCCCTGTGATTCTGGTCGCCAGAGCCCTCTCCAACACTTTGGCCATTCCATATTGGTCTATATGCCCCTGGGTCGTCGGGTGTCTTGTTTCCCTTCGGGATGAGCGCTAGCCGTGCTGTTTTCCATATCACAGAGAAGACTCCTTCTTGCAGACACTTGTTTAGTACCCCCGCAAATAAACTCCGGGTTCGCCCCGACCGCTTTCCTGATGGCCTCGTTTGGCAAGTCGTCTGGGCCTGCCGTCTTTCTGGTAGGGAGGCTTCTAGCAGCCCCGGACGTAAAGGGCTCTGCCGTATTCGCTTCTAGACACTCCCTAGTGTTGACGCTTCCTCTAAACGGAATGAGGGCATCCACTACTGCCACTGCTACTAGTACCACCGGGTACTATCGCTTCCGGGTTAGGTGCTCTTTTCCGTAGTTTTCCAACCACCAGTTTATACGGCTTTCCCCATAGATCGGCTTCCACCTCCTCGCACCACAACTTTTGCTACTTGGCCTCTTTGCTGCGGGCTATCGTGCGCTGTCTCGAACCGAATTAGCCCGTGATTGCTCATGGTGAGCCTCTCCGTGACGCACCAGTTCCTCGCTAGGTGAGGAGCATCAACAGTTGTCAGGTCGATCCAAGATCTTGAGGCGCCCCTGGTAAACGTTGGCTGCGGACCTTTATTTGCCACGGTGAGGTCCATCGTCGCCAACATCTCCACCACTTCTCGCCCTCTTCTGTCTGTTGTCGTCGGTCCCCAACAACTAGACTTCGCGTTAAAGTCCCCGGTAACTACCCTCTGGACGCCCCGATGTCTGCTTAGCTCATTTTCTAGCTGAGATAACCATTCACTGAACTCGTCGAAGGGGACGTTTGTTGAGCAGTAACAGCTATAATAAACTATTCGCTCAACCCTTACCCAGACCATTCCCTTACCCGGAGTATCCTATCCGTTTGCCTTCCTCCCCGCCTCTTCTTCCAATATTATAGCCACGTCACCGCCTACTTCGTCTCTGAATCCTCCACTGCCCATCCTGGCGTCATTTGGATCTAACCCAACCTAACCTTACCTAATGTTATTCCACGGGGTGTAAAGTAAAGTCGAGCCGTTGTTATTATAAAAGTGTTTAATTTAAAGCTCCTAAGGAGTGTTTTTAATCTCAGATTAAGCATGAAGTGAAATTTTGAAACGGAGCGACCAAACTAAGTTTTCAGGTTTTTCTAAACTCAAAATTTCACTGTATGCGCTACGCGTATAAAACACTGATTTAAAGTAAATTTCAAAATACACCCACCCCTTATGTTTGATCTTTACTTCAATACATTGTACAAATGTTTACTATTAGTATTTATTTATATACTTATACACCTTTTGTTGCAGATCGCGGATAATGAGATATTATCTATTTCATATTTAAGAGTCATTGTAATAACCAGGAAATAGTAAACCTTTTTTCGTTTCATTTTTTTGCTTCTCCGTAGATTAACTCCTGTTCAAGGCCTTGCAACTTGCAACCGCTTTTATTCAGGCCGGCCCTGTTGGTAGTATTGTTATCGCTCTTTGCGTGGAAAGATTTTGCATTTAAGGTTACGAACATTATTTAACAAAATTTAACTGTACAGCGTAAGATTTTTTTGTTCATGTTCACTATGGAGATCTCGGAAACTATAAGAGATAAAGAAACGTTTGAATAGGCAACGTATTTTTATAAATGAGAAAAATCGATTTACATTTTTATTTTCAAAATATCTATTTACTATTGACTTTTTCGAACAGTGTCTTTTTATTTAGCCCGTACTGCATTACTTTTCCGATTTAACCATTTTCCTATCTCTTATAGTATATGAGATCCCCAAAAAAACTCTCACTTCATATTCTCAAATTATATTTACTAATATAAAATATTTGTTACAATAAGATAAAAAGTGAGATTAATGACAATATAATAGAATGTTATGTGTACAACAGATGAAATAATCGAACTTACCATTTCTAAATCCGTAAATATATCGTACCAACAATGTTTATTGTTATGAATGGTATAATAATCCTTCAGTGATGCACAAGCATTATTTTCTGTTAAGTGGGTAGGATTTACACGAAGAACGGCAATTGCAATTAATAAAATTAAAAATTGGAAAAACATGTTTGTCTTTGTTAATAAACTAAAAATTTAAATAATTATTTTACGGTTTCACTTTCATTAATTTCAAGATAAATATATCTATACAAAATATAAAAGAACTATAATATATACGGATTATTTAATTAGCACTTCGATATGTCACAATATTTAGATATTGCTAATAGAGTAATATTTTTATCGTAATATTGTTATATTTTTTCCGTTTAATAATTAATGATTTCCTAATAAAACAAAAAATAATATAAAAATTATTTTATTAACTTTGCATCAGTTTCAAGTTATCGGGTATTGAAAAATTATAGTTCTAAGGGATGATTCAAATAATGTTTTTACGGTACACTTTTGATGGCATGATTTTGCTAAAATGTGCTCAAATAAGTAAATCAACAATTTTTAAGTTTATTAAACTCATTGGCATATTTTTAAAAGAGTTTTAAACACAAACTGTTAATTAATTGATTGTTAATACCGTTTTAAATTAATTATTTTAGTGCATTTAACATAATTATCACTTCTATAAAATAATTCTAACACAACTTTATATTCGCCACTAAAAAACTTATTCTTTACTATTTTTTTAAGGTCAACACAATTATTTATTAAATAGGATTTATATTATTCTTTTCCCATTATTAATTAACACTTTATAATTCAACAATGTGATGTTAATACAATGATTGTGTGCATAAAAATGCTGTCTGTTTTAAAAGAAAACATTTATTTATTTGGTACGCCCACCTTGACATACAACCAATGCCAAAATAACCTGTTGAAGCGTTTAAGTTAATTTACTGACTTCTGATCCAATAAACGTGACCTTGCGTAATTTGTAATTCATATAAATTTTTTTTGTGCGAGGATTTTAATTTATCTGTATTGCATAATCTTTTAATTAAAAAATACGTTTGGAATAGAACGGATTAGTGAATTTAATTCTGGTGACTTTTAATATTTTTAGGACGCACCTATTAATTTGTGTAGAGTAAATTGATAGGTGATATTACTGTCTCCTGTTCTTGACGATTACATATTTTTATGTTACTTTTTGTGAGACTGTTGAGCAAATTGTTTTGAAGATATTTTTTTAAGTTTATTAAAGTTTCTTTCTGCGATACTACCATAAGATAATTAGTCATATTTGCTAGTTATCTCTAGTTACACAGCACAAAAATGTTATCTTAGTACCCTAGAATGAAAAGCCGAATACGCTAATATTAATACTAATTTTTATTTCATAGTGTCATAGCGTACAAAGTAAAATTTTATCAGTGCTAATTACCAGACTACTTAACTATGATAATATCAGGTGTTCGGTTAAAAACCCGATCAAGTTAGTGGTGAAATTTTCAAAACATTGTAAAGTCACTCACACAGAGGAAAATAAAAATAAGAAGAAATAACACAACAGCTATAAGAACAAGGCAAACTAATGAGCTACTGATTAACAAAATTTGACATTTATGTCAGGTATGACAGAACGTAAATTAAACAGCGACTATACTTTTTCGTCCCATTTCCTTCTAAAAAAAAAGCAAAGCCTTTTTGACCGGGTTTTTATATGAACACCTATACAATACATATATTTTTCTATACCGGGTTTTGACTTGGCGGACGCTATTTATTTTAGAAACAAAATGTATTTACCTTTTTTGTAGAAGAAAAAATTCTGAATTCATTCGCGTTAAAATTTATCACTTTACGTTTCTCTAAGTCAAAATAGTTAAAAAAAAGTGATGTGATTTTATAAAAATAATGACATGCCATGGAATTGAAACAACAATTGTGGGTGTCAAATTGGCAAAAGATATCGCAGTCACTTGATTAAAGTAAATGTTTTCGAAATGATTTGCACTATACAAGAACAAATCCTCCTATTAAAGTAGTATTATGTAGACCACAGTTATCACGATGTTTGCGTTATGTTTTTTGTCGTTAATTAAGTAACAGCAATATCTTGTGCTATTTTACCTTCCGCAATTGCTGTATCAATTCCATGGTATGTCATTATTTTTATAAAATCACATTACTATTTCTTAATTATTAAAGCTGTAAATTTTCTGACATTCGTTGATTTTTAAGAGAGTTTTAAGCGAGTGTTTTCCACTCCCAGACTAAGCATGAAGTAACATTTTGAGTTTAGACCCGAGACAAAATTTCTGGGCTTTTCTAAACTCGAAATTTTACTTCATGCGCCACGCGTATTAAACACTGATTTCAAGTGAAGTTTAAACATACATAAATTTCACAATATTCAAGTGTTTATACGCGTGGCGCATGAAGTAAAATTTCGAGTTTAGAAAAGCCCAGAAAATTTGTCTCGGGTCACTGCGCGACCCGAGACAAATTATCACGGGGCTATTCTGAACTCGAAATTTTACTTCAAGCTTAGTCTGGGAGTGGAAACCACTTGTGTAAAGATTTAAATTTAACTTAAAAAACAGGGAATATCCGCAATTGTTGTATCAATTCCATGGTATGTCATTATTTTTATAAAATCACATTACTTTTTTTAATTATTTTAACTTAGAGAAACGTAAAGTGTTAAGTGTGAACATTCATTAATTAAGAATTTTTCCCTCTACAAAAAAAAAATTAAATACGTTTTGTCTCTAAAATAAATAGGGAAGCCAATATTTGAACACTTTAAAATTAACATGCGATTTCCTATGTAGCGTCCGCCCGTCAACACCCGGTATAAATGACGCATAGTAATAAATCTGTTATGTAACTCAAATATTCACTCTATAATTCAATATCCGTCGTGGTATTAGCATAGGAAGTAGTTGCTTTAATGAATATTTTGAAAAGTCTTAAGAAAACAAAATTTTTGGAGATAGTCGATAATAATTCGTTTTTACATTTTGTAATTATTCTGCGAACAATTGGCTAATTCAATTTTACTTTTGTTATCACTCTTTGCGTGTAAGAGTTCTAACACCTTGCGGGTAATTAAGGAATCCGGGATATTAAATTATTCTCTTAAATTATAACAAATTTTTAGAATTTATAATTTCTTTCTAATTACAAGAAAATTACAATTTATTTAATCGTGTATCTGTCCAGCTTCAATCCCGAGACAGATATAACTTAAAAATTTAAATTTACGTCTGATCGGTCCGAAAACCAAATCAGTTATTTTGCAAAATCGAAACTTAAAACTAGCAAATAGAAATTCATAAATAAATAAGTAGGGAGAAGACGTGAGCGAAAACATGTCATAAATGAAATTGCCAATTCTTGGTTGCAGAATACTTCAAACATTAAAAGTGCAATTCTTTTTGCAATCTACAACAAGTTAGTCTTACAAAGACTATATTGATACAGTCTTTGTAACACTAACTTGTCGTAGATTGCGAAAAGAATCGCACTTTTAATGTATAAATGGATGAGTCAACGTTCCCTGCAGCGATGTTTGCCGAGAAATCAGTTGCTGATAAGCAGTAATGAAATTTGAGATTTTAAATTCTTGATATTATTCACTAATATATTTTGTTATTTAACAAGATAAAAACTGCGAATAAAGACAATGGCATAGAATGCTAAGAAATGTGTATAACAATTTTACAATTATTTGAGGCACATTCCTCCAAATATGAATAATTATATAATTCAAGAAGCAAATTAATTGTAGATACATCCCACTAAAAAGTGGCTCAATTACCGGTTTTAAATGCGTGTACTGCTCTGAAATGGTAATGAATTTCGTCTGTATTGTATGTGTTGATTATATCTGGAGATTGACAAAAGCTGAGGGTCGAAATAACCTCGAGTGATCGCAATAAAACTAAAGACCGTGACATAACTAAGACCTCCAAGAAGTAATTATTTTAAATTTAGCAAATCAATTAATTTATGATTAGGTAACTGGATATTTGGCAAAAATTCGAGATTGTTTTATTATTGATACGTTTAGAATTCCAACCCGTTATTTAATCATTATACTCGTACAATGACTCGAGTAATGTTAAACATATTATAATTACATCTATCGATTAAAGTGTTTATTTCCAATTACTAAATCTATTACACATTCTTTTAAAATGTGAGAAGAATGTTAAGTAGATGGATTCTAAGCAATTGACTTTTTTTTAGTCATGTCTACGCTGTATTAATCGTTTGGTTACTATTAATTCTACTGAATTTCCTATTATTGTATTACTACAGTCAAAATTCTTTATAGCAACTTCAAGGGACCGGCAATATTTGTACGTTGCAGGAAGTGTTCTCTTTGAGCAGTAGTATCGGTTGTAGCCATGGGCGTAGCTAATAAATGGCAAATATTTGACATATCATAACTTTTTAACAAATATTTGAAGTCTTGCTTGTCAAAAGCCGTAAATAATGTCAACGTTTCAAAAAAATAATCATAAGACAACAAGTTTGGTTGAAGCTACTAAAAATCGGACAATCAATAAACAATAATTAATAAATAAAATGTTAAATGCTGAATTTAATAAAATTAAACAACAAAAGTTGCGTTTTGTTAAAGCCCAATAATAATCTAAAAACAAATTTGACATATATGAAAAACATATACAACATATTTCAACACAATGTATGAGGATATCGGTTATTTGAAGAGATAGAGAGTCGGTTAAATTGTGGCAAAGTTGCGTTGCTTAGGGCCCAATAATAATCTAAAAACAAATTTGAAATATCTTTTTTTGTTTTTAAGATATTGTAAAAAACGGATTTTTTGAAGTTTAGTTTTTATTATTTTATTCAAAAACTATTAAATCCAGACATATACAACTTGGACATTATACGGGCACTTTTTAACGAGAAATTTAGTAACATATTTTATTTTAAGATAACTATAACATTTACCCAGGGATTATAGCCAACTTTTGTTTTTCTTATAGGCGCCATTGTGGATTTTTATATTTTTTGAAAGAATATGTTTTTCTGATTTCAATGATGTACCACACTATTTCGGATGTTGTGATGTTATGATTGTAAGTCACTTAAATCACATGCAGTCAATATAGTGATTTAATGACAAAATACTAATAGGATACATATTTTAACAGTTGTGATGTATTTTAAACTAACGAGTGCCTTCCACTCCCAGACTAAGCATGAAGTAAAATTTCGAGTTTAGAAAAGCCCAGAAAATTTGTCTTGGGTCGCTACGCGACCCGAGACAAATTTTCACGGGGCTTTTCTAAACTCGAAATTTTACTTCATGCGCCACGCATATAAACCACTGTGATGGTAATCAATATTTATTGAGATGTAGCGAAAATGCAAGTATTCCTTTTTTGTGAATAGTTTTGGACTAATAATAAAAAAAGTAGAATAAATTTAGTTTGTGCAACTTTTCGATACTGTTGATATTTAAGTAATCATATCTTAAAATGGGAAAGTGCTATGATAGACACATCACCACTTTTTTACTTTAGGTTTTGTGTGATAATCAATACATATTATTGTCATTGTTTTCGGCACCCTTTCCAGAAAATAAAATATTATAATTTTAAATTATTAGTGTGATACATCACTGAGTTAAAAAAAAATCTTTCAAAAAATATGAAAATCCAAAATGGCGCCCATTACAAAATAAAAGTTGGCTATGGTCCCCGGGTAAATGATATAGTTACAAATAAAATATGGTACTAGATTCCTCATTAAAAAGTGAGTGCATACAGGGTGTCCCATTTTAATTTTAACAGGGGACTATCTCGAAATAAGTGCGTCCAATCGAGAATATTGCCGAATTAAAAGTTTTGTGGTTCGGAGGGGGACATCCGATTTGTTCATGAATTACACCCCCCGACCCTCAAGGGGGTGGATAATAGGGGTAACTTTGAAACCTTAAATGGAAACCCCCAATTTTTATTGCGGATTCAAAAAGAGCATAAAAACCTAGGTAGGTTTTACCTCAGAACTTTATTGTTATTTGCAACAGGTGGCGCTGTAATCGAAAAAAAAAATGAAAATTTGATTGTTTATGACAAAACATAAAATTAGGGTTTGGCTGACAATTTATGATAAAAAAATTTATAAGCCATTAAAAATAAATACATCTTTAATGTAGTCACAAAAAAATCATCTGGCGACGTCAAATCCGGTGATCTGGGTTGCTGTTTAAAAACAATTAAAGTTTTGTCAGTCAGTCATTTTTGAGCATTTATGAAATACCGTATTTTTCCGCAATGTCGGATTATTTACCGAACGAAGTTATCGATATGATATGTGTATCGGTCACACAGAGGGAAACTACCGTAAGGCTGAGCGTGAATATCGCCGTCGGTTTTCGAATCGGAGATGTCAGTCCCATGTCACCATTCAATCGAAGGACGTGCTCGTGAAGGTGACCTCGGCCGCAAGAGACAAAAGACGGTTTTTGATAACGACTATGTTCCTGATGAAAAACTGCTTACCGTGCTCGCGTTGGTTCACCTAAATCCACACGTGAGCATTCAAGAAATCGAAAAATAGGCTAGTATTCCAAAATCTACAGCCCACCGTCTATTAAAATTGGTCAAACACCACCCGTACCACATCTCGCTGAATCAGTCGTTGACGAATGAGGACCTCGCTGTAAGACTGAACTTCTGCAACTGGGCTCGACTTATGCTCACTGACAAAGCAACTTTTTAAAAGGTTGGCATTATTAATCGGTAAGTGATCAAAAAACATATGAAACGTTCAATACATTAAACAAGCACGAACATAGTTTTCCAAATTGTTTTAGAAATTGGTGTGTCAGTTGCTCCCAAACTTTGCGCCGCGGCTGAGCTACAGGGGTGCCGCGAAAATAAGCTGGTAGTAGAATCTGCCTAGCTCTGTCGGTTTACCGCGCACGGTGTTAAACACACCGCGAAAATATTTTGACTTGGGGCCCGCGGAAAAACTGATACATTTAGTGCGCCGCTAACCTAAAAAGTTTGGGAAACACTGGTGTAAGTAGTTTCAGAGTATTAAATGTCAAATTCATATTATTAAGGTAATTATTACCTCTTTTTTTGCTCAAAGTGGCCAAAATAAGTCTGTGCTTCTAGAGTTAATCATGTGTTTATCCAATGTATTCCAATGCGTTTATGAAAGATGGAAAATAGATATGTGTACTTAATTACGTTATGTCTGTTTATAGACACAACAGCCATTATTGGAGTGATGAAAACCCCCATTGGGTTCGATCGATTAATCACAAACATCGTTGAAGTGTCAACGTTTGGTGCGGCATCGTCAATTCGCAGTCATTGGTCCTCATTTCTTTGAAGAGACGTTGAATGGGGAACGATATCAGCGTTTCTTGCAATTAGATTTTCCTGCGCTTCTAGATGACGTGTCCTTCCTGACCAGATTAACCATGTGGTTCCAGCATGATGGTGCGCCGCCACATTGGGCTTGACATGTGCGAAATTTTCTTGACGAGACATATGCGCAATAGTGGATTGGGCGTGGAGGACCCATACAGTGGCTACCCAGATCACCGGATTTAACAGCGCCAGACTTTTTTTGTGGGGTTACATCAAAGGTGTTGTACTCCGTGAACCGCCAACAACACGTGAAAACATGAAAGACCGCATAAGGGAAGCGCGCAGGGCTATAACCCCTCCTACGTTGAAAGCGACTGTGCGAAAATTTGAAAAAAGAGTAAATATCTGTATTGGGAACAATGGCGGTCACTTCGAACACCTAATAAAACATTAAATCCCACCTAAATCTTGCTTAATTTTGTTTTAAATGTTTAACCATAAGTGACTTGAAAACCAAATCAAGGCCCAAAATTTAAGCATTTTATTAACAGAAAACTTTTGATTCAACAACTGCATTTCCATCTACTAGGAATTTCCCACCAACACATTTTGTTTGGTGAACAATTATTCAAAAATGGTTAAGAGATATTTAAATTTGGGCTGAAAATGTCCATCTCAAATTTTAAAGATTCTCTCTCTCTGTCTCTCTCTCTCTCTCATCTCTTACTTTTCTCACTCATTTACAAGATGTGAAGGTCAGTTCATGAAGGTTAATTACGTATTTTTCAAACATAGCCCTTGCCCTAACTTTACTTTGTCATTTTGATTTTCAATGAAAAATTTCTTTGGAGTCAACAAACATTGCATCCTTCCCCACCTACATGGGCGTTCATTTTAAGTGACTTGAGAATTTTTTAAGAATTATTTGTCTGCCAAACACTAGTATTTATTTTCAAATATATTAAATTTCGTCGATTACAGCGCCACCTGTTGCAAATAACAAACAAGTTTTCAGATAAAACCTGCCTAGTCTTTTATGCTCTTTCTGAATCTGCAATAAAAATTGGGGGTTCCTATTTAAGATTTTAAAGTCACCCCTATTCTCCACCCCTTGGGGGTCGGGGGGTGAAATTTATGGAAGAAGTCCCCCTCCGAACCACAAAACTTTTCATTCGGCAACTTTCTCGATTGGACGCACTCATTTTGAGGTATTCCCCTCTTAAAATTAAAATGGGAAACCCTGTATAGTCAAAGTTCTAAATGTCCAGATTCAGTAGTTTATAAATAAAAAAATAAAAATGATTTTTCAAAAAAGTTTTTTGTTGATATCTCGAAAACAAAAAAGGTATTTGAAAACTGTTTTCAGATTACTGTTAGGCCCTAAAATAAGTCACCAACATAAATATTATTTTTATAAATTCCCAGTTGATCCAGAATAAACTAAATCAATTCAAATGCGCCCTGGCTGATCATAAAATAGAATATAATATATTAGCAATCACAGAACATATTCTCTCAAGCGACGAGTGTAAAATTTCTAAATTAAACATCTCAACTAGCAAAGCCCACTACGCTCACACCAATAGAAATTATGGCGATGCTATAATTTATGCAAAACCACACTTGCAAACTATTCATTTAAACGGAAACACAAATTCTTTATCCTGTAATAAAACCTGCGAGCTTGCTTGTATCTACTTAATTAAATTAAATTTGTATGTTATTTGTGTATACCGGGTATTGACTTAGAGGACGCAACATAGGAAATTCCATGTAAATTTTGAAAAGTTCAAATTTTGGCTCCTCTATTTATGTTAGAAACAAAATGTATTTACCTTTTTTGTAGAAAAATTCTGAATTTATTCGTGTTAACGTTTATCACTTAACGTTTCTCTAAGTTAAAATAATTAAGAGAAACTAATGTGATTTTATAACAATAATGACATGCCATGGAATTGAAAGTACAATTGCGGATGTCAAAATGGCAATAGATATCGCACTCACTTGATTAAAGTAAATGTTTTCGAAATGATTTACACCATACAAGATAAAATCCTCCTAATTAAGTGATATTATGCTGACCACAGTTATCACGATGTTTGCATTATGTTTTTTGTCGTTAATTAAGTATCATCAATATCTTGTGCTATTTTGACATCCGCAATTGTTGTATTCAGCTGTACATTTTCTGACATTCGTTGATTTTTAAAAGAGTTCAATTTGAAGCTTTAAACGAGTGTTTTCTACTCCCAGACTAAGCATACAGTAACATTTCGAGTGTAGAAAAGCCCTGTGAAAATTTTTTGGGCTTTTCTAAACTCGAAATTTTACTTCATGCGCCACGCGTATAAAACACAAATTTTAAGTAAAGTTCGAATATACATATATTTGACAATATTTTAGTTTTTTATACGCGTGGCGCATGAAGTAAAATTTCGAGTTTAGAAGAGCCCAGAAAATTTGTCTCGGGTCGCTGCGCGACCCGAGACAAATTTTCACGGGGTTTTTCTATACTCGAAATTTTACTTCATGCTTAGTCTGGGAGTGGAAAACACTTGTTTAAAGCTTTAAATTTTTGTATTAATTCCATGGTATGTCATTATTTTTATAAAATCAAATTACTTTTTCTTAAGTATTTTAACTTAGAGAAAGTTTCAACTGTGAACATTCATAAATTTAGATTTTATCCCTATACAAAAAAGTGACATAAATTTTATCTCTAAAACAAATAGCGAAGCCAATATTTGAACTCTTTAAAATTAACATGCGAATTTCTATGTTGCGTCCGCCAAGTCAACATCCGGTATAAATCTCTTTCTGGAAACTGGAGTAAATTTATGTGTATCCTAATATTGTTTTTAAATAATATTAATACTTTTAACAAATAAATTGTTCTAGGCGTAGACTTTAACATTCATTTTTATGACACATTAGATGCTAAAGTCATTGCTCTAACTGATAAACTGAGATTTTATGGATTAACCAATATAGTCAATTTCAATACAAAAGGAAAAAACCAACCAATCCAGATGCGAACCTTTTGACTTGGGAATTTCTGATTACGTAGGAATTGCCCACACAATTAGTGTGCCCACTGTACAAATACACCACAGTACGAGTAGAGTTTATAGACCAATAACGACTAGAGGTAAATTTTTATTTTATTAACTTCTGTCGGATTCAGATTGGAGCTTTTTTTACACAAATTCTCTAATAAATGATAAATTTAGCCAATTCAATAACTTGCTTTTGCAATTTTACGAAATATCCGTTCCTCAACAGACTCAGAAACAGATAAATGGTAAAGCCAGAAATATCAATGGTTTAATAACTAGTTGCGGAATATGCTCTGCACGTTGTAAATGCTTAACAATATATGCAAAAACCAACATCCAACATTAGATAATAAACATGTACGCAATAATTTTACAAAAATATATAAATCAGCAAAATAAGAACAAATAACAATTACATTACAACATCAAGTAATCTTGCAAAAGCAAGTTAGAACATACTAAACTCTGCTCGTAAAGTATATAACTGTGAGAATATAACTCATAGCCTACTAGAACGAATTTTAAACCAAGGAGATGCAAGGAAAGCCGTAGGTACATGTCTATCACCGCGATGATAAAAAACAAAAGAAGCGGTGGGTGATAAGTTGTCCTGTCATTCGAAACGTCAAAATAGGTAAAGTTTCGTGCAGTGATATTAATAGAAAAGTGAAAAGTGCGACGCCAAAAAACACCGTCATGAACAAACAATCACAGTGGCGGCAGTTTATGAACTTTTGTGCGGGTAAAAAATTCACAAACAATAGGGAAACAACAATATCACAGCTGTCGATAATGTTAAGGGACTCACATTATTTTATTCGTTATATTCTCTCACTAAATATAACTCGTGCTATGATTAATTATCGATGATATTTTGTCGTTGAAACCGAAGCAGCACATTCAACTCGTGCTGCGCACTCGTTGAATCTGCAGCTCGGTTTCAACTCCAAAATATCATCGATAATAATCATACCACTCATTATATTACGGCTGAGAATACAACTCATAGCCTACTAGAATGTATTTTCAGCCAATCAGATGCAAGTACGTACGTAGCAGTATGTGTATCGCAGCGATGATAAAAAATCATCGCAATGGTAAGTTTGTTGTGGTCATAAATTGTTTTTTAAACGTCAAAGTGGTTAGACGTCAGAATTCCAAATATTAAAATGGACGTTGGAAATCGTTTTGGTACGGCTTCTAGCAGCAATATAAGTGAAGTAGTGAAAAATACGATACCGAAAAACACAGTGCGAAATAGAGAGTCGCATTGGCGACAATGGTCTGAGTTTTGTGCCGCTAGGAAGTTTCAGATAAGTAAGATTATAACATTTTATTCGTTATATTCTCTCACTAAATATAACTCGTGATATGATTAATTATCGATGATATTTTGTCGTTGAAACCGAAGCAGCACATTCAACTCGTCCTACGGACTCGTTGAATCTGCAGCTCGGTTTCAACTTCAAAATATCATCGGTAATAATCTTACCACTCGTTGTATTATGGCTAAGAATGTAAGTCAAGCATCACATGACTACATTCTCTCCAATCAGAATTGCTTGTTTCCATAGATACATATTATCACAGCGGAAATAGAATTCTATAACCTTATTTTGGTCGTTGCTACGAACATTATTTGTCAAATCTGACGGTCGATAATTAAAAATGTCAATCGGGCGATGGGGTGAGGTTTCCAAAACAGAAATATATTGAAATTCGTTATATTCTCTCATCAAATATAACTCGTGGTATGATTAATAATCGATAATATTCATTCATGAAACCGGAGCAGCACATTCAACTCGCCCTTCGGGCTCGTTGAATCTGCAGCTCGGTTTCACTTATGAATATTATCGATGATATTCATACCACTTGTTATATTACAGTTGAGAATACAACTCATAGCCTACTAGAACGAATTTTCAGCCAATGAGATGCAAGGAAAGCGGTAGGTACATGTCTATCACCGCGATGATAAAAACAAAAGAAGCGGTGGGTAATAAGTTGTCCTGTCATTCGAAACGTCAAAATAGGTAAAGTTTCGTGCTGTGATATTAATAGAAAAGTGAAAAGTGCGACGCCAAAAAACACCGTCATGAACAAAGAATCACAGTGGCGGCAGTTTACGAACTTTTGTGCGGTTAAAAAATTCACAATCAATAGGGAAACAACAATATCACAGCTGTCGGTAATGTTAAGGGACTCACATTATTTTATTCGTTATATTCTCTCACTAAATATAACTCGTGATATGATTAATTATCGATGATATTTTGTCGTTAAAACCGAAGCAGCATATTCAACTCGCCCTTCGGGCTCGTTGAATCTGCAGCTCGGTTTCAACTCCAAAATATCATCGATAATAATCATATCACTCGTTATATTACGGCTGAGAATATAACTCATGTGTCACATGGCTACATTACCTCTAATCAGAATCACTTATTTTCATAGATATATGTTATCACAGCGGTGAAAGAATTCTATTACTTTGTTGTCGTGGTTGCTACGAAAAATATTTGTCAAAACTGACAGGTACAGCATTGAGTTTAGAAAAGCATAAACATTTGGATAGCTGATAATAAATGGGATATTTCCTGTGATAGTTTTAATCTTTACTTCTCTACTGTAGTAGATAAAGTCCTTTTCACTATTCCACCCACTAACAGGGACCCAACAAACTTCGAAGGAAAATCTTCATGTAAATTTACATTTAGGTCTATATGGTTAAAGTAAAAGATTCTATTAATAACTTGAAGAATGGTAGAAGTGTGCATGTATTTGGTTTTTCGAGTGACCTGTTAAAAAAAAGCAAAATATATAATTATACCGCCACTTACGCGTTTAATAAATGATATCCTTGCCCATAGAATCGACATGATAATGGCCCGAGTCATTCCTGTATACTGCTAGTTATTCAACAGTTTCTGCCATCCACAATTTGCTATGGCTACATTTTTAGACTTGAGCAAAGCATTTGATGGTGTCTTTCATCAATTGGAAATAATGTTACGGAAATACTGCTTTAGTGATATCGATTCTAGACTAATACAATCATATCTATTAAATCGGAAACAAAAAGTACATTACAGCGATAGTGAGTCAGGTTATCTACCTGTTAAGCACGGTGTGCCCCAAGGTTTAGTCCTCCCAAAACACCTACAATCATGTCATACCATCTTATTTGCAGACGACAATACTTTCCTTAGCTATTGTGACAACCTCAGAGAAGTTGAGGAACAAAACATCTTAATAAATAGTAAAGCATCGGAATGGTTTGCAAGTAACTTGTTATCTTTAAATCATAACAAAACTGTAAATATTTTATTTACATTAAACATAATTAAGAATATGCTCCTGCAACAAAATTATTTGGACTTTATCTAGATCGTTTCTTACAATGGGATGCTCATGGCAACCATGTGGCAATCAAAGTAACCAACAACATCTATTGCCTTCGTAACTTAAGCACGTCTGTTTTCAGCAGTGTACTATTGAAAGCCTATTATGACCTATGTCACTGCCATATAAAATATGGTATTTTGGTATGGAGTCATTCGACTTCAAAACATAGGATTTTCTCATTACAGCGAAATGCAGTCATATACTTGCTCGCCTTAGGTACCGCGATGACTACAGGAATCACTTTAAATCATTTGTTATCTTAACGTTTCCAGCACTCTTTATTTTAGAGTGTTTGCTTCGTGTTACAATAAATCCTGCAGAATACTCCACTCATAGTCACATGTATTCTACTAGAAACCGATATGATAATAACTTACCACAACTAAGACTGAAAAAATCTCAAATTGGGAATACTTATTTCGGGCCTCTATTGTACAATAAATTAACTCGAACAACTCGAAATAAACCACTAATGGAGTACAAACGTGCTATTAATCATTTCTTTTAGACAGAGTGCCCTACACAGTGGATGAGTTTTTTAGAAAATCCTGATTTTATTTAAATATTAATTGTACTGCTAGATGATTGTAAGTCTATCCTTTTGTAACGTATTTTCTAGTCAATTCAGCTTTACCTTTTTATTACAGTTGGTTATTTGTAGTTGTTGTATCCTCTGACTTGTGTGTCTATATTTTGATCTTTCACCTTGTGCCGATGTCATTTATACTTAAAATTTTAAATCTAATTAATTATTTATATTTAAAATTTTAATCTATTTGTCTATTTGAATCTAGTATATTTATTTCCTTTCGTGAATTATTCTAGGTAAGATTGTATTTTGTATAGAGGGCACACGCCACTGATACATATATTAATACTTCGAATATATATATATATATATATATATATATATATATATATATATATATATAATCTGATTAATTGATTAACCCATTTACAATCCATTTACAAGTGCGCCTCTATTTACTACTTATGTCTCTACTATAAACTGTTTAATATATGTATAATTTTAATTTATTTAAACTATATTTATTATTTCTATACTTTTTTGGCCTGCGTAAAGTATGTATGTACTATTTGGAATGAATAAAGTCAAGTAAAGGAAAGTTGCACCGCACATAAATTTAAGCGATTATTTGATCGGGAAAAATAGTATATACTAATTTAAGCGATTATTTCGTCGGGCAAATTACTAATTAGTATACTGAAATAATTAATTATTATCTCGGTAGACTGTACTATTAATTATTATAAACAAATGTATCGCTTATTATCTCAGTAGACAGGATTTGACAATTGTTTAGTATTTCATTAAATAAATCAATAACTAAATCATTTAATAATAATAATTATTTAAAAATACTAATCTTTACTACTAACAAACATCACCCCCAGGAAAAAAAAAACGCACATGAAACCACGGGCTTAAAAACAAACCCTAAAAATCACTCCCTCAAAAAACTACACCTTAAAAGACCATCCCTTGTAAAAACTTTTATTGAAAATCGGACCTACGGAAGAAAAAACACATTATGAAAAACTAGTCCATGTAAAAAGATTCCTGGAAAATCAGCTCCCCTCCCGAAAGGAACAATTTCCCTAAAAATCATCCTTACGAAAAACCATTCTTGAAATTCATCCCCCAAAAAACCCCTCTATGAAAATCACTCCTTGAAATACCAAACCTTTGAAATACCACCCCCAAAAAAACACCCCCGAAACAACCACCTATAAAAAAAGTTGCCTGTAATATTACCTCCCCCCCTCAAAAACACCCCCAAAATAACGACCCCCCAAAAATACCCCCTGTAAAAAAACATTCTTGGTAAACCAGTTCCAGTAAAAAACACTTCGGTCGAATATATAATAAACATTCTGTCACCCGTTTTTGTTTTGCAAGATCACACTTTATACCCCTTGTTTGTACTACATAATTATTCTCTTTCGCTATAGCATTTACTTTGACAATTTTGTCACAGATTTTAAATAAAATTACAAATAAGAAAGATATAGAATGTTTTCGAATACAGCCCATTTCGCACATAAAACCATACAACTTTGCCCATTTACCCGAATCTCTAGCATTAATAATAACAAAGTTATTAAAATTGAATTTGTGTTCAGTATTCCGGCACCAGATACCCACAGACGCGTTTCGGACTTCAAGGTCCTCTTCAGTGTGGTCCCGACCCAGTGCTGAGGAATACTGAACATTTCTGACTATTTCAAGTCAATATGTGAAAACTATTAATGGTTTCGATAGCTAACGCCATCTAATGCTTCATAGTGGCATCGTCAGTGACACGAATGCACAAAGTGCATATACAGGTCACTGTTTCGTCCACGAGCGAGCAGAACTCTGTTTGTGAAACCAGAAAACAAATATCAAAATTGAATTTGTGTTCAGTATTCCGGCACCAGATACCCACAGACGCGTTTCGGACTTCAAGGTCCTCTTCAGTGTGGTCCCGAACCAGTGCTGAGGAATACTGAACATTTCTGACTATTTCAAGCCAATATGTGAAAACCATTAATGATTTCGATAGCTAACGCCATCTAATGCTTCATAGTGGCATCGTTAGTGATACGAATGCACAAAGTGCATATACAGGTTACTGTTTCGTCCACGAGCGAGCAGAACTCTGTTTGTGAAACCAGAAAACAAATATCAAAATTGAATTTGTGTTCAGTATTCCGGCGCCAGATACCCACAGACGCGTTTCGGACTTCAAGGTCCTCTTCAGTATGGTCCCGACCCAGTGCTGAGGAATACTGAACATTTCTGACTATTTCAAGCCAATATGTGAAAACCATTAATGATTTCGATAGCTAACGCCATCTAATGCTTCATAGTGGCATCGTCAGTGATACGAATGCACAAAGTGCATATACAGGTCACTGTTTCGTCCACGAGCGAGCAGAACGCTGTTTGTAAAACCAGAAACAGTGACCTGTATATGCACTTTGTGCATTCGTGTCACTGACAATGCCACTATAAAGCATTAGATGGCGTTAGCTATCGAAATCATTAATAGTTTTAACAAAGTTATTATTAATCTAAGTCTCTTTTATTTTTATTTTTATTGTAATTACTCCTTCGGGTTTTCATTTTTATTTGTTAGTTGGTTTGAAGAGAATTTGACCTAAATGGGGTCCTATCGGATAGCGTTGTAACAAAGTGTTACCGGCAATCTATCGTGATCGTCGTAATTCAATTACTCAGTGAATTTAGCTAATCTTTAACTCCTAATTTCTCGGAACAGCAGACTTCGTTTACATTTTCCGAAATACTTTCATAATCTTTTTATTACTCTTTACAAATTTATTTCTAAATTCAGTTCGTAATCTTTTACACCAAATCCGTAAAGTTCGTTTAAATCTATTTTATTACATGTTACTTTTAAGCTCTCTTATTCAAAGATAATTCGTTTCGCAAATAGAAATAAATGCAAAAGCCTGAACCCTCATAAAACAGAAGAATGCTTTTCGCCGCGATGACCGAAACCACAGTAAACCAAGCGCGCCTAGGTACGCCCATGAGTCCAACCAGATGTGCACGGGTTTGCATAGAAGATACGTGACGTCACACGCCAGTTCGTAGTTTCCAGTGACGCGGCGAATGAAAATACATTTTTCTTAATTATTATAACTAAGACTAATAATTCAGCAAACACACACATACACACACACATACATCACGAGACGAAGAATCGAATTCCAAATGGAACAAGAGGTCACTCGAAATAGGTTCGATGATTTGCATCGGAGGTCGCGAAAAACTTAATCGCGAAAACCCGCGGATGATGAAAACGATTATCAAAATTCGACAAACCTATTTTTACAACGAAATAAAAATAATTTAATTCCTTTTGGAGAAGAAGAAACTCACCCCCTTTCCGAAGAAGGCATACTTAAGGGACAGCGCCCTTAGAAGAAGCAGCAGTTAGCTCCGATTATCCGATTATCCGAACATCCTGCACACGCCTTAAGTATTCTTCTGTTGTTGCTCTAATTTTTTTACTTTACTTTTATTCTCATTTCCTCACATTTTATTCAATTATTGCTAAGGTCTTTGCAATACTCATATATTTTATTTTTCTATTCGTTCATTTTTTTTTTATTGTAGTCTCAATTTTGTTATCTTGATTTGTATTTATTGTTAATATAGAGTTATCGTTAAATCTGAACCTTGAGCAATAGTCATTTGTTCGTAAAATCCTATCACCAATCAATTGATTTAAATAGAAGTCATCAAAGTTTTGATTAGAATCAGTGTTGATACAGTTAGAGCCATTGTTTGTATAGTTAGAGCCAGTGTTTACAAAGTCCAAACCAGGGAGCTGCCAACGTAAAAACTCCAGAGGGTAAAAGACACCTACGCACTGAAATCAACGGTAAGCTGTCAATTAATTACTTTAAACAAGCGTTTCGTGACAACGAATTAGTCGGAAGTTTCGTAGAGGCGTTCTTGTTAATATCTTTTTACCAACATTAACAACTTTATTCCCGTAACAAAATCAAATACGATTTTAAATATTACATTGTATAATTCAATATCCGGCGGTCTACTTGCACGGGAAGTAGTTGTTTTAATGGAGATTTATTGTCTTAGTCGTCTTATTAATTCAGACTTATTGTTTACAGTTTATACGAACAATATCGTATTTTTACATATTATGTTTAAAATTTTGCAAAACTAAAAGAAGCCTAAGCTTATTCTTTCGAATTCAAATGGTTTTGTATTCAAAATATTTATTTATTGAGAATCTTACTGCAGGTGTATACACTATTAGCGTATTTTTTGTTTCATACTAAATATTCACAATATTTAAAATTCTGAAACTGCTTTATACAAATTGAAAAAGAGAAAGATAATTCGAGATATGTAAAAACACTTAATTTCATTTTTGTGAATAACATTTACCCTTAGTTAGCTTTAAAACTGATATAACAAAATACTTGTTTTTTTTTAGAATAACACTACAAATTAAATTCTACTGAAATGCAATGTTTTATAATTTTTTTTTAATATATTTAATAAGAAAATGTGTCGTACTGCACGCCACAAATAACGTACACGTTCTATCTACAAAACATGCAGCATGCATGCTGCGCCGCCGAATTTTGCACTTAGAGGCAAATGCAACCCCAGTGGGCGGGTGCGTACTTGAATACATGTGAGCCCTAAATGCTTCTCGTTGCATTTGCGGCGTGCATGCTGCGTGCTTGTTGCGTGCATCTTTGGCGTGCGGCCTAACTCACTGATTATTTCAACAGCCACCGTTCCAAAAAAATGTGTTTGTTCTATTCGATGTGTTCGATGTAAGCACCATCAATGCCTCTTTTGAATACGTTATTTTACGGACCGACTATTTTGTTCGTTATATACGATTGTACATTATAGCCGACGTCGTTATAAATGATTATGACTGTTTTTACTCATAACAAATGATTACACAAATATTTAAAAACTCCTACGTTTCGAGTAATGTGCATAAGTAAAATGATATCATAACTATCCCTCGAAATATGCGAATATCTAAATATTTATACGTGTAATAAAAAGCTACTCCAAACCTATTCGTTTTTAAACACCTCTTACTTCGCACAAGTAAATTAATTTCCCTTGTGGTCTTTCTCTGCATTTGACACATCGTTCCAATTACAACAGGATTTATTTGATAAATACTCCTCAGCCCGTTCGGCAATTTATCGCCGGGGCGATTTTTTATAAATGGCCACAAATTAAAATCAGTCGACAGACGACATCGAAAAAGTGCCCCCCAATAAAACAGCGGCAGCCAGGGCTGATCAACTGTTAAACTGCTTTCGATATGAATAATGGATATATTTCATTTCAGTTGAATGCACCAATTATACACACAGTGGATTAAATATTTTATACAGAATATGGAATATTCGGTGCTTCCCGTTGCTGATTTTGTTTTTATTGGAATAGCAGAGTTGGTTTCTACAAAGTACTAGAATCATGTATGTCCAAGAGTAAAATCTTTAAAAATCATTTTTTTATAATATCATTTTTTAAATAGGTTAAGTAGAAACATGTTTTTGTTTAATAATTTAAAACGATTTTTTATAAAACAATCACTGGGTGAATTTAAATTTATCTAGTATAATAAATAGGTGAGAACTGCGGGTTCTGGGACAGGAAGTGCTCCCGGAAGTATATAAAATAAGATCCGGAAGTAAATAAGATGAGAACAGGACGTAGATAAGATAAGAACCGGATGTATATAAGATAAGAACCGGAAGTAGATAAGATAAGGGCAGGATGTAGACAAGTGCATCATGTAGATAAGGATAGGAGATTGAAAAATTACAGAAAAAACACCGGATGTTTTATGTTTTCGGTGTAGATAAGATAAGGACAGCAGATAAGAAAATTCCAAGAAAGAGACCGAATGTTTTATGTTTTCGGTGTAGATAAGATAAGGACAGGAATTAGATAAAGACAGCAGATAAGAACATTTTAGGAAAAACACCGGATTTTTAATGTTTCCGGTGTAGATAAGATAAGGACAGGATGTAGACAAGTACAGGATGTAGATAAGGCCAGGATGTAAATAAGATAAGGAGATAAGAAAATTCCAAGGATAAACACCAGATTTTTTATATTTATAACCAAAATACCTGCCAATTTGATGATGGGAAATGTAAAAATAGTTGCCTATACAATTGATTCGTTATTAAAGGCGGGAAGTTTAAAATTCTTTCGTTTATAACTGATTAGGGAACATAAGCATTCATAAGAGATTATTTAACAATTGCGATTCTTTAACAATTACTGTCGTAATAATACCTCTGGACATGGCAGAAGAGATAAAGTGTTGTTTTCGTCGAAAAATAAATTTTATGTGCCAAACCTACAGTTGAAACTTTTATTTCACTTTGTAAAACTTGTAATACAAACAAAATATCTAAAACATCGTAATATTGTTGTAGGACCACTCACATTACAAGGTTTTACTAAGGCCCTCCGTACACGGGTCGATTAGTACTCGAAGTGACTGCGACTCATAGTCGAAGAGTTATGTGCATCAGATACGAACTACTCGATACAAGCGGGACGTCCTCCGCATACGAGTCGAGTTTGTTTGGCAGGTGCAAAATTCATAGTTTTACTTTGCTTCAGCTTCAGGTTTTTATAATGAACAGGTCAAGTGATGAGGAAGATAATTATGTTATTATGATGATATGATTTATTTGTACCGTCGCATGAAAAAACAACGGAACGTTCTTGTCAGTTGTTTGTTGCGGCAAAAGTTGCAAGAGATTGATGGAAAATGTTTCGCATTTTATAGAATGTCAAAAGAATCGTACATTGGTATTGTGGAAATTATAGCTCCATCCATTCATTACGTTAATACAGAAAGATTTTTATTCAAAAATAGTAAACCATAATTATAAAAGTAATAATATTAAAATTATTCGTTTTAATTAGTTTATATTAAATTATAATTGTTAAATCTTTAGATTTAAGAGAGAGAGAGAGATAGAGAGAGAGAGAGAGAGAGAAAGAGAGAGAGAGAGAGAGCGAGATAGAGGGAGAGAGAGAGAGCGAGAGAGAGGGAGAGAGAGAGAGAGAGAGAGAGAGAGAGAGAGAGAGAGAGAGAGAGAGAGAGAGAGAGAGAGAGAGAGAGGGAGAAAGAGAGAAAGAGAGATAGAGAGAGAGAGAGAGAGAGTAATCAAAGGGATCTGAGGGGTGCATATATCCACTTCCCGTTGATGATGGTCCACAGTACGTGAACACTGGTAGGATGGTACCACACTTGCACTGGGATAGTGCAAGAATTCCGAGGATGTGTCCATTGCTTCATCTAGTCTGTTCTTTTCTTTGTATTTTCTCAGTTGAATATTATACATTTTCCTGAGGTCCGGAAAGAATCTATTAAGGAAATTTTGTACATACTTTCTTTTTTCATGATTAATAGCTGTATTGTTAAGTTTAGTCTTTTTTGCTGAAAAATACTCAGCGAAAGCTTTGTCGGCGTTACCATGTATCGTCTTCGCTTTTCTTTTCCGGATGGGTTGGCTACGATCAGATATCGAGACTGTCTTTCGGACTTTCTGAAGGTGTTCCTTATCTAGTTGTGCTGGTGCGGATACTAGGGGTCGTAGTAGTGATGGTAGCAATGATAGAAAAGAGGTGTTGTTGAAGGAGAAGGCCTTTGTTGGGGGATTTCCGGTAAATTTCTGCAACGGATACCGGTTACAGGTAGTATGTTTTTTTTTATTTGCTTCACTACCACTTGGTTTGGCCTTTAGGTTCTTTGCAAATGTACTTCGCAAGTTTTACCATTTTTCCTTGCATTCCTCCACTATAACAGAAAAATCCAAAACCTAGTTTTAGATTGGAATAGTACGTGGTATATTCACAAAGTAAAATCCGTTTGGCTGGTTAAAGAAAACAAACACATATTAAGAAACAAAAATTATAGTTAAATAAACTTTGAACCTAAAACTATTTTTAGATATAACTCCCACCATTGTTAGGCACTTGTCATAGCTAGGTACAAGCTTTTCTATTGCATCATTATAAGAAGGTGCCGCCTGAAATGTCAACCCAGTGACAACATGTTCTTTGATCTCGTCATCATTGTGAAACCTCTTACCATCAAGTCAGAAATTGCACACTTTCGGGTTTCGTGAAGCATTTTTTTCAACTGGTTGCTGCAATTCATTGCTAGTCAAACATTGTCGTTCAGTTCGTTCGTCATCATGCACATTACCACGTCATTCACATCCTTCATTGAAAATGTGATAAATGATTCAATGGTAAGAAAATAGGTGAGAATTTCCTTACTATTGAATCACTTATCACATTTTTACTTACTTATGATAAGTATCGCGCATACGGGAAATTTCGATCGCAGCGCTCCGGTAGCAAGAAATACAAACGAAACTTATTTTCTGGATACATCACGTATATTGTACAATGAGCATGGAATAATACCATTTCCCATGGGTATGAAACTTGCTGCACGAGCTGCAGGCGAGTGCAGCAATTCATACAAGTGAGAAATAGTCATTCTATGCGAATTTTACACTATACTTTTTTTACGACTATACACATATATTTAAAAAAATCAGTTTTGTTTATAATAAAACTAGTACTACTTTTCGAAATATAAACTTTCAAACCCCTATGTCTGCACGGAATTCCTTCGGGTTTTCTATAATGTATAGCCTGATGTGTCCCTCTCGTACTCCTGCTCCGTTCTCACACACTGAACCGCACAACAGCACTCGACTCAAAAGGAGAAAAGTTTCAATTACGATTTATAGTTAACTTTATTATTTGGCACTTTTGAGCGTCGCAAGTAATCTTCACGTATCCGGGGCACTGATTTACGTCGGAATTGACCTGTTTGGGGCCCCCAAACGGTCTTTGTAACATAAGATGGGCGTAGAATGTTTTGAAGTTTGTTAAATTCCGGTTAAAGCTTAACTTTTTCATTCGGCACTTTAAAGCGTCGCGAGTGGTATTTACGTGTCGGGAGCACTGACCTACCTTAAAATTGATCCATCTGACCTTATTCGGCCTCTATAAGGCAAGCTCAACGTATACAATTTGGAATTTCTGACGTTTTGTCCGTTTTGTTGATTGTTTTGTAATGTGGTCGTTGTCATAGAAATCATTACAGCTCTAGAGTTACAATACATCTATTGTAACTAGAGAACTACAATGGTTTCTACGCCTTCGACCACATAATAAAATTATCGCATATTACATTTACTAATCAGTGATGGACCCATAAGTAAGACATTTTAGAATAATAGTAGAAAAGAGTTTTTACTGTTTGCTAATGAACATTTTTCTCATTATAATTTTCAGGATTCTAATATTTTCGCCTTTAACTAAAATCTTATTTTTAGGTGTTTGGCTACAGGGTGTACATTCGTTTCGCTAGGACTCTACTTTTGCCAAGGAGAGACTACAGTCGGATGAATCGTATCAGAGACCACCCAGATTATATAGAATAATGTTCAAAGGCGTCTATATACGAGGGTTGCCTTTTATATTTCGGGATTGGGCAACCCTAGTGTTGAAATCTGGCAACTGAGAGCTCTATCGTAAAGTTTGACATTTTTCAGGTTATACGTACTCAGAACGTTTTGACATATGAGCGTTATTTGAGTCGTTTACACTAACTTAAAAGATTTATCTCGGCCAAAGAATAGAATTAAATCGTGAACATTTTCGTGCGAATATTTTTTACAACTTTCGACGTGGATTAACTCAACAACAGTGCATGGATGAACTTAATTCAATTTTTGGCGATGAAGCTCCATCAAGGACCAGTGTTTATCGATGGTATGGTGAATTCAACCGAGGTCGTAGTTCACTCCCAGACGAATTTCGTGGAGGTCGTCCAAAATCAGTTGTTGTTCCGGAAACCATTGATGCTGTGCGCAAACAAATATTGCAAGATCGTCATGTGACCTATCGTGAGATTGAGACAACCTTAGGCATTAATGGGACCAGCATACATTCAATATTGCATGAACATTTGACTGTCAAAAAAAATTGTTCGCGTTGGATCCCACACAATTTGTCAATCGTTTAAAAAAGGCTCGTGTCGATTGGTGCAAAGAAATGCTCAAAAAATACGATTGCGGTGCTTCGAAACACGTCTATGACATCGTGACACGTGATGAATCATGGATTTACGCGTATGAGCCCGAAAGTAAACAGCAGTCGACCGTATGGGTGTTTCAATATGAGCCAAATCCAACAAAAGTTGTTCGCGCACGAAGCACTTCCAAGCAAATGGTCGCCTGTTTTTTCGGAAAAACTGGACATGTCGCAACCGTACCACTAGAACAACGCAGAACAGTCAATTCTGAGTGGTACACAACCATTTGTTTGCCAGTTGTCATCCAAGAAATCACGAAAACCAACCGCCGAAAACGGATCACTCTTCACCACGACAATGCGAGCTCTCACACATCGGCTCAAACAACTGCATTTTTGAGCACGCAAAACATCTATTTGATGAGTTATCCGCCATATAGTCCTGACTTGGCACCGAATGACTTCTTTTTATTCCCATCCGTAAAAAATAAAATGAGAGGTCAACGTTTTTCGACAACTGAAGAAGCGGTTGATGTTCAGAATGCATGTTTTGGAAATACCTCAATCAGAGTAGCAAAAGTGCTTTGACAATTGGTTCAAACGCATGCAAAAGTGTATAGATCTTAATGGAGAATATTTTGAAAAACAATAAAGCGATTTTCAATGATTAATATTTATTTTTGTTCTCTAATCCCGAAATATAAAAGCCAACCCTCGTACCATGCCCTACTAGTGATCAATGGAAACGTATTGCACCGCGTTTTCAGTTATGGAACCTTTTAAACTGTATATGAGCAATAGATGCAGACATGTGCGTATAAAGAATAAGCACATGTCTGCATTTATTCCTAATACTAGTTCGACTAATGTTAATTACAAATCATACTACTTAATAATACTACTAGGATGCTGTCATGGTGATGGCTTTTTCGCGATTATTAAAACTGGGTAGGGTACGCTGGCAGAACTTGATATTCCACTGTGGTCTAAGCTTTCCCAAGATGATTATGATGATTGTTTTTTCCTTATTATTTTGTAAGAGATAAAGCCTTTCCGTTTTCTCGATATTTACTTAGACCTAACTCAAACAGGTCCTTTAAAATATAAAAAGTTGTCACCAAAACAGAGGATATCAGTTTTCGGTTAGCGCTTGATATTTCACGAATGTTTACAAGTCATTACGATTCTGTCATCACAAGAAGTCGATAGGCGAGTCAATCGCTTCGACTTCAAGACGGAGTGCCTTAATCTTCGAAGTCAAGTAGATTTTGCAGATTTTTAATCAACTCCTTGTGGAAATTATGAATGGTTAAAGATCATTTAACTATATCTTGTGTTGTTGAAGTTGCGTTGGAGTTACTAAAGATATATTTAGACTTCAGTGCACCTCACATCTTGGAAAGCGATAACGGGCGTCAATTTACCGCTATCGTCATCGAGGAACTTACAGGTATATGACCTAATTATAAAATAGTACAAGACCACCGCATCCTCAGCCACAGGGGAGTATGAAGTGTGAAGCAATCAGGATATTGAAAAGATTTCATTGTGCTTGAATGGACAATGAAAGTATAGATTGGGCAATAGACTGCCGTTTTGGATTTTTTTAAATAAAACTATGAATCACAGAAATATAGATAGAAGTCCGTAAACCCAACTTTTTGGAATCGAACATAAATTAGAACTTGGCTTAACAAATATTCCGCCAGTAATAATAAAAGATATTGATAGAGAAAATCTGCAATGAATTCTTTACAAGAAAAAAAAGATGCATGTTTTATTTGTTTAAGCAATTTGAATGAATCAGCTGTTGTACCATGCTTTTTAACTATCAAAAATTCACATAACTTATTGTTAAAGCGTTGCGACCACCTTTGAAGAGAATATTGTTGTATATTATTGTGATATTTGCTACAGACAAAAAAATATAGTCACAAAGCGTTAAAATGCATTTAAAGGTCAGAAGAGAGTAGCGGATAAAATGATTGAAACTTGTCAAAACAACTTAATTCGGTTGCCGATGGAAACTTTATTCTATTTAATGTCCCGAAAGTTAACCATGGACTGACCATTAGACTTTCCAAATTTAATTGGTAAAACTCTAAAAGGTTAAAATAATGTATACCAAATATTACCAAAAAGTACGACTATTAATACGTGGTTTTCTAGGGGTGATTTCTAGATTTCTGGGACACATACCGTGGAGGTACCAGAGTAAAATGTATATGAATTCGTGAAGCTGTTGCGAATGAGTCAAAGTTTGGAGGCTTGGGCTTTAGTAGCTGAAAATGGTCAGTATCAAAATTTCAATTTCAAGCTAAAAAGTGCCTATGTAAGAAAGCTAAAGAAATGTGCTCACCGATGTGCCATAAAAGTTCACCATGCGGAAATGATTAAAGTTTAAATATGGTGTCTAATTAAATGTTTAACAATGGATTTCACAAACATTTGCAATAACCTACGTTATACTACCTGCGTTCGGCAACGCAACAACGTTTTGACTAGTAAAATGGAATTAATTAAATAGCCTGACCCATGCACAAAATTTATAGAAGATGCACCGGATCAAATATATTTAGCTACACAGGTTAGTAAGTCTATTATTTAATGGTAAACAATACATTTATACAATCTTATAAATATGATTTTCTGTTCTAGGTTGCATTGATAATGGGTTTAATAGGTTGCTGTAGATGCTGTGCGCTACACAATATGGAGATTTCACACCTTGAAGAACATGATTCTGCATATTTCATAAAAATTCCTTTGACAAAGAACAACATGCAATAAGTTTTACAGTAACACATCGTTTTTATGATATATGCAAATCATATATCCAATTACGTCCTCCACAATTAACAACAACTGGTCCATTATTTTTAAACTATCAAGCTGAGAAATGCACTATTCAAAGAATTGGTATTAATAAATTTAGTAATATGCCTAAACAAGTGGCAAAATACTTGCATTTAAATGAGCCGGGTCTATACACTGGATACTGCTTCAGACGTTCCTCGGCCACGTTATTAATTGATGATGGCGGAGATATAACCGATCTAAAACGACATGGTGGCTGGAAGAGTCTTACAGTAGTCGAAGGTTATATTGACGAAAGTCTGCTCAGAAAATTATGAAACGTATAGAAATACCAAGTACTAGCAATGCAACGGAATCAAAAATTAATGACACATCAATAAAGCAAACTATTGAGCATAGTACTGTTTCTAATACAATAAAACCGTTCAAATCTATCGTATGTTCAATAAAAAATTCATCTTTTTTTAAATTTATGTTGGCTACACGCCTTAGGAATTGTCCACAGATGTATATATATATATACCAAGGACGGTCGAGTATACGGTAAGAAGGATCGACAGAATTCAAGATTTTGGAGTAGGGGTAAAGATCGCTTACGTCACAAATGCGCGCTGAATTTAAATGTGGTTACTTCATGATTTAGATAATTACAAGTTTTTACAGTAACTGAATATTACTTCATAACATTTTAATTTGAAAGTTTAAACGAGTGTTGTCCACTCCCAGACTAAGGATGAAGTAAAATTTCGAGTTTAGAAAAGCCCTGTGAAAATTTGTCGAGGGTCGCGAAGCGACCCGAGACGAATTTTCTGGGCTTTTCTAAACTCGAAATTTTACTTCATGCGCCACGCGTCTAAAACAGATTTCAAGCAAAGTTCGAATATACATAAATTTCACAATATTTTAGTGTTTTATACGCGTGGCGCATGATGTAAAATTTCGAGTTTAGAAAAGCCCAGAAAATTTGTCTCGGTTTGCTGCGCGACCCTCGACAAATTTTCATGGGGCTTTTCTAAACTCGAAATTTTACTTCATGCTTAGTCTGGGAGTGGAAAACATTTGTTTAAAGCTTCAAAATGAACTTTAAAGGAAGGTACGAAAAGGAGAAATTATTATTTTTAACCATGTTAATAATTTTATTTATTTACAATTTATTTAATTTTCTCTTCTTTGCATTTTATTTTATTTGAGAGATTTTGCTAATAAACCTTTGATATTTTTGAAAACTTAATACTCTAATATTAAAAAATCTATCTATAAAAGTACAGCGAAACCGTAAACAGAGGTTATGATAGACTCAAAAACGTAACCAAATACAACGTCATTGTTTTCTTTCGCAGGACCTAGGGTCTGCGGGGAAAGGGAGAGGGGAAAACATGGACAGATACAATTCTGTCATACCTTGTAACACATATGTGTTCATATGTGTTACGCCCATCGACGTACCTTGATATACAGTGCGTTTTATTCAAGTATGGCTATAGGGATTTACATGGTAATAAATGTACTCCATGTTAAATTTTGTTGTCGTACAAATGTAAAACAATTTTTTGGTTTTGTTTATAAATCAACATTTTTCTACGAAATGTACTATGCTGGAAGGGCATAAACATGCTAGATTTCTTTATTTTCGTATTCAAAGTTGTAATTAATAAAAATTGAATTTGTGTTCAGTATTCCGGCACCAGGTGCCCACAGACGCGTTTCGGACTTCAAGGTCCTCTTCAGTGTGGTCCCGACCCAGTGCTGAGGAATACTGAACATTTCTGATTATTTCAAGCCAATATGTGAAAACTATTAATGATTTCGATAGCTAACGCCATCTAATGCTTCATAGTGGCATCGTCAGTGACACGAATGCACAAAGTGCATATACAGGTCACTGTTTCGTCCACGAGCGAGCAGAACTCTGTTTGTGAAACCAGAAAACAAATATCAAAATTGAATTTGTGTTCAGTATTCCGGCACCAGGTACCCACAGACGCGTTTCGGACTTCAAGGTCCTCTTCAGTGTGGTCCCGACCCAGTGCTGAGGAATACTGAACATTTCTGACTATTTCAAGCCAATATGTGAAAACTATTAATGATTTCGATAGCTAACGCCATCTAATGCTTCATAGTGGCATCGTCAGTGACACGAATGCACAAAGTGCATATACAGGTCACTGTTTCGTCCACGAGCGAGCAGAACTCTGTTTGTGAAACCAGAAAACAAATTTCAAAATTGAATTTGTGTTCAGTATTCCGGCACCAGGTACTGAACACAAATTTTAATTTTCATATTTGTTTTCTGGTTTCACAAACAGAGTTCTGCTCGCTCGTGGACGAAACAGTGACCTGTATATGCACTTTGTGCATTCGTGTCACTGACGATGCCACTATGAAGCATTAGATGGCGTTAGCTATCGAAATCATTAATAGTTTGTAATTAATAATACAAATAATTAAGCCTAAAAATTAACTTGGCGAAAATGTCATAATTAAGTATTTCGTTTGCTAAAATAAAGAATTCTAACATATGTATGTCCTTTTAGTAGTAGCGTATATAGAAGGAGGGGGGTTTAGGTATTGAACCCCCCCCCCCCCTTCCGTGAGTCTTGAAAATTAGGAGAATAAAATATTATGGTATTTTGCTGTTAGCGATTTATTTTGTAGTAATTTTACTTTATGCGCCACGCGTATAAGACATTAATTTCAAGTGAAGTTCACTTGTTCACAATATTTCATTGTTTTCAGTGTTTAATACGCGTAGCGCATGAAGTAAAATTTCGAGTTGAGAAAAGCCTGAAACCAAACCAAATTTTCAGGCTTTTCTAAACTCGAAATTTTACTTCATGCTTCGTCTGGGAGTGGAAAATACTCGTTTTTAGCTTCAAATTGAATTTGTTAAAAAAAGCGTATGCATATGTATATTTAAAAGAAACATTCTTTGTATTTAATTTTAACACGCTATCTGATCAGTAAATAAATAAATATAATATGTTCAATAAAAAAAAAAATTAAAATTAAATGACAAATATTATAGGTTGGCTACTCTGAAAATTTACATTATAATTATTATACCTGACGTTTTATATGTCAATTTCTAAAGCGTGTAGCCAACTGAAATTTTAAAAAGGATTAAATCATGGCACTCAAAAGGTTTTTTTTAATTGAACATACGATACAAATACAAAAATGTCGAAAAAAAATCTATTATTTTTATAATTTAATTGCACGAGCCGTCACTTCACAAACACTAATGAATTTGTTGTAATACGTGCCAACTACCGCAAATACATCTTACTTTATACATGTGTGTCATGTATGTATGTATACTTAACTTTGATTTCTTATTATATTTAAGTTTGAATGTTTGATATATTTTTCCTGTTATTAAATCCTTTGTATCCGTTAGGAAATAAACGAATTATTATTATTATTAATATTATTATTATTATATAAACAACGAATTAAAATTAATATCAACTTTCTGCAAAAATGTTGTCTCATTGAGACGTTTTTGCAAAAAGTCGATATTAATTTGAATTCGTTTTTTATATTTTGTAAATATTTTGCAAACTATTGACAAACTCAATTTTTCTTTATATTATATTTTTTATGTATTATTTTCATGTATGCAAATTTACTTAAGCGTTTCATAACTTTAAGACGTGAAAGAATTATATATTTTTGTGTCGAATATTAAAATGTGCTTATTTCTTAGTGGATTTTGAGAATTTTAAATAAATTCGACTATCGATGATACGTTTTCGGTTAGCCTTTGAAATAAAGTTCAATTTAGAGAATTAAGGGGTCTCACAACTTGAATTTAAGACAATATCATCGTTTTCTGGACTGAATAATTAAAAATGGTCAGTTTTAAAAAAATGTTGTATTTTCTGTCACAGTATGTAAAAGTAAAACACCTTGTTCTGGAAAAAAAAAGAAATAAAGTTCAGATTTACTTGTATGAAAATTATAAATAATAATTTTTATAATTTTTATACAAGTAAACCTGAAGTTTTCTTTTTCAGAATAAGGTATTTTACTTTTACATACTGTGACTGAAAATTCTAAGTTTTTCAAAAAAGACCATTCTTTCAACGTTATCAAATTGAAAATTGGTCAAACTGGACGGAAAATCGTATACACCAAAAGTTAACTAAAACATAAACTCTATTTATTTTAGTCATAATTTTACAATAAAAAAAACTGCGAACTAAGTTTACGATTGATCGCCTGACGAGTGTTTCCAATCCCAGATTAAGCATGAAGTAAAATTTCGAGTTTAGAAAAGCCTGAAAATTTGGCTCGGGCGCGTAGCGAAGCGGAGCGACCGAGCCAAATTAGGCTTTTCTAAACTCGAAATTTTACTTCATGCGCCACGCGTATAAAACGCTGATTTAATGTGAAATGGTCTTTAACCAATTAACAAGAGAAATACATTTAGTATGTCAATTATCACTTGTTTAAATCACGGAGAAAGTGCTACCGTGGACACGTCATCATTTTTTGTATTTGTTTTTAAATAAGTTTAGAAAAATTTATTTATGAAACCATATACAAAACCAAACCGCCCCCCCCCCACATCACAAAAAACTATCTACGCCACTGCTTTCTAGCAATGAACATTTCCTAGAAAAGTGTTTGATTTATTAATAAAAACAAAAAATTGTTTCAACGTAAGTTAACATGAGGTACAATTTTTACCATGTAAATCCCTATGGCCATACTTAAATAAAACGCACGGTATACTAGATGCATAACTCGGTTTCCAAAAGTGATGCATCGTTGTATCGGAATTGCCACGAGCGTCATCTAAACCCCGCAGTTGAACTATTGTTAATATGTTAATCTCATAAAAACACATAAAATGTGTATATCAGCGACGGCTCGCAGGCTAACTTTAGGGTCGGCCACAAGGCACACAAAATTTGAGGTTGGGATCGAGCTTTATAAATACAAGGAATTGCACAACAATTACTTTTTTATAATTTCAATAAATTCAAAGTTATGCCGTTATTAAAAGTTACAAGTATGTTATATGGATAAGACAAACTCCACAATATGAGTTGAGTGACAAAGATGATGTAAAATGTATACAAATGTATCCATTTACATAAATTTATATGACCCATTTTCGATTAAGTTTTATATAAAAATTAAAAGTTTCACAAAAAATTATTTAGTAGTGTCAATAATTAAATTAAGTTTTTGTTTGTTAATTTATACAGCTCAAATCGTTTACTGAATTTAATTATTGACATCACTAAATCATTTTGTGTTAAACTTTCTTCTTCTTCTTGCACAATTTATGGCCTCAGCATAACAGCTCTGTTGACCAGGTTAAACTTATTATTTTTATATAGAATTAATTCGAAAATGGGCCATATAAATCGTATTCCCTGGATCCGCCAATGAGCGCAATGATACGCCAATGCGACCCCTTACAAAATGGCCGCCGCCAGGTCGGTGTCTGTGTGTGAACCATCACTTTTGCTTTGTGCTAGGTATAGGGAGTTATGCATCTAGTATATACAGGGTGAGTCACTAAGCAAAAATCGGTCTATAGTGGACGTATCGTTCAAAATAGCAAAAAAAGTTTCAAACAAAAGTTGTTCAAAATCAAGTTTTTCATAACCCAAAATTATTGCTAAATATAGCGGCCTTGCGGTTATACCGAAAGTGAACACCAACTTCCTTATTATAAATAGAACACCCTATATATTTTAACATTTTTGGATTGCTCGTTAAAAATAAACATGAGTTTATTTACACAACATTGGGTCTCAGTTGAACCGTCTTCGAGTTATTTCAATTTTTTTTTTGATAAATAGAACGATTTTAGAGCTCGACGTCATTAAAAATATCTTCAAAACGAATTAAGTCAGAGTTGTGCGGCTTACGGTTTTGGATTCGGGAAGAAATGTAGTATTTGTTTAAGTTTTTGCCATTAGTCAGATTTTCTAAATTGAACCGAGTCCGTCGACGGTATTCTTCAGTACTTCAAACATGCATAACTTCATTTTTTAAAATAGAACCATCTATCTTGTGACTCTTTATCTGATGCGAAATTAAATTTCTTTTTTATTAATACCGGGTTGTTGCCATATCCTTCCAACTGTTTTTGAGAAATATACGATTTTCTAAAAATGTTAATACATTTCGTATTATCGTGTTAGCCCTGGATACTGATGACGTTTGGCGATTTACTTTTGACTCACATGTCCGACAAATGTCAGTTTATTTTACATAATTTTGGCGAGATCTTGCAATAAAAAAACCGATCATGATTTCTCAAGAAGAACTGATGGGTATGGTCTACACCTTGGGCAGTGCTGATGGAAATACATTACTTGCTTCAAGAATATATGCCCAACGTTTTGCCGATCGGAGACATCCAAATTCAGCTTATTCCCTACATTTATACTTAATGACTAACTTTTATGTAATAAATTTTGACATTTGAGGGGGCTATTCATAGCACAGATGCAATTTTTCATCGGTGAGAAGTCGCACTAAAATGACGTCATTTCGGGAAGAATTTATCGTATGAAGTAAAATGACGCCATTTCAGTGCAACTTGCACCGATGACAAATTGCATTGGTGCTGTGAATAGCGCCCCAGAAGTTTCCCAGTACAATATAAATAATAAAAACAAAACTACATTTACGTTTTTCGACCAAGCGGTTGGTTTTTTAAAAAACGTTTTTATTTAATTATATATTTTTTATTACACATAAGTACTGAATTACAACAACAATACGCGCGAATACTAATTACAGGCTGGAACTCAATCAGGAACTAACTACAATAGCATGCATTAGATTATATATAAGAGTAAATGCGAATAATGCAAAGATAACATTTAATAGAATAAGCATAATTATCTATCATAAGGAATGCATTGAGAGAGATACGTAACTCCTTCCCACTTAGAGGGTGCTTTATATTTTTGATAAATATAAAGGATTTTCTAAATTTTGTATAGGTTCATGATTCGCATTTAAACTATGTTTGTTTACAATATAAGGGATAATAACATATTTAGAAAGAATAAAACATACACATACAATTACAATAATATATAATATAACAGTCCAAACACTAATATTATGAAAGTTGTTCACTCTTTTCGGCGATAAATATTTAATCTGCTTAACATGATCTTGTAACTTTTTAAGTTTATCTGGTTTAATATCACTTATTTCAATTGTCGCAATTTCACTTAACTTATTTTTATTGTCAATTACAATATTAGGAAGTAATATAGGCGAACTATAAGATTCAACACTATAGCTATTAATAAAGTTCATTTCTTTGGTAGAAAAACTACAATTGTGTGGTAAGTTAAATAAAAAGTTGCCTTTTAAATTTAAAATATTTTCAGTTTTACAATTAGTATTTATTTTAGTAAAATTTTGAAAGATTCCTATATAATGGGAATTATCTACTTGTTCAATGATAAAGTTAGGTATATTAATTGATTGATAATTACATGAGCTATAATTATTTGTAAGTTGTAAAATTTGAAAAATACAATCAGTTTGTTTTTGACTATTAACAAGATCATTATTTGCGCAAAAGTAAGTACCATTTAGATTTCTGCATTTCTCAGCTGTGTACATGTAATAATTTTTATATGTAACTAAATATTTTTCAATCGGGATTAAGGTTTGATATTGGTTATTTGAGTTTAAAATAGGAATAGGATACAATTGGTAATAATTATAAATCTCTGAGCGAACAATAGGAATGGAAAGTACAAAAGTAACACGTGAATTTGAAATGTATGTTTTAACATCTAGAATTTCATAAAATTTATACATTGATTCTAAATTTATGGGAAACATAAGGTTTTCTTCTGATATATATGATAAAGTTGTTGAAATTAAATAAAGTAGTTCTGTAGGTTTAATAATTGAATTATGAGCAATACCAATTTTTGCAAAAGTTACAGCATTTTCTAAATCCTGTAATAGTTGAATAATCATATTTAAAGTTGCGTTTATTTCATCCAACAGATTTTTAAGAATTATGAATTGATCATTATCAAAAAGTCTTTCATTTACGTCTTTAGTAATTTTATTAATTTGATCCTTTAAAGTATTTTCATTTTGTTGAATCGAAAATATTGAATTATTAAAAGTTTGAATAATTTCATTTGAAAGTGATATTTGTTGATTTACAGTATCAATGATTTGATTTTGATTTTCTTGTAATGTCTTTATATAAGTATCATATTTTATAGCATCATTAGCATCTAAATTTCCAGTGATTGATTTCAATATACTACCAAGACCATCTATTAAACCGCGTTTGCTTCGTTTTAAGTGAGGCATAAAATTTAACAATTTTTGTTTCGCATGATTAATTTGGAATAATACAATTTTTTCATAATTTCCTAATTCGTCATGATATCTAGAATGTAAGTATTTTATAGTATTATTAATTTTAAAATAATGTTTACTAATTAGTTCAATCTCATCGCTTATATATGATACATCAAAGTAATGAATAAATGTGCGGGAAAAATAATTAATTTTAGCTTTTCCAATTTTGAAAGGTAGAATACCTGGGTTGTCCTTTAAGTTTGTTATTTCAATGTCGGCGAATATTATTGGGATAATTAATCTGTAACAAAAATCTTATATTATTTTGATGGACGTTTAATTTGATCTTTATGTATTTTAGGGCGTACGTTAGTAGAGCATGTTTTATCTTGAATAGATTGTATAGTATGTGGTTCATATACATTTTTTAATTTATTTCTATTATATTGTTTTACATATACTCTATCTTCTTCTTCTACATCAACGTCAGGTTCTAAATTCCTATTTCTATTTGAGATTATTTTATCTTTATGTTCAATCAGTTTTTTATTTAGTTTACTATATATTAATTTTGATTGATCTCTATGTTTTTGAACATAGTCACTAACAAGTTGTTGTTCTATATTTAAATCAAAAGGATTATTGTTTTCAATGTGTCCAGAAATTACTTCCGATGGTGTTAATTTAGTAGCGGAGTGAATTGAATTGTTATAACCTAAAATTGCGTATAACATTTTATTTATTATTGGTTCAATAGAAAATTCACTATTATTTAAAATACGAATATGTTCAATAATTGTTGAATGGAATCGTTCTATTATTCCGTTCGACTGAGGGTGATACGGTGTACAAAAATGTATTTCTATTTTATGAAGTTTTAATAAATCATTAATTACTGAATTTTTAAATTCTTGACCATTATCTGAAATAATTTGTTTAGGGATTTGATGGTGTGAAAAGTAGTTTAATAAGGAATTTACAATTTCTACTGAATTCAGTGAATTTAAAGGATAAGCTTGCCCATATTTAGAGAATGAATCTACAATTGTTAAAAACTTTTGTTTTTGAATTTGAAAAGTATCAATATGTATAATTTCAAAAGGTTTACTTGCAGTAGGGGTTATACTTAATTGTAACTTGACTGGATTTCTATCATATTTAGAGATTTTACAAATTTCACATGTTTTAATATATTTTTGAATAGCTTTACGTAAATTTGGATAATAGTATTTATTTTTTATTTTATTCTCTGTTTCATCAATACCTCTATGGTTTGATTTTCCTTCATGATGATTCATAATTACATTTTCAAGTTCCTCTTCATTTTCGATATCAATTAATTTTGTTAAACAACGCTTAAATTTATACGAGGGATATTTAAAAGTTTTTCTTACTATCTCGCAAAATGGTTCATAATTAGTACTTTCTTCAAAATATATATAATATACGACATCGGGAACAATATATTCTTTTATAAAATTAATTATATCTTTATTGAAACTTATTGAGGATAATTGTACAATAAATTTTTGTTTATCGAATAATTTTATAACCTTTATTTTTGCTGGGGAGTGGTAAACGTATTGGAAAATAATTTGATTTTTGCCATAATTTAGAGGGGAATCAATAATAGGGACATCGACTATCGGATGTTCATCTTGATTAGAATGAATAGTTCCTTGTGTTATGTGTTGATCTTCGTTTTCAAATTGTGAATTAATTTCTATTATTTCATCTAGTTGATGATGTTCATTTTCATCAATATTAGCTTGTACCGATTGATTATCAATTTCTATATCTCCTAAGGGATTTCTTTCAAGTTTTTTATTAAATTGTTCAATATAATCTCTTAATTCGTTAATATTTAATTCCGCATTATTATTCTCTTTATTTAATTTAATTCGCGATAATGCATCAGCATTAGTATTTAATTTTCCACTTTTATAATACATTGTATAATCAAATTCTTCTAATTTGAGTCTCCATCTGACAAGTCTTGAATTAGGATCTTTCATATTAAATAAATATTTGAAGGGTTGATGATCTGAAATAATATTAAATTTTTTTCCAAATAAATAAGGTCTAAATATTTTTGTAGCCCAAACAATGGCTAACATTTCTTTTTCTATTGTTCCGTAATTTGATTCGGAATCATTTAGGGTACGTGAAGCGTATGCTACCGGTAAATCTTTACCAATAGGTCCTTGTGACAAAACTGCACCAATTGCAAAATTACTTGCATCGGTTGTTAAATTAAAAGTTTTTGTAAGGTCAGGGTACTGAAGAATTGGTTCGTTTACTAATAAATTTTTACAAGTTTCAAAGCAATTTATAAATTCGTTATCATGTATAATTTTCTGATCCTTTTTCAAACATTTAGTAAGTGGTTTAGTTATTTTTGCGAAATCCTTAATAAAACGACGATAATAACCTAATAAACCTAAAAATGATTTAATTTCTTTTGTAGATGCTGGAAGTGGATATCTTTTTATAGCTTCAATTTTTAAAGGGTTTGGTTTTATACCTTGAGGAGTTACTATATGTCCTAAATATGCAATTTCTTTCTTTAGAAATTCAGATTTATCTAGTTGAATTTTAAAATTAGATTCTCTTAGTCTTTGGAAAATAGTTTTTAATCTTACAATATGTTCTTGCAAGGAAGTAGAGAATATAATAATGTCATCGAGATATACTAGGCAAATTTCATTTTGATAACCGCGTAAAATATTGTCCATCACCCGCTGAAACGTTGCAGGGGCGTTCTTTAACCCAAATGGCATTCGAGTATATTCATAGTGTCCGTTTTCTACTGTAAATGCGGTTTTTGCTATGTCATCAGAATGCATTTCGATCTGATGAAAACCATTTGCTAAATCTAAAGTTGTAAAATAATTACATTTGCCTAATTTATCTAAAACATCTGTAATGTTAGGAAGAGGATATCTATCAGTAATAGTTTTATTATTTAATTTACGATAGTCTACGACTATTCTCCATTTTTGTTTATTAGAACTGTCTAATTTTGTAGGGACTACCCAAATTGGAGACGACCAAGGTGAATCACTAGGTCTAATTATGTTTTGGTCAAGCATATTAGTAATTTGTTTATTAACTTCCCCTTTGTGAATGAAAGGATATCTATATGATTTAGTGTAAATTGGTTCTTCGTCTTCCGTTTTAATTCTATGTTTAACTTGATTAGTGAATGTTAACTTTTCTTTTTCATTATAAAATATGTCAGAATATTCAATGCAAAGATTTTCAATTTGATCTTTCTCTTCTCTATTTAAATGTTGTGTTCTAATCTTTTCTAAATCTAATTTATGTTCATAGGGTTGAACATCTAAATTGAAGTTATTTATTTCATCAATACTATGGATAAAAATTTCAATATTAACGTCATTAAATATGTACATTAACATTTTTCTTACGATAGAAAAATTTAACTTATCTAATCCTGATCCTATTTTGGGCATCGCTAGTTTATTAATATTTTTATTAATACATAATTTCTTTAAATTAATTAATGTATTGAACATATCTTCATATGAGGGTTTCTCGAAACACTTATTTTTAGTAACTAAATATAAAATATATCTATTATTATCTTTTAGGAAACATACTTTGTTTTTTATAGGTTTTTGTAAAAATAAAATATCTTTATTCTTAAATTTCTTATTAAATAGTTTTGCTATTCCTTGTCCCATTTTCAAATCTGCGCTAACACAATGTGCTAATGAGTATTTAGAATTAAAAAGATTTCCATTTAAATCCTTTACATTTGAATTTTTTATTTTGTTAGTCTTTGCTAATTTATTAAACATTTTAAAATTATGTTTTGAATGATTACTCAAGAGTTCATATTTACCTTTGGTTGCTACAGGAGTATCATTTTCATTATTATTTATTCGATTATTACTCGAGAGTTCAATATTTATTTCATTTGTTACAGGAGTAAAATCAATATTATCTTTATCATTTTTATTATTATTATTTTTATTTTTATTGGGACTATATATTTCATAATTATTATTATCAAACTTAATAGCTTTTATTGGAACAAAGAAATTTAAATCTATTGGTTTTGGGTTCTTATTTAATATTTCAATATTTGCAAAATTATTTTTAGCAATTGTTAGAGTTTCGGGTATTTCTAAATTATTAAAATTATTATGAGGAATAATTATTTCTCCATTATTAATATCTACAGGTACATTAATTATATGTTTTGTATGCGGTTCTAAATGTAATACACAAATTGGTTTTTGATATTTTAAATTAATTTTTGTTCTAGGAGTATACAGTATAGAATTTTCAAAGTCAATTTTTACTTTTAATGTTTTTAATAAATCCATTCCAATCAACCCATCATATTTATTATGAAATTTAAATAAATAAAATTTAGAAAAACTATTCCGAAGATTAAATTCATCCGGAGTAGGAATGATTATTATATTTTTATGTTGTGATGTATGGAATGCTGTTGAAACTACAAAAGGTTCTTCAACAATTTCATTTTAGAAATATTTTGTAGCAATTTCAGGATTCATAAAAGATTTATTAGAGCCTGAATCAATTAAAAATTTCAAAATATTTTCATTATTAAATTTAATTTCTATATACGGTAAACCTTCATCTCCTAATGTTAAATTTTCTACCTCTGTAATTTTTCTTGTTCGGCCAAGTGAAAATTTTGATTATCATCATTATTATTAATATTGCTTCTAGATGCACTAGGTTGATCAAAATCTTGATAATTTGTTGTTTCTGTATTATATAATTCTTCCGCAATATAATTTAATTTTGGTTGATAACTTTGATAATTAGGTCGGTGAAAATTAGTATTTCTAGTTTGAACACTCATAGGGGTTTGTTGATTATTATTTTGAAAATTTGTTTTTTGGGTATTTCTTGTTTGTACACTCATTGGAGTTTGTCTAAAATTTTGATTTTGGTATCTTGGTTTCCATGCATTTTGTGGTTTAAAGACTTGGTTATTGGTAAGAAATCGATTATTTACATTTCTTGGTTGTAATTGAATTGGTTGACTTGGAAATTGTGAATTTTGTCTATTAAAATTATTAAAATTTTGGTAATTATTATTATTATTATTATGTCTTATTGGATTCCATGGAGGAATAAATCTTTGATTTAAATTATTAAGATTATCATTGTTATATCTAAAACTATTATTATTTCTGGAAAAATTATTTCGACTTTGATTATTGTTAACTGGTTTAAAATTATGTTTGTTTTGAGATTGCAAATAATAGATATTTTCTTCTTGATTAACAAATTGGAGTGCTTCAGCTAAGTCTGCTGGTCTCATAGAACGAATAGTGGTACCTAAAGGATCTTTTAAGCCTGCTAGAAAAGTTTTTAAAGTTAAGCTTTTATATAAATCATTTTTTAAATCTCGGTTATTTACTAACTGTTCATGAATATTTACGTATGAGCATATTATGTTTAACATTTCTAAGCATCTTTCATAAAATTGAGTAGGCGTTTCATTAATATTTTGTTTTAAACTAATTAAATCTCTATTTAAACAAGCCTCGTCTCTTGGATCAGAAAAATTACGAATAAGAACATTTTTTAAACTATCAAAATCATTAATACGGTTGACATTAACAACAAGTTTCGCTCTCCCTGTAAGTTTATTAATTAAGCTATTTAATATAAAGTTATTCAGAAAAACATTTTGATTATTATAAAATGTATCTATAATTGTTTGTGACACTTCTATAAAATGATTCAATTCATTTGCATTTCCATTAAATTCTGGAACGCCTTTTAAAAATTCTGGGCTAAATTGTGCCATTTCGTCTAAATGTAAATTATTTAATAAATCTTGTAAATTATGTTGTAAATTATTGTTATCTATATTACTTTCATACGAGTTAGGAGTTAATGGAAGAGAAGGGATAGAATTTCGTGAACTGTCAGAATCAGTTGACATAAAATAAAACTGATTTTTGAGAAAAATGCAAAAATTTAAATTTGACTTACATTAAAAACACTGTCTTCATTCTTGACTATTTATCCTAAAATGGTGTTGCTGAATTGAGTTGTGGTGAGTTCTGATTTCGAGTTGCCTTCGCAGGTGTTGTTACAGTTGTGTAAAGTTGCTGGATAGGACTATGGGAACTATGCCTTGGAGTACTGTGCCTCTCGATCCTAATTTTGTTTCTTCTCGACTCTGGAAACTATGCCTCTGGTCCTTTGTTTATTTTTGGAACTATGCCTTGGTTCAATAAGTTCTTCAGTAAATACTTCAGTGTATTAGTAATGCTTTTAAACACTTTCTGGGTTCACTACACGCGAAAGTCCACAGATTTTTGGTTTTAATTTTTAAGCACTTTTCACTAATTTTTTCACTGGAACTTATCCGTTACGACTGCGCCATTTACGTTTTTCGACCAAGCGGTTGGTTTTTTAAAAAAACGTTTTTATTTAATTATATATTTTTTATTACACATAAGTACTGAATTACAACAACAATACGCGCGAATACTAATTACAGGCTGGAACTCTATCAGGAACTAACTACAATAGCATGCATTAGATTATATATAAGAGTAAATGCGAATAATGCAAAGATAACATTTAATAGAATAAGCATAATTATCTATCATAAGGAATGCATTGAGAGAGATACGTAACTCTACTCCAAACATTAAACCAAATCTTACATTCTAAGTACAAATGGTGTATTCAGACGTTAAAAAGTAGATAATTTGTTGTTTTTGTTCGTGAAACATCTATCTAATGTGTATTCCAAGGACGGTCGAGTATACGGTAAGAAGGATCGACAGAATCGAAGACTTTAGAGTGAGGGTAGAGATCGCTTACGTCACAAATGCGCGCTGATTTTAAATGTGGTTACTTCATGGTAAACTTTAGGTAAACATGCATAAGCTGTACATTTTCTGACATTCGTTGATTTTCAAAAGAGTTCAATTTGAAGCTTTAAACGAGTGTTGTCCACTCCCAGACCAAGCATGAAGTAAAATTTCGAGTTTAGAAAAGCCCCGTGAAAATTTGTCGAGGGTCGCACAGCGACCCGAGACTAATTTTCTGGGCTTTTCTAAACTCGAAATTGTACTTTATACGCCACGCGTATAAAACACAGATTTTAAGCGAAGTTCGATTATACATAAATTTCACAATATTTGAGTGATTTATACGCGTGGCGCACAAGCCCAAAAAATTTATCTCGGGTCGCTGCGCGACCCTCGACAAATTTTCACGGGGCTTTTCTAAACTCGAAATTTTACTTCATGCTTAGTCTGGGAGTGGAAATCACTTGTTTAAAGCTTTAAAATGAACTTTAAAGAAAACAGGGAATATCTCAATTACTAACTAAATGTCAAAACGGTAACGCGATAATACGAAATATATTAAAATGTTTACAAAATCGCAAATTTCTCAAAAACTGTGGGAAGGATATGGCAATAACCCGGTATCAATAAACAGGAAATTTAATTTCGCATCAGATAAATTGTCACAAGGTAGATGGTTCCATTTAAAAAAATGAAGTTATGCATGTTTGAAGTACTGAAGAATACCGTCGACGAACTCGGTTCAATTTATAAAATGTGACTAATGGCAAAAACCTAAACAAGTACTACATTTCTTCCCGAATCCAAAACCGTAAGTTGCACAACTCTGACTTTTTTCGTTTTGAAGATATTGCTAATGGCGTCGAGCTCTGAAATCGTCAAATTTATCAAAAAAAAAAAATGAAATAGCTCGAAAACGGTTCAACTGAGACCCAAAGTTGTGTGAATAAACTCATGTTTATTTTAAACAAGCAATTCAAAAACGTAACAATATATGGGGTGTTCTATTTAAAATAAGGAAGTTGGTATTTACTTCCAGTATAACCGCAAGGCCGTCATATTTAGCTATAATTTTGGGTTATGTAAAACTTGATTCTGAACCACTTTTGTTTGAAACTTTTTTTCTATTTTCAACGATACGCCCACTATAGACCGATTTCCGCTTAGTGACACCCTGTATATACATCTGTGGAATTGTCATATAAAACGTCAGACATAATAATTAAAATGTATAATCTTGCCAACCTACAATATATTCCATAGCACTCTTGAGGTTTTATTTTATTGAACATACGATAGTATAATAAAAGAATTAAACAGAGAAAATGTTGAAATAAATGAAAATTCTAAAGTTATGCAACTAAAAGAATGCAGCGGCTCGTTTAATTTTATCTTTTGCAATAGGGAAAACCAATAATTCTAAATTTGTCTTTTTTTAGAGTTCATTGTATTTGTAATTAATAAACTTTAAGTTTAATACTTTTTTGTATTTTTTTTTTTTTTTTAATGAGTTGTCGTAGATAAAATAGTAAAATATACTATTTTATCTACGACAACTCGCATATCATGGTTCTGATCTACTTGGAGGTTTATAGCTCTCGCCTTTCGGCTCGAGCTTTAAAACCCTCCTCGTGGATCATACCCTTCATAATATGCTCGTTAAATAATCTACTATAATCCCCCTCCCCCGAAATATTCAAAATATTTATTTTTTATATGTATAAAGAACAACAATATTTCGATTTTCTCGTACGATTAAGATGTCTAAGAAAATTGAAAATTAGCGGATTTCAAAATATTATTATTAATTAAATAATGACAAAATGTTAGCTCGACTAATGTTATCAGTTTTTTTTAAACTTGTGCTGTGGAGTTTTATAAATTTTATAGACTGTGACAGTCAAATTTCATCTTTTCATTTATTTTTAAACGTTACATATGATTTTGGGTTATTTGTGTTCTCTCGGTCGAGATTGCTTCAGTTTTTTTGTTGAAAATGCTGTTTAGATGCGATTGACGCTATTTTTCAATTTTAATTTTGTGCTGATAAAGAAGACGCTGCTTGAAGCGAATTGTGAAGTAATTGTGAGTATTTTGGAACGATTGCCGCATTTCTGCACGTCATGCTCAGCGAATATCACCAGAGAGGCCGCCCAGCATCTAAGGACTCAACTCAAACTCTAATTTGAAGCCGTTAATCTTCATTTAGGTTATTTTGATTGGCAATCTCCGGTGTGACATCTTGTTGTCAAACATCAGGTTTCTGTTAAGAGTTTATCTACCGGCTTCGTTTGAAGAAATTACGGTGCAAACGGAAGAGCGGGCAGGTGACGCGTGCAGTTGTCAATTGGAGCAGAGCAGCCTAGTTAAAATAGGAACTGCCGTGAGACGTGGCCATTTCAACTTATATCAAATGGGTGAATGGTTGAATATTTTTGTTGAATTTTACTAATTAATTTTTCTAAGAAATTGAATCAAATTACTCTAATTTTTATTTTTTGTCTTTTCTATCTGGGTTTAGTAATTTCCTCTTTGGCAATCTCTCGGTGGCAAAATAAAATAAAGGGTGGGCCATTGCAAGGAATCTTTTAAAAAGTTAATAAAACACAAACGGCTAGATGGAATTTCATGATCTTGAATTTATTTTGTAGCCAAAAGTAGCCAGTTATACATGGAATATGACATCAGCCAAATGGCTGCCATGGCTGGCCTTACAATAGTCCATTCTCTCCACCTATTTTTTCAGAACTTTTTCCAACGTCTGCGGTTCTATCTCAGCAATGGCATTTTGGATATTGACTTTAAGATCGTCAATCCTTGCTGGATCGTTGGCATAACAACGTTCTTTAACGGCACCCCAGAGATAAAAGTTCATGGGCGTCAAATCGCAGCTCCTTGCTGGCCAATTTAGATCTCCACGAAGGCTGATTACACGATTTTCGAACTTTGACCGCAATAAGTCGATAGTTTCGTTGCTAGTGTGGCATGTCGCTTCATCTTGCTGGAACCAGATGTTGCCCACATCCAAACCAGCAATTTGCTCCCAAAAAAAGTTTGCTATTATGGACCTATAGTGGTTTCCGTTGACCGTTTCGCCAGATTCAAAGAAAAATGGGCCGATGATGCCGCCGGCCCATAATCCGCACCATACAGTCACTCGTTCGGAATGCATTGGCTGCTCAAAGATCACGTGTGGGTTTTCCGATGCCTAAATCCTGCAGGTTTGCTTGTTTACATAGCCCCCGAGGTAAAAATGCGCTTAATCGGAAAAGATAATTTTTCGCCAAAATTCACCATCGGCTCCAGCTGCTCTAAGGCCCAATTAGCAAAGTTGTATCGAAGTAGATGGTCAACTTTCTTCGACCTCTGTATTATTTGGACCTTATAGGCGAATAAACAGATGTCTTTATGCAAAATACGGCTCAAGGTAGTGCGACTAATGTTCAATTGCTGAGAGCGGTGACGAGACGATGATCTCGGGTTGGCTTGCACACTACGGGCTACAGCAGCAATATTCTTGGGTGTACGAACAGGACGAGCGTATGGAACTTTAGTACGGTCCACCAGCATACTGTAATGGGTCAATAGGGGTCATGTGCAAATATTTTTTTTTGATGAAAATAATTTACAATATTATTTAAAAATCACCCAAGAAAATAATAAAAGCAAAATCAACATTTTGTAACTACGAGAATTACATCGATAACAATTTTTTTTAAATAAGAGAAATAACGACCGCAGCATCGCCTGCCTTAAAATAACAAACAAGTTCGGGCGCGTGAGAAGATGCTGATACGCAAGGAAAATTGGGCTTAAGGTTTAACCAAGCGCAAACACAACGAATTTGCGAAGTCGGGGGAATTACGTGACGTCAGGGATGGGTGGTATTTTATAACCATATAGGTCTGCGCGAGAGCTTCCATCTCCAGGATCGGGTGGGAAACAGAAGTTATAAAAGCTGTGCGGAGCGGAAAACAAGGGAGTCAAGAGAGAGTTCAAGAGTAAGAGACAGTTCGGAAGAAGAACATCACGAAAAGCACCACAAGTTCCAAATCACAGAGGGAAATAAGAATAACACAACAAAAATCAAAATTATACAACAAATATAAAAACTATACAACAAAAAAAATACAAAAACAATTGACAGGTGTGGTCGTCCCGAGTTAGTACTGCAGAGTTATGTTCCCGCTAGTTAATAGCACAAAAGCAGTTGACGGGTGTGGTCGAGCTGTGCGTGGAAAACGGAGGAGTGTTCCCGCTAGTTAATTGCCTGAAAACAATTAACGGTTGTGGTCGTCCCGAGTTAGTACTGCAGAGTTATGTTCTCGCTAGTTAAAAGCACAAAAACAATTGACGGGTGTGGTCGAGCTGTGCGTGGAAAACGGAGGAGTGTTCCCGCTAGTTAATTGCCTGAAAACAATTAACGGCTGTGGTCGTCCCGAGTTAGTACTGCAGAGTTATGTTCCCGCTAGTTAATAGCACAAAAACAATTTACGGGTGTGGTCGAGCTGTGCGTGGAAAACGGAGGAGTGTTCCCGTTAGTTAAATGCCTGAAAACAATTAACGGGTGTGGTCGTCCCGAGTTAGTACTGCAGAGTTATGATCTCGCTAGTTAATAGCACAAAAACAATTGACGGGTGTGGTCGAGCTGTGCGTGGAAAACGGAGGAGTGTTCCTGCTAGTTAATTGCTGATCACAATTAACGGATGTGGTCGTCCCGAGTTAGTACTGCAGAGTTATGTTCCCGCTAATTAATGACACAAAACAATCAACGGATGACGTCGGGATCTGCTTGCTAATCAGAGGAGTGTTCCCGCTAGTTGGTTGTCTGGTAAGCTCCGAGATGGTTTTTGTGGGTTTCCTATCTCGTAATGCAAATGCAGGGGTTATTTAATTTTGCTTCCACAGTAGAGTCATATACTTTTTGAGTTCAACTAAAATGCACATGGCTTCTAAGTACAAACGAAAATAAAGTATTTCGAGAATATAAATAATTTAAGAAACACAAATTAATTAGAAATGTCATAATTGAGGTCAATAAACTTTGCATCCGTTAAACTCACATCCTGTTTTATTTATTGTCCACACATACTCCTGGTCATTAAAAGGGAAGAAAGACACAATATTTCCGATAATGCATATTGACACAAACAACGAATCTGTTAAATAAATAAAAAGGGTTACTACATACACAACACAACGTAAATTAAATACAAATTATAAATTTGTATAATACCTAGGGTCGAATCATTACATTGGTGCCGTGACCAGGATGTTTGTGATGACAATAAATATGTATTACATAATTTTTAAGTGCTGTGTCCACTTGTGGACAAGAATACTTCAGGTAAAAGTGTTTAAAAAAGGGCGGAAGCAAAGTTTTAAAAGGTACAGACGTAATTAATATTTAATAAACAACAAAAAAAAATCATAATAGCGATTTCAAGTTCATACGTGTTAGTATTTCAAGTTCAAACGCTGACCTATATTCAGAAGATAGGCGCGTAAACAAAAAGAGCTAGAATAAGTATAAAGAAGCACAAACAGAAATTCCATATGCGAATAAGAACAAACGCAAGTAATTCAAAAATCAAAACAAACGTGTTGGTATTTCAAGTTCAATCATTGACCCACTTTTAAAGATAAACACACTCTAGAAAAGGAAGAATATGCAAAAAACGACGATTGGGAAAGGTTTTTTTTTAATGCACAAAATGCGCACTATAAGGTCACGTAATAGAGAAAGGAAAACATTCGAAATTCAGGAATACTAGTAAAATGCACAGAAACAATAAATATCAAAGTTACACATAAATAATAATTAAAAGAAAATATAAATAAAAAAATATCTATTAGGAATGCAATAAAGCATTTTTAAGAGCGATTAATGACCTATTTATAAGAAAAATAAACATGCGTATCCAGAAATCGTAAGCATAAAATAAATGTTACAAACGTGTAGCGTTCAAGAGCGCGCAAAGGAAATAGTAATCAAAACATACAAAGAATTATTTCAAGAAGAGGTAATAATAAATAACAAAAAAAAGGGGGGGCGCTTAGAGTAGACCCATAAGCTAGCAGAAAATACAATTTTAAATTATTAGCTTAAGATAAACGAAAAGAAAAATCTAACTTGTGATTTTAAAATAAAACAAACAAAAAAATACGAATTGCAATAACAGCTAAAAATCGAAGCAGGTTTTATTATAAGAAAAACAAACAAACAGACGAATCAAGGGTACCTAGGTCAAATAAGAAAGTGACTCAAGTTCATAAAATATTTCAATTATGTTACGAGATGCAGTTTAAGTTAATATGAAACCTAAGAATAAAACAAAAAAAAGCACACACACACACCAAATGACATTAAAGCCACATCAACATAAAATAAAACTAATCCAACAAGGAACAACAAAAAAATAAATTAAAAAAATATATATAGACTTAAATCAGAAATACAATTCAGAGGCGATGATAAATGGTACAACAAAATAAAATATCTTATGCATTACTGAATTAAAGGTGTGGGCCTTTAACAAAAACAAAAATTAATTGAGTTTCAATTTTTATTGCATGTAGCAGGTGCTTTGTTTGAGTATGATTACAGCAACCACGATGACCAGGCGAAATCAATCATTAAATGGAGAACAGAAAGATGTTTGAAGCGGGGGCGAAAAGTTTAAAAAAAAAATATGAAAGCAACAAAGCATTGGCAACACCGAAACCGGCGCAAAGAAGCAGCTAAGTCATAAATGGGCGAAGAGAAGGCCGGATAATCAAGAGTATCGAGATGGGATAAATCAACCTATGGGGAAGATTTACAAAAATGCAAGAGGTTCCAAATGTTATCCAAAATCGAAGGCGAAAAAAAAAAGATTTATTCCACAACATCTGTCCGTCAAGAAGAATGAAGTCAAGAACGGACAAATTGATTACATTTCCGAATTTGAGCAACAAGAAGGCCGTGGACGTAACGACAAAGTTACAACAGAGGCCGGGAAGGCCGAGAGACTCACAACAACGGCAGGAAAACCACCAAGTACTAGACTCTTTCGAACGGACTTTTTAACTACGAGCGTATCAAAACTGGGAGCGATAGGTCATCTAAATGAATTTTTGGATAAAAAAAAAAAAAACAGCTGCTACTTTAGCTGCCAGTAACACCATCACGACATCTCAACGGCATCCATAACAAACGTAATTCACAAGAAAGCTCGAATTCAGCAGAAACAACGCAACAAAATTTAACATCAATCGAAACATGTTTTAGAATTGATTACATATCCGAATTTAAGCAACAAGCAGAACGACAAAATTGGGAGCGTTACAACAGAGGCCGGGTAGGCCGAGAGACTCACACAACAACGGCAGGAAAACCACCAAATACGCCACTCTTTCAAACGGACTTTTTAACTACGAGCGTATCAAAACTGGGGGCGATAGGTCATCTAAATGAAGTTTTGGATCCAGAAAAAAAATACTGCTACTTTAGCTGCCAGTGACACCATCACGACATCTCACCGGCATCCATAACAAAAGCAATTCACAAGAAAGCTTCAATTCAGCAGAACCAACGCAACAAAATTTAACATCAATCGAAACATGTTTTAGAATTGATTACATATCCGAATTTCAGCACCAAGAAGTCCGGAAGCGTCACAACAACGACATAAAAACCACTAAGTACGCCACTCCTTTGAACCGACTTTTTGACTACAAGCATATCAAATTGGGGGGCGATGCGTTATCTTAATGAAGTCTTAATAAAAAAAAAAAAAAAACTCTGACGCTTCAAATTTAAGTGACTCCGCCAAGACATCCCAACAGCAACGTATTCATAACAAAAACAATGCACAAGAGAGCTCTAACTCAACAGAAACAACGCAACAGAATTTAAATTTTAATCAACCGTAATATGTTTTGGAATTTGTTACGGATTCAAAGTTGAGCATCAAGAAAGTTTGGAGCGTTACAACAGAGGCCGGGAAGGCTTCGAGCGTCACAACAACGGCGTGAAAACCGCCAAGTACTTCACTCCTACAAACGGGCTTTCCGACTAAGTATCAAAATTGGGGGGCAATGGGTCATCCAAATGAAGTTTTGGATCCAGAAACATCGTCAACATCGTCATCCAAATAAAGTCTTAAAAAAAAAACACTGCCGCTTCAGCTCCAACTGACTCCACCACGACATCTCAACAGGCATATCAAAATGAGGGGGTGATGGGTCATCTAAATGAAGTTTTGCATCCGTTAAACTTATAAAAAAAAAACCACTACCGCTTCAGCTCCAAGTAACTCCACCACGTCATCTCAAAAACAACGAATTCATAACGAAAACAATCCACAAAAAAGCTCCAACTCAACAGAAACAACGCAACAAAATTTTAAATTAAATCAATCAAAATATGTTCTAGAATTTGTTACAGATTCGAATTTGAGCATCAAGGAGGCCGGGGGCGTAACAACAAAGTTGGGAGCGTCACGACAGAGGCATGAAAACCACCAAGTGCCACTCTCGGCCGGACGAACAATTCAATCGACATCAATAATCAGGGATGAGGGTTTGCCGCATTTCAACAACACCAGTCCAAGCTGCTACCAAATCTTCGTCTTCAGAGGCATGAAAACCACCAGGTGCCACTCTCGGCCGGACGGACAATTCAATCGACATCAATAATCAGGGATGCTGGTTTGCTGCATTTCAACAACACCAGTCCTTTATCAGGAGCCCACAAGGAAGTCAAGGTCACCAAGGTCTTGATACTTCAAGCTGCTACCGAATCTACGTTTTCATGCTATCGACAAGGCACAAAAAAGGGGAGTATCTGATAAAATTATAACCATTTAAATACCCGTAATTTACACTTCTTCTATAGTCAAAAAAAAAATAAACAACAACATCAGGAACAGCTTTTCAGGCAAAGTATCGGCATTCTACATTAATGTGGCTACTCAGATTTGTTTCTCAATTTCAGACTCGAACCAGGTAATTGGGGCTGCAGCGTTGAGAATAATGAACACTACGAACGAGGGAAAGTCAACACTTACTAGAAGAGGATTCGTGACATGACGCAACAAAAAATAAAAAAGGGGAATTTTAAAAATCTTAACATTGTAAAAGTTTATATTTTTAAAAGGGGGCGAATGTAATGGGTCAATAGGGGTCATGTGCAAATAATTTTTTTTGATGAAAATAATTTACAATATTAATTTAAAAATCATCCAAGAAAATAATAAAAGCAAAATCAACATTTTGTAAACACGAGAATTACATCGTAAACAATTTTTGTAAATAAGAGAAATAACGACCGCAGCATCGCCTGCCTAAAAATAACAAACAAGTTCGGGCGCGTGAGAAGATGCTGATACGCAAGGAAAATTGGGCTCAAGGTTTAACCAAGCGCAAACACAACGAATTTGTGAAGTCGGGGGAATTACGTGACGTCAGGGATGGGTGGTATTTTATAACCATATATGGTCTGCGCGAAAGCTTCCATCTCCAGGATCGGGTGGGAAACAGAAGTTATAAAAGCTGTGCGGAGCGGAAAACAAGGGAGTCAAGAGAGAGTTCAAGAGAGAAGAGACAGTTCGGAAGAAGAACATCACGAAAAGCACCACAAGTTCCAAATCACAGAGGGAAATAAGAATAACACAACAAAAATCAAAACTATACAGCAAATATAAAAACTATACAACAAAAAAAAAATACAAAAACAATTGACGGGCGTGGTCGAGCTGTGCGTGGAAAACGGAGAAGTGTTCCCACTAGTTAATTCCCTGAAAACAATTAACAGGTGTGGTCGTCCCGAGTTAGTACTGCAGAGTTATGTTCCCGCTAGTTAATAGCACAAAAGCAGTTGACGGGTGTGGTCGAGCTGTGCGTGGAAAACGGAGGAGTGTTCCCGCTAGTTAATTGCCTGAAAACAATTAACGGCTGTGGTCGTCCCGAGTTAGTACTGCAGAATTATGTTCCCGCTAGGTAAAAGCACAAAAACAATTGACGGGTGTGGTCGAGCTGTGCGTGGAAAACGAAGGAGTGGTCCCGCTAGTTAATTGCCTAAAAACAATTAACGGGTGTGGTCGTCCCGAGTTAGTACTGCAGAGTTATGTTCCCGCTAGTTAATAGCACAAAAACAATTGACGGGTGTGGTCGAGCTGTGCGTGGAAAACGGAGGAGTGTTCCCGCTAGTTAATAGCTGATCACAATTAACGGGTGTGGTCGTCCCGAGTTAGTACTGCAGAGTTATGTTCCCGCTAGTTAATGACACAAAACAATCACCGGATGACGTCGGGATCTGCTTGCTAATCAGAGGAGTGTTCCCGCTAGTTGGTTGTTTGGTAAGCTCCGAGGTGGTTTTTGTGGGTTTCCCATCTCGTAATGCAAATGCAGGGGTTATTTAATTTTGCTCCCACAGTAGAGTCATATACTTTTTGAGTTTAACTAAAACGCACATGCCTTCTAAGTACAAACGAAAATAAAGTATTTGGAGAATATAAATAATTTAAGAAACACAAATTAATTAGAAATGTCATAATTGAGGTCAATAAACTTTGCATCCGTTAAACTCACATCCTGTTTTATTTATTGTCCACACATACTCCTGGTCATTAAAAGGGAAGAAAGACACAGTATTTCCGATAATGCATATTAACACAAACAACGAATCTGTTAAATAAATACAAAGGGTTACTACATACACAACACAACGTAAATAAAATACAAATTATAAATTTGTATAATACCTAGGGTCGAATCATTACAATACCAGTTTCACGAACTTTGTACACAAATTATTTCTTCAGAACATTTGGATTTGGTGCATATTCGCGACCGAACTTTGTACGCGATTTTCGCACTGATTCTGCAATACACGAATTACATTCAAAGTAAATTTTTAACAAATTTCCATCGTTCATCAAGCGTATAGCGTGCCATTTCGTTAACCAAGTGTTGTATACTGAAGAACTGTCATACATTAGATGTAAAATATTATGAAAGTAAAAATAAAGTGGTAGTTCAAAAAGATTCCAAGAGATGGCCCACCCTTTATAAAAAAAACGCGACTTTACAAAAGAAAACTGAGGTGCAGCTATTGAGACATTGTAAGTGTTAATTTTGGACTTCAAAGCAATTTAGATTGGCCAGGCCTGGTCTAATAGAACAGCAGGCCTAGGGCCTCTCCAAAATGTCTAAACCAGCAAATTTTGAAGAGAGACACCCTCTACAAGCACGGTGTATAATGGTGCAATTTATGGTGTGTTGATGTTACAATTTATGACCTTATCTGTTAGAATAGCAGGTAGTTTCCCTTTTTAAAGCGTTTTAAACGGTCGTTCATGTTTATTTGATGACTCCAATAATTTAACTCATTAACTAATATGTTATGCAATGGTATTATTTGGTTACGTTTTAATCAAATCGATTAAATAAAGCACGCTAATCTAGCAATAAAATAAGGTTATGATTAGCTTCTAAAACGTGTTTAAAACATGTTTAAAACACGTTTAAAACGTTTTTAAAACAGAATATACAGGGCATTTTTCTTTTGAGTATACATATCCCGATAATTATAGCGTGTTTTTAAGTTGCGGGAAATCGTTGTTTTAATGGGGTTCATTTGAGGTTTTAAGCGAGTGTTTTCCACTCCTAGACTAAGCATGAAGTAAAATTTCGAGTTTAGAAAAGCCAAAGAATTTGGATTGGCCGCGTAGCGAAGCGGAGCGGCCAATCCAAATTAGGCTTTTCTAAACTCGGAATTTTACTTCATGTGCCACGCTTAAAAAAACTGATTTATAGTTAAGTTCAAAAAACACACACAACAACAATTATAGGCAACCTAATATACGTTAGAGTTATTGGATTGCCTATAATCACTGTTTAAAACAATTTTTTAGCGCAGAATTTGACTCACGTCTTATCCACATCTACATATTAGATTGCTAAAGGCGTATATTTTAAACTTTAGGATATTTCAGTGTTTTATAGGCGTGGCGCATGAAGTAAAATTTCGAGTTTAGAAAAGCCTAATTTGGATTGGCCGCTCCGCTTCGCTACGCGGCCAATCCAAATTCTTAGGCTTTTCTAAACTCGAAATTTTAATTCATGCTTAGTCTGGGAGTGGAAAACCCTCATTTTAAGATTCAAATTGAAATCTTGAATAAAAAAAACAACGAATGTCGAAAAATGTACAGTGTATGCATATTAGATATGGGTCGTTCGTGAATGATTCGTATAAAAAAAGATTCTGTACGGTGATTTGAATGAACTGATTCCGTATTTCAAGAATAATTGATTCCTTAATGATTCATTCACTCGAGACGACCGACCGAACGATTTTGGTCGAGCGGAATCGTATTCCCGATTCGGATTTATACGTGCGGTCTGAACCTGCCAGAATCGGATGACTAATTCGTTCGCTCGTATCCGCGCGTAACCTTAATTCCGCTTTGTACATTTGATCTAAATCTGAATCCGCCCGAATCGGATGACTAATGCGTTCGCTCAAATCCGCGCACAACTTTAATTCCGCTTTGTACATGGGATCTGAATCTGAATCCGCCCGAATCGGATGACTAATGCGTTTGCTCGAATCCGCGCACAACTTCAACTCCGCTTTGTACATACGATCTGAATCTGAATCCGCCCGAATCGGATGATTAATGCGTTTGCTCGAATCTGCGCACAACTTCAACTCCGCCTGAAACGATTCTTCACGACTTGCAGAATCGAACCCGCTGTGCCAGTCTTTATTGATATTTTGTACGACTCGACGCGTAATTTTATCAGCTAATGTTTGTCCTCTACTTATGAGACAAATCACAGACTATTTGCAAGATGAATTTAAGCCACCGAAGTATTATTTGGAACAGCTTTACTACTGAAAAGGCAAAATTATTTGATAATTTAAAAATAAATATAATAAAACATTTTTAATTATAGTTAAATTTGTATATATTCGCTCAATTTTTTATAGACACATATCTTTCTAATAAACCTATCGTCTTTGCTTAAATCATGCAAGTCAATTCCCTTAAAACGGTATTCGCTCGTTTAACTGATGTTATTGCGTCGGTCGTCTATCTCGGCACCGTTCGGTATGGAACGAACATATATTATTATTATTATCATTATTATTATTACTATTAGTATTGTTATTAAATTTTGAAACAGGTGTCTATCGTCACCATAGAGGGAGATTATTATTATCATTATTATAATTATTATAAGTGATTCGTTTACGAACGATTCATAAAGAACGAATCACTTTTAAGAAATGATTCGGTTGATACGAATCACTTAACAGATTTGAACTTCCCATATCTAATGCATATGTATACCTGAAAGAAAAAATCCCTGTATTTAAAAACCACATTTATGCACACACAGTTTTATTGTATTAAAATGTTATGTTTGCTAATGTAATTTGAAATGTGTTTAACAATCTAGCTAAAATTTAGAAACAAACAAAAAATTTTGATGAAGTAATATAAAATATAATTTAGCAAATATTTATTTTTAGCAGTTAAGATAATAAAAAAACGGTTTTAAACAAATTTAACGTGTAAAACATGTTTTACAAAAATTTAAGATCTAAAACATTTTTAAAACAAAACCGTTTAAAACACGACGGCTGTTTTTAAACATGTTAAAACACTGTTTTAAAACAAAGTGTTTCAAACATAACAATCCTGGTTATGATTGTTTATCTAACGAGTGTTTCCAATCCCAGATTAAGCATAAAGTAAAATTTTGAGTTTAGAAAAGCCTGAACATTTGGCTCGGGCGTAGCGCAGCAGAGCGACTGAGACAAATTAGACTTTTCTAAACTCGAAATTTTACTTTTTGCGCGACGCAAATAAAACGCTGATTTAATGTGAAATTGTCTATAACCAACCAATTAGCAAGTGAAATACGTTTAGTACGCCAGTCATCAATTCTTTAAATGACGGAAAAAGTGCTATAATGAATATATAATCATTTTTTGTACTTGTTTTTGTATAACTTTAGAAAAATAAATTAATGAAACAACATTTTTATTTATTTATTTATTTACAGAAAACTCCTTTTAACAAAGCAGATAACATGTATGTACACTATTAAACTAAGAACATAATATTAAGCATAATATAATATATAAGTATGTGGTGTAGGTTGAATAAATAAAAGACAACAGAAATAAATGTACATATTGTACATATGTATATATATATAAAATCGTCCCAAATCCAAATGGTGTACCAAACAATAGTAACAATACTAATGATACTAATGAACGGCCAATCTCAGATAGCAAATGAATCATGTTTAAAAAACAGAAAAAACGAGATAAAAAGCAACCTTTTCAAGACTAACACAAAAAATATAAATAGTTATAAACAAAGATATTGGACTAGTTTGTATCACAGATATTTTATTGGTACCACAAATTAATGATGTGCAATAGCAACTCGCATGGAACATCTGACAAAAAACACTAAAATTACTCCAGGAGCCTTTCAAGTGCTAAATCTGCTACTGCCTGTATACAGTATTGACATCACATTTATTTTTAATTCAGTTTTTATTTTAAAAAAGATTTCTCCTTAATCTATTTTGAGTCTATATTTTTCATGAGAGATGTCTTCACTGTTCTGATAAAGTGACGTCAGAATTTGTAAAGTTTTGAAATAGTGTAATATAGCTGTAGGCGCCGACAGCAAGAGTGCAAAATGCCACGCATGCTGCCGGCTGGAAGAGTCGCGTCGCCGGCCACAACTCCAATCAGTTCAACCTGTTCTTCCTACAGACGTCGACGTCGCGGCGCTCCTCGGCCACTCGAATTCCCGAGTTATTCGTTGTATACGCGTTGTTTTTCTATACGTGTAAAATCTATTTATTATTATTATTCATTATTCACTGTACCTTGTCAGTGAATCGTACAAACAAGTGTTTATGTATTAAATTTTCAGTGTTTTAATACTTTATTAAACAATTGTTTTTTTCTTATGTTTTTGTTTTATTTATAAAATAGTGCTTAACCATACAAATATCTATTGAGATGCAATATAAATCCGATGAAGACAATTATTTTGAAGGTATTTAAACAGAAGTTTTAGTTTGGATAATGTGGTCACTTATAACCAGGGTTTCGAACCGTTATTTTTTGCGTTCCGGTTCAATTAATAACATATACAGAGAGTTTTATGTAACACCGAACATGCTTAAAACAAGAATTTTTCTTTTAGGTATACATAAACATACGTTGTACATTTGCTAATGCTCGATTTATTAAAAGAATTTAATTTGAAGTTTAAACAAGTGTTCTACACTCCCAGGCTAAGCATGAAGTAAAATTTCGAGTTTAGAAAAGCTTGAAAATTTGGATGGTCGCGTAGCGCGAAGCGCGGAGCTGTAACGTGACTTTCTGATTTCAACCAATTTTACTTTATGGTTGACAGATCGTTACTAGTTCTTTGATTTTGTTTCCTTGGGTTGGTTGTGAAAGGCTTTGAATCCGATCAGTGAAACTCGGTGTTTTCGCGATTGCAACTTAACACTTTATTTTTAAACTACATTAATTTTTACAAGTTTAGGTTGTAGACTAGAAGTCGCGGTATAGAAATATAATATGTTAAGATTTTCGTTAGTGTTCGTTTTCGAAGAGCTGATTAATGTCTGCCTTTAAGAAGTGAGGTTGCTCTCCTCGACACCGACACAACCCCACTACTTTCAATGATAACGATAATATTAAAATCTAATTAGCAGCACGCATAACGTTGGGGAGCCAAAGTTTAGAAAGTAGAAGACAATAATATTTACTTTATTATGATGAGATTGGAATTGGGCCTTAATGGTATTTACTAGTTATGAAAGAGAAACGTGAGAAATATTTAAGTTAGAACTAATGAGCTATTTGCTGTTCCCAATGTTATCTATGCGACGAAATAATCTATTATCTAATGTGTTTATAAAGAGTAAGAGAATGAAATATAAGTAAGAGTAATAATAATAATAATAGTGATTATTATTATTATTATGAAATGTATTGGGGTACATTACACTCCCCCCCTTAAAGAAAAAAAAAATGGTGTAAGAATTAAGGTATTATCTTTTTTTTTTTTTAAAGAAGAAATTATTCTAAAACAGTTTATTGTTCCGATGCTGCATGTTCGTTGCGAAAATGTTCTAAATCGCGCACAATTCACTATCACAAAACATATAAATATAAATTGGTAAACACGAGTTCATAATGTATATCGAACAAACTTAATATAAGGGAATTATCATTAACTAATTACTTAACTAAGGTTTATTAATAAAATTGGTAAAAATATAATCTAATTATTTTCTCTATAACGTGCTATCAGTCTCTGGCTACGTCGGGGTTCTGCGTTAACTTCCATCTGAATTTGATTAGCAATTTCCAGTATATTAGCTTGAATATCATTACCGTTTTCCAATCTATTCATTTGGATTGGTGGTGTACGAGTACGTCGTCTATTAACTCGATTTCTCATTGCGAAGTGTATTTTTTTGAAAAGTTTATATGAAATGAGAGATAATATTATTAAAGAAATTCCATAAGCGAGGTATGAGGGTGAAATATTAAGAAATTCATTTTTTGAAATTTTCTTAGATAATTGTACTATATCATCTAACTTGTGACTAGCAGTAATTAGATTTGTTGAATCTACATGCGTTACGGGGATGGGTATGAGGTGAGTTATATTCAATTTGCTTATTTTATCACAACAGGGTTCGTTGAGTATATTGAATGAAGGTATTACAAAAGATAGCATGCTTTCATAATTATTACTAGACGAACTTAAGGTAATAGTGCCTGTATACACTTTGCAATTTGGAGATAGAGTGAGTACTCCTGTATTTTTTTAAAGGGATATCAATTGCTGGTGAACCTCTACATGTAAGAGTTACTGATTGTTCTCTGGAAAAAATATAAATCCACGAATTTTTTTGTTCGAGCTTAGTCCAGTATTGTGTTGACAATTTTATTACTCTAGTATCGCAAAGTTGTGAAATATTAGAATATAATAAAATGTTAGACTCACAGTTTGGTTGTAATGGGTTTTGTTTCAGTGGTTGATTTTTGAAACAGATATATTTCTCAGGTAGCTTATGGCAATTATTTAAATCATTAAACGTGATATAAGTGAATTTGTTCAGTGACATCGCTATGTAATTTGAGGAGGGCTGAATAAATACAAACGTTGAATTATCGTGAGAAGTCGGTAGAGGCGAAATTTTATAAAACGTATATGATGCTTGGGAGATTAATGGATTGGATATTATAAAAATTATTCTATTATCTTTATAGAAAACAGTTAGTGAGGCCACTTGCAATAGGTGGACTGCATTTTCCCTAGTCAAAGGAAGGGCATAAGAAGTTGATATCGGTAAATGCTGTAAAGTTGATGAGAGTTCTGTAATAAATTGTTCAGGGCTCAATATAAATGGGTGAAGAATGTTAGATTTTGCGAAAAGGATAGCGTTTATTAGTGTGGAATATTGTTGGTTGAGTTCGTTAGTCATTAATGTTAATAGAGTCACGTGATCTTCTATTTCGTACTTCATTTGTAAATGGTGAAGTTTTTCTGAGTTGTTGGAAGTGACGTTCTCAAGTAATTCAAAATTTTTGTTGATACGAATTTCGTTGTGATTTAAATTTGAAATTGTGTCATTAAAATTAGTGATTGTTGATTTGACGATCTTTGCTTGGTCCTGTATAAGGTCAACTAGAGCATTATCTTTGTTGTTAATGTTATTTATCAAAGTGTCGTATCGCTCAGCATCATCTTGATCTAACGTTCCAAATATAGTTTTGAAAACTGATCCACCGATATTTAACCATGCACGTTTTTGAATATTACCTATTATTTGCCGCATATACTTATCTTTAGAATATATTGGAGGAATTAATTGTTTTAATACGACTAATGTACGATTACAACTAGGATAAGTAGAGAAAACTTTACTGTTTTGACAATAATTTTCTGTCTTATGCAGATAATTATCGATAGTGTTCAACTTTTCTGCAAAATCCGATATATCTAGATAGGTAATTATTTTCCAATGGTCTTCATACAGGCTGACGGTAGGCATTGGCTCGAAATAAAGTCCCGCAGCGCTCTCGATTGGTTTGGTTTTATAGTCAGCTGATAAAACGCTGGCTAGTGAGATGACGAGGCTGGAACAAATGCGCGTTTTAGTCTATTTGTATGTACTATGTGTTCTTTATTTCCGATTTTAATTGTATAATTTACTTTAGAGTTTACTTTGACTATTTCGTAAGGTCCGTTATATCTAGGAGCGAGTTTCTTAGATGTGCTAGGTTTTGTGTGATTATTTTCCAAATAAACTAGATCACCAATTTGAAAATTTACATGTTTTGAGGATTTATCATAGTAGCATTTGTTGGTAATTTTTGATTGTTTAATATGCTTCCTGGCAATTTCGTGTGATTTTTGAAATCTAAGTTTTAGTTCGTCGATATAATCGTCGTAAGTATATTTAAATTCAGGGTGTCTTGTTATACTTGATGGAGTCTCTGGTTTATAACCGAATATTAGCTCAAATGGTGTAAATTTGGTAGTTGAGTGTACATTTGTGTTGTACGAGAACATGGCAAAGTCTAAAAAGTTTTCCCAGTCCGATTGATCTTTAATATAATGTTTTAAATAATCCGCCAGAGTGAGATGGCTTCTTTCTAGAGCACCATTAGTTTGGGGGTGATATGCTGTCGATGTAAAATGTTTTATTTGAAATAATTTAGAGACTTGTCGCATCAAATTAGACGTGAATTCTGGCCCATTGTCAGTTAATATACTTTTTGGGATTCCAAATTTGCAAATAAAATTTTTGACAAGTACTTGAGCGACTGTGGAAGCTTCGTGATTGGGTATGGCAAAAGCTAGTGAAAATTTGCTTAAATCGTCCTGGAGAGTCAAAATGAATCGATTTCCTTGTTCTGAGATTGGCAGTGGACCTACAATGTCCAAAAATATTTTTTCCAATGGTCTACGAGAGGTTGTAGTCAACTCCATAGGAGCTCGATTTTTCCTACGTACTAGTTTTTTTGTTTGGCAAGATTTGCATTGTTGTATATATTTTTTGATATCTATCTTCATAGTCTTCCAATAAAAATGTTGTTTTATTTTCCGGTATGTTTTATGAAACCCTACATGACCGGACCCGGGGAGGTCATGATTTTCCTTTAAAATAGTAGGTATATCATCAGGAAGAGGCGTGATTATCATATCGAGATATATATGGATAGTTATATTAGTGGATTTAAATATGTATCTTAAAATTGATCGAATTTTATGCCATTCTAATTTATCATAAACTGATTTAATTTTAGTTATACTGATTTCAGTTATATTATTTTCCATCAAGTAATTTTTTAACAAGGTAAATATGTTGTAAATATCTTCATACGTAGTTTGTTCCCAATAGTGCTCTTTGTAAATAAGATATATCATGTGATTATTATTTTCTTTAAATGTATGAATACTGGGTACCGATAATTCTTTTAACCGCAACTGGCTTAAGTGGTAAAAACTATTTTTGATTTCTTTTGATAAATTATTCGTTTCTTCCAAATCTGCTGGGATTAGGGTAGTTTTACTATTACGTGATGAGCTGATGCTAGTTTCGTGTTCCTCTATATTGTTAGCTGCGATAATTGTTGTTTCCAGTTTTTTCAAAAAGTCTTTATATGATTGTTGTTCTAAATTGCTTTGATCAGAATTTGTTTGTGATTCGGGTGACTCTGATTCGTTGAGTTCGGATATGACGTTTTTAATGAGGGGCTCAAAATGATCATTGTGATGTCGCAAATGAATTTTATTGTGATTGCTTCCAAAAACGAAAAATTGGCAATTACTGGTGTGAACGCATATAGTAATATTAAGAGTTAATGCTGCGATCTTGATTACATCGTCGCATGCCCATGCATTAGGAGTTGTAAGACATCGTTTTGCTTCGTTTGAAGAGAGACAATTCTCTAAATGTTTGGAATTTACGAGTGTGGTTTTAAGCATTTCTACGTCACCAAGGTCGGGCAACAATGTGATTAGAGAATGATAAAAACAGTTCCCATCGGCTGGTACCACTTGGGTAACCAACTTTAGATCAGGTTCAATACAAACTGAAGAAACATTATAATTGCTTATGTGAGATAAATCAGGCATAGAGAGTGAGGTATGTTTAAAAGTATTATTTGTTTGTGAAATCGGGGAGATTGAAGAGTTCTGTACATTTGATAAGGTATATACATGGTTACTTTCAGAAATTTTTAAATTTTCAGTTGAATTATCGAGAGATGTATTGTTATTGGGAATAAATATTGTTATTTCGAATTTACTTTGAAATATGTAACTGATCATTTCTCGAACAACTTCAAAATTTAGCTTGTCTAATCCGCAACCTAGTTTAGGCATGGCTAGTTTAAATATGTTATTGTTTTCACAGAATATTTTCAAACTAACTAGACATTTAAACAAATCGCAATAGCTGGGTTTATCGTAGTAATTCGTTTTAGTTATTAGATAAAACAAAAACCGTTTACCAATATTTAAAAACGCAAAGGAATGTAACTTGGCGTTCTGAGCTTTAAGATCATCGACTTTTCCGAATCTCTCTTTGAATTCCAAAGCTATACCCTGTCCCATATTAAGATCTTGACTAACGCAGTGACATAAAGAAAACTCATCGTCAGCGCTAAACAAATTGCCATGGGAAACAGTAATATTATTGTTCACTATTTCGTTTTCCTCTTTAAATTTCAAGAAATCTTGGTAATTGTTATGAGTCTTTATTCTACTTAAAGCGTCTGCGTTCTTGTTAATTCTTCCGGGTTTATATTCCACATAATACTCGTATTCCTCTAACGTTAGTCTCCAACGTAACAAACGCGAACTAGGGTCTTTGACATTGCTTAGATACCTTAATGCAATATGGTCTGTGATTATTTTGAACTTCCGTCCAAATAAATATGGCCTAAAGAATTTAACACCTGAGACAATTGCGAGGAGTTCTTTTGACGATACGTCATAATTTTGTTCCGCTTTATTGAGGGTTCTGCTATAATAAGCAACTGGGAGATTTCTTTCTTTGGGTCCCTGTGATAAAACAGCTCCCACTGCGTAGTTTGATGCGTCTGTTGTTAAAACAAATTCTTCTTCAAAATTAGGAAATTGTAAAACCGGTTTACTGCACAGAGACATTTTTAAAGTTTCAAATGCATCTTGTTGAAGACTCGTCCATAAAAATTTTGTGTTCTTTTTAAGCAATTTTGTCAGAGGTTGTGAGAGTTTACTGAAGTTAGGGACGAATCTTCTATAATAACCGGCGAGTCCTAAGAACGATTTTATTTCTTTCGGATTTCGGGGAACTGAAAAATTTTCAACACAAGATGTTTTCTTAGGGTCTGGCTGGACTCCATTTTCAGTAATTAAGTGGCCCAGGTAAACGACTTCGTGTCTGAGAAATTGACACTTTTTAGGTTCAATTCTTAGATTGAATTTATCGAGCCTATGGAAAACTTGTCGTAGTTTTTTCATGTGGTTTTGTAAACTATCGGAAAATATTACAATATCGTCCAGATAGACGAAACATCTATGATTGTTTTGCAATCCAGATAATGCTACGTTCATTAGCCTCTGAAAAGTAGCGGGGGCGTTTTTTAAACCGAACGGCATTCGGTTGAATTCAAAGTGCCCTCTTGGAACACTGAAGGCCGTCTTAGGGGAATCATTCGGGTGCATTTTAATTTGGTGGAATCCCGAAGTAAGGTCGAGGGTAGTGAAGTATTTAGCACTTCCTAATTCATCTAAAATTTCCTCGATGTTCGGTAACGGATATGCGTCTCCGATGGTCACCTCGTTTAGCTTCCGATAATCTATTACCAGGCGCCATTTTTTATTGCCTTCTGGGTCGGTTTTCTTCGGGACAACCCACACAGGTGAATTCCAAGGGCTTTGAGATTGTTTTATTATATTTTGTTTAAGCATTGAATCGATTTGTTCATCGACAACTGGTTTTAAAGCATGCGGATATCTATAAGATTTCGCGTTTATTGGAATATTCGTACTCGTTCTAATTTCGTGATGGATTACATCAGTTGTTGATAATGAATCATTTTCTAGGAAAAATATGTGATTGTATTCGAGACATAGATCTTTCAACATTTCATACTCTTCAGAATTAAGGTGTTCAGTTTGTAGAGTCGCTAGTAACGTTGAAAGTCTATCTTTATTTGTGTTTGAGTACTCACTTTCTGGAGTTAGTTTCAAATTTCTAACTGAATTGTTATTAGTTAAAGGCTCAAGAGTAACACTTATGTTGTCTAAAATAATATCGTGATCTGACATATTTAATACTGTTGTAATTGCCTTCTTATTGTTTACTGTTTCAGGATTAGTAATAGCAACTGAAACAACCGTTTCGTGGCGAGCTTTAAGGATGACTTTATCTTGAAATGCATTTTCTTTGTTAGTAGTATTTGTGTCAAACTTACAACGATGTTTTGTGTTAGCATTATTATAATTATTGTTAATGTTCTGGCTAGATGGTATAAATTTATTTGTATATGAATAATTCGAATTTTCTTTTAATTGATTGGTATCGTTGTTAATAGTATTAGTTTTATTATTGGAAGATTTAATATTATTAAATGAATAATTGGAATCAGTAACTCCATTATTAAAGTTCATTTTATTCGTTAACGACGTTTCCTTTGAATTAGAATGAATTTCTTTATTGCATCGATTTTCGGAATCGATCAACTTTGAATTTGAATTTTCATGTCTGATTATATTAGAGCCTTTATTAGCTTGGATAGATAAAGGGAGATTTGTCCGCATATCTTTATTATTTGAAGAATTATGATAATTTTTAGTAACTTGATTTTTCCTTGATGTTTTTTCCTTAATGATGTTGTTATGTTTCTTACGTTCATAATGATTACGAAATTTATTAACACTATCATTACTCGAATGATCCGAGAAATTTAATGATGAATTTGTTAATTGTTTATTATCATGATCAGAGGTTCCGCTTGAATTACAATTATCATCACTCGAATGATCCGAGGGAATTGATGACGAATTTAAAGATCGTTGTATCACATATAAAGGTATGAAGTTATTTCCGATAAAGAGTTTGTTTTCTGAGTAACAGATTTTGCTCTTTACTTTTTGTAAGAAATCGTTACCCAGAATTCCATCTTAGTGTATCGGAAATGAGTCAGGGACAACATGAAATGTGTGCAAAATGACTTGATCATTAATATAAATATTAAAGTTGCAGAAACATTTAGTTTTAAATGGATTATCGCTAGTGTTTATACCTTGCAAGATGATTTTTTTGTTAAGGTGGCATACAACGTCCAATTTTAATTTTGATTTCTTAATTAAAGAAATTTCGGAGCCGGTATCTAATAAAAATGAACAATCTTTAATTAATTCCTTTATATTTAAAATGGTATATGTTGAAGAAGCTAACAGGTTTAATGTAAAAATGCGGCCAGTATTGTTAAATCCCGAGGTGTGGCCTCCAACTCGGTCGACGTTAAGTTTAAAGAAGCTGAATTTCTTAAATTTTCTGAGTTAGAATTATTTGTAATACGTTGACTTTGAAAATGTTCGGAGTTTGGATTTCTACGGTAACCCTGAGCTGGTCTGTAAGAATTTTCGTTTTGGGGCTCGGGGTGACTGTTTGAAAAAGTATTTTGCGAATAATTTCTATACGAGTTATTTTGTCGAAAATGTTGATTTCGCCTCTTACGACATTCATTTATGGAATGACCGGGTTTCTTACAATAGTTGCATGTTATCACCGAATTAACACTTTCGTGGGGGACATAGCGGTTAGAGGAGTTTGAACTTAAACTAGTGCTTTGAAAATTAAATTGATCTTCATTATTAGCAAATAATATAGCCTCTTCTAGGGACTTAGGGTTCTTAGCCCGCACAATAAAATTTAAAGGGTTTTTTAGTCCAGAAAGAAATAAATGAAGAACCTGTTCATTTATCAAATTTAATTGACCTTTGCGGACCTCTGCACTTAAAGTCCCATCAATAGTTTTAGTAAAATTTGAGCGACAACGTTCAACACGAGAAATATAGTCATGAACTGATTCACTTGGTTTTTGTTTACAAGTATTTAATTCGGCTAATATGCTACTGAAATTGGCCCTAGGAGAAAAATTATCTCTTAGAAAATGTTTTAATTCATCCCATGTGTCGAGTTCTCTATTAAAAGTACGTGCAGCAGTATCACCTTGCAATTTACTCTTAATGGCAACTAATAAATTAGGTTTTTGGTCATCGCTAACCATATTCATTGCGTGATTACATCTAGTGATAAAACTTTCTAGATCATTATGTTTTGATGTATTAGAGTATTCAAAATATACATCAGCTAAAGTAGAAAATGCAAAATTAAGCATAAATATGTCATTATTGGTAGCCATTATTATTATAATTTAATATTAATCGAGACTGATAGACAAAATAGAGACAATAATCGAAAAGAGAGAGATAAGAGAAAAAAAAATCCGATATTTGGTATGACGATTAAATAATATTCCCTTATATAATGATATTCGACTTACATTAATATTGATGCGCGCATGTTTTCTTGCGGGTTAAAGCTGCAAATGGATGTCCAGGCTCTTGTACTCCGGGCGGGTGCTGCTTCGATGTGGTTACTAAAGGGCTTTTCTCGGAATAGCTCTTTACGTGGTTCGATGTAGTTCTGATCTTCAGCTGGATGCTCTTTCACAATCAATTTAATTACAAGGAAATCCTACCGACTGCGCCAATTTTGTAACGTGACTTTCTGATTTCAACCAATTTTACTTTATGGTTGACAGATCGTTACTAGTTCTTTGATTTTGTTTCCTTGGGTTGGTTGTGAAAGGCTTTGAATCCGATCAGTGAAACTCGGTGTTTTCGCGATTGCAACTTAACACTTTATTTTTAAACTACATTAATTTTTACAAGTTTAGGTTGTAGACTAGAAGTCGCGGTATAGAAATATAATATGTTAAGATTTTCGTTAGTGTTCGTTTTCGAAGAGCTGATTAATGTCTGCCTTTAAGAAGTGAGGTTGCTCTCCTCGACACCGACACAACCCCACTACTTTCAATGATAACGATAATATTAAAATCTAATTAGCAGCACGCATAACGTTGGGGAGCCAAAGTTTAGAAAGTAGAAGACAATAATATTTACTTTATTATGATGAGATTGGAATTGGGCCTTAATGGTATTTACTAGTTATGAAAGAGAAACGTGAGAAATATTTAAGTTAGAACTAATGAGCTATTTGCTGTTCCCAATGTTATCTATGCGACGAAATAATCTATTATCTAATGTGTTTATAAAGAGTAAGAGAATGAAATATAAGTAAGAGTAATAATAATAATAATAGTGATTATTATTATTATTATGAAATGTATTGGGGTACATTACAGAGCGGCCAAACCAAATTTTCAGGATTTTCTAAACTCGAAATTTTACTTCATGCGCCACCGGTACACTGATGCAATGTAAAGTTTAGCTGTGTGTTTTAAACTTCGTAATATGTCAGTGTTTTGTACTGGTGGCGCATGAAGTAAAATTTCGAGTTTAGAAAAGCTTGTAAATTTGGTTTGGCCGCTTTGAGCTTCGCGCTACGCGACCAAACCAAATTTTCAGGCTTTTCTCAACTCGAAATTTTACTTCATGCTTAGTCTGGGAGTGGAACACACTCATTTCAAATTGAACTGATTTAAAAAAAAAACAACGGTTACCTAAAGATTTACGGCATATACGCTGTAATTGCGACATGTATACTTGAAAGAAAAACTCCCTGTATGTACAAGTTGCAGCATTAATTGCGATTGATTGGCTAATTTTATAATGGTCATATAGGCAACCCAATTTACACATAACTTCAAAATTAAAGGTTTCTAATTGTATTGGATGAAAATGTTCGGTGTTACATAAAACTCTCTGTATATCAGTTCGGTTCCGGTTGTGCAATTTTTCTAATTTGTGAAATGTTTTTATTTCATATTAAATACACTGATGATGATTTAAATAATATTTAGAATATGGAAAAGTGTCTTAAACTAAATTTGCTCTACTTTAATTATTATTATCACAATCACTAAATATTCACAGAATAAACATTTCTTGCATTTTTTTGCTATAACTTCGTAAATATCTGTCACATCTCAGCAGTATATATTTTCAACTTTACTTTAAATCAGTGGTTTATACCCGTGGCGTATGAAGTACAATTTCGAGTTTAGAAAAGCGCCTTGAAAATTTGTCTCGGGTCGCTACGCGGGGCTTTTCTAAACTCGAAATTTTACTTCATGCTTAGCCTGGGACTGAAATACACTCGTAAGTTTACAATATGTCACAGCTATTAAAAGGTGTGTCGCAAGTGTCATAAAGAAAAACAAAAACAACCATCTAATAATATATTTCAGATAATGGTTATTCCAAATTGACAATAGTCCTAACGTCGGCTGACGCCGATTTGTGTCAAATTTGATACATTGGACTAAATTTCAAGTTGACAGGATAGACTTATTTCGGCTGACTGCGGCCTATATTAAGTTGACACAATGAACTAAATGTCGACTATCATAGTCTTAAGTCAAGTTGACACGATAGACTGATGTCAGTCAATATAAAGTCAATATAAAGATAGGCAACCCAATTTGCACTTTCAATTATTTTGCGCAGGTTACACGTACTTATAAAAATAATACATCCATTCACATGACACATTTTTGTAATACTTTTTACTTTTCTTGCATTCATTTTCCTCGTAATGCAAACAAATGGTAGGCAGTAAGTTAAGTTGCCTACATTTGGCGTTTTTTTTAAATCTTTGAGAATCTCTATCTCTGAACAAAAAATACTTGTTTTCATGTATACTTTAAGCCATCGAAGTTTGTCTCTACAATTCATTATCACCCGGTAAACATGTTTAATATGTCTGTATTGGCTTTGTGCTGTTCGTCGTTAATAAGTATTATTGTTGTTACTACTTGATTACGTCGTCATAATTGCATCCGATTAAGCACGGGCCCAGCGCGCTTAATTATATGCTAAATTGGATTTAATTAATTTCCATGTTACAAAATGTAAGTATAAATTCAGCACTTTATGTATTATTTTGTATTATTTGATGAAGTGTGAATCATTAATTATTCGTTCACTACATTTTAAATGTATGTTTGTCTTCTATAAAATGTAAACATTATTTATTGTTCTTGAATTTTGGAGGCGTTCACTTCGTGGTACATTTTCAATTTTGATATAAAGAAAACACTTAACTTTTTTATACCACTTTTATTTTACTTTCGTGACTAGTTTCAATTACACGGTAATCATTTTCAAACTAAGTACTTAAAACACGGGTTACACAGGTATATATACTAAATCTAAAAAGCTTCAAAGAGAGGGGTGTACATAATAATAATAATAATAATAATCTTTATTCACATGTTCTCAATACAATTTAAAACATACAATTATGAAGAAGATATACATTAAGAAACAAGTGAATCAATAGGCTGGATTCAGTTAGGCTTACGCCCACTGTTCTTCCATCTAAACCTAACAAATATGAGTAACATAATATATAGGTGTATACAACATAAACTATATTTCGAAATAATAAAAATAAAATAAAACTAAAATACAGCTAGGCATATGAGTTACAAAACTTATATAAAAATCATTGACATAGATCGCATCAATTTATTACCAGACCATCTGTTAAAACGGCCTTTTTTACATTTTGTTTGAATTTGTGTAGAGAGAGATTCTTAAATTCTTGGGGTACATCATTATAAAGTCGATATATATTGTTACAAAAGGATTGTTCAAATAGTGCGGACCGATGTTTTGGAGGTGATAACCTACCCCTGAAACGGGAGTTGATGTTATGTACGTCTTCCCGAAAAGAAATTTTGTTGTATAAGTATGGCGGGTGTTTAGTTGTTATAATTTTATGATATAAACATGCTGCCTGTATTGTTCGACGCTCTTGCATAGACAACCAACCAGAGTCTCTAATTTTATGGGATATTCTGTTAAATTTAGTATTTTGTACTTTCTGTATGCGTTTTATTTGTTACACTGTCTATAGCAGCATGCCACAGGGTAGAACAATATCTAAACTTTGACAGTACTAGCGTATCACATAGCAAGATTTTTGTTTTAATTGATAGACTATGTCTGTGAGGGTATAGTTTTTTAAGATTTAAATATGCAACTGCTAAAGATTTATTTATGTGTGCTCTGTACCTAAAGGAGTTGTCCAATATAACCCCTAAGTTTTTACCATTATTACTAAGTGGTATATTTATGCCCTCTATTTTTATGTTAATTTTATCTGAAATATCCCTACATGCTTTTTTGGACCAAAAAGTAAGAGTTGGGATTTTATTTGATTTCTATTTAGATTTAGTTTTTTGGAGAATTCGCAGATTTTATCTCTATTGGAATTTATGTACCAATAGCCGTATCGAACAGTATAGGTAGAAATGAGTAGAATATTTGGGTATCATCTGCATACATATGCCCTTTACAGTTATCCAAGGTATTTAAAATTAAGGAGGTATAGAGAGAAAATAAAAGAGGATCGAGGACTGATCCTTGAGGGACCCCTTGATGAATATTAAGTAGTTCTGAGGTATTAGATTCAATTTTGACGCACTGTTTCCTATTATAAAGATAACAATGTATGAGTGATATTGCAGAGTATCCAAATCCGAGGTGTTCGAGGATCGTTAAAAGAGTCGCATGATTTACTGTATCAAATGCTTTAGAGTAATCTAGCAAAATTAAAGCTGTCACATTACCCTTATCAGTGGCAGTTAATATATCGTCCGTAATGTTAACAAGGCAGTCTCGTAGCTATATCCCTGCCTGAAATCCGATTGATACGAGGGAAGGAAGCTGTTAATATTAATAAATTTTAGCATTTGCATATTCAGAATTTTCTCCAGTAATTTAGAGATTGTCGACAAAATACTAATAGACCGTAAATTATTAAGATCTAAAGGATTGTTGATTTTTGGAATTGGAGTAACAATGGCTATTTTCCAGAGCTCCGGGAGTGGCGAATCCAGAATACACGTATTTATTATATGTGGCAGTATGACAGGAGAACACATGCGTACCATGATTATATTAATTCCGTCGAATCCTGTGCTAGTAGAACGCATACCCAATAACAAGTCATATATCAGAGTTTCATCAATGAGTTGAAAGGTAAATTTAGGTGTTTCTCGTTTTGGATTTAATGTCGATAGGAAATCTTTAATTATAAGGGGGTCAGTATAAACCGGAGCAGTGGTATGCTTTAGAAAATGTGCGTTAATTTCGTCTAAATTTTTTAGTGTCCGGAATATTAAATTGAGTCTTTTGAATACTTAGGTGTTTTAGCTGGTCCATAACTGATTATTATTGGAAGTACGAGATATATATTCAAGGAAAGCACGTTTTTCATTTCTAGTTGCCGTATTATTGTAGTTGCGTAGGCTTTTATAATATTCCCAATGTACTGGGTTTTTAGTTTTCTGAACTTTGCTTTGGCTTCATCTCGGATTTTCATTAGGTATTTAATATTCTCTGTAAACCAAAGCGAAACTCGTTTTTTAATTACGTGTTGTTTAATTGGCGCAACTAAATCAAATAGACTTAGAATGTAATTATTAAATTTGATTATTTTATTGTTTATATCAGGGATATAGTAAATATTTTCAAATGGTATTTTTTTGAGTTCATATTAGAAGAATTCTGTGTTAATGTTTCGTAGGTTTCGTGAGATGCATACTTTAGGTTTGGTCGCATTACATTTAGTATTTATAGAACAGTATATGGCATCATGGTCAGAAAAATGGCAATCAATTACACCAAAATTGTCAATAGGTATTTCGCGTTCTACAATGATTAAATCAATTAGTGATGCAGTTGTAGCGGTGACTCTGGTGGGTTGGTCAATAAGCTGCTTTAGACTGTGTGATTCCATTAAATCAGTAAGAAGGAGCGAAGAAGGCAATGCAGGCTGCATGAGGTCAATATTTCAATCTCCAGTACAAATGATATTATTCGTATGCGCGTAGCAAATAGTGATTGAAGTTTCTAGTTCATCTGAAAATAGATTGTAATCTAGGGTTGGGGGTCTGTAAGCTGCCCCAACGGCAAACATATTTGTACGGGATTTGACAAGTACCCAAATTAATTCAATATTAGTATTTATTTCCAAAGTGGTAATATTTAAAATTTCTCTCACATAAATTGCAACACCACCTCCACTTGTGTCCCGATCATTCCTTATAAGGTTGTACCCATCAATATTCAAGCAGTCGTTAGAAATATTATTACTAAGCCAGGTTTCGGATAATGTTAATATGTCAATATTTTTATTCACTATAAGCTGTTTAATTTCATTCAATTTAACAATCAGCGATCTGACATTGATATGTGCTACGATAATGTTTAATTGATGCATTGATTTGAAATCGAGATTAATAAACTAAATAAAAATAAAAATAGACGAAGTTAAATTGTTTTTTTTATATAATTATTTTTTTTTACAAACGATTTGCGTTAATTCTCAAGCGAATACAAGGTCGTTTACTGAATAGGTGGAGTCGGTCGCGCGTCATACCACATTTATTTTGCAGTTCTTTTAGTTAGGTCACTAATTGAATGAATTTTTGTAATTCCTTCAGGCAATTTCAGAAATACGGTACCATGGTTAGTAAACACGTTTTTATTAGAATACATTTTCGTTGCTTCCTTTATAAGTGCTAGGCGAAACGGTGTAAGATCTTCTCGTATAACTACTTTGGTTCCTCGAAGCTGACGTTTAGCTGCAAACACTTTGTTTCTAAGTTGTTTGTTGGGGAAAGAAACAAATGCTGATGATGTTTCACCAATGTTGAAACGCTGATCAATATCCAACTCAGCTATCGTCACATTCAATTTATTTTTGCAGAGGGTAATTACGCGCTCTGACGGTGTTTCATGATTGTTCACGGGAAGACCAAAGAAATCCATTCGTTCAAGAGTTGTTTCCAGGATTTCGTATTTATTTTCAATTGAGCTCACCTGTGCCGTTAATACGTTGACTTTCGCGACCATTTGCTCTTGGATTATATAAACAAGTTTCTCGATGAAATCCGGGATGTGGAGTATCCTTTCGACGACGCGTTGGATGAGTGACTCATCCTTGTCGTTATTTTGTCGTGTAGTAACTCCCGCTGGCATTATAACTTCTTGAGTATCAAACAAATATGGTCAGGTCAACCTGATTTCAAGGGCTTCTAGTAAATCCATTTGTCTACCTTTTTCGGTAAGATGGATTACCGAAAGTACATCCTTGCCGAAATTATGGCTTGTTTCTAACAAATGATTCGCAAAAGTTGAATTGTCATGTTTTAACTTGTACGATCTACAGAGGGATTTATGTAACACCGAACATTTTCATAACGAGATTTTTTTTTTAAGTATCCAATGCATACGTTGCACATTTTTCGATGCTCGGTTTATTAAAAGAATTTAATTTGAAGCTTTAAGCGAGTGTTTTCGACTCCCAGGCTAAGCATGAAGTAAAATTTCGAGTTTAGAAAAGCCTGAAAATTTGGTTTGGTCGCGTAGCGCGAAGCGCGGAGCGGCCAAACCAAATTTTCAGGCTTTTCTAAACTCGAAATTTTACTTCATGCGCCACCGGTACAAAACACTGACATATTACGAAGTTTAAAACACACCGCTAAACTATATTGAGTTTAGAAAATCCTGAAAATTTGGTTTGGCTGCTCCGCGCTTCGCGACCAAACCAAATTTTCAGGCTTTTCTAAACTCGAAATTTTACTTCATGCTTAGCCTGGGAGTGGAAAACACTCGCTTAAAGCTTCATATTGAATTCTTTTTAAAAACCAAGCTTCAGAAAATGTGCAACGTATGCATATGGATACTCCAAAGAAAAATTCTCGTTATAAAAATGTTCGGTGTTACATAAAACTCTCTGTATAATGTTCCTTTAATCGGGTTTGAAAATGACGACCTGATTGTCCGATTTTCACTCCTCCACAATCGGGACATGTTAATTCCTGACTTATACATAATATTAATTGGAGTTTTTGCATTAAAAATTAAGTTACAGAGTTTAGTACTGGATCTAAACACAATGTCAATGTCTCTTTTTTTTAAATATTTTTAATTTTTAAACAAATTGGACCAAAAAAATTTAAAATTTTATATGATTTGTTTTCTGTGGTTGGGCTGATGGCGTATATGTAATTTTGAATTAGTTTTGATTGGAATTTATTATTTATTGTAATTCACTCACTTATGAAAAGCTTTGTTTTATTTTTTAATTTTTTTATAGTCTCATTATCGATTAAAATTCATATATCCACTTGATGTGTGTACTACATGTAATGTTTGCAATTGCCATTTACTTGAACCATAAATCACTAATGTCCTATTTATAAGACACCGATTCAATATTTGTTTTACAAAAATTCGCACTCAAATGTCACATGATTCATATTGATCAATCACAGCTTATAAGTTTTTAAATAACAACCAGTAACAGTTTGATTAAGTTGAAATTTGCCAAGGAAAAATCTTTTAAAATATGCATTATGAATTCATTTAATTATTTATTGTAGATATTAAACGCATGATTTGTATATACATTTTTGTTAGATACTTGTTCAAATATTAACTCTTTTTTCGAGCGAATCTCTTCTGAATACACTTCGGAACAGCTATATTTCGCCGCAAATGTTTTCTCGCTGTCAAACCCTCATGATATTATTAAAGAGGTGACAAATTTCTGAAATATATTTATACTTAAAGAATAATATTATTTACCTACGCCCTATCTAGTAACCGCATCATACCACACTGTCATCTTGACAAGTATGATTGACATTACGTACACATGCACGTTATATCGTATGTTCAATTAAAAGAAATCTCTAGAGTGCCATGAAAAATATTCTAGGTTGGCAACTCTGAAAATATACATTATAATTATTATGTCTGACATTTTAATGTCAATTTCTGAGGTGTGTAGCCAACTTAAATTTAAAAAAAGATTAAATCATGGAACTCTAGAGGTTTTTTTTTAATTGAACATATGATAGCTTTGACAAGTACATTACGTGCTGACAGCTGAACAGCTGATTGCTTACCGTACAACCAAATGACATTTCTTTGATGTACTGGGAGTTTTTCTTTAAAGTATACGTATTCAAAATTCAGCTTGTTTTCTTTAAATCTTTGGTTAAGTAAGAAAGTAAAATTTCGAGTTCAGAAAAGCCCCGTGAAAATTTGTCGAGGGTCGCGCAGCGACCCGAGACAAATTTTCTGGGCTTTTCTAAACTCTAAATTTTACTTCATGCGCTACGCGTATAAAACACAAAAATATTGTGAACTCTATGTATATTTGAATCTCCCTTCAAATCACTGTTTTATACGCGTGGCGCATGAAGTAAAATTTCGAGTTTAGAAAAGCCCAGAAAATTTGTCTCGGGTCGCGCAGGGCTTTTCTAAATTCGAAATTTTACTTCATGCTTAGTCTGGGAGTGAAAAACACTCGATTGAAGTTTCAAATTGAACTCTTTTAAAAATCAACGAATGTCAAAAAATTTATAGCTAAAATAATTAAGAAAAAGTAATGTGATTTTATAAAAATAATGACATACCATGGAATTGATACAACAATTGCGGCTATTCCCTGTTTTTTTTTTAAGTTCAATTTTAAGCTTTAAACAAGTGTTTTCCACTCCCAGACTAAGCATGAAGTAAAATTTCGAGTTTAGAAAAGCCCCGTGAAAATTTGTCGAGGGTCGCGCAGCGGCCCCAGACAAATTTTCTGGGCTTTTCTAAACTCGAAATTTTACTTCATGAGCCACGCGTATAAAACACTCTAATATTGTCAAATTTATGTATATTCTAACTTCACTTAAAATTTGTGTTTTATACGCGTGGCGCATAAAGTAAAATTTCGAGTTTAGAAAAGCCCAGAAAGTTAGTCTGGGAGTGGAAAACCTTCGTTTGAAGCTTCAAATTGAACTCTTAAAAAAAACAACGTATGTCGGAAAATGTACAGCTTTATTCCCTGTATATTATTCAAGTAGTAATTTAGTGTTTATTATTGTCATGGTACTATTAAAAATTATTACAATAAATAAGTCGTTCTTTAATGCCCATTGTTTATTTTGCTAGGGCGTAGGTAAAGTATCGTACGTTTCTTGAGTGGTATGGCAATTACATACTCGCGGAATACTGCACTCGCCGCTGCGCGGCTCGTGCGCAGCATGTCCACTCATATGTAATATGCTGCATACCACTCTCGTTACGCAATATACTATTAATACGAGTTCAAATATTTCCTAAATACTACCGAACAACTCAATAAACATTTCTTGAAATTTTTTAGTCATCAAAAATGGTTAGACACTAATAAAATTCTTAATTGAACTTGTTATTTCGTTACGTTTTTTCGGTTCAATTGAACAAAAATATTATAGGATAGGGTTTTCCATTAAGAGGTCCCATTTTAATTATTTATTATATATTAAACAATTTTTTTTTTTATAAAATAGTGCCAATATATTTATTTCAAAACAAAGTAAGTAAGTTAGTTGTAGAAAATGACATGTGGTAAATGGCTACATCGGCTTCTTTTGCAAATAGCTATTCTTGTGAGAAAGTATTGCATAAAAAAAGACCTTTATTGGCATAATACTACATTACATCTACACTAATCGCTGCCCCCTCTCTTCCCCTAACTTCTCCAGCGTCCTTACCCCGGCTCCATCCTTTCTAATCCATTCCGTCACTCCGGGCTCAATGGGCACCCATGCCTAAGCCCCTCCCACGTCCTAAACGTCTCCGACTCTTCTATTCCCACTTTCGCCACAGCCCATGTTTCTTCATACACTCCTCTCATCCACTCTACCACTCCCTCACTCACCTCTCTTCTCCTTAGACACTCTAACAGTCATATCCTTGGTACCGCGTCGTACGCCGCCTTCAGGTCCACAAACACCGCATACACGCTACCTTTCTCTTCAATAACCTTCTCTACCATTCTTGCCAGGGAAAAGATCTGCTCCCTCAACCCCCTAAAGCCCCCCTGCGTCTCCGGCAGCAGCCCCTTCTTTTCCACCTCCTCATCCTCTAGCCTATTTTTTACTACCATCATAGCTATCTTGTATCCCGTGCTCATCACTGTTATCCCCCTATAGCAATCCGCATCCTTCTGATCCCCTCCATTATGTATCAGGCACATCCTCCCCACCCTCCATGCTGCCGGTATACTTACTCTTCCCCTCCACATCTGGTTTAGTAGCTCTCTGAATTTCTTTTTCCCCCCTTTCCCAATCTCCTTCCACATCTCTGCCTTCAACCCACCCCTTTCTGCTGCCTTCCCTCCCCTCACCTCCTTAAACGCTCTTTTGACCTCCTCCTCCGTGAACTCTTCCTCTCCATCCCTTGTCTATCTTCTCCCATCCCTACTGGCACTCCACTACCTTCTCTGGACTTACTTGTCCATTCTATCAACGATATCCCTAACTGCCTCTTCCTTTCGCCTCTCCTCAGCACCTTTCACATTTCCGCTTTGTTTCTGCATTCCCTCAATTTCTCGCTCACTCTTTCAACCGCCTGCAGCTTCTTCCTCTCACATATACCATCATATCTTTTCCTTGCCGCTACCACTTTCCCCTCTTCTCCTCCATTTCTTACGTATTTTCCCACAGCCTTTCTTAACTCCCTCTTCGCCTGCCTACACTCCTCATCGAACCACGTATTTTCACCTCATATCATATCCTCCATCGCCTTTATTCCACACTCAAGGAATTCGTTTTCTTGCCATCTTTCCTCTTCTCTTCTCTTCTACATCCACATCTCCACAGTTACCGGTAGGTGGTCAGATCCTAGCACCTCTTCCACCTCCATGCCTCTTATATCTCTTCATTATATCCCCTTGACAACCACATAATCAATTACTGATGCCCCTCTTGGTCCGATGTACGTTTTTCTCCCCTCCCAATCGCCCTCCGTGCATCCGTTCAAAATCTCCCATCCCTCCTCCATCACCCACTTCTTCATCCTCCTGCCCTCCCCATTTACACATTTATCCTGTGAACTTCTCTTCACCACAGAACCGTCCTCTCCAATCCCTCCCTCCGCTTCCCCTATTCTGTCATTGGAATCCCCTCCCCCCACTATCCATTTTCCTCCTTCGCCCGCTCTCTCGTCTATTTTCTTTCTTATGTCTGTCCAATTCTTGTTTACGTACACCACCCCTACATCAGCCCGATATCCTCCCTGTTGATAATTTACCCAAACTAGCCCTTCGCATCCCTCCATCATCTCCCCCTTGCCTCCTTCCCTATCCTCTCTCCATCCAACAATCATTGGCCCTCCCTCTCCTCGCACATTTTACTGCCTCTGTCATCTCCCATCTAAACCCCCTCGGTAGCCATTCTTTTACTTCTCCCATTCCTTCTTCACCATTCAAGTTTCTACTAACCCCACTATGTCCTTCCCGGTTACCCACTTCTCAAAGTCTTTCTTCAACTTGTGCTCCTGCCCTTTAGACTTTATTCCCTTTAGTTTTGCATCACATGCTAGCATTTTAAGTCTGGCTCTATTTGACCAATAACTGCTCGAAAATTTTCTTTGAGCACTTGAATTGCAGTAATATTCTCATCTGACCTGGCATATTGATAATGAATTTTCACTATTTCTATATGTTGTTGGAGCGTATATCATTCCATTTTCTCAAATCGTACACTTTTCACTTGACAAGTGTAAAACAATCAAGGCCCCCTAATTAACAGTTGCCAAGGAATTTAAAATGGGACCTCTTAATGGAAAACCCGTTTTAAACTAATAATTAAAGTACTTAGTACTGTTTCACTTATATCATTTAAATAATACAAAGTGTTTTAATTAATAATTTATAATTGAAAAATATTTACCTCGGGTTAAGTGAGAAACTAATACAAAAATATTGGTTCGATCCCGGTTTTAATTCCGGATAGATAACGATTTTTTTGGTTTTCTTCGAGTGATTAATTTTAAAATTTTTGAAATGTTTTTAATGTTTTCAAAGAACAAACATTTTTTTTAGTTTTCGATTCAAAAAATAAATGGAATCAAAATTTAGAAATAAAATAAAAATTAATTCATATTGATTTGATTGAGGTTTTATTTTCAGCTATGGCAATTTTAATTTGAGCTGGAAATGCAAAGAATATTAAAATATACGCACCACGTTGATACTAGCATTGTTAGTATATCATTTTTTAATTTTAATAAAACATTATATCTAATAATTCAGATTTTCGTATGTAAACAATTACATTTGTCCTAAAAAAATATATTTTATTTTGAGTGTGAATGCAATATATTCACACTCAAAATAAACAGTATAATTATTTGTGTATTGCGAGCGCAAAGTGGTCGATTGGCGATCGCAAGAGAAAGTTGGCCCTCGACACGCGGCGGAGAGCGTCAATCTCTTAAGATCGCCAATCACACTTTGCGCTCAAATTACACATAAGATTTTTCCTTCAATCGCCACAATAATGTTTAAAGAATAAACTTCAAAACATTTAATGGACTCAATTATAACATTATACAATATTGATTCAAAATTTTCCAGAAAAGGTAAAATTACAATTTTTACAATTTTTAATTGCTATTTTCGATGTTGAAGGTCCATCTACCGTTGGAACAATATGTTCTTCCGTTGATATAGAATCAAAAATTTGCGTTGATGTCGCTAATATTTTATGTGCAGTTTCTATTTTATTAGTAATGCTCTCGTCAATATATCCCTCTGCTACAGAGGAACTTTTCCATCCTCCGTGACGTTTTAGTTGCATTAAGTCACCTCCACCAATAACCAATAATGTTGCTGATGTGCGGCGAAAACAATGGCCAGTATATAAATTTGATTCTGGCAGTTTTTGGTATTCAGCTATTACATAAGGCGTTTTACCTGTCATATTCATTCCCACTACCTGTTTCGAACATTTACCTTTCGAATATCCCAGGAAAAGACGACGTGGTGTATCATTATCTTGTGGTCTTAAAGCAATATATCATCTGATTAGTGATAAGAAATCAATTGCATTACTTTTGTCATTAGTAACAGTAGAAGTGCGGCTTCTGTTGGTTTTGCAGACGGGGATTTTCACAATTAGTATTGAATCCTTATCTTCAACATCATCTAACATCATTTTCACCAGTTCATCCCGTCGGCATCCGCCGGCAATACCCAAAATCAATATAACATTTTTCAACAAATATATCTGATCAGGAGCAGTACGCAGAAATGATTCTTGATTTTTATACTGACCAATATCTATATCGCGATTAACTGATAAAACAGCATTTAACATCGAGAATTTCGACCATAGAGTAGAGGCTTAAACTTCTTACTCTGTTCCGAGAAATACACAAGAAGTATAATTTCGCTGGGTGTTGCAATTTTTTTGGGCGAAAATTTCATTTTCCCGTTCGTATTTTGGGCGTGACTTATTCGGCAGTAGGCTTAATGTTACCATTTTCGCGGCTGCGGCCATATCTGGTGGTGTACATGTTGAATAATCTTCATAGTCACTAATTTCCATAATTATTCGATTTGATTTAGCGAGCGTTTTTTTTTTTTATTTTGCCGCATTAAAGCGACATAGTGACAACAAGTGACGTCTCCTCGGGAATCGCCTGCTTTCTTCTGAGTTTTGAGACCGTAGAAGCCTACTTTCTAAAGGGATTGTGGGAAACATTTTAAACTTCACATTAAATTATTGTTGTATACGCCTGGCACAATAAGTAAAATTTGGAGTTTAGAGAAGCCTGAAATTTTACTTCATGCTTAATCAAGGATTGGAAACACTCCTTTAAGGATTAAAAAAACGTTTAATAAACAACGATTGTCTGAACATTTACAAATAAAAGAAAAATTCCCTGTATGTATTGTAATGTGCTTAAAAACAGCGTATTTGAAATTAATCAAGCTATAATTTGAGCGTTTGCTATCTTTGTGACTTGAAAATTATGTCCATTACAAGCACTTAAAGTATTAATTTCTTGTTTTCTGCATAGACTTTAAATCGCTCAGGACTTTCCAATGATATCTATTTAAGTTTTTATTAAAATAAATATAATTTTCTTTTAAACAGCATATTCAGAATTAATTGGGCTTTAATTTGAGCTGTTGCGCAGTTTTGTAGCTTAGAAATTGTATCCCGTTATACGCGATTAAAGTCAAAAATATGATTTAAGCTCTCTGCACCTAAAAATGCGAATTTTCAGCTTTTTTTTTTAATTAAACATTTTGCTGATAATCACAAAACTCATGTAATAATAAAAGAAACAATCTGGGCTATTTATTTTACCTACCAAATGTTTACACAATGTTACCCACGTTTATAACCATTACAAATTCTGAGCATTGTGTCAAAATTCTTCCACTCCCTGATTAAGCATGAAGTAAAATTTCGAGTTTATAAATAGCTGAATTGTTTTTATTTTTAACCACATATAACATGAGAGTTCTATTTTTTTTCGCTTAGTTTCGCCATTATTGACACTACCCTGTTGACATTTATGATAACCTTTGACGTTCATTAGTTAATGTTTTGATACAAGTAATTATTCTCTAAAATTCACAAAAAAAGAAATTATCGAATGATGACAATTTTGATTAGTAGTGCTATTTAAAAAATTAAGTTGGCACTGTATCTTGAAAAATGTGACAGATAAACATATGAAAAAATTATCATTAACAGATTTTGTTTAATTAAATTTTCCAAATTTCATGCTGATCCCATAAGTAGTTTTGAAGATATTAATCCGGTTTCATACATAATAAACACCCTGTATATACATACTACCTATTATATCAATTATTACAATAACATTATCTTCTTATTGTATATCTAACATATTCCATCTTTCCGTTATTTGCTCTTCGTTTTTACGGAATTACTATATTTTCCGTTTCTTGCCATTTTTTTGATTTACTCTAAATATTTTTATGATCACAATGTTTTGCTGCTTTTAATGATTTAAATTTGTGTGTGTGGAGGGACGGACAGCTCGAAAAAATGTCGGGCAATAGAGCTGTCATTTCATATTATATTATATTTGATAATTCAATTAGCAGTAGCGTAGCGTAGGACAATTAGGGCCGGCGGCCGCGGGGGCCCGAGGAAAAATAAGTTATTTGTTTCCTCTTGAAAAAATTAGAAGAGACCTTTATTAAACTAAGAAGCCCCTTTAAGATCTCGCAGATGCAAAAATTTGACGCTATGCTACTGGAACTTACACTTTGTATAAATTTGAGCAAGTAAGTTCTTTTGAGTTGCAGTAATCGCTGCTATATTTATAAGTTTTGACAAACAAACTTGGATAATGGCTGAGTCTTCGTAGCAACTTGGAATTGTTTATATTTATCATTAACTTATCTATGTCAGCAGTAAAATCTTAAAGTAGAAAATAAGAGAAAAAGAAGTCAACATTCACTTTTGATTTTCTCATTTATATTAAAAATTTCCACGGATTTATTATTTTACTCTAAAGACCAGTTTAAGATTCAACAACATTTTAAAATTTTAATTTTACTCGCTAAGCGAAATAACAAATATAGTCAAATATATTGTTACGTATAATGCTAGTAACAATATGTTTGAGTTTATTTGTAATTTTGCATACCGAGCTAACTTATTTTAATTTTAATTTAATTCCATTTTTTTGTTATTTCATTTCATCTCTTTGTATATATACTTCTGGTACTAGGCAAATATGTGTGATGGCATGAACAAAGCAAAGGCTTAAATCAAATCTTTGTTGAATCAGTGAAACTCAAAAGAAACACAATTGAATAAAGCAAAGTAATCCCGGGAGAAATTACCGAGAAGAGCGGTTCACCTGTTGATAGTCGACGGGTCGATATGAAAATAAAGCCTTGTCAGGAAGCAATCATTCTATGTTTACCTTAAATCTATCTATTAATTATTACACTCAGAGTATAAAATATGTATGTAATTAGTGCCGCCAAAAGTTGACTGTGACACATCGATTTAAATATTTTAATCAAATGAACTATGGTATATCAATATAAAGCTAATTTAATGTGCTCTTCAATTACTTAAAAATATACTGGGTATTCTACTTAAATAAATGTGACAAAACTCTGAAATTAAAATCCGAAATAAAAAAAATAAGAACGCCACTAAATTCTACGAAGAAAACTACACAAATAATTATTGAAGTGTTTTTTTTGCATATCTTATAGCTATTGAGAAAAATACGTTTTTTTAAAACTAACTAAAAATCGGCTGATATCTCTTAAAATAATCAAGTTAGCCACGATCTTTTATTGCTATTATTATTTTCTCAAAAAATAATTCATGACGTATATATCAGATTTTGTTTAACTCTTCTGGCTATCGAAATTGCCTATAAATAAACATTAAATTTGGACCACCCTGTAAGTTGATTTTTGTGAGGTTCACTTATCGGTTTTCAATTGTTTGTCAAGAAAGATACTTTAAGTGTATCTTTACACATTTAAAAAGAAACATCAATGATAAAAAAATATAGCTAATTTCTGGTTTTCTAAATATTAAGTTGTTTTTTTTAATTTCATCATGACAGTCGGTTTATTGGGTGCGAAATCTTGCATATTTTGAAATATCTTCATTCAAAATATGCAAGATCGCCCAATAAACCGGTTCCATATCCCTTGAAATAAACGAGAATCTCCATAGTGCAGCTCGAAAAACGGGCACCATGTATATGAGCCCTAACAACTATACCGGATGAATATTCCAAAGTCGAGCATAGGCAATTTGAATGTAAAAAAGGTTTTTCGCAGATTGCTGCTCCCCGTTTTAACTTAGATGGTTTATAATGACACCAATCGAAAAAATATGTTTTTTTATCTGATTATATGTGAATTAGTTAATATTCAGTAATATACGGATTTTCAAAAGTAATTCGTATTTTGAAACACAGATATATTTATTAATCATATATTTTTTCAGGGTGATTTTCAAAAATAGTTTTTTAAGTGAGTGAATTTTAGGGGTAGTCGTTGTTTCTTTCGGGAGATGTTTTTTTCGAGGGATGTTTTTTTCGGGGGTAATTTTCTAGGGGTGTTTTTTTTCGGTTGAGAGGTAATTTTTCAGAAATGTCTTTAGGGCCCGTGGTTTCCATAAGGGTTTTCTTCCGGGGGTGTTTGTTATACGTGACGATTAGTATTTTAATATAATTACAATTATTTAAATGTTATTTTGCTTTCAGCATTTATTTTATGAATCATTTAAAACAATATAAATTATGTATTTTCTGAATACATTTTGCCCGTAAATGTTAAATAATAGAAGTAAAGTAGAAGTAATTCACTTACTTTAAAAGTTTAAGAATTACTTAATCGATCCAATTAAATTAAATTAAATAGTGTGATAGTTCAATGATACTACTAGGCCGATTGATCCGCTCGAAAATATCAAAATAGCTCTATAGCATGCAGCTAAAGTACCTCAAGCCGTACAACTTGATCAATTGTCTCGAGCCGACCGATTTGATCAGTCTCTTCGAGCCGATTGACCAATCGACTAGCTCGGCCCGTCCGAAAAGATCGAGCCAATCAAAATGATTGAGCGCCATGAGAAGATCGAGCGACTCGATCACTTGCAAGGATTTTTTTTTTATCGATCTTGCCCATCACTACTATATATTACTTTATATTTATTTAACTGTATAACCTTTAATACACTGGGAGTTTATCTTTTAGGTATACATCCCAATTACAGCGAATATACTTAAATCTTCGGATATTCGTAGTTTATTCAAAGAGTTCAATTTGAAGCTTTAAATGAGTGTTTGTTTAGAAAAGCCCCGTGAAAATTTGTTTTGGGTCGCACAGCGACTCGAGACAAATTTTCTGGGATTTTCCCAAAATAATGTCCATTCAATGGACTATATTTTGAAACGGGAATTGCAAGTAGTATCAAAATTGTATTTTCGTTACTTACGTATTTTGGTCATATTTATTCCGATTTTCTTTAATAATAAATTATCAGTCCCATTGAAAAATCCATATGGAATATTTATTCTAACAGTAAAAAGTTTAATAATTGTACTATAAATATTTGATTTCGAGTTTCGAGACAAAATATGCAAAGTTTGAAATATCGGAATTTAAACTTTTATATTAAAATGATCTCACGTCAACGAAAATGCTTTCACGAAGAATAATTTCGGTAGAAATTGAAGCTTTCAGCCTTCAGCTCCAATTTCATCATCATTATCAAAACAACTACTTCCCGGACAACTACCCGGACGGATATTGAATTATACAATGAATATTGGCTATTACACGCTTATCTAGCTTAACACGCTTACCTTACCTACCATAATATTTTCAAATGATTTTGTATTTCATATACACCAAAAATATCTTAAAAAATTGGAATTAATAAAATTAGTTTAACCAATGACAAATGCGTTGAAAACATTTATTCTGATAAAATTGACAGTCGTAATAACAATATTTCATGCGACAATCTATCAAAACGATAAATAACACTGGTCTGCAAAAAAAAAAAATTTTTCGAGCCCTGACACCATTCCTGCTGATTCTTATGTAAAATGACCTCCTAAATCCGAATATGACCTCCGTTTTCCCCCATCACCCACCGTTTTCGGGGGAGGCCCCCCACCTATATTTATCACTTTTCGATAATTTGGAGGGATGAAAAGGATTATTTTAGCCTTTACATTTCTTCTGAGGGGCTAGAGAGGTGAAAAGTTTCAAAACATGAACATTTGTAGCAAGGAGGTAGATTTGGGGAGGGATTTGCCCCCTTAAATTGTAAAAAAATCATTAAAAATGATCAATTTTTTCCGTTTTTTTCGCAGATTTTTCACTTATTTTCTACATATTCCAGCTCCCATTCCCCCTCATCCACCCCCTCATCCTCCCCCTCATCCTCCCCTAAACACCTCCAAATAATAAAAATTTATTGCAACAATATGTAGCAACAATAATAAAAATATATAGCAAAAATAATAAAAATATATAGCAACAGTTCGGAAGATTCACTGTACCACGCTGGCGCTCTTAATACTCCCCCCGTTTCCCCCATCCATTGGAGGGGTGAAAAGGATTATTTTAGCTGTAAAGAATAATAAATAAAAAGTAAAATAATAAATGCAAAGAATAATAAATAACTAAGATAAGTACCTTCATTTGGTGCTTGCTTTCCTTTTGTACCCTGAGGTAGAAGTTTCTCGTATCAAAAACCAGCAGTACTCTGCTAACATGCTCGCATTCCACTTCCCCGAAAATCTCCTCTCGAACTTAGTCTTGATGAAACCGTTCCCCGTGTTCATCCGAAACTGCTCCTAAATTTTCTGGGAAGAAGTCCAGGTGTGAGTGAAGGAAATGCACTTTAAGAGACATGTTACACCCCATGGCCTTGTACGCTGACAGCAATTCCTCGACATGAGCGACATAATCATCACTTTTGTTGTTACCCAAAAAGTTCTCACACACGTTTTGGAATGCAATCCAAGCTCGTTTTTCTTTTCGATTCAGGTGTTCAATAAACGTCGAATCTTGGAAAAGTTGTCTAATCTGGGGGCCCACGAAAACTCCTTCCTTGATTTTAGCCTCACTATGTGTTTGCACATGGTATCTTCAGTTCTATCATCAATGCATTTGAATTAGGGCAGAACACTAAGCCTTCATCTGCCGAAAAAAGTAATTTCAGGGTTGACTGCCTAGTCCTGTAAGAAGAGATTTTTACACCCTTTTCTAAGAGATTCCACTGCTGAAGTCGAGATCCAAGAAGTTGAGATTTACTCTTAGGTGACTCCAAATCCCTGACGAGATCATTCAATTCCGACGAGTAACTAGGTAAGGTTTTCGATGAGCTGAATCAGCAAAACACTCTTCATCATCGGTGAACGTATCATAAGATGGTCGAGGCTGTGGCTCAAAGTCTTTCAAATCCGTTTCTGGCTCTAGAGTATAGGTTTTTGGGGGCACTGGAATTGGCAAAGATTCGTTGTGAGGAACTGGTCTTAGAGCTGAAGGGATATTAGGATACTAAATTATATGCTTACTTTTGCTAGATAACCCGACGGTGGAAGTCATACAAAAGTAACAATCTGTGAGATGACAGCGAGGTTCGCGCCAAACCATGGGCACAGCAAATGGCATTGATTTACGGGTACCTTTGAGCCATTTGGTCAAGCTACTGTAACAAGTAGTGCAGCAAACTGTTGGAGCCCAATTCTTGTCCTGATCGCCAACTTGGCAATCAAAGTAAAATGTATGAGCAGTTTTAAGAAGCGGAGAAAGGGGTTTTCGTTGCGCTTTTAAAGTAAATTCCCCGCAAACATAGCAGAAGCTATCGGGATGATTTTTACACTCGCGTGGCATAATTAAACAGTAAATAAATGCTCGATATTAATCACAACTCACACTCATGTACTGTAATTCACTTGGAAAAAGCCGGAATCAAAAAATGTCTACCGTTATACACAATTTAAACAACTTGGAAACACAGAATCCCCGCCTAGAGCACCGACAAGTTGACTCTACGATAGCTAGAGATGTACTGAGGGAAGATAAGGATTACAGTGCAGGTCTATAGTGACAAGAGCAATGCAAGTTTAAACCTGTCAAAGCATGAAAATTCCTGGGCAAACCTGTGCGCGCGAGGTATTGAGAGCGCCAGCGTGGTACAGTGAATCTTCCGAACTGTTGCCATATATTTTTATTATTGTTGCTATATATTTTTATTATTGTTGCTATATATTGTTGCTATATATTTTTATTGTTTGGGGCGGATGAGGGGGGATGGAAGCTGGAATATGTAGAAAATAAGTGAAAAAACTGCGAAAAAAACGGAAAAATCGATCATTTTTAAGGATTTATTACAATTTAAGGGGGCAAATCCCCCCCCAAATCTACCTCTTAGCTACAAATGTTCATGTTTTGGAACTTTTCACCCCTCTATCCCCTCAGAAGAAACGTAAAGGCTAAAATAATCCTTTTTATCCCTCCAAATTATCGAAAAGTGATAAAAATAGGTGGGGGGCCTCCCCCGAAAACGGTGGGTGATGGGGGAAAACGGGGGTCATATTCGAATTCAGGAGGTCATTTTACATAAGAATCATCAGGAATGGTGTCAGGGCCGATTTTCATGCCGACCAGTGTAATTTGAATTTTACTCAGAATCATCTATACCCATCACAAAAGTGTTGAAAAAACATAATTTTATAATGTTGTCAATTGTCAGTCAGGCATAGTTGATTGGAATTGCGCGGACCATAAAACCTATAGAAAACCTTTTTCTGAGATAAGGATACACTAACATTATGAAGCACAGTCTATGCGCGCTTTTTCGGCGATTTGGCCCCACTGTGCGGCGGTCCAGACATTCTTCATTTGAAATTTTTCTGTGGCTACTTTTAATAAATTCAAACGGATTCATTCGTCTTTCTTGATAAATATATCAGAGCCCTTAATTTTCTTTTTATTACAAAATATATTATCGCGACATCTGTGGGAAATGGAGTTGATTAAAATTGGCCTTGTTTTTCCTTTATTAGCTAACTTGCCCGAGCGCCAGCAATTTTCGATATTTGCACTATCAATAACAATATCATTTTTTTTAAATTATGTTAACTACCTTCTCTTCGATGATTTCATCTTTATCCTCAGACATTTCGCGCAGGAGCAAATTGTTTCTTTTGGTGCTTGGCTCCACTTGGGCCGATGCCTAAAGTTCAAATAGTCCGACTTTTTAAAAATTAAAATGTGTCGCGGAGAACCACATATCGTGCGCGTAAAATATACCATGTCGGAATCTTCCAATAAGTGGAAGACTTAGACTGTTAACTGAACATAGAACAAACTAGTTAGCCGAAAGTGCCAAGAATAAAATTGGACAGTCATTGATAAGTCTTTCATAGCATTACTGTGTTTCCAAGGATGCAATTTCCAGAGAACTGAAGAGAAAAGGTGCTCATGCAAAGACGTACTAATTTTGCAAATAACAACGTTATCGTTAACGATGATGAAAAGTATTTTTATTTAAGTAATTCGGAAATTACAGAAAACGTTGGTTTTTACAACGACAATGTTCACGAATGTCCAGACAATATAAAATACAAGCAAAAGGTCAAATTTTCCGAGAAAGTTGTAGTTTGGTGCGCGATATCAATTGGTAGAATTTGCAGATCCTATGTGGGGGTGAGTTAGCAGCGAAGCTATGGATACTTAAAGTTATATTAACAATTGCTTAACAAAATTGATTCATTTTATCCACCAGAATTATGTTTAAGATGATATTATATTTTGGCCGGACTTGGCTTCCTGCTATTATACAGGTGTAACTTAAAGTTGGTTAAAACTGGCTGAATGCTCACAACATCCGTTTTGTGCCGAAAAACGACAACCCTCCAAATTTACCGCAGGCCTCTAACTCAGCGAACTGAAGAGAGAAGCTAAAAACGAGCAACGATTAAGACAGCGTATTTTTAGAAAAAATCGAGAGATTGATGTTGAAACGGTCCAAGGCTTGATACAAGATATTCCCAGAAGGCTGCGTATTGTGCAAGACTATAAATTTAGTTTAAAGTAATCATTTTGTTGTATATAAAGTTGTTAATTATATCAGTTCTGAAAAATTGCTGTAAAACGATTTTAATATTTTAAAATGTTCTAAACAAATTTGTACCCAAACTTTTGAGACATACGTTATTTGAGTACTTACTGCAGAAAAGTTTCCACATTTTTTTTTAAACAAATAAGGATTTAAACATTGTTTTGTTTTACTGTCATGTCTAGAATAGTGAGATTCCTGCTTCGGAAATGAGGAAATACGTTATCTGATCAGATCTCTAGTCTCATCTGCAACTTTCCCTGGATTTTCATGAGCACCTCGTCTATCTTCCATCTGTACACGGCGAGGTGTAATCCTAAAAATATTGCATACAGTTTCTTCGGCAAACTCGGAAATCTCTATTTTCACCCGAGACAAATTTTCTGGGCTTTTCTAAACTCGAAATTTTACTTCATGCGCCTCGCGTATAAAACACTATATTATTAAAGTAAAATTTTCACGGGGCTTTTCTAAACTTGAAATTTTACTTCATGCTTAGTCTGGGAGTAGATAAAAATTGTTTTAAGCTTTAAATTGAACTTGAAAAAAAAAAGGGAATATCCGCAAATGTTGTATAAATTCCATGGTATGTCATTATTTTTATAAAATCACATTACTTTTTCCTAATTATTTTAACTTAGAGAAACGTAAAGTGTTGAGTGTGAACATTCATAAATTTAGAATTTTTCCCTCTTCAAAAAAGTGAAATACATTTTGTCTCTAAAATAAATAGGGAAACCAATATTTGAACACCTTAAAATTAACATGCAATTTCCTATGTTGCGTCTGCCAAGTCAACACCCGTTATATGGAAAACCAGCATTCTTGAAAGATTTTCTCCTCGTAGCACAACACTGTAAAATATTTAATTTTCTTTTCCTATTATTATTAAGTCGTTTCTGATCGCTGGACGAGAGCGAGATCCTCAAGGCGCCGACATTTTGGAGCTTGCAACGTTATTCCGCTGGCGCAACCTTGATTCCCGTACTTTCAACTCGTGGTTTTCAATGCTACCAGTCGTAATATAGCTTAATTCCCTATAGTTACAAATGTCGCTTACAACGTTATTCCTTTGAAACCTTGACTTTGCAAAAGTTGGCGATTACGACCTATATTTCAATACCAACTTTTTTTCAGGACTTCAAATTATGGTAATAATCCTTAATTAATAATTCAATATGAAAATCTTACGTAGTTTTGGAGTTACAGTGAAGCAAAAACGACATAATATTATAAGGATTCATATTTTCCTTTTTTATCATATTATTTGTGAACTCGCCGCCTCAAAAGTGAGGTTTCGAAGGCCGTTTTGACAACTCGAAAGTCGCATTTCCGGTATCACACTTTCGGCACGCGTCATGTGAAATTTAAACCACGCATGCAAAATCTAAGTTCGCAGTACTGGTAAAATTGACAGCTGAAATATTAGTTTCAGTTGAACTATCATTTTAATACATTATTTTTTTAAATACATTATTTTTGGTCAGTCTTTAAAATCCATAACTTCTACATTAAGTTGTAGATTTTAAAGAATGACCAAAAATAATGCATTTGAAGAAATTTGCGGAAAGGGTTGGTGGTTTGAAGATAACAAGTAAAGTATACTAAGTGCTGAATGAGTTTTTCACGAGTGAGCTACAGGTGTAAGCGATACAGAGGGACTGTAACGGATTGGAAGAATATTTTCCGTAAGGTGTCTACGTAGGCAAGTGTGCCTGAGAAGAGAGAACATGATTAGAGGTATGGTAGATGGGTAATTCTTAGAATTGAATTGTGCACCTTTTAATCGTATTTTTAAGGAAATCTATTTTTTAAGTTGATGAGACGATTCCGACGTTCCAAGGCACGGCCGACACAACAAGACCTTTTCCGATGCTGAAAAGTGTCGATTAAGAAAGTTGTGAATATCCGTTTGTTGCAACTTGACAAGTTTCATTTCTAAACTTGTAAAATTGCAACAAACGGATATTCACAACTTTCTTAATCGGCACTTTTCAGCATCGGAAAAGGTCTCGTTGTGTCAGCCGTGTCTCGGAACGTCAGAATTGTCTCATCAAAACGCCCCACTCGACTCCTGGTGACCAACCCCAGTGTACAATGTTTTGTCATTAAGGGTTAGAATTTGCGCGTGCGATTTTTCAAACACTGACCAAAAATCGAATTCTGCACGGATTTCGTTGTGATTTTCTGCAATGCGTAGCCCAAAGTGTCCCGCTCGCAATTCTGCCGCTCGCTTGGACACAATAAACTGAACAACAGTACGCGGCCTGCGCACGTAAACTTTTTTATTCGACCGATTTGGGGGGTCGGCAAATTGACCCGTTTGCGATGGGTATAAGTCGTGGGGAACGCAAGGGAAGCATTCGAAACTTTGAAATTTTCTAACGTTTGTCAGATTCGGTGAGCCATAATGAAAATTGTGCTCATTCTTTCGTTTTTCGAAATCTTTAAAAATACGCCAAAAATCCATTTTCGGACCGAGTTTAATGCGTTTTCTTGTGCGGTTGTATCGTATTTACATCTTGCAGTCGCAATTTTGACGCAGGGTGCACCCTTGATATCCATTTGCACGGAAGATAATTTTAGATTGAGCTGCATACGACAACAGTAATCAAAATTAAGAATTTCTATATAGGTGATCTTGCACATTTTCCATGACAGCATTATTGTAATGATTTTGATCGTTTCAATAAATACTGTACAATCCTTGTGCGTGAAAAATTTTCCCGCACTTGTTTTGTAAATAACTATTGCATGCCTGGAAAGTAAAAAGTAAGATTTCGCATTCAAAAATATGTTTTTTAAAATTATTGCAATTTAAAGTTTTGCTTATTGTGCATTAGTTCGAAATTATTTTCCTAAAAACTTATCACACTTATTAAAATCGGTTAAAAATTAATACAATTACAGAATGTTTTTCGTATTCTCAATCTGTTTCAAATTTCAGATTAACCTGAAAACATCCCAAAATGATTCCATAGAAAGAAATATCTTAAGTATTGATTTTCACAAAATTGTATTAATTTAAAAATATTTCTAAGGCGGTTATCGTGTAACAAAAAACCCTGTTAAATGACTTAACATTTGTTATTCCAATTGTTTCAGATGGAGAATTGTCCCCTTTTGTGCCAGTGGTTTGAGGAACAAAAAACTATGAACTTTAAAGTGCAACCAGTGAAGTGTTAATATACTAATAAACATGTGACCGTGTTTGTGTATGTTACAGACATGTGATAAAACGGAGAACCAACATGTTTTCTCAAGAAAAGTTGATCTTCGTTGGTCTAGTGCTGTTCATATCTGGTATGTTAAATGTATTTACTAGTTTTAAGATATTTAACTTTGAAAAGGGAAGCAAGCCTTGTTTTTAATAATTTTTAAAATATGATTATTTCAAAATCAATACTATCTAAATTTGAGAGAATAAGCTTACGCTTCTTGAAGTTTGCAAAACGTTCAACATAATATATAAAATTGCGATGATGTTTATATAAACTGCAAACAATAGGTCTTGATTATTAAGACTACTAATACAATAAATATCCATTGAAATAACTACTTGCCGTGCAAATACACCACCGGCTATTGAATTATACGATGAAATATTTAAAATCTTACTTGATTTTATAATATACCAAATTACGAAATATTCTTGTAAAATGCAAACAATACGCCTTGATAAATAACAAGAAATTAGAATAAAAAGACTTGGATTAAAAATAATGTCTTCTAATTTCTTCTTTTATTTTTCATTTTTATTTGTTATTTGGTTTGTAACTAATTAAAGAGGATTTTAAATATTTCATTGTATATTTCAATATCCGTAGGTGTATTTGGACGGGAAGTAGTTGTTTTAATAAATTAATTGTCCTAGGTTGTCTTATTTATTAAGACGTATTGTTTGCATTTTACACGAATGTTTCGTAATTTTGTATATTATGTTTATAATGTGCAAACTAAAAGAAGCGTGAGCTTATTTTCTCGAATTCAAATAGTTTTGAATTTAAATTATTCGTATTTGATTTGTTAAAACGCTATATGATAGTATATGTAACATTTAGGTCAAATTCTCCTCAAACCAATTAACAAATATAAATGAAAGGAGTAATTAAAAAAAAATGAAAGGGAATGGGTATTTATTGTTTCGTCCACCGGGAAAATCTTGCAACTAAAAAAAAAATCTTCTGAAATAAGCGACTTGCTAAGCAAAGTCGTAAAAATGGTTCAACACGTGAAAGCAAATGCATTAAACTCGCGGTTGGTCGCAATTTTATGTGAAGAAATGGGCTCTTGTTGCACGCTGAAATACGTTGGTTATTCAGGGGTAAAGTCTGGTTAAGAGTATTTGATCTTCGGAATACATTGATAAAGTTTTTTCAAAATTAAAAGCAGAATTTCTTAAAACATGTATTAGATGTAAATTGGTTAGCCAAACTAGCTTATTTGGCTGACACATTTTCTATCTTTAACGATCTTAACATGTCGATGCAAGGTAGAATGACTACTTGTTTCACTTGTTGCAGACAAGATTGAAGGACTCAAAAGAAAACTTGCAGCATTAAAATAGCACCTTTTAAAAACGTACCAGTGGTATCGTTTTGGATTAAAGTTAAATCTGATTATCCGGAACTTTCCGAAGTAGCAATAAAGAAAATCTTCCATTTCAGGCAACAAACTTATTTGAAGGGGGATTTTTAGCCGTGACTGTCATAAAATCATCTCAGTTGCTTTGAAAAACAAATTACATATCTTACGGCTTTACCAGTCAGGGATTGATCCGGGATTGAGTATTAATTCTCGGATTGCGTAAAAAAGTATAAAATAGTCGACATAATCCTAGATTCATTTGAAAATAATATTTCCTCAAATAATCCTCTCCGAATCAAGATTAATTCTAGATTATTCGTTAGTTGTCAAATTATTATTTATATAAAAGCTAATATCTTTAACATTTGGTATTACAGGGTGACAATTAAGTTCTGTCGCCAATTTTTGAAACAGTTCAGAACACCCTGTACCAAAGCCTTTGTTATTAAATTTCAATATTTTGTTACCTGAAATGTATTTAACAAGTAGGCCTAATCTGTTGACATTTCGTAAAACAATTAGTAAGATATGGATCGCCAAATGCAACGTGCCGCTATTATAAGCTCTTATGAGCACGAAAACCGTGTTTGTGACATTGTTCGCGAAGTCGCTTTTCATAAAAAACAGTCCAAAGAGTAATTTCTCGTTACGAAGAATTAGGAAACTTGAGTGACCGTGCAAGAAGCGGATGACCGCGAACTGCAGTTACACGTCAAAAAATTGGTAACATCAGGGATAGAATTCGACGAAATCCAAGACGATCAATGCGAAAGATGGCTATGGAACTTGGAATAAGCAGAGAAAGCGTCCGGACTATTGTTGGAAAGAAGCTAGAAAATGATGTCTTATAAAAGACAGAAAGTCTATTTACTGCCTGCAAATACAACAGCTAACAGGGTAATAAAGTACAGGAGATTGCTTCGGCGCGCTGTTGGAAATTGGCACAGTTCGGTCTTATTTACAGATGAGAAAGTTTTTACTATAGATGAAAAAATTGGAAAACAAAATTCTCGAATAATTTTTCGCAATATAGAAGATGCTAATGATAAGGGTAGACACGTTTCTAAGTCAGCCCATCCTTCGTCAGTAATGGTCTGGGCAGGAATTACAGCGGATAGAAAAACACCTTTGGTGTTTATCGACCAGGGCATTAGGATGACCGCAGAAATATATCGTAGGTACGTGTTGGAGGCTGTGGTAGAACCATGGGCACGTCAACATTTTAGAGACCGTCGGTGGACTTTCCAGAAAGACTCTGCAAGGCCCCATACAGCGAATGACACTATTGCTTGGATTCGAGAAAATTTTCCAGATTTCATTTCAGCTGAAGATTGGCCTTCATATTCACCAGACTTGAATCCAATGCTACATTACGCTATATGGGCTATTCTAGAGGCAGCGGCTTGTAAAAAACGTCATGCCAATGTTAAAGACCTAAAGCGTTCTTTAAGAACCCTGGGCTGCTATTCCTGCGTCAGTCTTTTCTTAAAATGATCTACAGTAAATCGCAACACTTCCTGTTACGATTTACGGTAGATCATTTTAAGAAAAGACTAAGGGCCTGTATTAACGCACGCGGAGGCATTTATGAAACTGTTTGAGTTTACTTAGTCTATGAATGTTTAATGTTTATAACAGTATTAAGTTTATGAAAAAACAATTAAAATTTACCAAACTACCATCGTTTTTTATGGCAACCAAACTTATTTGCCACCCTGTAAAATGGACAAGGCTGCATTCCGTGGCGAATATTTTGATTACGTTAATGAATTAGTAAATGTTCGATTACCCGAAAAGTCTGCAGTATACAGTGCATTTTTCTTTAAGGTAAACATATGCATAAGCTGTAAATTTTCCAACATTTGCGGTTTTTTAAAAGAGTTCAACTTGAAGCTTTAAACGAGTGTTTTCCACTCCCAGACTAAGCATGAAGTAAATTTTCGAGTTAAGAAAAGCCCCGTGAAAATTTGTAGAGGGTCGCGCAGCGACCCGTGACAAATTTTCTGGGCTTTTCTAAACTCGAAATTTTACTTCATGCGCAACGCGTATAAAACACGGATTTCAAGTGAACTTCGAATATACATACATTTCACAATATTTTAGTGTTTTATATGCGTGGCGCATGAAGTTTAATTTCGAGTTTGGAAAAGCCCAAAAAATTTGTCTCGGGTAGCGACCGTCGACAAATTTGTACAGGGTTAGTGTTCTAAACTCGAAATTTTACTTTATTCTTAGTCTGGGAGTGGAAAACAATCGTTTAATGCTTCAAATTAAACTTAAAAAAAAACAAGAAATATTTAAAGATTTACAGAAAATAGGCTAAATTTGGAATAAGTATACTTAAATGAAAAACCCCCTGTATACCTAACCTATAAATTGAAAAATAATTAAACAATATCCTTGTATATAAATTTATTAGGTACATCAGAGATGCGGAAAATCCATTTGAATTTTTTGACGGAGAAAAATTTAAGAGAAGATATAGATTTTCTAAAGATATTATTGTACACGTTTTATTAACATTAGTAGCAGAATAGTTAGAAAAGGTAAACTATCGTGGTCTTTCCTTTAAGCCGATTGAACAGTTGCTAATTTGTATTATATGTTCAATAAAAAAAAACCTCTAGAGTGCCATGGTTATATCTTTTTTAATTTAAGTTGGCTACACGCTTTAGGAATTGACATATAAAACGTCACACATAATTATTATAATACATAATTTCAGAATTGCCAACCTACAATATTTTCCATGGCACTCTAGGGTTTTTTTAATTGAACATACGATATATTCTATTCTATTGAAAGTGGGTAGTTATGCTACCCTCCACTGCGACCGCAAGGATCTATTGTGGCTCACAATTAAGGTCGAACATCCGACCTTACAGTTCACCTTCCAAGTCCATCTTCTTGATGAAGTCAAGGATCTTGTCAGGTGAAGTTTTCTCCAGGTCCTTCAGGTTTAGCTTCGGTGTGCCAAACACCGTGGTCCTGATCTGGTTGCCAGCTGGACAGGCACATATGACGTGCTCTGCTGTTTCATCATCCTCTAGGCATAGGCGGCACTCAGTGGTGTCGCTTAGTCCTAGTTTGTTAAGGTGATGCCTTAGACGGCTGTGTCCAGTGAAGAGAGCAGTTAATGTGTGAACATCTGATCTGCTCAGCTTCAACCATGAGGCCGTCCTGGCCGCAGATGGTCCACTTGTTACCGCTCTGAAATGTCTCATCCCAGGGCGGTTTTGCCAGAAATCCTGTGCCTCGTGTCTCATCCATCCGTTGTTACGGTCTCTAGCTGTTGATCTGGGTATCCCCAGAGCGGGTTCTGGTCCGATGTAGGCTGTACGCGCCCCCTCTCTGGCTAGGGAATCGGCTAATTCGTTTCCCTTCACGCCAGAGTGGCTTGGCACCCACATCAGACTGACCCCGTTTACCTGTGCCATTTGGCAGAGGGCTTCCTTGCAGTTCCGTACAGCCAGCGAGGAGCATCTAGAAGATGCCAGGGCCCTAAGGGCCGCCTGGCTGTCCGAACATATTTTTATTGTCCTGCCCGCCCAACCCTTTGAAAGGATTTCGTGGGCGCACATTTCAATGGCGTATATTTCAGCCTGAAGTATGGTAGCATACCTGCCAAGGCTGTAGTAAAGTTCAGTCCTTGGTCCGACGACTGCGGCTCCTGTTCCAGTGGACAGTTTTGAGCCGTCAGTGTACCAGTAGGAGTCAGCCTTTTCTGGGGTGATTTTGTGTCGCTCCCAGTCGTCCCTGCTTGGGAACAGGACCTTGTACGGCTGATCCTCGCAGTAGTCCGTGACTGCGTAGTCAGTCCTCATACTCAGGGTGTCATCCGCCTCAATGGCAGTTGACAGCCCATTTGGTGTGAAGACTATCACCTTCGGATCCAATAGGGCCGCGTGGTGATATCGATACGTTGCCAATCTGGCCTCGCCCTGTATTAGGATATGCAGGGGGGTGAGGTTCAGTAGCATTTCTAGCGCCGCTGATGGGGTAGTGCGTATGGCTCCAGTTACCGCCACTGTCGCCATTCTCTGCAGTGAGGAGAGCCTTGATATGGCCGTTTTTCGAGTTGTAATCGGCCACCAGGCGATACTGCCATAGGTTATTATTGGTTTTATGACCGAACCATATAGCCAGTACATTTGCTTGGGGTTTAATCCCCATGACTTCCCGCAAATTCTATGGCACGTCCACAGGGCGTACCTTGCTTTGCGGATTGTCTTGTCCAAGTGGGAGTTCCAATTCAGCGATTTATCCAGGGTGATTCCTAGATACTTCGCCTCCTCCACAAATGGTATGGTTTCTCCCCGTAGAGTAAGAGGTCTCAATTTCAGGATCCTCCTTCTCGTGAACGGGACAACTGATGTTTTGCTAGGGTTTACGTTTAACCGTTCCCCTATACACCAGTTCTGAGTCGCATCCAGTGCCTCCTGCATGGCTTCACAGATTTGGTTTTCATCCGTGCCCCTTGCAAGAATGACTATGTCATCAGCATACGCTTGCACTTCGACGTCAAGCGTATCTATTATTGCAAGCAGATCGTCTACCAGTAAAGACCACAGCAGGGGGGAAAGAACCCCTCCCTGCGGGCATCCCCTGGCAGTCCTCAGCTTGACCGTGTCGCCACATAGTGATGTTGTCACGGTTCTGGTGTCGAGCATTGCTCTGATCCAGCCTGTAATAGCCGGTGGAACCCCTCTGTCCCTCGCGGATTTGCAGAGTGATCCCGTCAGAGCAGCGTTGAAGGCCCCTTCTATGTCCAGGAAAGCTGTTACCGCAATTCCCTTGTAGTCCAGGGTTTGCGCAACTTTCCCGGCTAGGTTATTCAGCGCCAAGTCCGTTGACTTCCCCTTTTGGTAGGCATACTGGTGCACACTAAGAGGGTTAATACTCAGTATCTCCCTCCTGATGTAGCCATCCAGCACCTTTTCCAGGGTCTTTAGGATAAATGACATCAGGCTTATAGGTCGGAAGGATTTTGGTAGGGGATCTGTTTTTCCCACCTTAGGTAGATAGACTACCTTTACTTCCGACCAGCTAGTTGGAATGTAATTCCACGCTAGGCTCGCCCTGAACAGTCTTATAAGGTGGAGGATTACTTTCTCCAAGCCTTTTTGGAGTAGGACAGGGAAGACCCCATCTATTCCTGGTGCTTTGTATGGTTGGAAGGATTTGACCGCCCAACTTACTGATCTGTAGGTAACGATTTTGTTTACCACCTTCCAGTCCTGCTTCCCCGGTCTCTTAGTTCGATCCCGTGGAAGCATTGTATCCGGTGTTTCGTTACTTAAAAGGGAACAATCTGGGAAGTGATTTTGGGCCAGGATCTCTAACGTCTTTTTACCAGAGGCCGTATGTGAGCCATCAGGTCGTTTTATCGACCCAAGTGCTTGCGCCGGCTCTCTGGCTAGAATCTTGTGGATTCTTGCACTACGGGGAGTATCATGAATACCCTCGCAGAACTTCCTCCAAGATTCCCTCTTGGCCCTGCGAATTTGTTTGTTGTACTCCGTTAGAGCTGTACTGTACGGTTCCCATTTGCCCGCCTCCTTAGCCCGGTTGAATAGTTTCCGGACTTCTTTTCGCATTTTTTCTAATGTATTGTTCCACCAGGGGACATTTCTACTGTCCTTTTTCCTTTGTAGTGGACAATTTTCATGGTACGCTGAGACGATTGATCGACAGATATGCTCTGCCGCCGTCTCAATGTCCTCATGACTTTTAATAGTGGGTGCCGTTGATCCCAGAAGCTCTCCAAGTGTACGCGTATAACCGTCCCACTTAGTGCTTCTAGCATTACGGTATTCCACTATTGGTCTAGTGCCTGCTTCAATGTTAAATTGAATGTTCCGATGGTCAGAGCAGGAGGGGTCTTCTGACACCTTCCAGTCGGAAATTTTTGTGCTCAAGTAGTTTGAGCAGAAAGTAATATCTAATACCTCTGCGCGATTTTTCGTAACAAAGGTAGGTTCGTTGCCAGTATTAAGTATAGCTAGCCCTTCCCCCATAATAAAGTTTAATAGAGACTCACCCCTCGGATTGGTGTCAGTGCTGCCCCACGCTAGATGGTGTGCGTTGGCGTCACATGCCACAACAAGCTGGATATTCTCCCTCTTGCTGTGGGCCACCAGTCTTCTCACAGCTGTTGGAGGTGGTGGGTCTGCGCTGTCCCCCGGGAAGTATGCCGAGCAGGCTATTACGTCCAGCCTGCTCTTCCCCACCGGGAGTTTCAGCTGCACAGCGACTACATCTCTGGTGCAGTATCCTGTCAACAGAAAGTATTCAATGTCCTTACGGATTAATATACAAGCTCTGGGTTTTTGCCCCGAACTATATGTAATTACCTTACCTGGTATGTTGCTCAGGCCGCTTATCCGGCCTGTGCTAGTCACCCATGGCTCCTGTATGAAGGCGATATCTGCACGCTCTTCTCTGAACCGTTTGCCAAGGAGAAAAGAGGCTCCTTTGGCATGGTGCAGGTTGGCCTGCACACATCTCACCGTCGGGTACATCACTTACCCGACGGTGATTTGGCTCCCCGGAAGGTCGATTTACCGCCCCTCTTTGGGTGTGCCTTGCCCCTTAGTGGACCCTTACCCTTGGCCGATGTAGGCCTAGGATGTGTCCTTTGGGGTTCGCTTGGTGATCCGCTGCCGCCGGCCACCTGGTCGACTGATAGGGTGGTTGGAGTCCGCTCCTCCTCTGTCTCCCCTGGCTCTACAGCAGGGGGCTTATTGGCCTCCTTGTCCCTGCCTTTGACCCTGAACGTCACCTGTCCATAGCCGAAGTAGGGTTTGAGGTCCATCTCCTTGAGATAGGCCAATGACCCGTCGTCCATCGAAAACGTCCAGGTCTGCCCCGGCCCTGCATCCTCATGGCGTAGAACTACCCACTCCTGAGCCTGCAGTCCCGGGTTCATGACCCTCAGTCTTCTAAGGACTACCTCTGACGCGAGCCGTTCTCCTGCTTCGTCGTCTGGGATATAGGCCACGCATATGTTTGGTTTGGGCAGCTCCTTTCCCCGTACGAGTTTGAGCCTCGCGTCGCTCCACGGCTGCAGGCGTACTAACACCTCCTGCAGCCATGAGACGGTTGGCTCATTCGCACAGGTCAGGAGCAGCCAGCCTGGCCTTGCTATGCATCCCTGGAACCTGACAGGCGGTCCGTTGTCCGGCAGCCTGTCTACTTCCGCCATGATGCTTTTGCGAAGTGTCGTGAGTTGCTCAGTCGTCAGGGCAGTGCCGGGGTAGTCAGTGTGGATTATACCCACTCTGATACCCGCGACTGCAGCCCTGTACGACAACTTCGACACCCTCGCAGTGACGTCTGTCGGTGTGTCCTTCTTGCAGGTCTTTTTTGCGCCCTGCTCAGGGGTGGTCACGTCAGAGCGTTGCCGTTTTTTTGTCGTGTCGGCCTTGGGTTGGATTTCCGCCCCTTCGGGGTGGGTACCAGTCCCTTCGGCCTCACGACGTTTACGGCCTTGCTCGATTACAGTGCTCAAGGCGGTCTCGTACGGTATTCCGCTCTTGAGCATTCTGGAGAGTCGTTTTCTTGCGGCTCCCCCGAATTTCTTGTATTTTAGCGAGAGGTTCGTCATCTTCTCGATGTCCTCATCGCTGGGTCCTGCTAGCAGCCTCTCCTCTGTGCCAGGGGAAACTGTCTCCCGCTCGCCTTCTGGAGAGGTCTGTGTCGCTGGATTTTCTGGAGCGGGATTGACCCCAGTCTCCATCGCCTCCACTTGTGAAGTGACGAGGCTCCCCCCCTCGTCCGGGGTTTTGGTTATATCTTTGTGGTCCATAAATGATCCCACGAGATGGGCAGAAATAAAGGTCCACTCAGGCCGTGCTCCCTTGCCTGAGTAAGCCTATTGAAATCTGGAGGTCGGCAGGTATCCAGAGTCCGCCTATTGGTGACCAGACTTTCCCATCTGGCCAGCTACCAGTGCTTGCTGGCAGCCATGGAAGTAGGCATAGGCTGTTCCACCGTGACCATGGGGTTTATGTGAGGTTGTCTCCTCTCGGCCCGGGCGGTTAAGCCAGGACCCCCTTCACCCTTGGGTCATATCAGATACGCCCCAAGGGCACGTGGTATAACGGCTGTTCTAAGACAGCCGGCATCGTTAGGAGCCCTGTGCAGTCCCTTGGCCACGACACGACGGCCGGGAAGGGCTTGATGTGAGGTGAGGGTACATAGTGTAGGACTTCGGACAGAAGGCCCTATTAGTCGCCTTTTACGACAAGCGGGCATACTCTGAGCCTATTCTTACACCGAGCTCAGACGGCTCGATATAAGTAGTTGTTAGGTACAACCCTCATTTATGTTATTGGTTTGTTTCGCAAATTTTTCTCAAATTGTTCAAGACAAAAAGCACAATTTCAATTGTTAAACTCTATACTTGATAGATTATTTTTACAAATGTTATTTTATTTCAGGCCATCTGTGCTTTGCTTTTCTGGAACAGTCAATCGCATTGTTCATCTATTTATTTTCCAATAAAGAGTACCCCTTTACTAATGTTGCCAGCAATATTTTTTTTATTCAGTACAATGTTTATTACATTTTTCCATTTTCACATAAAATTAATATTGTATATCACGGAAATAAATTGAAACTCTGGGGTACACTAAACGTATATAGGTTAAGTTATACTGACCACTGACAATACTGACTAAAACCGCCAGCGGGGCTGCCAATATAAATTTGATGATATCACTAGATCCGGGATTGAATCGAGGATTCGTCGAAACCACCCGAATCCGTGACAATTGGATACATCAATAAACATCCATGGATCCAGGATTCATCAATCCTAGATTAATCCGCGAATTGAGCTATGTCTATTAGTACGGCCGTTAGGCCCGCCGCATATTAAACCCAGCCCCAACACAGCCCAGGCCCATGCTCAACCCAGCCGAACCCACGCCCACGTGTGAAATGAAGGCACCGCATATTGAACCCAGCCGTGCACCTCTTTCCATGACGTCCCTTTAAATGCTTTTAGATTTAGAATCCGAGTCCGAAACAGAAGACGTAGTTATTTTGTATGTGCTTACTTAAGTGCGCGAAGTACTTGAGAAGAGTTTTTGTTAAGTGGGGAAGTTCCAAACAATGTATTAGTGGTTGTTTCCGGCTCGAAACGTCAAAAACACTTTTTTATTAAATGTTTAGGTTAATGTTATAACCTCACCTACGAGGTTTACAATATTTGCTAACGGCTAGGATCAATTCAGCGGTGCTGGGTGAAGGTTCGCTCTTCTAAGTTATTTTCAATTCAGCATCAACCTGGTCGCCATCCACTGGAGTGGCAGGAAGGGGAAAAAACTGTTAAATTCAGGTCACACAATAAATAGCACAAACTTAATTTAACAAAATATAATATATATATTGCCTAATATTTAACATAAAAAAAATTGACTGAAGGTTAACTAGAACAAAATTATAAATATGAATGCATGTATAAAGACGGGTAAGTACGGGAGAAAATGCAAGTAATATAGCCACTATTTACTCAAATGAATTAATGATTGAAGCAACGGATCGTCTGGTCATGTATTGGCTCTCTCCGAGTTCGAAAGAGGGTGGGTCTCACCAATTTGTAATGCTGATCGCCTCCTGTCCGGTATCAGATGTGGTTAATGAGCTAGGGCCTAAGCAGGGATTGAGTACAGCATGCAAGCAGGGTTATATTATTAGCGTGCGAAGCAGATTAGTGCAATGGCGGTGGCTCGTGCTTCAGCGTAGCAACTTCACGCTTCCCTCTCACAGCCTAAATTTACATTTATGAACAGCTTGGCCAGCCATCCAGGATTACATTAGGGCAAAGCAGCTTACACGTCGGCTTGGCACTCTTTCCTCGAGCCCTCCCCAAAACGATACCTACGAATTCCAAGTAGCGGCAGTAAAACTTTATTAATGGGGTTGAACACAATCAAATGACTCAACGCAAGCGCAGAGAACATTTAGGACATTAATATTTCAGGCACCCTTACCAAGGAATATTAATTGAAACTAGAGCATGTCAGCATCCAAGCATTACTTACAAAAGTTCATTAATACGGTACTTCCCCTTTCCAAATTAATTAAATGAAAATCAAATTAGCTCAAATTCTAAATCTTCAAAAACATGAAATTGTCATCAACGGTAACCAACAAAAGTTAAGTTAATATACATGACGCACTTGTCAAGTATATTAACTGAAATTGGAGCTAATCAGCATCCTAACCTCACTGCAAACCTAAATTTCTGCAAACAAATTAAGCCTACTTTATTAACCTAACGAGAACATGTGGTTCACAAAAAACACTAACCTGTCAGCGGAATGGCGGACGGGCGGTACGGTGTATGAACAAAAATTGGCTTAGATCATCAATCTTACCTTAAAATGCGCTTCTACTGATTTAAATGGAATATTAGTCTTATGACAAATTAAATTATTTCCGTACACTGTCCTTCCACCATCTCGGTGGCACCCAGACGACATCACAAAAAAAACACACATGGCTCAGCGAACAGGTGTGTGTGTCCAGCGCAGTTCACTTAAACGAGTTTCACGGGACCAAATCAGCAAGTATCAACTACTCAAACGTGCAATCGGCAAACGCTCATCGATATCCGGAAGTTTAAATCTCAAAAATCAACTCTATTGACTCACCTGACACACACAACCTTCACGATTCACCCGTTAAACCAAAAAGCCCCATTTCGTGCGCACATTCTTCTCACCCGTCTACGTGCTCGACCTGCGCTGACAATACGCAAAGCGAAACACATAAGCGTAGCAACGCCATGGGCCTGAACCTACCACTTCCTTGATAAATTACCAAAAATTACGAAACGGAACGTTACAATGTAAACAAAATCAATACAATCAAACTCGTGTCTCGAGACCCACGATTCACAAAATCTGTGCGACTCTCGCAAATATTCACACGCGTGGTTGACGTCATCGTGGGCTCACCGTGGACTGGGTTCAATATGCGCCACTTGATGTTTTACTATAATTCACAGAATTAACCCACACGTGGGCCTGGTCTGAGCTGTGCTGTGCTGTGCTGGGCTGTACTGGGCTGGGTTCAATATGCGGCGGACCTTAGATTAAAAAATACGAGTTGGTGAATCTCGGAAACGTCAAATAAATTTAATTATATGTCATTGGGTAGTGTCACAGCACAATATGTTGTTCTAGTTTAAAAGCATGTTTACGGTGGAACAAAAAGGGCACTAATAGACAATGAATGGCAAAATTCGACGGAAGTAAAAATAAATTTAGATTGCGCTTTATAAACGTTCTGATTATCAATAATCAGTTTATAAAGCAGTTAAGGAGGTCGCTCGCAAATTTTCGAGAAATTGGTTCTGCTGAAAACAAGCGAGCAGGTGGTTGGCCAAAGATTCGTACAGAACATGTTATAAATACGGTAAGAAATGCGATCTAAGCGCGACCTAGCTCTTCAGTTAAAAGGCTTTCTCAAGAACTTGACTTACGGAGCTCAACTATACAAAATGTATTAAAAAAGAAAAGAATGCACCCCTATAAATTACAAATGTGCCGAGAATTGTTGCCTCTAGATGACGATTAAAGAGTTCAGTATTTGTAAATAAACTTGTAAATAAAACACTTTTTACTTTGTTTAACCACTGGATCTTACATTTAATTGTGTGACTAGTTTCGACTATCTAGTAGTCATTCTCAAACAAAGTGAACGCCTACAACACCAAACAATGAGTTCAGTATTGTCAATGGTTTAATGAAAACCTGAATAATAAAGAATAATTAAGGTCTCCATAAAACCTTCTTTTCAGATGAGGCGTGGGTGCATTTAAACGGGTATCTTAACGCACAAAATATGCGAATGTGGGGAACAGAAAACCCTAATTATTTTAGGGAAGCAACAATGCATCCTGTGAAACTATGGCTGTAATTAGTAGTAAGTCGGCGGAGACGTTAAATGCTGATAATTACAGAAACATAATGCTGGAACAGTTTATAAATCAACTGCACGACGACGAACTGCAAACAGGTTATTTTCAGCAGGATTCTCTGCGTCCTAAGTTAACTTGAATTATCTACAAGAATTGTTTGAAGACCGCCTGATAGGCAAAAATTGTTATTCACCGCGCTCATGTGACCCCACATTATTAGACAATTTTGTGTTTCCATACATAAAAAATAATGTGTTTAAAAACCCCGTACACACTTTAGACGACTTGAAAGTCAGCATTCAACACCAGTGTGATTAAATAACTCCTGAAATGCTAGTGAATGCTTTCGAGAGCATGAAGCGAGGAGTTGCTTTGTGTCTTCGGCAGCATGAGCACCATTTGCAAAATATTTTGTAATTTCTTGTTTATACTTGACACATTGTTTGACAAATAAAATTAGCTTTTGATAGTCTTGACGATTGATTTTTTATTTTGAATCTAATTACGACCTATGTTTCTGAAATCAGAACCTACTGAGATGCCGACAGTTTGTAACCACTTGTTAGAAACTCTATAAATCTGCACAAACCATTGCGCTTGGCAATCAATAGAACCGCGCATTAAAAAACTTATCAAAAATAGGCAGGTGGATCTATCGCATTAAAATTTATAAAAAATTTAAATAAATACAAAATTAAGTGTAACAATAGTTATTTAAATATTATTTCATTTAAGCACAAAACTTTACCACAACAATACGAGAAACAAAATACTACCTAAAATAGTTTAGGAAGCGCTGATCTAGAGATGTATCTTTCATTAGATTAGCTCTGCTTATGATGTTTTTATAATAGAAATTTAGGAATAGCAATGTAATAAACTTACTTAGACAACGTGCTGTGTCTCTTGTAAGCAGATTAGAAATGTATTGAGTGAAAAATATACAGCTAGTCGAGTATCTAGCTAAATATCGCTTCAGCTGAATAAGTGTGTGAAACTGGACCTAATATTACATGTTAATGACTCAATTTAATAATGTATATAAATGATAAATAGACTAGAAGAGGCTAATATCTATCAGATTGTATGAATGAAAAAGGATGTTCTATTACTGGAAAATCCAAATATATCTAATTTAGCAATGAGTATTTTATAATTAATTAATTGAGTCGAAAGCTTTAGAAAAGACTAGATATAAAACATAGACTTGATATTGACTTGATATTTAGTTCATTAAATATAATAACAATAATAATATTAGACTAATATTTAAGAAAAGTATAATTGTATATATTTGTGCACTTTTCTCTGAGAACGCCTGGTCTTCGATCCACCTGCGGAATTAGTAGGAATGCAGGCACGAATTACATCCGACAGATGAGATCTAATTTCCTAGTTATATTAAATTGCACATACAAGCGGAAATGAGCTCGAGTTCAGCTGAAGATTACCGACTATTTTGTAAAATAGAAATGTTATGAAAAAGTTTAGTCAATCTAACAAAGTGAAAAGATAAGTATTTTTAAGTTGTTTTTCTAAACATTTACCGACAAATATAAAACTCAAGTAGTTCCACGATATCGTCGTCATATATTCAATGTTTATTTAGTTAGATAATAGACTAGACTATTAGTTTTATAAAAATGAAAATAATACTTTTCATATTTTATTGTGTTTTAATTGAACTTGACGTTGACCTTATAGGTATTTTGTTCATTGTATTAATTAAAATGAATAAAATGTGCAAATTGGCTGTACACTGCGAAACATATTGTACTGAATTTCTTTCTTACTAATATTCTTTTTCTGAAATTAATGGTGAATGCGCCAGGTAAATAATATTGCAATTGTATACGGCTCAGTCAACTTAGCCCCCCGAAGTTCGACTTTTTTGAAAAAAAAACTACTGCGCTAGACGGGCCTTAGCTAGCGCCAGCTAGTGCCCCAAGAATTAGAGCCATCGCCATTTAGACAAGAAAGTTACGGGGTTTTGAACTTTTGGGGGGGCTAGGTTGATTCTAGTCCCCTGAGTTTTGATTTTTTAAGTTTTTTTACACTATTCAAATTCCTCAGGGCTAGGGCCAGCTAGCGCTACCAATTTATAAGCTAGCGCCACCCCCACAACCCCAAAAATGATAATACATTTCTAACCCTAGCCCCCGAAATTAAATTTTTTTAATCAAATTGGGTGAAAAATAAAGCTAGCGCCAGTAGAATATAAAAAAAATATTCTCTCAAAAATATCAGGTAAAAAAATATTTACATCCAAATTTTGATGTGAGAGCTTTCAGATCCTGTATGCGTATTACCATTTACTTGCTGAATTTAAATGCAAAATCATGTTTGGCATATAAAATACCGCGTGCAACAAATATTTCGGCGTTGTAATTACTTTATTTATGTTCATAGACACTGGCTATTACAAACATGATGCCTAGAAGACAGTAGCGTAACTGACAATTGTGTGTTCACTCCTTGCTAATTTAAATCGTTAGAACTAAGGAACTAACCGTACGATATAAAAAATACTTTCGGCATTGTAATTACTATACTAATGTTTATAAACACTGGCAACGAGATAGCTTGCGCTATTAAGACAGTGGCGTAACTGACGATTGTTTTTTCACCCCTTGATAATTGAAATCGTTATAACTCAAAAACTACGGTACGATTTCAAAAATTACTATACTGATATCTATAAACACTGACAACGAGTTATCTTGCGCTAGTAAGACAGTGGCGTAACTGACGATTGTTTTTTTTCCACTTAATAATTGAAATCGTTAGAACTCGACGATTTTTTTTATTCATTGATAATTTAAATCGGTATAACTCGGGAACTAACCGTACGATTTTAATATTTTTTTCGGCGTTAGAATATCTAAAGTAATGTCCATTACCAATGGCAACGAGATAGCTAGCGCTAGCAATACAGTGGCGTACCAAACAATTGTTTTCAGGCTTTTCTAAACTCGAAATTATACTTCATGCTTAATCTAGCAGTGAAAAACACTCATTGGAAGTTTCAAACTGAACGCTTTTCAAAAACAACGAATGCTTGAAAATTTACCAATTACACATCGGGTTATGTCTGTACCAACACTTGCATGTAAAACTCACTATATGTTATCTAACCAACCTAATCATAACATGGGTATCTTTTCGATACTACAAAATTGTGATTTAGCTATTCAATTTACCACATTTTCATTCTAACACAATCTATCTCAATATACTAGTTCTACAATATACAGGGAGTATTTCTTTAAAGAGTACGTATTCCAGATTAAGCGTATTTTCTTTAAATCTTTAGATATTCGTTGTGTTTTTACAGAAATACAATTTAAAGCTTTACACGAGTGTTTTCCACTCCCAGACTAAGCATGAAGTAAATTTTCTGGGCTTTTCTGAACTCAAAATGTTATTTCATGCGCAACGCGTATTTTATGAAATTTGTGTGTATTTGAACCTTACTTGAAATCGGCGTTTTATACGCGTGGCTCATGAAGTAAAATTTCGAGTTTAGAAAAGCCCAGAACCTCGACAAATTTTCATGGGGCTTTTCTAAACTCGAAATTTTACTTCATGCTTAGTCTGGGAATAGAAAACACTCGCTTAAAGCCTTAAGGTGAATTAAAAAAAAAAATTGGAAAACGTAAAAGAAAAACTAGGGTTAAAAATGTTTTATCATTTTTTGGGGTTGTAGGAGTGGAGCTGGATTTTAAATTGGTAGCGCTAGCTGGCGCTAGTTCTGAGAAATCCGAATACTGTAAAAAAAAAAATTGAAAAATCCAAACTCGGGGGGCTAGCATCAACCTAGCCCCTCGAAAGTTCAAACCCCCGTAACTTTCATGTCTAAATGGCGCTAGCTCTAATTTTTGTGGCGCTAGCTAAGGTCTATCTAGCGCAATAGTTTTTTTCAAAAAAGTCGAACTTCGGGGGCTAAGTTGACTGAGCCATTATATACAGTGTCTTTGAAAAAGAACTCTGAAGTTTTATTGTGTCATAAAAACTGCTCAAAGTGATACACACTATTCTAGTTTGTGGTGTTTGATTCATCAACTGTCCAAGTTTTGCTCCCCTGCAGCTTGCACGCCTGCTTGACCTTAAGACGGCGCCAGGGCCCAGTTCGCTTAATTCGCGCAGTGCAGTGCAATGGCTACTCCGCAACAGAAAGCGCCGTGTGTTATTTTTCTTAGCAAACTGAATCTGTTATAACAGTGCAACGTAATTTTAGACGTCAGTATGTTGTTAAACCTCCTACATTGCTGTAGGAGGTTCAACACCTACAGCAATGTCCGTCATTGGCTACATTTTTTTTCAAAGAAACCGGTAGTGTTTTAAAAGGGAATTCGTCAGGTATACCGAGAACTTCTGAAGATGTTGTTCAACAGATCCGTGTTTTGTGTGTTCGGAGCCCAAGGAAGTCATTGGCCAGACGTAGTCTCCAATTAGGATTGCCTAAAGGTACGGTGTATGATGTTATCAGTAAAAAACTTCATTTGTTTGCCTACAAATTGCAAGTGTTACATGAAATTAAACCTACTGATAAAATCAAAAGGTTAGGGTTTGCTGTTGATTTTTTAAACAGAATTGATGAAGATGTCAGTTTCTTGAAAAATGTTTCCTTTTCTGATGAGGCTACATTTCATGTTAGTGGAACAGTAAATCGTCACAACAGAAAGAAATTCAAGAAATTGTCATCTTCATCTTGGGGGGTCAGAGCATCCACATAAATTTATTCAGGATCAACGTGACTCTCCCAAAGTTAATGTTTGGTGCGGTTTGATGGAAGATCGTGTCATTGGTCCTTTCATTTTTGTTGATCAAACAATAAACAAACAATTTCTCCAAATAGATGATATTGAGGCGGAAAAAGGGCTTGTGTTTTTCCAACAAGATGGCGCCCCACCTCATTACAGTAACCACGTGCGCGCGGATCTAGACACTCGCTTTCCGGGAAGGTGGATAGGCAGAACTGGCCACCACTAAGCCCGGACTTAACCCCATTGGACTTTTTCTTTTGGGGCCACATAAAAAATGTTGTGTACAGTGAAAAGATCCGAGACATTAATCATTTACGCGAAAGCATCGTCGCGGCTGTTGGGACAGTTACACCTGATATGTTGATGAATACGTGGCGAGAAGTGGAATATCGTCCCACGTTGAAGTGCATTAAACTTAAAACAAAACTGGAAAGTACTATGATTTATTTACGCATGAAGTAAAATTTCGAGTTTAGAAAAGCCCCGTGAAAATTTGTCGAGGGTCGCGTAGCGACCCGAGACAAATTTTCTGGGCTTTTCTAAACTCGAAATTTTACTTCATGCGCCACGCGTATAAAACAGTGATTTAACGAGAAATTTAAAAACACGCAAAAGAAAATGTTCAAGTTAATCCTCACAATTAAGTCGAATTACTTTTGATGATTTAAAACCTTTTGTAAGTATTCGAATCCTTTTTTAAATATTCGAATGCTTTTATAAGGATTCGATTCACTCACAATTGGATTCGGATACGAATCCTCTTAATAAAATGTAACGAATCCGGATCACGAATCCAGTTGAACTTAAGTATTTGAATGCCTCTTTTGAATCCTCTAAAAGGATTCGAATACAGGATTCGAATCCTGAATGATTCGAATCCTGCCCAGCTCTAATGAAAAGCAAACAAAAATAAAATTATCCTAAACCATATGCTATACCAACGATACTACTTCAACAATTAGAAGGAGATATTGGTGACTCTTTGAGAAATTATTCTTTGGAAAGTAAATTTGGTCGATAAGGGTTCCAAATTAAACCTACGGGAGTCCTTTGAAATTTCAATGCTAAAGATAATCTAACTGATGTAATATGTTTACCTATTTTTACTACAATTTGTTGATAAGGGTTATATCTCTTCCCTTTCTTTTTGTTTGTTTATACAAGGTGTCCCATTAGTGCTATGCATATTTCAAATTCAAAACTATTTGAATTTATGAGAATAAGCTTACGCATCTTTTAGTTTGCAAAACTTTAAACATAATACATAAAATTACGATAACCGACTAAACTGCAAACAATTAGTCTTAATTAATAAGACTACTAAGACAATGAATATTTATTAAAACAAGTAGTTGTTTCAATGTGTTAGTGTGTCTAACTTCAAGGACATATTTCTGTATGTTTGTTCGTTTCTTTTGAAAATTTTTTGTGTTTGTAAATATGTTTCTTTTCGTCTGGATTTATTTCTGTAAATAGCTTAGTTAACATCAATTATTTCCGTCATTTTTTGAAGGCGTAACGGACTAAGTGCTACGGTCCCTTTTCATAACAAAAGGAAATGATCGTTGTTGGGACAAGTTTCCTGCAAGTAAGAGAAAGTTGTGCACTAGTTCACATTCCAGAGATTTGCACCCACATCGAGTCAAAGTAGGTAGAAAGCACACCCTATGTGTGGTGTATTTCGAACCTACCAATTAAACACCAGTTAATTCCAAATTTGCATTCTTACATTGTAGCACTCAGTCTGAAAAGTCAGAATCGTTCTGAAACAAGACTTCGTTCGACCCACACAAAAACTTGTAAAATTTATGTAAAAAAGTGTAAATAAATCGTGTTGTTGTTCTACCAAAAAAACCTTCGTGTTTATTTCACTTAACCGAACCAGTATCTCGGACACGCGAATAGAATTTAATCGTAAAAAGTTCAACACGTCCAACCATTTTGGTCCTTCGAGCAGGATATCATCAAAATCATCAATCATCATCGTCGAAGTCATATCCAAGGATTCTTTATCGCAGTCCGCAACTCCAGCAGTATCGAAATCAACGCAATTCGATTACAAGTAAGGGCCGATCCTTCTATTTCACATCCTCTTATCAGTTCAGCTTCAAAATGCCGCGAATAACTAAAGATCAATTAATCCGTCAAAGAAATGTATTTGTTGTGCAACTTACTTCACGTGAACAGCTTATTAATGAACTTTCTCAACGAACGTTAAGTCAGGCTGACGTTAAAACCTTATCGCGGCGCGTAAAAAGAATTCAAGATGCTTTAGACAAATTTAAATCTATTCAATCGTCTATTGAACTTTACACGGATGAATTTGATAGTAAATTAAAAATTCGTATTTCAATCGAAGCTCTTTTTGATGAGTTACTAGGTAGTGCATCGGCACTCATAAAATCAATAAATGATCCAAAAAATGTAAATGTAAATAATTCCAACTCTAATCTAAATTATTAATTGCCATCCATCGATTTACCTTCATTTGACGGAGATTTTACCAAGTGGCGTCCTTTCCAAGATAGATTTAACGCGTTAATTCACAGAAATAATTCAATACCGGATGTTCAAAAACTGTTTTATTTAAGATCCTCACTCCGGGGTGATACCCTAAATGCCATAGAGTCGTTAGATACCATCGAATCAAATTATAAAGTCGCGCTCCTACAGGAACGTTTTGATCAACGGCGTAGAATCATGTTCGCTCATTCCACAATATTTTGTAATTTCGATTGTTCTTCATTAAAATCTGTCGCAAACTCGCTCAACCCATTAACGGCCGAGCATTTATAGAATTAGCTCTAATAGTTGGTTTTAGGTAAAAATGTTGCACTTATTTTTATGATTTCTATGAATGACTTATTGTAAGACATACTGTGATTTTTTCTTTTAAATATACATAAAGTATACGGCGTAATTTTTTAGGCATTCGTCGATTTTATATAAAAACGTGGAATATGAAGTTTAGAATGAGTGTTTCCACTCCCAGACTAAGCATGAAGTAAAATTTCGAGTTTAGAAATGCCCCGCGTAGAAAATTTTCACGGGGCTTTTCTAAACTCGAAATTTTACTTCATGCGCCACGCGTATAAAACGCTGATATATTGTGAAGTTAGAAATACACTGCCATTTTTTTTTTATGATGAATAATCGAAATATTTAAATAACAAAATATTTACAGTTTTCTTTATATATTTTCAAGTCAGGTCAAATAATATATTATATCAAATTAACTTATTTACAAGTTTTTTTTTGTTTGTTTGTTTGGCATAGGTTTTTACCATTCAGCCACTAACGTTGATTTATATTAACATATATTTCGACTAATTTGGACGTCACAACACATTCACACACATCCATGGAACCGGAGACGAGTATTTTTCGTTAGAAAAATTACTCGCCTCCGCTGGGAATCGAACCCAGATCACCTCCGTGACCGATTTGGCGAAACCGGCGGCTCAACCGCTCGGCCACGGCGGGCCCCTATTTACAAGTTTAATTAACAAAAAACTGATAATATTGCGTGTATGCATCCATGACGCTTAATGGGTTAAACCAGTGGTGGGGAAACTTTTTTTAAGACGGGCCATTTGTAATAACCAGATAATCGTAGCGGGCCAAAGAATAATGCTTAATCGTAGGTAGGTAGTTTTTATGCGGGTCGTCACATTACGAAGTAAGAACGCGTTCAAACATTCTCACGACGGCACTCTTAAACGGGCCGGATTAAACCTTTCCGCGGGCCGGACTTGGCCCGCGGGCCGTAGTTTCCCCATCACTGGGTTAAACAATACATTCGAAGTTTAGAATCTTTAGGCATATCGACTAAGAATTTTGAAGTATTTCTTATTCCTTATATTATTTCAAAAATGGATAAACGGGTCAATAACGATTGGGATATACATGTTAACAATAGATTTAAATCAGATAAAGTCTCTTTTTGTCAAGATTTAGTAAAACATTTTCTAGAAAAATCGTATATTTGTGAGAAAAAAAACCATTGCAAAACCAAAAGGCTCATGTAAAAGCAGTAACTACGACCGTAGTAAATTCAAATGTCAAATGTCCAAAATGTACCGAAGGTCATTACATCAATGAATGTAATGATTTTCTTGGCAAATCGGTAACTGAACGCTACAATATCGCAAAATCGTTAAAAAATTGTTTACGAAAGGGGCATAATCTAAAAAATTGTTAATCATCTCTGTTAAGCTCTTGATGTTGCAGAGGATTGTTATCGGAAAAACAGCGAGGTGTACCAATTAATAAAACTATAGTCGTTTCAAACACTTTCTATTTAACTTTCAAAGTAGTAATTTACATAATATGCGATTGGTTTTTACACTTGTGGCGCTCTGACAGTTATGATCGTTCCTCTGGTCTCTTGTGCCGGACGTACCCGTCTTTAGGGCAGGCTACCCCCTCCTACCCTTACAATAGGGTAGCTTTGGAGGGAGGTGGAGAAAGTCTAAACATGCCGCCCCCCTTGAAACGACTGACACTGAGACACAAGAAATACTACATTTAATCAAACTATAAAAAAAAAGCCTGTCAAGTAAAATGTTCACAAAAAATATTTTGAAATGACTAAATACAGGTATTCAAAAATGTTAGTTATAAAATTATATACAATTAAAAACTGCGCACACATTGAAAATTTCAATTTTAGAAATTATGTAGAATTTCCTTCAAAGGGAAGCGCACACACACGATTAATTGCTCGTTTAAATTCGTCCGAATTTGTTCGCACTGTGACTGCGCGCACTAATCCATCTTCACCTGGGTGGATTTTCTTGACCCGTCCTGTAATCCAGCGCATCGGCGGGATATTTTTGTCTCTTAAAATCACCAATGACCCAACTTAAATGATGTTTTCATCTAGATACCTCCACTTATTCCTACTTTGCAATTGGCTCAGGTATTCCAGCGACCACCTTTTCCAGAAATGCTGCTGCATATACTGCAAGTGCTCCCACCGTGTGAGTCTGTTGGTCGGTACGTCCAGAAAATGTTCACACGGAAGCGCCGTCAACGCATCTCCGATTAAAAAGTGGCCAGGTGTCAAGAAGGAGTTATCGTTAGGGTCGGGTGAGATTGGGGTTAGAGGACGAGAATTCAAAATTGCTTCAATCTGCACAAATTACGTATTCAATTCTTCAAAATTTAACTTTGATTGACCCATTACTCGATTTAAATGATGTTTTATGCTTCTAATTGAAGCCTCCCACAACCCTCCAAAATGTGGTGACCTTGGCGGGTTAAAATGCCAGGTGATGCTGTCAGGAATAAAATCGCGCATAATTTGATTTTGATTATCTTCGTTAGCGAAAAATTCATATAGCATCCGCAGGTCATTATTTGCGCCTACAAAATTAGTTGCGTTATCAGAATGTATGTTTAGGCATTTACCGCGACGTGATATGCAACGACGCATAGCAGCCAAAAATGACTTTGTCGATAAGTCACTTACTACCTCAATATGTACGGCCTTGGTGGAAAAACAAACAAATACAACCCCGTACGCCTTAGTTGTTTTAATTTTACGTACATCCTCTTTTATCATAAATGGACCACACAAGTCAACGCCACAATTTAAAAATGGCCTTGCAATCTTGACCCTGAGTGCAGGTAAATTTCCCATCATTTGCCCCTTAATTATTGGTTTGTTTCTAAAACAAATAACGCACTTGTGAAGTAATTTTTTTACGTTAATTTTTAATGCCAATGGCCAATAATTTTGTCTCATAATTGAGATAGTTGTTTGTATACCTGAATGAAAATGCTTAAGGTGAATATCCCTAATTAGCAACTCGGTTGAATGGGTGCTTACCTGGCAAAACAACAGGGTGCCTGTGGTCGAAATCGACATTTGCTTTATGCAAACGACCACCGACTCTAATTAACCCGTTTTCTATGAATGGATTCAAACCATTTAATTTTGAACCCTGATCAATTTTACCTTTCTTTATGTTTTTATAATCACGCGAGAAAACTTCACATTGTGCCAGTTTTAATAATAAATTAGTTGCATACTATATTTCCTGAACACCTAATTCTTCATTTTTTCTATTATTTACATTTTTACAATTTTTACAAAATCTACAACAATAAGCAACAACCCTAATTAATTTATTCAGTGATGAGTATTTACGGAAGATACTAAAATCTCGACCCTCACTGACCACTGAACAAATTGCGATCGGTGACCGTTTTTCAGGTAGTTCTTCACAATTTTTGGTACCCTGGCTGCTATTGTACTGTCCTTCTATAAGCCACGACGGACCCGACCACCATAATTTCAAATTAATTAATGCATCACCCGTTACCCCGCGCGCAACTAAATCCGCAGGATTTTCAGACGTTTTCACATACTGCCAACAATCTATGTTTGTCAGTTCTTGAATTTCCGCTACTCGATTCGTTACAAATGTTTTCCACAAAGCTTAAGTGGAACGAATCCATCCCAAGACAATAGTCGAATCGGTATAAAGGAATGTTTTATTAATATTAATTGTTAAACTATTTTTGACTTAATCATAGAGGTTGGCTAACAATAATGCCCCACAAAGTTCTAATCTAGGCAAACTTATGAATTTTATTGGTGCAACTCTTGATTTTGCACATAAAAGTTGTGAGCTATATTTACCATTTACATTATTTTTGACTCTTAAATACAAACAGGCACCATATGCACTTTCACTAACGTCGGAAAACCCGTATATTTCAATACTATATGTACACTCGCTAGTTATAATAGTACGATTAATTTTCAAATATTTTATATACTTAATCGTATTTTGAAATGAAATCCATTTCTCAGCCATTGAGCAAGAAACTTGCGCATCCCAACCCAATTTCTCTTTTCATAATTCTTGCATAATTATTTTAAGAGTTACAATAATTGGGTTTATAAGTCCTAAAAGATCAAATATTTGAGCTATAAATGAAAAAAATTGACGTTTTGTTATTTTGTGTTTTCCATTTCCCGTTTGAAATTTGAATTGTAAAATGTCATCCGTTGAATTCCACAACAATCCCAAAGTCTTATTATTCTCATTCTTGTTTAAAAATATCGTATTGGCATTACTTTCATGAATATTTAACATAAGTTTAGGATTGTTGGAGTTCCATTTATTCAACTCGAAACCGCCCCCCTTTAACAATTTAATTATATCATCTCTCACTAAAATAGCCGCACATTCGTTGTTAAAACAGGTAAGTAAATCGTCAACATAAAAATCTCTTTTTTGGGAACAATTTTTGTATTTTTTTTAAATTTATTTAAATACTTGTACATAGACACAGTAAAAGTGTTTAACAATTGTCAATAATATAATAAAAACCAGTTTAGCTAAAATAACATTTAGAGCTTAAAAAATAATAACTTAAATAAAATATACCATCATGACAGAAAACAGAACATTAAATTAGTTGGTTAATAATTCAGTTATTGAATAATATGGCTTCTTTTCCAGCATTTCTTTTAGTTTATTTTTAAATTCTTTTAAAACAGTAATCTGTTTAATATTTGTCGGTAGATTATTGAATAACGTCACACACATATAATACGGGCTTTTCTCATACAGAAATATGGAATGGGATGGTACAGACAAATCGTTCCGGTAGCGAGTTTCTGCAGATTTGTTATAAGCTGAATTTGAGCCAAACTTAGCTTTGTTCATAAAAACGTACAGACAACATTTATAAATATAAAGCGAATATACCGTCATTATTTCCAGTTCGACAAAAAAAGTGCGACAACTGTCTCTATACTTGGCGTGCATAATTCTTCTGATAATCATCTTCTGAAGAGTAAATAGTCTAAGTGAGTGACTTGATTGACCCCAGAAGATGATACCATAAGACAAATGGCTATGGACATGAGCGTAGTAGAAAGCAATGAGTGATGGGCGGTTTACCGAGCTTCTTATTGACAGAATCGCAAAGCCGCTTGATCTTAGTTTTGCACATATTTTATCTATATGGGTACCCCAATTTAGCGTAGGTGTAATGCTAATTCCTAAAAATGTTTAATTTTTTACTCGCTTAATAGCTTTATTTTCTAATTTTAAATCAGCAACTATCGGAACGTCTTTGTTTCTTGGGTTATTAAATTGAATATATCCAGTTTTAGATGAGTTTATCATCAAATTATTCCTGACACACCACGAGTAAAATTTGTCAATTGCCTTGTTTGCAAGCTCCTCTGCTATTTCGGGTGATTTATTATTAACACTAATAGAAGTATCATCCGCGAATTTACATAATGTTAAATTAGGAATATCATAAAAAATATCGTCTACGTCGTTCATGAACAGAATGAACAAAAATGGTGCGAGGGTAGACCCCTGAGGAGTTCCCATTTCCAGCATTAGTTTATCGGATCTATATAAATGATTTAAGATGTCCTCGTTTTTGCTTTTAAGAACTACTGATTGCGTTCGTTCGGTTAGGAATGACTTAATTAGGCTGTGCGCATTTCCACTTATGCCGTATGCTGAGAGTTTTTTTAAAAGTAGAGAATGGTTTATTAGATTATATGTTCATTTCCAATTTCTGTTAAACAACGCGTAGCTAAAAATGCAGCAGGAGCTGTCCCATATGCGATAGTATTTAATTTGTATGTTTTAAGAGGTTTCGTGTGATGATCACGCCAAATCATTTTTTGAAATTCAGTATCACTATCTTTAATCCAAATTTGCCTATACATTTTCGTGATGTCTGCTGCCAAAATATACCGACTTGTTCTAAAACGCAAAAACATTGAAAACAGGTCATCTTGAATTACCGGACCCTTCATTAAAATATCGATCAATGAAAGGCCGGTATCTGTTGTCGCAGACCCGTCAAACACCACCCTCAACTTGGTCGTTAAGCTTTCACTTTTGAAAACCCCATGGTGAGGCAAATAAAATCCTAATTGGCTCTGCTCTATTGTATTATTTATTTCGGACATGTGCCCCAAGTCAATGTATTCTTGCATGAAGGTCTTGTAACTTTCACAGAATCCTTAATTTGTCAAGAATTTCCGCTCTAAATTATGAAACCGTTTTATGGCCGTTTTCTTTGAATCTCCAAGTAACGCCCTACTCTCTTGTTTGAATGGCAGAGATACAATAAATTTCCCATCTTGAGACCTATCGAGTGTATTATTAAAATGCGTTTTACAAATTTTATCTTCGACAGTTCGGGGTATTTTTGGCTGCACGTGCTCCAATTCCCAGAACCGTTGCAGGTCAAAATTTGCCGCCCGGCTTAAATTACAAACAACACCCTTAGATGTCAATGAACTTGAACCTCCCATGACTAACCAGCCTAATTTCGATTGTAATATAATTGGTTGAGATTTTTCCCTTTTGATTTGTTTATTCCTAATTACATCTACAAAAACACTTGCTCCTAATAAAACATCTACGTCCCCCGGAATATCAAATCTTACATCAGCCAATCTTAACCCTTTAGGTATTTTTAATGTATCTTTATTGATAATTCCACTTGGCATTTTTTTCCGTAATTACCGGAACTACAAAACAATCTATTTCTTCAAAATATTTCTCCGTGCGAGATTAAAACTTGACTGTCGTCTTTGATGTAGAGATTGTTTCTTTTTGATTTACACCTTTTATTTAAATACACCCCTCTTCTAAATCTAAATTTAACTTTGTCGCCATTTCTGCCGTAATTAAATTAAATTGTGAAGCTGAATCTAATACAACTCGCCCTTTTTTCTTCTCGCCTTTTACCGTCATCATAAAGTTTACTACCGCGGTCGGCAATACAACTTCCGATGAATTACTGCCTATAGTGTATTCATCGCTCTTTTGCTGAGCAATAAAAATCGAACTAGAATACCCTCAATAAAATAAAATGACACTGCGGGTGACCAGCGCGGGGGGTAGTTGGTGCACGCCGACAAGGATGCTAAATCGGTTCTATTTCGCCTCGCACAAAATGTATCTAATAACTACCTGCGTGTTTTTGGAAACCAACAATAATCTTTTTCGAAATGTTCCCTGAAACCTACACCGATCCAGGGGTGTCCATTGGATTTCCAATGGGAAAACCCTGTATGCATTTCCAATCATTTTTGGAATGTATTACTGTGAATTGGTTTGATAATTAGCTTTAAATGTTTCTTTTGCCCCCATTTTTGTGAGTACAGGTCGTTTTGCTTAATTAAATATTCATCATTTTATCAGCAATTGTGTTAGTGCATATTTCGTTCTCAGTTTTCTCATTGTTTCTTATTGTGTCTACTTTATTTACGAGTTTATATTCTCACGGATTTTATTTATTTTTTGCTTGTGACTACCTATTTTTGATAAAATATGTGGCGACCCTGGGATAATTGTTTCATCATGGACCAAAATCAATTGATTGAGGGCGCCGTTGAAGCAGATAATAGCAACACTAGAATTTCAGTAAAGAACCAGGGTATGTATTTAATAATATCATATAAATATATACTATTATTGAAAGTATTTTAAAAATATTTTTACTGATCCAAATCGCTAAAGCCATGTTCAGAATAGCAGTGTCCAGCGCATTAAAAATTGTAAGAATTCATTTATGTTATAGTATTCTACATACTTTAAAACAGAAGAATATACATTGAACAACTTTAATTTATTTATAACAACACTTCTTTAATATCTAATAATATCTTTATTACATGTTTTATTATTTTGACAAAATCATATCATATTTTTACGTAAAAGAAGAATAACAAGATATGTGCGTTTTGGGATTCCCTAAGTCGATTAAATTTAGGCTGCGCTCAAGCCTCACCGTCGTTATAATTTAAAATCGTTTTATACTATGAAGGCACACAAAGTGGTGGTATACTAATATATATTTTGGTACACAATTGTCAACTCTTGCTTGAAAAAAATATTAATTGTCTATCAAAATGGTCTGTAATAATATTATAAACGATTAATTTTTTTAATTTAAAAAGTTGTTTTTATAACTATAGATGTTACGAGAATATGATATTAGAATTATATAATCATAAAATCGTTATAGAGTGCATGATGAAGTCATATTTTAGATTTTTTTAATTATCTCAATTCTAAAGTTGAAAATTAAATTAAATCAAAATTACAAATCAATTTTAGGCGGATGTGTAAAGAAAGAAATAAAATATTCGAAATAATAACTAACAAAAAAATCAGTATAATTAGTTTTCATAGGGTAAAGCGCACTATAAAAGAGCGCATTATAGCTAGAGAATACGCAAAGCTAATTCTGATTTATAATACACAACACTTATTGACCGAAAGCTATGACAAGAAGTGTGATTACTAGACAACGGATTTCTAGCTATTATGCTTATGCTTAATATATATAGCACCGAGAGAGTTTCTATAAATGTTTACGAATGACGAAAAATGTGTCCATTTGTGCTTATTTTTAATGCCTAGTTTAGATTATTATGCTTATTTAAAGCATTTTCTTAAAGTTATGAGAAATATTTAATTTTAATAAAAAATTAATTATTATTTTGTACCGGGGTTGTTAAATAAAATGTTTTTTCATTTTAATTAGAACAATCAGTTTTTTTACGAAACTTTTTTTTTCATTAAAACACCGTTTAAAACTTTAAAACATGTTTAAATTGATGTTGCTTTCTCACATATAATATAGTTGTAACAATTGATTAAAAATATAAATATTGATAACCGAGAATATTTTGAACTTCATGACCAAGCCACATTTTTAGGCTTTTCTAGTTCAGGCTTTCTAGTTCAAACTAGTTAAAATTATTGGAATTTATTAAGTTTTTTTTTTCTCGTTACATAAATAGCTATTTATAATATATTGAACACAAATTCTGAATTCAGTCTAGCTTTCAATTGTTTAAACAGAACTAAGACAGCTGTCACCGTTTTGAAGATATAGCTCGTTTGTTTCGATAGTTGTAAACGCCCGTAGTTCTTTTGTTTTGACAGTTAAAGAAAATCTTTAAAATGAAAAAGTGTGCAGGATTCAGTCTAGAAAAATATCTCGCCTAATGATGAAAGTTTCTAAGTATTATATTTAATGTAGAGATGCGTAAGTACATGACACAAATTATACATTTAAACAAATGATGTTACAATTAAATTTGCAATACTTCAAACCACTAATTGAAAATGTCAAAATGAATATCCAACTCCAACATTATTCAAAAATATATTAATATCGATCATAATACTACTTCAATTATTTTTTGTTTTTCTGTTTATGTTAAGTGTTTAAAGTAGATAAAAAAAGGTTTGCAAACCCTCGTTTAGAATAAGATTTAGTGGTCAATTGTTTTCATGAATAAATAACCCAATGATTGAGTTACTTGAAGATGATAATATTTGATTAAAAACACTTAGATCCTTTATTCTAAACTTTATTTTGTAACCAAATGTACACTTCGGACACAATGTGTCCACTATTAATGGTCAGTATCAGTATCAAGAATACTAAAAAATAATTTTTATTTTGTAGTATTTAGTATCAAACCATAGATAATGGACACATTGTGTCCGAAATGTACATTTGGTTACAAAATAAATTGTTGAAGAAAGGATCTAAATGTTTTTAATCAAATTGTAGATATTTTGAAATGTATAAAGGAAAAACCTTTTATTTTGAAATACTCCTACATAACATAACACGTAATGAAAATATATTTTTTTTATTTTTAACCTGTTAGTTGTAGAATATCTATTTAAAAAATATTGATAAGCATATTGAATATTTCTTGAATAACTTTCTCATTTATCACTTGGTGAAACATTTTGAAATAATATTGAAGGATAAATTAAAAACACTTGGTTAATTTCACTATTTCACAAATAGTGAAACAAACCAAGTGTTTTTAATTTATCCTTCAAGCATATTGAATACTAAATAATGTTATAGTTTTTATGTATTTTTACTCATTTAATGCTTTTTAAATGCTGTTTATATGCTTTTTTTCTCTAAATGTCATGCTTTTTTAAGTACTTTATTTCACATTTTTTACGCTTTTTATCCGCTCTCTAGTGATTACAATTTATGATTAATTTTTTATTATCTACTTTATGTAAAGCAGTTTTCAATATTACCAATACTTTCACAGATATAAACCGACAACTAGATAAAAAAAAAACACTATTTTTAACATATTTTACATATTAAGAGTGCTATGACAAAAATATATTTTGTTTTGGTAAAATTGAATTTTTTGGTTTAGTAAATATTTAACAAAATAACGGGAAACATTTAAAAACCGCTAATACTAAACTACCACTTTCAGTTTTCAAAATATTTTTAGCACCTACAAATATGATAAGTTTTATGTCGATATTTCTAATGCTTTCCGCCAGCCGGGCAGACAGATATTAAAAAAAATGGTTTTAATCGATTATAGGGATGTCAAAACGGATATTGTCGTTAAAATTGTGATTATATTTACCCAAAAAAGTTCAATACATTGTTTTCACTTGTACTACATAAAAAAGGGGAAAGTGTAAATGGTATAAATAATGAACTCTGAACAAGGTTTTACATTTTAAATTATAGAATCTTTATCTCATAATGGTTTTTATTAGTTATAGAAATCCCAAGTTCCCACCAACGAAATAACCAAGCGAAACATAATAATTTTTCACCCGACGCGAAACGTATTATAAAAGTCGTATATAGAGGTCTTAAAGATGTTGTTGGAGTAAAGAATTTTTTGGAAATAGCAGAACATTTAACCAATGTTTCCGCAAGATCAATAAAAAGTCCTACCTACCAAATAACAAATCGGTGCGATAAAGGGGTTGTAAAAAAACTTACGGCTAAAGTATTCAATAAAATTAGAAAAATTACTTATGAAGTAATAAAGGCTAAAAAGGCACCTACACTAAAAAAAAGATTAATAATATTTTGAAAGAAAGGGAAATTATATCATGCAGTCCAACAACATTATGGAAATCCCCAAAGGACAATGGATTTAAATTCGCCACTATAGATAAAAGGAAGCATCTAATAGAAAGGGAATGTAATAAAAAAGGGCGATACAAATATTTACAGAAAATTCAATAATATAGAGACGCTGGAAGAAATATTTGTTATTTAGATGAAACTTGGTTTGATACACATGATACTTCAAAAATAATGTGGTCAGACCAGACAGATAATACTATCATGAAAGTTCCTCCATCTAGAGGAAAACGAATAACAATTTTACATTGCGGCAACAAAAATGGATGGGTAAACGATTGTTTACTTCTATCGGGAAAGCAGATCTCTAAATGCCACTTCGATTACCATGACGATATGACTGCGGTATTATTTGAAAACTGGTTCGAAAATAAATTGATACCGAATTTGGCCAAAAACTCCGCAATAGTTATGGACAGTGCATCATACCATAGTCGACAAATTGATAAGGCACCGACTACGTCGAGTAAAAAATCAGAAATATCTGATTATTTATATAAAAATGATTTATTTTACGAGGACAACTATACAAAGGCGCAGCTTCAGGAAGTGTTGAAAACACAAACAAACAAAAAACAATTTTATATTGACATATTGGCGGAAAAACATGGGCATACGGTAGTACGGCTACCCCCGTATCACTGTATTTTTAACCCAATTGAATTAATCTGGGCCCAATTGAAGCGAACATTAAGATACAATAACACTTCACCGAATTTAAACAAAACAGTTATAGATAGTATCAATATGGAAATGAAAAAACTAACCTCGCTTCACTGGTCGAGATGTGTGAAACATACTATTATAGTGGAAAAGGAATATAATACATATGACTCAAATTTTTAATTTACAATTAATATGGAATATACCGACAACGAAATCGAAGACTCCTCAGATTCAGAAATTTAACTTTTAATTTAATAGTTATGAATGTATACAAGAATTTTAGTAAAATGTTTAGTTAACAGTATTTTGTTTAAAATTTTATATTTGCATATGTAAATATTGTTTTATTAAATGACAATGTAATTCAATTAATTAAAATTGATTTCTAGCCTTACACTTTCCCTAAGTGTTAGATAAACATCTTATTGCATGCTTTGCATCCGAAGGCCTATGTTTATGCCAAAAGTGTGAGGTTTCGCTGAAAGAAAAAAACAAATATTGGAAGATACGTTTATTTTACTCACGACCTTTGAATAGTGCGAAGGGTCAGGATCGCAGGTACATTTTGAGCCGGCAGAAGAAGAAACAGCAAACCAAACCATTTAGCGTCTTTGTCGTCCCGGTCCAACTACCCCCCGCGCTGTCACCCGCAGTGCCGGTAGCCACAAGGTTGTATAATGATTATAATTTTATCGAGGGTATTCTAGTTCGATTTTTATTGCTCAGCAAAAGAGCGATGAATACACTATACAAGTGCGGCACTTATACCTGACGAGGTACCTGCGGCATATTTATGTAAAAGGGTATGACGCCTTTTCTGACAAACTTCACACGACGCTGCATTACAATTGTAAAATTTATGATTACCCCGTTTTAGACAAACATAACATAAACCATTTCATTTTACTAATTAAGCCCTATCATCTACTGTACAATTTTTGAGTGTATTACATTTTATGATCAAATGTGGGCCCTTGCAAACGCAACATTGCTTGTTATCAAAACTATTTACCGTTTGCCATTTATTTTCCTGAACATTATCATTTTGCTTACAATCAAACGTATCGCGTGAGTCACATTTGACTGCTATAAAGTCACATAAATCACTTGTTTTTGGCATATCGTTTTTCTTTAGTGTTCGATCATATTCTATAACGGTTTCGCGATCAATTTTAGATTTGATTAAACAGTTTAAGAACGGATCCCAATTCGTTGTATCTACACCCAACGCATTTAACGAGCGAGTGTGTTTTGTTATACCGCGAATAATGTTTCTTACGGATGCTATAGATTTATCCGCCTGAGGTAAATTTTTTAATGCCATAATATGGCGCTCTTGAATTTTCCGTTTATTGTCAAAATTATCAATCACAAGATTCCACGCCTCATCGTAATGAGTAGAACTTATTTCCAATGACGCTAAAACATCGGCGGCATCACCCGTAAGGCACGATAAGAGATGCGTAATTTTTTTAATTTTGTTTAATCTTTTATTATCGTGAATTAATGATTTAAAAGCACTATAAAATGATAGCCATTTATCGTAAGATCCGTCAAATTTTGGGATTTCACTTATATTTAATTAAACATTTGAATAACCCGGTCCCGTCCCACAATTATTTAAATTACCTTTACAACTGTTTTGCGGAGGCAAGCAAAGGATAAAACAGATTTTAAAATTCAGCAATTACGTCTACATCTGATGGGTAAAGTTCGTCTAATTGATTTTGAATATCAATGAACTTGTCTAAAATTGGTTCAAATTTCTCAAGTCTTTTTTTAAATCATCTAGATTAACTGTTTCAACATCAATATCTTTAAAATAATTATCAAACCGAGTAAATTGCGCTCTAATACCTTTGCGACTGTTTTTTAATGATTCAATATTAGTCGCCATTTGTGCAAATTGAAACAACAAGAGATAAGGAAGGATAAAACGGGATCTGACCTTTAAAATGCAGTCTGCCAAACTCGACACCGCTGGTAAATCCCAAATGGCCGTCACGACGCTGATGGTGGTGGCGAAATGCCGTTACAATCCGGTTCTAAGGACCAAATGGTAAGCTCTTGATGTTGCAGAGGATTGTTATCGGAAAAACAGCGAGGTGTACCAATTAATAAAACTATAGTCGTTTCAAACACTTTCTATTTAACTTTCAAAGTAGTAATTTACATAATATGCGATTGGTTTTTACACTTGTGGCGCTCTGACAGTTATGATCTTTCCTCTGGTCTCTTGTGCCGGACGTACCCGTCTTTAGGGCAGACCACCCCCTCCTACCCTTACAATAGGGTAGCTTTGGAGGGAGGTGGAGAAAGTCTAAACAATCTCTATGTCGAAAGTGTAATTTGCCGCATAACACATTGCTTTATTTTGAAAAAGAGAATTCGAATCAAGTTAATCATGACAAGCCAGTACCTTCATCTGCTGTTGTTAATTGCTTCATACTAAAAACAAATTTATCTCTATTGTGTACTGCTCAAGTAAATGTAATTGATAAGTTCGGCAACAAACATTTAGCTCATGCTTTGTTAGACTCGGGATCACAATCCAATTTTATAACAACAGCACTCATTACCAAATAACATGCTGCCTCATGATATTGATATATTTCATATTAATTTATCAATGCTCACTGCTCATTTGACATCGCATTACATGTTGAATAACATATAAATGTATTGAGATTGCGCTAGATGTGGTTATCGGAATTATCGACATTAACTACGCTACTTCATGTTTTCATTTAATTTAATTCTACTTTTTATTTATTTTTTTTTTATTTTTAGTTTTTAAGTTATATAAAAATTATTGTATTTCAAAGTATATGTATTGCGCTATAATTGTATTTTTCTAATTTATCCTATTATTAGATCTTATGAATCTGTTGGATAATAAATAAATAAATAAAATAAATAAATTGAAATTAAATAAACATCCGATAAATCATAGTATAACAGGATTTAGTAAAAATACCTCTCAGATAAACTATTGTACTAAGATCGCGATGACATCATTTAATACAACGTTTTCCACCAAATTATCTTGTTCAATTCTCGACAAAATAATAGATGATTTACCACAGATTTCGTTCGACAATGTTTCTCTTAACATTCCCATTAATATTTTACTTGCCGATGACGAATTTTATCAATCAAAACCAATTGACATGCTTATTGGTTCCACTCTATTTTGGAACATAATTATTGATCATCAAGTTACAATTAATAATTCAAATATAACATTGCAAAACACCCAATTAGGCTGGATTGTGTCGGGTACAATGCCAATTTGCGCCGACAAACCAAAATTAGTTTCGTATTTATCTCTTGATTTACAACTCGAAAAAATTTGGAAAGTGGAGGATTTCGAAAATAACTCTGTTTATTTAACTCCATATGAGAAATTTTGCGAAACACTTCAAAATGAATACATATCGTGATCAATTAGGTCGATTTATCGTATCAAAGATAATTTAGTTGAATTAGGTAATTCTCGAACTCAAGCTCTTAAGAGATATTACCTGCTTGAAAGTCGTTTTAACAAACACCCCGAACATGAAGAAATGTATCAACAATTCATAAATGAATACATTGATCTCGGACATATGTCAAAAATTGATAATAATCTTGAGACTCCTGAATATTTTCTTCCGCATCATAGCGTTATGCGCGAAGACTGTGGTAATACTAAGTTACGAGTTGTTTTTGATGGCTCTCCATAACGTCAAACAACATTTCGTTGAATGACATTCAGTATGTGGGCCCAACCATTCAGTCAGACATTTTTTTAATATTAATTAATTTTCGACAGTATCGTAACGTGGCCACTGCTGAGGTAGAAAAAATGTATAGGCAAATATTGATTAACCGGAAACAAAGATGTTTGCAAAAAATCGAATGCAGAAATAATCCCAATGAACCTCTTGAAACATATAATTTAAATACGGTCACTTATAGAACAGCATCTGCTCCATATCTTGCTGTACGTTGTCTTTTCGAACTAACAAATAATAACGGAACACATTTTCCAGATGCCGCTGAATAATAAAGGAAAATATGTATGTTGATATATGACTTGATAACTGGTTGTAATAACTTACATTCATTAATAACTCGTTGTTCTGATGTATCAAAAATATTGAGAACTGCTTGTTTTAATCTTTAACCATTTTAGTTTTTGAATTTTGGAGGCCTTCACTTCGTGGTACATTTTTAATTTTGATATAAAGAAAACACAACTTTTTTATACCACTTTTATTTTACTTTCGTGACTAGTTTCAATTACACGGTTATCATTTTCAAACTAAGTACTTAAAACACGGGTTACACAGGTATATACAGGGTGTCCCCGAATGGTCTGTACAACGCTCTACCACATATTCTCTGAAACAAAATAAGACGATTTAACTAAATTTATCTCTATCCAAAAGTGGTTCCTAAGCCATCTACGAGGCCTCAAAGATATTATTTTTTTTTCATTATTTTTCAAATATTTTTATTTTGGAATTAGGTAAGAAAACCTAATTTGGCACATTTAATTACATTGATACCATGCACTTTTTGCGATATGTTTCTTTATCCCACGTTTAAAGTAAGTGGTCATACTAGGACCATCGACTTCTTAAGATACCTAAATATTTTTATTCAACAGGTCAAATCATAAGGAATACTTTTTTTTCTGCAAGATCATTCAATATTACGTATTTTTTGTCTCTTATAAAATGTTGCTATTTTCCTCACAAAAAAATATTTTTATTTGTCAAAACAACAAAGAAATAAAATTCTAAAAAAAGCTGATTCTTTATAATTGTTTTGAGAAGCAAAATATTGTTCATAATTTTATTACTTTTTTTTGACAAATAAAAATATTTTTTTGTGGGGAAAATAGCAAAATTTTATAGGAGACAAAAAATACGTATAATTAAATGATCTTGCAGAAAAAAAGTATTCCTTATGATTTGACCTGTTGAATAAAAATATTTAGGTATCTTAAGAAGTCGATGGTCCTAGTTTGACCACTTACTTTAAACGTAGGATAAAGAAACATATCGCAAAAAGTGCATGGTATCAATGTAATTAAATGTGCCAAATTAGGTTTTCTTACCTAAGTCCAAAATAAAAATATTTGAAAAATAATGAAAAAAAATAATATCTTTGAGGCCTCGTAGATGGCTTAGGAATCACTTTTGGATAGAGATAAGTTTAGTTAAATCGTCTTATTTTGTTTCAGAGAATATGTGGTAGAGCGTTGTACAGACCATTCGGGGACACCCTGTATACTAAATCTAAAAATCTGTAATGCAAAAACTTCAATTAGTTTTATGTATAAGTCAAGAATTTACAAATTAACATATCCAGATTGTGGAGGAGTGTACATCGGACAATCAGGTCGTCAAACCCGATTAAAGGAACATTATAGATCGTACAAGTTAAAACATGACTTATACTATATTATATCTTTAACTAGGAGAGATCAATACGTCAAAATCAATGGGTACATTTCTAATGAAATACGGGCAACATCAGGGGTTCCGCAGGGCTCTCACTTAGGACCGCTTCTGTTCTCGATCTTCATAAATGATCTATCCGATATACTTACTTGTCCACACTTATTATTCGCGGATTATCTCAAGATATTCCTCCAAATAAACAACATCAATGATTGCTCAATCATTGAACATAATCTGTTATTAATACAATGCTGGTGCACAAATAATGATATGGCACTAAATATAAGTAAATGTCAGTTTATGCCGTTTTCACGCTGTAAAGTACCAACATATTTTAATTATCATTTGAATGATACCTCTATCTACAGAGTAGATAGTATCCGGGACCTTGGAGTGCTGTTGGACTCTAAACTGTCTTACAGGCTGCATATTGACTACATAGTGAACAAGCTAATAAAATGCTAGGGTTTATTAAACGATCTACAACTGATTTTATTAATGTACGTGCTCTTGTGATTTTGTGTAATGCACTAGTCAGATCACATCTGGATTATTGCTGCCTTATTTGGTCACCATCCTTCAAAAGGCATGTAGACAGATTAGAGTCTATACAATACACATTTTCTAAGGTCTTAGCATATAAGTTGAGCATTGTTGGCATATATCTTACGCCCCAGCAATCCTGTCAATATGTTGGTCTTACTGAATTGCACATTCGAAGGAAGGGAATGGACATAACATTTATGTACAAATTACTTAATGGGATGATAAATTGCATAAATCTGCATAATTTGATTAACCTCAATGTGCAGGGTCGAGCTTTACGATCGAATGATCTTCTACATATAGGTCACTATAGAACCACGTACGGTATGAACAGCCAGGCATGTTAACAGTGTCGCATTATCGCTCGATTTTTTTGGAAACTCCCTCAACACTTTCAAGGCACACTTAATGCACTTAATTTAATTTAATTTAATCTGTTCTCGTTATAAAAGAAATATTGTATGTTATTTATTGTATTTAGAATGTAGGTGTTTTTATTTTATGTTTATATTTGTTTTAATTGTGATATTTTAAAAATCTCTATTTTATCTTCAAAAAGGCTTGACCGTCTGTATGTATAAATAAATAAATAAATGACAATTCAACTTCTACAAATCATTTGTTAGAAATAAGCCATAATTTCGGCAAGGATGTACTTTCGGTTATCCATCTCACCGAAAAAGGTAAACAAATAGATTTACTAGAAGCCCTTGAAATGCACAAAACAAAAATTAATCCGGAAATTTCTATCCTTAACGATCAGGTTGACCTGATGTATATGTAACTGTGTAACCCGTGTTTTAAATATTTAGTTTGAAAATGATTACTGTATAATTGAAACTAGTCACGAAAGTAAAATAAAAGTGGTATAAAAAAGTTAGGTGTTTTCTTTATATCAAAATCATTTTAGTGTTGATACGGATAATGACACATTTAATGCATTAACTATGTTTAACAATGAAACGAAAACACTTGGGATAGCCTTTAATCCAGTAGTAGATCAATTTAGTTATACGTTTAATAAAAAAATATTAAATGGTATTTGTTAAAAACGATCGGTTTTAAGTCAAACTGCACAATTATTCGACCCACTAGGATGATTAAGTCCACTTACAGTTATTTCATAATTTGTAATTCAAGAATTGTGGAAATTAAAATATGATTGGGATGATCCATGAATATGAATTCAATTAATTCAACTGCATGGGTTTGCAGACGCGTCTGAAAAGGCATATGGCGCGTGTAATTACATCAAAAGTCTCGACGAGTTCAAAAATGTAAAAATTGAATTGTTAACAGCCAAATCTCGTGTTGCACCAGTAAAACAAATTACACTCCCTCGATTAGAGCTGTGTGCAAGTGTCCTATTAGCTGAATTAGTAAATCGAGTACACACTATATTGAAATTAAATTTTGATAAAATATTCCTTTGGTCTGATTCAAGGGTGACCCTATCGTGGATTAAATCGCATCAAAGCCGCTGGAAATGTTTTGTAGCAAATAGAGTTGCTAAAATTTATTAATTAACTTCTGTTAATGGTTGGCATTATGTCAAATCAAGTGACAATCCAGCTGATTTAATTTCGCGGGGTTTGTACCCCAATGAGAGCGAAACGCACAATCTATGGCGGCAGGGTCCCCTTTGGCTTCAAAGAAATATTTATCCCGAAGAAATTTATTAAAATGTCGAGATTCAAGATGACCATCGAATCGCATCATTCACAGTAGATATGGGAGGTTCGAATCTTTCAGGTGATTCGAATCAACCAAATCATTTCTTAAAAGTGATTCGTATTTTATGAATCGTTCGTAAACGAATCACTTATAAAAAAAATAATGATGATGATAATAATAGTAATATAGTTCGATCCGAGACAAATTTTCTGAGTTTTTCTAAACTCGAAATTTTGCTTCATGCGCCATGCATATAAAACACTAAAATACTGTGAAAGTTATGTATATTTTAACCTCAGTTGAAATCAGTGTATTATACGCGTGGCGCATGAAGTAAAATTTCGAGTTTAGAAAAGCCCCGAAAATTTGTCTCGGGTCGCTGCGCGACCCTCAACAAATTTTCACGGGGCTTTTCTAAACTCGAAATTTTACTTCATGCTTAGTCTGGGAGTGAAAAACACTCATTTAAAGCTTCAAATTGAACTGTTTTAAAAAAATAACAAATATCTAAAGATTTCAAAAAAATAGGCTGAATTTGGAAAACGTATACTCTAAAGAAAAACTCCGTGTATATAGTATGTATTAGTCACTTCTATTAATATATGTTGGAAATAGAGAAAAAAACGCGTTATAAACTGTTAGCAAAATAATTAAGTACTTATTTTCAAATCTATTGTACTCGCTTATTAATTTTTATGCTTTATTTCTTACATTGTAATTTGTTCGTATATTTACAAATAAATTAAAAAATAAATACTTATTTCAGTTATTTAATATTAATTACAAATCAAATGTATAAAAGTCTTATATTAACATAATTAAAATTCGTTTAATAAATAAACCGAAACATCTAATGATATCTGGTTCATTAGATGTTTCGGTTTCCTTATTAAACAAATTTCAATTATGTTAACAACGAAAAACTTTTAAATAATTCAGAACTTTGTGAGACTGAAGAATGTTCAAATAGATTTTAATACTATTTGCCTTTTTGGCATATATTTGTTCATTTAAAACTTATTTATAAACATTTTTATTCAATGTATTACATTAAGTTATAGTTTAAAAAAAACAAACAAAAGTTGTATATATATTCGAATCCCAAAATACCCTCATGGGGTGTAAGGTTTAACAACAACAGCATTCAACAAAAATATAATACTTCAAAAACAAAGAAAAAAATAATATAAAATTAAATTAGCAGCAATTCTGGATGTATTCTTTCCATCGTTTCCTATCCTGTGTGATTGTCTTTGCTTCTTTCCAGGATGTTCCATTTTTTTCTAGTATTCTCTCTATACCACTGTTCCATGTCTTTTTTGGTCTTCCTCTTTTCTTCTTCCTTTTAACCCTCGTCTCCCAAATTTCTCTTGTTTGTGTAGTCGGCTTCATTCTGTGGATATGTCCCCACCATGCCAGTTGCCTTCGATTGATGAACGTTTCAATAGATTCTATCTTTAGATCTTTTCTTATATACTCATTTCTGATTTTGTCCATCCTAGTTACTCCCTTCACTTTTCGTAAGTAGCGCATTTCCGCTGCTGTTAATCTGCTCTTCTCTTGATCATTCAGTATGCAAGACTCACAGCCATATGTAAAAATAGGCCGATATAAGGCTTTATACACTTTGATTTTGGTTTGCGACGATACCTCCCTTCTATTTAACAATCCTTTATTAAGTTGGTAATATAACTTATTTGCGCTGTCTAACCTTCTTGATATTTCAGCTGTCGTACTGCCCTTATTATCTATAAATACTCCCAGATATGTGAATCCCACTACTTGCTCAATTGGTATACCACCCATTCTCACATCCATTGTCCTGCTGTCGTTTGATACTACCATTACTTTCGTTTTTGACTTATTTAGTTTCATTCCTTTTTCTGTTAGTAACTCGTTCCAGGTGTTTAAATTGTCTTGTAAGTCCTTTTCACTGTTAGCCAATATAACTACATCATCTGCAAATGCACAAGTTGTAATTTTCACAATACTTAAATTTCTATATCCTAGTTGAAATGGTTTTGTTGATGATTCTGCTTTCTTAATAATGGAATCCATGAAGACAACAAATAGTAGTGGGCTCAGACTGCCCCCCTGTCTTACTCCTTCCATTGTTTCGAAGGGCTCCGATATGTTATTCTTCCATATTACTCTGCTTTCTGTTTTTTTATAAAGGCACATTATAATTTTTAACAGTTTTCCATTAATTTGGTTTTCTCTGAGACACTTCCATATTTCTTTCCGGGGTACTTTGTCGAAGGCCTTCTCCATATCTAAGAATGCTAAATATATTGTTCTGTCTGCAGCTAAAATTTTGCTTATTATGTCCTTCAATGCGAATATGTGATCTTGTGTACTTCTTGCTTGCCGAAATCCACTTTGTGCCTCTGAGAGTTTTGGTTCTATTTCTATTCTTAGCTTCTTCTCTATAATCTTCTCAAATATTTTCACTACCGTACTAATTAGCGATATTCCCCTGTAATTATTACAGTCAGTAGTATCTCCTTTTTATGCACTGGGAGAATTAGACATGTAGTCCATTCTCTGGGAATTTTTTCTTTCTTCCATACATCTCTGAATAATTCCAATATTTTATGTTGTCCCATCTCTCCCATACTTTTTATCATTTCTGATGTAATTTTATCTGGGCCAGGTGATTTACCATTTTTTAGATCTCTTATTGCTGATTGAAGTTCTTCTTCAGTAATATCAATGTCGCTGTTTATTAATATTTGTTCGTTTTCATTATCATTATTGTTGTATGTTATGTCGTTGCTGAGAAGCTCTTGGAAGTGATTTTTCCATCTCATCATTATCTTTACTGAGTCTCTTATAATTTCTCCATGTTCCGTCTTAATTGTTACAAGCTGATTTTCCTTATCACTGTTAATAGATTTTAGCGCTTTAAAAAATAGTTTTTGATTACTACCACTTTCTCTCTCTAATTTATTTCCAATCTCATTCCATTTTGCTTCCTTCTCTTTACGTACAAGATCTTTAACTATTCTCCTTTGTTTTTTATATTCCATATAATTTTCGTTATTTCTACACTGTAAGTATTTATTCCATGTTTTTCTCTTCATTTGCACTTGTTCTTTTATTTCATTTGTCCACCAAGCATTTAGGTTTTTGTTTGTTCGTCTATTAAATATACCACACACTTCTTTCGCACTTTGTAATATTATGTTTTTGAGATTGTTCCATTTTGTATCGATGTTTACATCTGTATTCCACTTCTGTCTTATTTTATTTTCTAAAATTTTATTGTATTTATTTGCTGTTTCTACTTCTTTAAGCTTGTACGATCTAATGGTTTCAATCTGTACTCCTTTTTCCTCTCTATATTTAATTTCTTGTTCTTTTTTCCTTAGTTTCATCACTATTAAATAGTGGTCACTATTGATTTCATATCCCCTTTTCACCACTACATCACAAATTAATTTCCTACACTTCCTTTCTATTATAAAATAGTCTATAATCGACTTTTCATTTCCTTCATTATTTATCCTCGTAAACGTATGAATATCTTTATGTTTGTAGTACGTATTTGCTATGAGCATATCATAAGTTGTACAGAAGTCCAATAACCTTGTGCCATTTGTATTTCTTACGGTTTCACCATATTGACCTAGAACTTTATACATACTATCTGCTTTCCCTACTCTTGAATTCAGATCACCTATTATAAATACATTTCCTCTCGCCCTTGTTATTGTTGCTTCAAGTTCCAGCCAAAATTTATTTTTATTATCCACTTTATCATCCTCATTGGGGCCATACACAGCAATTATTGTTTCATATTCGTTTCTATATTTAAATTCAAGCAATAAAATTCGTTCAGTGAGGCCTTTCCATTTATTAAGATATCCATATTTTTGCTTGTTTATTAAACAAGCAACGCCTGCTTTGGCTCTAACATTTTCATCAACTCCACTCCATATGAGTATGTGTCCGTTACCTATTTCTTCTATGCCTTTATTTCTTTTTTTAGTTTCTGTTATTACCAATAGTTCTAGCCTGGCCCTTTCAAATTCCTGAATTAGGTAATCTTCCTTTCCTTTTATGCTCCTAACATTCCAAGTCCCATAATATATAAATTGTGCTTTATTTGTTTGTACTTTTGTATGAATATTTTCCTTCTCTTTGTCCTTAATTTCATTTGCATATGTCGATTTTGATGTATTCATTACAGTATTTATATTTTTATTATCTTTTTTTCTTTTTATTTTATCTTCAGAGTATTTAAGTGCGTTTACTTTAAGTTTTTTGTTCCCTTTTGTTTGTTAAGTTTTCGTAAATGTTCATCTCCATTCTCTCCTTGTGGCGAGCGGTCCATTATTGATCTTTTTATACTATTGTTTCTTTCTCTTCCGTTATCAAGCTGTGTCTTCATCTCTTTTTTCTCTTCATTTTCCTTTATTATCAACTTGTCATAATTTATGTATGCTTTATACCCCATATTCCTGGCTTCTTTTAGTTTTGGTATTAAAGATTTCCTCTCCGCTTGAATGGCCTTCGGGTAATCTTCATCTATCCAAATATCTGTACCTTTTAATTGTTTTGAGTTAAAAACAATGTCTTTTTTTATACTCTCATTTATAAGTTTCACAAAAATAGGTCTCTCTCTCCCATCTGTATATCTTCCAATTCTTCTAACTTCAACAGTCTCAATTTCAGTATTTTCTTTAGTTTCAAATTTATTCATTAACATTTTTATTTTCTGTTTAGTTTCTATATTGCTTTCATTTTCCACATCCTTAATTCCCTTTACTATAATATTATTTTTTCTACTCTCTCTTTCTAACTCTTTAATTCTCTCTTCTTGCTTTATGACTATTTCTTTTAATTTTTCCCTTTAATGCCCTGTATTTCTATGACAAATGCTTCGAATTTTTCATTCATATTTATCATATTACTATTTATTTGTGCAAACATTTGTTGTAGATAATCAAAAAACACACAACTTTCACCTAAACACTTTTCACCTTAACTCTTTTGTTTATGATCAGTACACGAAAAAGCCTAGCGGAGATATTTATTTGATAATCACTCACAAATTGCTGCTTTATTAGTAACATAATCAAAAAGTCTCAAACAAAAGATAATAAAAAATACCACACAAAACTTTTGTCTAATTACTTTTCATCTCAGTTCTTTTGTTTATAAACTAGTAATTAAAACATCAAGTGGAGATCAACAACTTACCGACTATAGCTTTCGATGTCTCAAGCAAAAAAATGTTTTAAACAAAAGTTGTAGCCAACGAAAAAACAATCCACTTTTACCTTAACACTTTTCACCTCAGCTTTTTTGTTTTTGTTCAATAAACCGAGAAAGATTTTTTGATAATAAATACACAGCTTTATGATAATTCGAAAACTTACCAACGAGTGTCTTCCACTCCCAGACTAAGCATGAAATAAAATTTCGAGTTTAGAAAAGCCCCGTGAAAATTTGTTTCGGGTCGCGCAGCGACCCGAGACAAATTTTTTGGGCTTTTCTAAACTCGAAATTTTACTTCATGCGCCACGCGTACAAATCACTGAATTCAAATAAAGTTTAAAATATACTCCTTGGAAACGATTCATACAAGATTGATCAAAAAGTATTCTCTTGCAAATGTTTGACCATTTGGACATGAACAATTTTATCAATGATATGCTGAATATTTCCCAATTTTTAATAGTTTTGACAGTATTTTGCCATGTTCGACTGTTTTCACTTTAATCATTTTCTGATAACAGTAAATCACTAGATTGTTACTGAAAACTTCCAGCAAACACCAGAATTTAGCCACGTCTGAATCACAAACCATTTGTCTGAATCCAAAAGTGGAAAACACCAGATTTGATGACAAAATCACTGATTTGGCAACCCTGACGATATTCTTAGTAAGCTAAAAAAAAAAAAAATTAGAGAATGTAACAGTGTGTACGAGGAGGATAAATGATGACAGCGCATTTAGCGGCGTGAAAACAGCGGGCTATATGCGCTCCCCCAACAGAACGTTCTATATATTTCGTCATTTCGGTCATAGAGAACGTACTGCCGAATTTTAGCCAACTCACAACACAAATGTACAAAGCGGAGTTAAAGTTTCGCGCGGATTCGAGCGGACGAATTAATCATCCGATTCGGGCGGATTCAGACCGCATGTATAAATCCGAATCGGGAATACGATTTCGCTCGGCCAAAATCATTCGGTCAGTCGCCTCGAGTAAATGAATCAATTCTTCTTGAAATACGGAATCAGTTCATTTAAATCACTATACAGAATCGTTCTTTTCGAACGAATCATTCACGAACGACCCATATCTAATTCACAGTAACAAGTAATTTAGATTTTATTTCGAAATTTTCGAATTTTTCAAATTTAATTAGTGTTTTTTCGTATTGTTTACGTTTTATCAATAGGATAAAAAGACATAGCGTTAACTTGGGTATTATCACAGCGAATGAACGTCGCAATACTTTGAATTGTCTAATAAAACTTGTACAGGCTCATTCATACTCAGCCGAAATTTTTCAACTTCAGAAAAATTAACCTTTGAATAATAACTCGAATATTCTAACACTTTCTCCATTTCTTGATAATTATGGTTTATTAAGAGTGGGAGGAAGATTAAGCAATAATAATCAAAAGTTTGACACGATTCACTAAATTATTCTTCCAAATAATCATTTCACAAAATTGATTGCCACATTTTATCATAACATTAACAGTCATTGTTGTCCTTAACAACTTTTATTTGAACTTAGACACAAATATTGGCCAATCGGAGGACGCAATCTAACAAAACAAGTCACACGAAATTGCATCACGTGTTTTAAATCAAACCCGAAACTATACAAACAAATTATGGTAAATTTACCCAAATCACGAATTACACCTGCTGTGCCATTCACTATCACAGGCGTTGCTTTTTGTGCACAAGCATATAAAGAGGCAGACATAAGTTTTAAAGATTCAGTTCATTTAGAAGTCGTTTCAGACTTAACAGCGCAGGCATTTCTAGCAGCACTTCGCAGATTTATATCGCGTCGTGGAAAACCAAATAAAATCATATCGGACAATGGAACAAATTTTGTTGGGCCAAATTCTGAGTTAAAGTATCTCAATAAAGAATTTGCCACTTGGATTTCAAAAATTGATCGCTAAATGTCAAATGAGGGTAATGAGATAACTTGGGAATTTATACCTGCCAGATCTCCACATATGGGTGGCATTTGGGAAGCGAACATAAAATGTATGAAGCGCCACCTGACACGCGCTATTGGAAATTCTATAATAACTTTTGAATAATTTCAAACCGTGCTTACGCAAATTGAAGCTGTGCTAACTTCTCGTCCATTGTATCCTCTAAGTAGCGACCTCATGACCTAAATCCCCCTACCCCGGCACATTTTTTAATTGGAAGACTACTCACGTTAGCGCCAGATGAGGATCTATCTGCTGTACCAATCAATCGGCTTGCTGTATTCTAACGAATGCAACAATTAACCCAGCAATTCTGGAAGAAATGGAAGCGTGAATATATTCATCATCTTCAGCCCCGTAACAAATGGCAGAAGGAAAACCCGCATCCCTTAAAGGAGGGCTTACTTGTCCTACTAGTGGTGTTATCAAACGTGCTGTTACAAAAATTTGCAATACGCCCAATCAAACCGAAGCAGATGACAATTAAAGAAATTACATTTCTTTAAGGCGGGCGGCATGTTAGTGTGTCTAATTTTAAGGACATATTTTTGTATATATTTGTTTGTCTCTTTTGAAAATTGTTCGTCTTTGTAAATATGTTTTTTTTAGTGTAGATTTATTTCTGTTAATAGCTTAGTTAACATCAATTATTTCCGCTCTTTTTTGAAGGCGTAACGGACTGAGTGCTACGGACTCTTTTCATAACAAAAGGAAGTGACAGTTGCTGGGACAAGTTTCCTGGAAGTAAGAGAAAGTTGTGCACTAGTTCATATTCCAAAGATTTGCACCCGCATCGAGTCAAAGTAGGTAGAAAGCACACCCTATTAGTGCTGTATTTCGACACCAGTTACCCCCAATTTCCCCCAATTTCAGGGCGGTCCCAAAATTTGCATTCTTACATCGTAGCACTCAGTCCAAAAAATCAGAATCATTCTGAAACAAGACTTCGTTCGACCTACACAAAAACTTGTAAAATTTATGTAAAAAAGTGTAAATAAATCGTGTTATTGTTCTACCAAAAAACCTACGTGTTTATTTCACTCAACCGAACCAGTATCTCGGTCACGCGAATAATAATCATAAAAATTTAATCATAAAAAGTTTAACGTCCCACCACAATGAATATTTATTGTCCTAATAATTAACACTAATTGTTTCAAGTTTATACAAACATTATTGTAATTTTATATATTTGATTATTTTAAATGGACCACCCAGTATTTTATTTGGTGTTTGAATTGTTGATAAAAAGAGATTAGAGAGATTAAATGGCACTATAGGTTGCACTATAAAATGGGGAAGTCATTTGGCTACGAAATAAAAATAGGTGAATTTATAACTTTTCATATACATGTTTTGGCACCAACCCTTTCAAAATAGATAGATTATCTATTTATTTATATACAGATTCTCCCGGTCCCGGCAAAAGTCCCAGGACAGCGCTGTAGTTTTTGATTGCCTGTATATTTTTTTTCAAAAATTTGCATACTTATACAGTATCATTACTACATTAGGAGATAGTTTAGAACTGCCGACCTCCTGTATACATATATAAACTTTTTTAAACATTAAAAGTGCGATTCTTCTCGCAATCTACAACAAGTTAGTCTTACAAAGACTATATCAAACACTCATTGAAACAACTACTTCCCGGGCTAATACCCCGACGGACATTGAATTATACAACAAGTGTTTGCTGTTACATACAGTAACCTACTGCAAATGTAACAATTTGGGTCAAATTATTCAGGCCATCTATAGACGCGTTTCGAGATTTATCTCTCATCAGTATAGCTTTGCCACTCCCTCTAAACAATTTGACACCTTAGACTGGCGGTCACGTTACCGTTCAAACATAAGTATAAATGAAATTGCCAATTCTTGGTTGCAGAATACTTCAAACATTAAAATTGCCAGTCTAAGGTGTCAAATTGTTTAGAGGGAGTGGCAAAGCTATACTGATGAGAGATAAATCTCGAAACGCGTCTATAGATGGCCTGAATAATTTGACCCAAATTGTTACATTTGCAGTAGGTTACTGTATGTAACAGCAAACACTTGTTGTATAATTCAATGTCCGTCGGGGTTTTAGCCCGGGAAGTAGTTGTTTCAATGAGTGTTTGATATAGTCTTTGTAAGACTAACTTGTTGTAGATTGCGAGAAGAATCGCACTTTAAATGTTTGAAGTATTCTGCAACCAAGAATTGGCAATTTCATTTATACTTTTAGACTTTTTTATTTTCAATTTTTTGATAAAACATTACTCGTTAAAAATCAAACATAAATAAACAAATAAAATGTAATTTTTTAAATTGTTCAACTTTATTGTGTCAAAAATGCCATAGTTATTTCAATTCTGATGCACAATATTAAGTCTATATATTTTTAATCTTATTTTGTCCTATACCGTTCGTTTGCTTTATCGTGCTCACCATTGGGATTTTCCAAACTATTGGAGATACAAAGATGGTTAAATTAGACAAAATATGGCGAAAAAAGTGAAAATCGACAATATTATATTTTTGCTATAAGTTTGTTATTTAAACTCCGATCTGCTCCAAAGTGGCACTCGGGGTCGTTAAAACAGAAGGATAGGATAGAAAGGTGTAGGCGGAGCCGACTGTCAAGGAAATGAAACAATCTGATACCGAGGTGCTCAAACGTCCGCTTCTATATTTAAATAGCTGATGTTATAAGTCGAAACTAGTTGAAGAAATAAGTAAACCAAATCTTGTGTTCGTTAAGAATAAAAACTCGAAAAACTATTTTAAATGTAATTAATTGTTTGCAAACGTATACGATCGTACTTTTGAGAACTGCCGATCCCTCTTTCAAGGGTACAGCCAATAATCATCAAGTATATATCTAAACACTTCCGTTATCGTAAAAACGAAACACCAATGTTGTGTGACCTTCAAAAGATGTAGAGAAACTTTCTAAATGTCACTTTATCCCAGATTCACCTTAAATTGACAGATTTTATACAGGGTGTCCCATTTTCAAGATACGACATATTTGGTTAATATTTCTAATGGCAGCCATATTTAATTTGCATACCATTGAATAGAGAAGAAAATTTGAATTGGAAATAATGTGATATTCGTCAAATTGAAAAGGCAATTGTCATATTTCATAAAATAGAACACCCTGTATAAATCTAAATTTCTTCTTATTATAACCGACTTTTTAAGTTATAGTAAAAAATATATTTTATGAACTTTCAGTAAATTGGTTAAATTAGATGAAATTTAAATTTTGAGTGTAAGTAAAACTGTATCAACAACAATCATCTAGTATCATTTGTTTTTAAGATATGACGGAGAAAGTGAAAATCGATTAAATGTTATTCTCCGATAACTTTGTTAATCAAAGAGATATGGAATTAGGATTTTATACATAACCTAAATTACTCCATAGAAATACATTGGAATTGACAGATTTTATACATAGTGTCCTATTTTTTTTTCAGATATTGCAGTTATTTTTTTTGACATATGACACATAATTTCCATGTTATTGGAAATTATGTCATATGTCCTACTTTATTCAATGGTATAAAAAGCCAATATGGTTGCCATTATAAAAAATTAACTTTAATGTCGTATCTTCAAATGGGATACCCTGTATAAAATGTGTCAATTTAATTGTGTTTTTTGGATGTTATTTAGGGTAGATTTTTAATTTTAGCTCATTAAATTTCTAATTAAGAAAGTTATAACAAAAAGAAATATTTCTCGTTTTTTACTTTTTCGCTATAGGTTGAAAACAAATGACGCCATATCAATTTTTTTAACGTATTTTATTTTGTATTAAACATGGAATCTTTTGTCTAATTTAACTGATATCGGATCTCTAACAGTTTACGAAATCCCAATGGTGAGCACGATAAAGCAAACGAACTACATAAGTCTTTTTAGTGGAGTTATAAACTGAAAATACCAAAAAATATTTGAAATAAAATTTGCATAGAATTATTTCTCATATTATAAAATTAGTTTCATATTTAAAGGGTGTCCTACAATGTGTGTAGCGTCCAGACATTGTAGGGCACCTTTGTTATTTTATATTAAACACTCCATATACTCATATTAATAACTTTGTTAGATTCCTTGGGACTACGGTTCCAGCGTTGTTATAAGATAATATTTTACAAATTTTCTTTTGAGAAGATATAAATTGAACCTTTCGTAACAGAATGGCGAAAACAGATTTTTTTTAACTTTTTTATTTAACGCAGAAATATTTTTTGTTTTGAGGTCTGTTACAAAATAAAGTAATTTATTATTTATAAGAAAATAAAAGTTCATATAAAGATTCTATTTCCACCATTTTATTATATAATGGCCACTCTTGACGTGTGAAAGACAAAAGCAACATACGAAGCGACAATCTCTCTGGAGTCACAGTAGTTTTGCTTCCATATAACCAATTGGAATGTTCCTCCATTTTATATGACGTTGAAAAGTGACATAAGAAGTTAAAGTGATAATTTAAAGATGGCGCTACGATTTGTTTATACCAAAATTGGCAACCGAGCACCTTACCCTCTCTTAATTTCAACTTTCTGCCATCTTATGAGTGAAAAGTGACCATGAAGTTCAAGTGATAATTAAAAGATGGCACTACGCTATGCTTAAGCCAGAATTGACTACTGAGCACCTAACTCCCCTTTTAAACATAAATATTACAATAATATAACATTTAGTCTATGTCGAAAATAATTATATATTATGAAGAAAATAATTCCATTCAACTTTCGTTTAAGAAATTGTTTTGTATTTTCAATGTTTAGTGTTTATAGAACTTTCATCCTTGCTTAAACACTACTGTACTGTATGTAAAATGTAATTTTTGACGTTATCATGCTAGTTTGGCGATGTTTAATATTTTATTAAACAACCGTGACCATAGGAAACTTTTTCAAATTAGTTGAAAGTAATCATCTCAATAAAAATGTTCCCTAGTCTCATGGTTGTTTAATAAAAACATTCTAAACATCGTTGTTTTGAAATCATATCTATTTTTAATTTCTTCTAAATATTTCATTCAAAAAAAGAACGTTGTTAAGACGAAATACGCCGAGTTTTCTACTTTTTGATAGTGGACGACTTCCTCAAGCGCAATTGTAAAGATCATTCCATAAAATGCGGTTAACGGTGTACATTTTCGCCACACTAACAGCAATTTCCAGACAGGGACCGTATAATTTCCAGCTAACGTGTTGTAATTGCGGGGACAGGAAACGGTGTAGTTTAGTCCCCATTTCTCTCTTCCGCGTACATCTGATACTGTGCTACCAGATGAGCTTTTCCGGTTAGATAGCGCCTCAATAAACACCAATGCCCCCCACCGACACGGAATATCGACCCCTTTCCCCTCAACCAACTTCACGTGGCTTTGGATGGCTTAAAGGTTACACGACTTGACATAAACTTTAGAATGCAAGAGTCAACTACTTCCGTCAAACGTTTATGCAACATATACAATAATATGGGGTCCCAGGAATATAAAACACGTGTTACACTGGTCTGAAAAAATATTTTTTTTTCGAGCCCTGACACCATTCCTGCTGATTCTTATGTAAAATGACCTCCTGAATCCGAATATAACCTCCGTTTTCCCCCATCACCCACCGCTTTTGGGAGAGGCCCCCCACCTATTTTTATCACTTTTCGATAATTTGGAGGGATGAAAGGGATTATTTTAGCCTTTACATTTCTTCTGAGGGGCTAGAGAGTTGAAAAGTTCCAAAACATGAACATTTGTAGCAAAGAGGTAGATTTGGGGGGGATTTGCCCCCTTAAATTGTAAAAAAATCATTAAAAATTATCAATTTTTTCCGTCTTTTTCGCAGTTTTTTCACTTATTTTCTACATAATCCAACTTCCATTCCCCCTCATCCTTCCCCAATCACCCCCAAATAATAAAAATATATTGCAATAATATATAGCAACAATAATAAAAATATATAGCAACAATAATAAAAATATATAGCAACAATAATAAAAATATATAGCAACAATAATAAAAATATATAGCAACAGTTCGGAAGATTCACTGTACCACGCTGGCGCTCTCAATACTCCCCCCGCTTCCCCCATCCATAGGAGGGGTAAAAAGGATTATTTTAGCTGTGAAGAATAATAAATAAAAAGTAAATTAATAAATGTAAAATAATAAATGTAAAGAATAATAAATAACTAAGATAAGTACCTTCATTTGATGCTTGCTTTCCTTTTGTACCCTGAGGTAGAAGTTTCTTGTATGAAAAACCAACAGTACTCTGCTAACATGCTCGCATTCCACTTCCCCGAAAATCTCCTCTCGAACTTAGAGATGTCTTGATGAAACCGTTCCCCGTGTTCATCCGAAAATTCCTGGGCAAACCTGTGCGCGCGAGGTATTGAGAGCGCCAGCGTGGTACAGTGAATCTTCCGAACTGTTGCTATATATTTTTATTATTGTTGCTATATATTTTTATTATTGTTGCTGTATATTGTTGCTATATATTTTTATTGTTTGGGGGAGGATGAGGGGGGATGGAAGCTGGAATATGTAGAAAATAAGTGAAAAAACTGCGAAAAAAACGGAAAAATCGATCGTTTTTAAGGATTTTTTTACAATTTAAGGGGGCAAATCTCCCCCCAAATCTACCTCCTTGCTACAAATGTTCATGTTTTGGAACTTTTCACCTCTCTAGCCCCTCAGAAGAAACGTAAAGGCTAAAATAATCATTTTCATCCCTCCAAATTATCGAAAAGTGACAAAAATAGGTGGGGGCGCCTCCCCCGAAAACGGTGGGTGATGGGGGAAAACGGGGGTCATATTCGGATTCAGGAGGTCATTTTACATAAGAATCAGCAGGAATGGTGTCAGGGCCGATTTTCATGCCGACCAGTGTTATCTTAATATGTATGTTCAATAAAATAAAACCTCTAGAGTGCTATGTAAAATATTGTAGGTTGGCAACTCTGAAGTTATATATAATAATTATCATGTCTGACGTTTTATATGTCAATTCGTAAAGCGTGTAGCCAACCTAAATTAAAAGTAAAATTAAATCATGGCACTCTAGAGGTTTTATTTAATTGAACATACGTTATTATTGGTCTTTCCGAAAGGACTAATTGGATGCTCATTAAAATTTGTTTTTGAGTTGCATAAAACTGTAAACAAAAATTATTTCACATTCTAATGACTTTACATTTGCGGTTTCACGATGCCTCTGCAGCTACCTAATCATTTGATACATACTGTAGTTTTTAGTTTTTTTCTATTACGCGAAAGTCTCCATCGCATTTCATATATGGATGTGTTTAACAATTTCCCCTGAAACCAATGCACTTATTATATCAATTTAGCAACAATTCAATACGCCTCTAAAAGTATTCCTTCTGTTTGTCTTCAAAATGTGCCCAAATTGCAGTCTTTGCCTCTTCTTTGTCTCTTTTCTCTTCTTTGTCTCTTTTCCTTTGCATTTCCATTCCATCGACTCCCTTTTGTCACAAAGAATCATAGCAGAGAACCATAGTTTCATCCCCTATGACGTCTTCAACACGTCCACGGGGTTTTCTTTACAGAGCTCTAAAACGGATTGAGAACATTCAACGCTGAATTGCTGAAAGATGTTTAATGACCAAGCTTCTTGCACTAATTTTATTCATACCTAAATGATCGCGGAGGATTCGACGAAAGCTTGTATCTCAAAGACCCGACATTTTTGATAATTGTTTCACCTTCAAGTGTCAATCGCTTAACACGAGATCCTTGTCAAGGGTTATCTTGTTGTCCGTTGCCACTTTTACCGTCCTTCTTTCTTCCAAGGATTCCTGCCCCATTCAAAACCGCTTTGACCAATCTTTTACTACAGAATAAGACGGGGAATGTTCCCCGTACATTCTATCCAACCGATCTTTGATGCGTTGAAGTGAAAAACCTTTTCAAGAAAAGAATTTCATAACATCACTATGCTCAGTATTCTTGACTTCTGACATCGTAATGAACGAGTGTTAGTTTTAAATAAAAACTATCGACAAAAAATGTATGTTAGTTTTTTTCCAAAGCTAATAAGACTTAAACCAATATCTTGCCAACATTTTGACACGCTTCCATACCTGGTTTTATGTCCGACAGGAAAATTTCGGCGCTGACCTCGTACATCTAAGATCGTGTGATGTAATGATTTTTATATTGGATCGCACACTAATCTATTCAGCGATTACGATACTTTACTGTAGGGGCAGTTATGTAACTTATTTGAGTAAATATAAACCAACTTCTCGCGATTCTATCGAAACCTCACATTCATGCTACATTACCATCGTAGCAAGGTTAGTGCCAAGATCATGTACATTAGATATGGGTCGTTCATGAATGATTTGTTCAAAAAGAAGAATTCTGTGCGGTGATTTGAATGAACTGATTCCGTATTTCGAGAAGAATTGATTCGTTATTGATTCATTCACTCGAAACGACCGACTGAACGATTTTGGCCGAGCGCAATCGTATTCCCGATTCGGATTTATACATGCGGTCTGAATCCGCCCGAATCGGATGACTATGCGTTCGCTCGAATCCGCGCACAACTTCAACTCCGCTTTGTACCGGGTGGGCAAATAAGCGAGGTAAGCGGCTGTATCTCAGAAACTAATGATCGTAGAGAGTTACGGTAAAAAATTTTGCCGGTAAAGTGGGCAAGGGAAAATGCTGGAAATTATTTTCAAGTTTCCAAATTGGCTGCCAGTGGGCGTTTCCACCATCTTGAATTACATACAGTTACGTTTCTCGCGATTTTCCCCAATGAATGTAACAAAAAAGTATTTGCGTTTTAATGCTAACCTAAAGTGGAACATTTTTTGTAAAAACAATTTTTCTCTATCTTTCGAAGTAAAGTGTGGGGGGGGGGGGTATTTGAATGTTGTTTTAAATAAATGCCTGTAACTTCGAAACGGTTTAATAGATTTGGATAAATTTGGTATCATTGAAAAGAGCATTTCTTGGGCTTTTAGGTTTCTCGTAATCATGACAGTTGTGACCTATACGGCCGCCGATAGAGGACGTTATTCGATATTATAACCAAAATATTGGATATTCTCAACAAATTTAAATGCGATGATATAACTTTTTTTAGACTAGAAAATAGGCAAATGACCAACTAATAATTCTGCGCAAACCGCATCTTAATATCAAACCAAATTTTCAGGCTTTTCTAAACTCGAAATTTTACGGTACATGCATCTGAACCTGGATCCGCCCGAATTGGATGACTATTTTGTTCCCTCGAATCCGCGCACAACTTCAACTCTTTCGATGGAATCTCGTTCGCCTGAAACTCGTGCGGTTGAAAAGATTCCTCACGACTTGCGGAAACGAATCCACTACGCCAATCTTCATTTATATTTTGTACAACTCGGTCGTCGCACAGTGGTGCCAAAGCCCTCAATATTGGAAAAAACCGCATACCTTTCCAATAAACTAATATTTAATTAAGTTTTTGGGATCGTAGAGATCACGTTCTACTATTAACATTTACTTATAAATGTTTTAAAATGTAGTTTTTATTAAACAAAGAAGAAATATGATTTTTCTTTTGAGAATAAAAAGTTGTCACATATTTGTTTGACTTTACAAATGATTTTATTTATAACTTGTCACATAGTTTATATCTAAGAAAAAGTATTTACATTTCAAGATATTTAAATAAATAGATAAAGAAATTAAAGTTCACAATTTAAAAAGTGGATCAAATATAAACGAGTCTTTATTTTCCACAAAACTTATGCAATTAATAAACATCTACATTTCTATAAATTGTTTCTACCTAATATCCTCTATTTTAAATATATTTTTCGAAATTGTTTTAACTCTGTTATCGCATAATGAAGCTGAGTGGTTTTGTAACCATTGGTGCACAAACGTTTCCATCAATTTCCGTTGTCTTGCAGCTCCTGAACGGGGCCTAATATTGTCTTATAGGAACAATACTTCGCAGATGGGACAATTTAGTCTTTTAAGTCGATTCTAAATTCCAACTTAATCCAGGAGAATGCAGTAGTAAGTTGTTTTGATGGTTCGACGTTTGTGTAAGAAATCCACTAGTCCCAAAAAACCTTGGTCCACTCAGACAATTTTGGCTTGCATACGGTTCTCTTGGCATTTTCTCCTCGATTGATTTCGATGCAACAAGCCGCATCAATGAGCCTCTGCGATTGGAATTTACAAAGTTGTTTCATTTTATACTTCTGTGCTCGCGGTCCGCAGTTTTCAAAACATTTTTTTGGCCCACCTAACTTACATTCTAATACATCCAGATTATTTAAATCGCTTGATTTCTTACTCGATAACTTCACTGGAAATACTCCTTTCGGCCATTCAGCGTACTTTTCAAAAAATTTATGTTTAATTCTGTAAACCGAATTCAGTTTTCGTTTGAAAGTGGGGGAAATCTCTTTTGTGTTTTAAACAATATTTCATTCTTTCAAAAAGCAATAGTGTTCGGCTACAAAGTTTTCTATTGAATTCTTGGGATTGAAGAAGAATTTGCATAGCACTGGATACGGGGAATCGTACGGGGGCATTGTTGCGAGTTGAAAACTTGTTCAAAAACTCAAAAACTTGCACAAACTCACTTTGTTCTCTAGCTATTTGCTTCACTTACGACACAATTCACACTTATAATAGATAAAAGCACATTATGCAACACATATGAATGACCCCTGACGTTTACAAAACTTGCTTGTTAAAAAAAAATAAAGCCTGCTTCTTTGTACTTAAAAACGTAATTTAAATTTGTTTATTTATTCAGTTAAAATTTAATAGCTTTCAAGGTTGCAAAAAGTTGCACGTGAGTTTTTAAGGATTTGTAGATTAAAGCCCTCCCTAACAAGAAATGAAGGTAAGAAACCCTAGCTTTGCCTAGCTTTTTTGTATTGCCTCAGAAGAAATCAATTTCTTTATAATTTAACTTCTCTTGATATAATGTCTAGTAAATCCGCATAAACAGACATTTCTTACAATGTTTTGTTACGAATGGGTACCTAAGATTATGCACAACAAAAATATATATAACACATTAGCTAAAATCATCACGCAGAACTACAGGAACATTGTCAATTAAAGGGGTATACTGAGCTTATACAAATGTATTTAAATAATCAGATTTATGAACATTATTCTAGACATTACGAACTACACACGACGTGAAACAACTTCTTGAAAGTCCACTTTCATAATTTAGCGTTTTTTCCACCTCGGCACCACTGTGCGTCGGGTTGTCTTATATATCGCTCGCTTGAATTCGTGAGTATTAATCCAATTTAATCAAACTGTTATGTAATAGTAATGTTATTTTTAGGTCTAAATTTAGTATTTCTTGAATAACTTTATCATTTATCACTTGGTGAAACATTTTGAAATAATATTGAAGGATTAATTAAAAACACTTGGTTTGTTTCACTATTTGTTTCTATTTACTCGACTAGTTTCGCTTTTTACGGCATTATCAAGAGTGTATTACAGAGGAAACCGACCGGCTTATATATAATCAGGTATTATATATAATCAGGTAATAAAAAGCGAAACTAGTCGAGCAATTAGAAACAAATAGTGAAACAAACCAAGTGTTTTAATTTATCCTTTAATATTAAGTCTAAATTTAGTGTAAATTTGTCTGTTCACTGCAAATAAGGTAGCGTAATTTTATCAGCTAATGTTTGCTCTCTACTTATGAGACAAATCACATTGTATTTGCTAGATAATTCAAGGCACCGAAGTTTTATTATCATTATTATTATTATAAGTGATTCGTTTATGAACGATTCATAAAGTACGAATCACTTTAAAGGAACGATTCGGTTGATTCGAATCACATGGAAGATTCGAACTTCCCAAGTCTAATGTACATCCACGTTGTATGTCCATAATTGTTTTGCAAATTGCACTCTGTTGTAAGCTCTCCAGTATTAGCTCACAACAGGTTTTTTCTGCGCATTAAACAAATCATTTCTACTGCAGGGTTTTCTATAGCTTCTTGCTTTACAACATTCTTGGCAGATCTGTTTTATGCTTACTCTAAGCTTTATTAAAATTTCATAGTACATTGAATCAATGCGGTAGATTGCATGTAACAGATCTTGTTTTATTAAAGTAAAGGTTGTATTGTGTAATAAGTATTTCCAATTTGTTTGTCAAAGTTTAGAATACGAACACATAAATAATGCACACGAATTTGTTTATGTTCTAAATTTAAAAAAAAAAAACATCAACTCTATTTCTTTATCTCATATACTTCACCACAAAGGTAACTGCAAAATAAGTATCTGACTGATCGTCTAACGAGGGTTTCCACTTCTAGATTAAGCATGAAGTAAAATTTCGGGCTTAGAAAAGCCTGCAAATCGCCTCAGCAAATCCAAATTTTTAGGCTTATCTAAACTCGAAATTTTACTTTATGCGCCACGCTTATAAATGATTAACTTCAAGTGAAATCTTCAATTAATTGGTTAGAGTAAATTAGAATTTTGTTTTAAGACGGATCTAACACAAAACCAGCGTGATCACTTAAAATTCTTAAATCTTGAATTAAGCAGGCGTAAGTCAAATCTTCTTGTTTAAGTTACTACATAATTTAGTTGATTGTTCGGAACGTTTGCAAAGGATACATTTTTATGTACCTAGACTCTCGACACGTCATTGTACCAGCTTTTATGTTCAAAAAGCTCAAACTAATGTCTTGGAACTGTCCCCAGTGTGTCGCATTTGTGTGTATCACAACATATTTGCCACTCATTGTGATATTTTTCACTTGGACTAACGTGAATTCAAAAACATAATTTCTGGTAATTGATATTAATAACAACAAACGGCTGCATAGACAAACTATTGTTATTTCTTAGTTATTTTGCCATTATTTTATTATTATCATTTCTAAATATTTAATATATTTTGTTTAAATAGAATCACGTGATCTTTATCTTTATTTTTGTAATTTTATTTTGTTTTGTTTATATATATTATTTTAAGAATTTTTACTTTTGTAATATTACTCTGTAATTGCGATGTCCTGTTGGGTAATAAATATTATTATTATTATTAATTTGTTGCATAATTTAGTGAATTGTTCTGTATTTGATGTAATTGTAATTATTGAAACTTGGCTTGACAATTTGATTGATGATGTTGAGCTAAAACTTGACAACTTTAATATATTCAGAATTGACAGATCAGCTTTAACAAGTAATAAATCTAGCGGTGGGGATGTTCTTCATCTGCTGGTAAATCATCTTTAAATTGTATTAAATTAGAACCCGCGTGTAAAAATATTGAGCAAGTTTTTGTTAAAATTTGTAATAAGTTTGTGATTGGTGCTACTTACATACCACCCAGTTCTCATGTTTCATTATATGAATCGCATACTATTTCGTAAGATCAAATATGTTTTGAAAACCCTAATTTAAAATATGTATTTTGCGGTGATTATAATAATCGCAGTTCACTTTCTGACGTATATGAAGAATATGTGAATATATCGAGTTGTGAGCAGTATTTGCGTGACTGCCTGGCATTCAATAGTTTAAAACAGATGAATTTCATCCCAAATCCTCATGATATAATTTTAGATTTAGTTCTGTCAAATATTAATGATTTAAATATCTTCAAGTCCTTGGATGCATTATTTGGTGATAGTTATCATCACATTTCGTATTCTTTTGTAATTAAAATTTCTCCAGATGTTGAACGTCTATACAGTAATGAATTTTATTATGACTTTAAATAAGCTGATTATAACTCCTTAAACATATTTTTTGCATCAATAGATTGGCAATTTATTTTATCTGATTCTGATATAAATACTTCCTTAAAGCTAGTGGTAGGTTATGTGATTATGATATGTTTAAAATACTGATAACTTAATGCGCTACTTTAAGTCAGTCACTTTATAAACAGTATATAATGAATACTGAAGAAAGTATTGGATATAATCCCAAACACTTTTGGAGTTATGTAAATGAATGTACAAAAATACGTGGTTTTCCAAAGCAATGTTTTATGAAAATAATATTAATGGTAATGGTGATGATTGTGTAAACCTATTTGCACGATATTTTTCTACTGTTTATTGTAGTGATGACACGCCTTTATTTATAAGCATTTGTAATAATAATAATGCTATTTCCTTTAACTCAATAGTTGTTAATATTTCTGACATTTTTAATTATTTATTTACCTTGCATGATTCTTGTACAGCTGGACCTGATGGTTTGCCTCCATATTTCTTGAAAAAATGTGTGTTCACTCTAACTTTACCTATCCACATTCTCTTTAGTAGGTCGTATATTGGAACAGTTCCCGACTTGTAGAAAGATTCATTTATTAATCCACTCCATAAGGACGCTGATAGAGCAAATATAAAAAATTACAGAGGTATAACTATACAGTCTACTTTATCAAAAATATTAGATTACTTCGTATCAAAGCAAGTAATGTGGGCTTGTAGGCATACTATTTGTGATGAACAACATGATGTTTTGGAAGGAAAATCTACGATTAGTAATTTATTGTCGTACCAATGTTATTTGTTAAACTCGTTAGAAAAAGGATACCAAGTTGACGCTATTTATACTGATTTTTCTAAGGCCTTCGATCGTGTTAACCATAAGTTAATACTAAATAAATTATCGGGGTTTGGCTTTAGCGAAATAGTAGTTCAATCAATCAATGGCTTAGAAGCTTACTTTCATCTCGTAGGCAGTATGTAAAAATTGACAACTTCTTATCTAATGTGATTTATGTTACATCAGGGGTACCTCAAGGTTCCCACTGTGGGCCCATTTTGTTTATACTTTTTATTAATGATATCAGCGAGTGTATCCGCTTTTCTAAATTTCTTGTTTGCTGATGATTGGAAATTGTTCTCAATAATACGGAGTGTTAATGATAGTATTGCACTTCAAAATGATATTAACAACATTACAACTTGGTGTAGTGTAAATAAACTTAATTTAAATATTAAAACATGTTTATCAATTTCGTTTAGTCGTTGCAAATTGTTGAAATTTACCTACACCATTCATAACTCTGAACTTAGATGTGTTGATGAAGTTCGGGATTTAGGGATTATTTTTGACTGTAGATTGACCTTTTTTTCTCATATCATTTCAATTTCGAACAGAGCTTTTAAAATACTTGGTGCAATAAGTAGATATTCTTTGAATTTTTCAATTCAAACTATTAAACTTTTATATATCACGTTAGTAAGATGTCAACTTCAATATGGCTCGATAACTTGGAATCCGTTCTACTCTATATACTCTAACAAGATAGAAGCTGTGCAAAGTAAATTTTTGAGAATTATTTCATTTAAGTTGGGAATATATTACGTCAATTTTAGTCGTTCAAATATGTTACAAAATTTAAATTTAACATCTTTAAAGTACAGGCGGATTATATATGATGTATCATATGGCTTTAAATTAATTAATGGTTTTGTTGATTGTACTGTGTTGTTATCTAACTTAAACTTTAACTATTGTTCCACGAAAATAACACAATCCAAAGCATTATTTCGCTTAATGCCGCATATCACTAATTATGCAATGCAATTCTAATCCTAATTTTGATATATTTGATGACTCGATTATTAGATTCAAGAATCGTTTGCGGCTTATTGATTTAAATATTTGTTTGTAATACTAAGTCTTTATACTTTATTATCGTTATATTATTTATTTTATTTTATTTTTATTATATTATTATTAACTCCATTTTTCCCATTTTTTCTATTTAAATTACAACTTTTACTTATCTAGTTTTTCTTGTAATTATTGTTAAATATTATTATTTTTAAATGTGCATTTTTAAGGTTACATGAATTTACTTTCAATGTATGTATACATTTTTTTTATATTGTTTACTGATACTCTTTCTTTTGTATATATTATTGTAATAGGAGATTATCCGTCAATAAACTAAACTAAAAAAATGATCCATTGTTTAAATTATGGGGAAATAATTTGTAGTGATGGGCAAGACCAAGTATCTCAAGGATCGATCAAGCAATGATCGATCAAGCAATGATCGATCAGTTGAAGTATCGAGCAGATCGATCAAAAGATCGATCTGATCAAAAAGATTGAGCCGCTCGAAAAGATCGAGCCGCTCGCAAAGATCGAAAAGATCGAGCCGATCAAAAAGATCGAGCCGATCAAAAAGATCGAGCCGATCAAAAAGATCGAGCCGATCGAAAGATCGAAAAGATCGAGCGGCTCGATCTTTTGCAAGGAATGAGGAGATTGCGCAGTCGATCTTATTCGATCATTACTAAAAAATTACTTGTTACTTAATGACTAAATAAATTAATATAATAAATGTAAATTATGCTTTTTAGTGTAATTACAATTGATATTGAATTCGTAATTAAAAATTGTACAAATACGAAAAAGTGAGGATTAATAAATAAATTGCAGACTAGAATTTTCCCGACCTGTCACAATACAATATTTACATCAGGGCTAGCCAACACAAATTGCTTCGAAGGCCAAAATTTACACCTAGAATGTTTCAAGGGCCGCATCACAGATTTTCTTTTGCAAAATCAAATTTGTTTGATATTCAATTTTTCATTCAGAAATCTTAAAGACTTGTTTTGGCATTGTTGACATTTTTAAAAGTTCGGGAATATAACATTCCGTTATGATTGTTCTTTTTTTGTGCAGGGAATTTTTCTTTTCTGTATAGATATCCCTGCGCATATGCTGAAAAATGTTCGAACAAGATTCACATATGAAATAAGTAGTATATTTTGAACTTCACTTTAAATAAGTGTTTTGTGCGCGTGGCGCATGAAGTAAAATTTCGAGTTTAGAAAAGCCTGAAAATTTGGTTTGGCCGCTCCGCTTCGCGCAGCGTCCAAACCAGGCTTTTCTAAACTCGGAATTTTACTTCATGCTTAATCTGGGAGTGGAAAACACTTGTTTAAAGTTTCAAACCAAATTCTTTTAGAGAAACAACGAATATGAATACTATAAAGAAAAACTCCCTGTACACAGTGATTTTTTTTTTTTAGGTAAACGTATGCATAAGCTGTAAATTTTGCGACATTCGTTGTTTTTAAATAAGTTCAATTTAAAGCTTATACGAGTGTTTTCCACTCCCAGACTAAGCATGAAGTAAAATTTCGAGTTTAGAAAAGCCGCGTAACAATTTGTCGAGGGTCGCGCAGCGACCCGAGACAAATTTTCTGGGCTTTTCTAAACTCGAAATTTTACTTCATGCGCCACGCGTATAAAACAGATTTCAGGTGAAGTTCGAATATGCATAAATTTCACAATATGTTAGTGTGTAATACGCGTGGCGCATGAAGTAAAATTTCGAGTTTAGAAAAGCCCAGAAAATTTGTCTCGGGTCGCGCAGCAGATTTTCACGGGGCTTTTCTAAACTCGAAATTTTACTTCATGCTTAGTCTTAGTTAGAAGTGGAAAATACTCGTTTAAAGCTTCAAATTGAACTTAAAAAAACAAACAAGAATAATCTAAAGATTATAATGGGCTAAATTTGGAATACGTATACTTAATAGAAAAACTTCCTGTACATTATTTTCTGTTTCTATAAAATAAAAATAATGTACACATACCACAACATTTTATTTTCTGCGTATAATATAATTAACAAAAGAAAATTGTTATATGATTTACTGTATACATTTTGCCTGCAAATGTTAAATTAAATAATAGACGCAAAATTAAAGTAATTCATTTACTTTGAAAGTTTACGACATACCTATTAAGTCAAACTAAATAATGTGATCGTTCAATGATACTTCCTAGGCCGATCGATCCGCTCTAAAATAGCTCAAAATAGCTCTATAGCATGCAGCTAGAGTACCTCAAACCGTATAACTTGATCAATTGTCTCGAGCCGACCGATTTGATCAATTTGCTCGAGCCGATTGATCAATCGACTAGCTCGACACGTTCGAAAAGATCGAGCTGCCTGAAATGATCGAGCCCCCAGAAAAGATCGAGACGATCAAGAAGATCGAACCGATTAGAAAGATCGAGTTGATCAAAAAGATCGGGCCGATCAGAAAGATCGAGCCGACCAGAAAGATCGAACCGATCAGAAAGATCGAGCCGATCAGAAAGATCGAGCCGACCGACAAGATCGAGACGATCGAAATTTTATTTTGTTAATTATATTATACGCAGAAAATAAAATGTTGTGGTATGTGTACATTATTTTTATTTTATAGAAACAGAAAATAATGTACAGGGAGTTTTTCTATTAAGTATACGTATTCCAAATTCAGCCAATTGTAAATCGAGCCGATCAAAAAGATCGAACGGCTCGATCGCTTGCAAGGATCGATCAATCGATCTTTTTGATCGATCTTGCCCATCGCTACTATGATGGATACATCACAATTTTTTTTAATATTAATAAATGTGTCAAATTCGTGCTCTGAACAAAACTAACAACTTGTCAATCTTTTAATCGCATTATTTGCATATGTCTGTGGCGCAAAACTACCTATAAGGTTTGAATGTTTAATAACTTTTTAAATTTATTTATATTTTCTATTTTTATTTTAGAATTTTGTGAAGAAAACTTGGGGAATTTGAAATGGAACAGTACACAACAGAACAGCGATAAAAAATTGATGAATTTTATTTTGAAAATCAACGGTCAATTGTTTTGACGCACTGGACTTTCAGCATCAACAATAAACCGCCTGGTTGCAAATTTTTGACAACATGGTACAGTAAGACACCTTTCATGTACCGGAAGACCACGTACGGTCCACACGTAAGAAAATATCCAACGTGTTGTGGATAGTGTGTGTTCGGTACAACTGGGGCTATCGCGGAGGTCCATTCAGAGGATATTGGCTACATTGCACATGTTCCCGTATACGGTTCAGCTTGTGCAAGAATTGAAGCCGATAGACTACCAACAACGGCTTAATTATGCTATTTCATTCTGACAAAAAGCAGAAGAAAATCGCGATTTCATTAACAATTTGATAATAAGCGATGAAGCCCATTTCTAATTAAATGGTTTCGTAAACAAGCAAAATTGCAATATATGGGCTACGGAGAATTCAAGAACACTTCATCAGCGACAATTACACCCACTTAAGTGTACTGTTTGGTGTGATGTATCGACTGAAAGGATCATTGGTCCATATTTTTTTGAAAATGCACATGGCGCCTCAGTTACGGTTAATAGTGCTGAATATCGAACGATGCTGGACAATATTTTGAGGCCAGCTGTAGAAAACCATCCACCGTTGTGGTTCCAACAAGATGGAGCCACAGCCCACACTGCAAGGGACACAATGGCTCTGTTACTGCACCTCTTTGGCGAACGCATTATTTCGCGCAGAAGCGATTTCAATTGGCCCCCACGTTCACCGGATTTAACAGCTCCAGACTGTTTTCTTTGGGGTTATTTGAAAGAAAGGGTATACGTAATTAAGCCAGCGACCATACCAGAGCTAAAACAAAACATTCGTAATGAAATTCAAGCCATACCACCGGAAATTTTACGAAAATTTATGGAAAATGTACTGGAAAGAGCACGAATGTGTGAAGTCGAAAATGGCCACCACTTGCGGGATATAATGTTTTATACTTAAGCCAAAAATATTCCCCATTAATATACTGTATAACAAAAAAATAATAATAATAATTAACAATTAAATAAAAAAGTTATTAAACATTCAAACCATATCGGTAGTTTTGCGCCACACTGTATTAGTATTATTAATTTAAAAATTCCCTAACTATTCGCTAAAAAGACCGAATTTCTCTGACTTTTCCCGGTGAATAAAATCCCCTGACCTTTCCCTGACTTTCCTGGCTATCCCGGTTGGTCGCCACCCTACAGATGAGTACATGTTGCAGTGTACAACAATAAAAGTGAACTTTTATATAAATAAAATAAAATAATTTAAAACTTTCAAATATATATTGTAAACTCGCTACAATCATTTCTTCGCCTGAAGAAGCCACAGTGTGGCGAAACAATTGTAGCGAGTTTACAATATATATTTGAAAGTTTTAAATTATTTTATTTTATTTATATAAAAGTGAAGATGAACTTTCAACATTTATCAGCCTTATCAATCAATTAAATAAAAGTGAAACCCTCCCAACAGCATTGTTTTCATTTTAAATAGTTTTATGGAGTTTATGTTTTGTCGCCGATAAAGGACATTGTCATTACAACATCATTATCAAGCAATTTTATAAAAAGGACATTTCGGTCGGTACCGCACGCGACCTTTGCGCCCTTTCAAAGCCGAGCCGAGCCCTCTTTGATGCCGGGCCAACAGTATTCACCCTTTCTTGGCAGTACGTAATGGATTTGTAGTAATATCATGCTTCATATTTTATGTAAATCTCTCAGGAGTCGTAAATTGAAAACTTACAATACTCGCACAACTTAGAAAAAAATCCACAAGAGGGTGGAATGGTGAAGGCGTGATGGTTTATATCGTGATCCCGCCGTCGTCAGAAACCTCTTAACCGGCCTGATTTATAGCTGCATTACTTATTTAAATCTAGCGTTAAAGCGCTATCGCCGCAAATTACTGCCCGAACATGTTTATTAGGAAAATATTAAGAGTCCGTGATTGAATATTTAATGATCAGTCGAATATGCACGCGAGTTGCCCACGATATTTATTATCCGCTTTCTGTGTATATGTACGTATTATATTGTACATACAGGTACGAAAATGATAGATGTTTAGTGTAGATTGTGTGACCTGACCGTTTATTTAACGTGCCCCAGCGTTTGTTAAATGGGCGCCGATTCTTTAAAAGTGATTAATACACAAGTTGCTTGCGAACAACATGTAAAACAAAAGGATATATATTATTTTGTCACCGCTAGATTACACGAGGATATAAATAATAAAAGGTATTATTAAATGCAACCGATATATCACCGCAACAATGAAAATACCTTCGCTACATTACCTTTATAAAATTATAAAACGTAATATATCGTCTCTGCTTTTTCAACCATTATTAATTAACAAAGTATTGCGACAATGAATATTTTTTCTTTTCGAACGCTTTTGTGTAAGAAACCATACTTTCCATTCACCATGTCAAAAATCCAACTATTAAATTTTGCTACAGTCAAAATCTTTTATAGCGAACTTTAAGGGGCCGGTGTAACTTGTACGCTATACCCAGTGTTCTCTTTAAGCAGTAATATTGGCTATAGAGAACAGTACGCTCTAACCTGCATTAATTAACACCACTCATTAAGGAAGATTCGCATCATCCTGCTTTGATATGGACTGCTTATATTACTTGTGAGATAGCTAATAAGTGCTTTGCTAATCCTGAACAAAAAAAGCTTACAACTTCAAGAAAGCCAATTATATAGATTTATATAACTCTCTTCTATTTACCGACTGGTCATTTGTACTGTGTGTGTCTGATGTGAATATAGCTTGTAATTTATTCTATGATCACATATATTCAATTTTTGCTAAGTATGTCCCTCTGTGCATAAATAAATCTGTCAAGTATCCAAAATAGTATTATAATGAGTTGATTAAAAACATACGGCGTAAACATTCAGAAAGAAAGAGGTTCAAAAAAACAAAACGAAATATCCACCCCCACACGTATAATAGAGATCTACAATAAAAAAAAAACAATCTGTGAGAGATTATAAAGTTTTTATTAATTTAGCTGAAAGTAGTATAACATCCGACCCTAAATCATTCTGGTCATATATTAAAAATAAGAAAAATAATTCCAGAATTCCTCACACCATGAAACATTTAGATACTACCTACAAATCTCCTTCTGATATAGCAAACGGGTTTTCTGATTTTTTCAAAAGTGTATATTCTTCCAAGTCGTCGCATAATAACCATACCTCTTCATTCTCCAATAACTTATCTATTAATATCCCTTTATTCGATAAGACTGATATCATTTACTCTCTTAAAAAACTTAAAAATAAATTCACTTGTGGATACGATTCTATACCAAGTTTTCTTGTAAGAGATTGCGCTGAAGTGTTCGCTACTCTACTGCTTCATGTATATAACACCTCATTAAAAACAGGGGTGTTTCCGGACTGTTGGAAAGTGGCTAGAGTCTGTCCAGTATATAAGAGTGGTGATAAATCATCAATTAATAATTATAGGCCAATATCTATTTTGTCCAATTTCTCGAAGGCCGTCGAAAGCTGTCTATACAATTACATATATTCATCTGTTAAATCGTATATCTCACCTTACCAGCATGGATTTATTGAGAAAAGGTCTACAATCACTAATCTTTCTGTAATTTCTCAATATATTTCTCGTGCTTTTAATGATCAGGACCAAGTAGATGTAATATATACAGATTTTTCGAAGGTTTTTGACAAAATAAATCATGCCATAATTCTTCAAAAATTATCTCATTATGGCTTTACGAATGCGTTCATCAATTTTTTTAGATCATACCTGACTGACAGAAGTAGCTATATTTTCTTTAATGGATACACATCCAAAAGGTTCACAACTACTTCCGGGGTGCCGCAGGGGTACAATTTAGATCCCCTGTTGTTCACAATATTTATTAATGATCTGCCAGCTAAATTGAAATGTGAAAAATTATTATACGGGGATGATCTAAAAATATATGCACGCATTTAAAGCCACTCAGACTGTGTATTTCTCCAAAATCAATTGGATATATTATCAGAGTGATGTCAAAGTAATGAACTTTGTCTAAACATTGCCAAATGTTAAATTATGACTTACACTTTGAAAGAAAAAAAACAATACAAAGTAACTATAGAATACATGACGACTCTTTAGAGAGATGTTATACTTTTAAAGACCTTGGCATTTATTTTGATAACAAACTTTCTTTCACTGACCACTACAATGAACTGATATCTAATGCGAATAAATTACTTGGATTCATAGTTAGAAATACACAATCTTTTAATAATCCATCAGCCTTGAAGGCCCTTTACACATCAATAGTAAGAAGCAAACTGGAATATGGTGATATTATTTGGTATCCAATATATAAAACACATGACAGTCGATTAGAAAGAGTACAACGTAAATTTATGAAATACCGTCAAACGGGGTAAAGCGGATCAAAATTTAACGTTTTTCAACATTTTTTCATTGTTAGGTACCTACTTAAATTCTGCAAAAAATATATATTAATTGTGCATTCTTCTGCTCTCTGATACACCCATTAATTTTGCGATGCAGGTACCACCTCAAATTTATTCTTTTAGGGTGATCCGCTTTACCCCATAGTGGGGGGTAAAGCGGATCACTCATAATATTTGCTTGAAAAACCACTTTGAACGCATCGCGGGTAAAGCGGGTCACTGATTTTTTTTTTTAAATGTTTCCATCGAGGTTTTTATGGAAACCGCAGGAGGGAGAGAAAGAGAGAGAGACAAAACCATGTGAGATAAATGTAGAGTCGGTTATTCACAAACATTTTAATGAAAATAAAATAGTTTTCTCTTATATAAATGACTGAAGAACTTCAGACTACTCTAATGAAAGTGAATCGGAAATATTTTTGAATGAAAATGGTCCCCTCCTCTCAGCATGTCCAACCACTTTCTTATATATTTGACACTTCTTCACGATCGCAACATCTTTAACTTCTGGGTAGACAAACATTATTTGTTTGGTCTCTTTCTTTTTTCTTAGCACATTGACTGTGTATTCATTATTGCGATTTTCGGATTCTATTTTACCAATATACAGCCTATCCCTCTTATTTGTTTCGAATTTGATGATGACGAAATCCCCTACGCTTATAGTTTTGGTTTTATCTTGGGGCTCATCTTCTTTTGACGTTGAGGGTAAATTTTCTATTTCTATGATATTATCTTCCTCTCCTTCGGAAATATTTTCTTCAGATATTCCGTTCAGCCCTTCGTCGTCGTTTATTTCTATGTCTTGTTCCGAGTGGTTGTCATACTCGAGTTCGTCTGGCTCCGATTCAATTAATGTTGGTAGAAGATCAGCTACTCACATGCTCTTTCCTGCTGAAACATTAACTTTTTTACCTCTTTTTGGAGCCTGCTCACCTCCAGATCGCATCTAATTGAGATGTGTCACAATAGTATCGGACCACGTTGTTTCCATTGCTCTTTCAACATCTTGTTGTTCTTCCTGTGGTGTTTTGCGAAAATTGCATCTGGATTAAATGGAATGATGCCACAAGCCTTGAATCCTGCCTCAACATTAGCCGTTGTTCTGCCTCCAACTTTTTCAATTGTTTCATTCAACAATTTTGGAAACACTGTCTTCGGCAACACTCCTCGATTTTTCAACTTCCATTTTTCTAAGACATCGCGCCATGCGCCTTTGAATGGGCGGAAGAATGCGACATCTAAAGGTTGAAGGAGGTGTGTAGAATTAGGTGGCTAGAGAACAAATCTAATGTTATTATTTTTGCATTGCTCAATAACGCTGATAGTCAAATGACTACATAAATTGTCACCAATAATGACCTTGGGACCATCTAGATTACGCATGAAAGGTAAAGCAGTTCTTGTAAACCAATCTTTAAATGTGCATGAATCGAACCATCCACTTGGGGTACGGTTATATCTCGAACCTGGAAACCCGCCTTCTATCCACCCAGGATATAAATGCTTGGCTTTATATACAATATAGGGTGGTAGTAACTTTCCATCTCCTGATATGGCAAACATTACACTGGTGCTAGATTTGGAAGTATCTATTATTCTATGGGTATGTTTTACCCCACGCTTAACTACAACTTTCACAGAACCCGGATTATCAGAGAAGTTCGTCTCATCATAGTTGATTATGTTAGACGGCAATACATCTTTCAAAGTGTTTTTCAATTCACTGAAATATGATTCTATAATTTCATAAGAAACAGCTGCTCGAACTCGTTTTGTATTCTCAGCTAATTTAATTGTTAAATTTGGATGCCTCAGCATGAAAGTTTTGAACCAGTCTAAACCGGGTAAGTTTTCACGGAACCTTGCCTCCCGCTTTCCATTGCGATTTAAATATTGCTGCACCATATACCTCACAAATCAAAATAATTTTAACCAATTTCTCCTCTTCCAAAGTGTTAAGCGCTGGCGGCCTACCATAAGCCGAAAGTTCATTGTTTTTGTCATTCACCTATCGATTCAATGTTGTATAAGGAACTGCAAACTGTTCGGATGCTTATCTCAAGCTAAAAGTTCCTCGACGTACCGCTGTCACTGCCCTTTTGAGATATTCTATATCGTAATTTCGATTTCCACGCGGTCCAATCTTCTTCCGATAATTTCGAGGCATCCTTACGTCTGAAAGATAAATTCCGGATTTCAATAAACCCTGATCCGCTTTACCCCAATAAAATACAATTTTTCAATAAAAAATCTGTAATTACATAAATTTCGAGTCTGTAGAAAAACTAAGGTTATGACTAGATTGCGGAAAGTTCAATACATAAACATGTCTTGCAACAAATTCACAGCTGTTTCCACTAACCTTGTACAACCGTTTGTTTTCACTTGTGGAAAACTCGAAATCTGACAACAATTGTTTTCAATTAATTCCGGACGTTCAAACTAGGTTATAATTCAACAACTGGTAACAAAATCACAATAGACATCAGCTGATCAGTGGCCACATGTGCGCGCACTCTCCAGTGGCGTGACTTTGAGGATGCATAATTATTAGTAAAATAGTGTACAAGTGATCCGCTTTACCCTTTATGATCCGTTTTACCCCATTTGACGGTACCTGCATTATCGCTCAGAAGGCTTTTATCCCGAACGTGATTATGACTACAAGGACTTGTTATCTAGATATAATATGAACACACTGTCACAACGCAGATTTATTAAGAGTTTGGGTTATCTTAAAGACATCTTCCTAAATAAAGTTGATTGCGGTGACTTGCTTGAGCAGATTTATTTTAAAATAAACAGTGTATCAACCAGATCAAATTCTTTGTTCCTTAATAAATTTTCCCGCACAAATCACCTGAGAAGATCACCCTTATCAACTATGGTTTCAAATTATAACCAAGTGTCTCAACTTTGCGACATATTTCATGATTCAAATAAAACCATGATTAAAAAGATCATATCTCTGGATAATTTAATGCAATATTTTTAATGTAATGGGTCATAGATACTATTTATTATTTTAAAATGATATAATTTGTAGGCTGTGAACCTTTGTGATATCAGGATAATTTAAAACTTATATGTGTTTACTTGTGTCATGTGCATATATATATATATATATATACTTTATATTTTTAGTCACATCTTATTGTTATTGTTATTTGTGTGTAATATTTAAGTTTATATGATTTATGTGATGTTTTATATGTGAATTTAAATTGTTGTAAATTTTTCCTGTGATTGGAACGTTTTTCTGTTGGGTTAATAAAGAATAAATAAAATAAATAAATAAACTGTTATAACTGTTATAAAATAAGATATTATGTATGTAAGCAGATAACATTGAAATTAGTATGTGGTAGGTAGTGAATAAAAAACAATATTTATAATAAAATGTCTATCAAAGTTTATCTATTAATTTAAAAATATTACAATGCAATACAGGGTGAGTTTTATAAGTAATGCGACCAATAGGGAAATCGCAGGGAACAAAGAAAAATCGTAGCGTTATGGCGATTCGCAGGACTGTAACAAACGCTAGTATTCAGTCGGTACCACGTCGGACTTTTTACCACATCAATAATTGCGCACCTACCACTACATTGGAAGATATGCAGAAGTACTTGTCAAATAATTTGGTATTAGAAGACACTACATGTATTCCTCTCACTAAGAACAAATTATATGCCTCTTTTAAAGTAGGTATCGTAACTGATGATCCAGAAACATTTCTATCCCCTGATAAATGGCCTCAAGATCTTTCGGTATGTATTTTTGTCAACAGACGACGCCCACGTAAACCACTAACCGTAAATCGGTAAAGCCAATCATCTTTTTTATTACAAAGTCATCTTCCAGTTTAGTTGATGTCAATTCCAGTAATTTAAATTTGAACATACTCTATCAGAATACGCGTGGGTTGCGTTAATTGTATTAAATACTATTGATGTACGATATCGTTGTGTTAACTGAAACCTGGCTTATGAATTCTATTTTTAATTCCGAACTAGGCTTTTATAATTATAGTATATACCGTTGCGATAGGGATCCCATTGTAACGTCCAAAACTCGTAGTGGAGGCGTTTTGATTGCGGTATTGAATACTTATAACTCTTACAAATATTGTAGCTATAGTGGATGTGGGGTTTAGCACACCCGTGCAGAGAACCGGCGCGCGGAACAGCGTCGTGAGTAGGGTGACTAACCAGGGAACGCAAGTACACGAGACGACCCGCGTACACCCCCACGACAACGCGCGCACACAGAAAACAACCCCACCGCTCGAACCAGCTACCAGGACGGAAACACGATATAGAAACGCTCGTCCAAGCGATAATAGTCAGTCTGCTTGGCTCATTCACCACGTGTTCACCCACAGCCGCGGTAAATTGACCAAACTAAGGTGTTCACCCACAGCCGTTAGAAATCAGACATTATAGCGAGTTCACCCACAGCCGCTAAATCCGTCGAACGTTTATCGCAAACACCAGTTACATGGAAAACCGTAAACCAGAATCTAAACTGGAGATCAGGAGCCGCCACGTCCGGAACTTACGAAGAAAGGCGCATCGACAGCCGGCGATACCCAGGTTGATATCCCCGCTTCCACCGACGCCGAAGAAGCCACCGCGACCACACGAAGACCAACCGCTTCCTAATACAGGCACATCCTAACCGCACTTACACACGGAACAGAGCTCCAGAACGCCTGCAGCCACCCAGTCACACCACTGCCGAGGACCCCGCAGAAGGCATTCCGAGTGACAACGCTGCCAGCCAGTCCACCACGATACCAAGGAGTGGACCCCTTTCACATACTGCCCTGTGATCCCAGTCGATATCGCGTTAGAGCCGCGTACCGACGAAGATTGATTACAACTTCAACGTCAAATAAATAACCTTAATTGTAAATATAAGGTATATAAAAACACGCTACGTTAAACACCTCTCTTCTTACTCTCGCATCGAAGTGGTTGGAGAAATTTCTCCACCATACACCCAAAACACCCAAAGTAGACATCACGAAGAATTGTATGTAAATATCTGCGTTTGTAGTATGAGTATTACAGTTGGAGTTGTGTATATACCTCCTAGCTCGGATTACTCAACTTATCAAATGCACTGTTCTACAGTAGAATCAATCACGAGTAGGAATACCTCTTTGTATATGTTCGGTGATTATAACTTACCCCATGCTTTATGGGTTAACGACCAATACGGTGTTGTGACGAAGTCAAAGTGTGCAAAAGAATCTTTGGTTGCTAATACTTTTGGTTATTCAAATTATTACCAACTAAACTCCCTATACAGTGTAAGTTCGGTAATGTTAGATTTAGTTTTTATACCAGCCTCTTTGATATCTCAGTTTTCACTCAATGAATCAACAACCCCGCTTGTTCAGTGTGATCGTCATCACCCCGCTATTGATATAACTTTCACTTTTCGTTCTTGTAATAAAAATAAATGGTTAGGTAACGTTACAGATCTTATTTATAATTTTAAGCGCGCCGATTATCAAGCATTAGGCGATGCTTTTCTTAACATACGGTGAGATGACTTATTTGCCTGTTGCAATATTACAGAAGCGTGTGATCGATTTTATCATTCCGTTTTTGAACTAATCGATCTATTTGTTCCAAAACAAAGTTAATGTAATAACTCGTGTTTTCCTAGATGGTTTTCTTCCCAACCTAATGAACTTGTATTCTTAAAGAAGAAATTACATAAAAAATACATTTTATCTCGCTCATCATCTGATTACTTAAATTTTGGCCAAATTCGATCTAAATGTAAGAGTAAAGCTAAAGAGTGCTATAAAAACTATATTAATAAGGTTGAAAGTTCTATTCAATGTTCCTTTTCGGAACTACGTTAAATCGAAGCGCCAAACACACGAAATGCCATCGACATTTACATGTAATGGTGAGGTTATCTCGGATACTGATGAAATTGTCAATAATTTTGCAATTTTTTTTGGTTCCGTTTATCAAACTAATACCAAAATATCTCATTTGACTTCTACCTCTCAAGCCGGCCACACTAACATTAGTGAAAGCACCCCTCCAACTTTAAATATAAGCGATATCTTAGAAGCTCTATCAGCCTTGAAGGCCAATAAACGTCCTGGACCAGACGGGTTACCCGCGTCCTTATTTAAAAGCTGCGCATTTGCGTTATGGCGCCCCCTGTGGCTCCTTATTAATTTATCTCTGACGACCGGTAAATTTTCCTGAATGTTGGAAAAGTGCTTTCATAACACCTGTTCATAAATCTGGCGATAGAAAACACGTAATAAATTATCGCCCTATCTCTATATTATCAGTCGCACCCAAGATCTTTGAGATGCTTGTTACTATACACCTCACTACTGTGTTGCAGCCAATTATTTCCACAAGCCAACATGGTTTTAGAACTGGCAAATCTACAACCACAAATCTTTTAGTTTATGAGTCATACATAAATTTCGAAGAAAAATGTCAAGTAGATGCTATCTATACCGATTTCTCGAAAGCTTTCTATTCTGTTGACCATGAACTAATAATTTATAAATTGCGGCTTACTGGCATTCACGGTCTATTTCTGCAATGGATCCGTTCCTATATATCAAATAGATTACAATTTGTGCCTATTGGTTTCTGCACTTCTAGCCCCATTCAGGTAACATCTGGTGTCCCTCAAGGATCACACCTTGGTCCCCTGTTCTTCAATGTTTTCATTAACGATAGTAGGGGGAGATAGCCGATTTTAGAACCCCCTCCTCCTCGCGGAGGAGAAGGTTTTAAAATCGGCTATCTCGTGAATGAGGAGGAACAGAAAGAGGAGGATAAATAAAAATAAAAATGGGGGGAGGAGGTTTTAAAATCGGCTATCTCGTGAATGAGGAGGAACGGGAAGAGGAGGATAAATAAAACAAAACTAAAAATGGGGGGAGGGTTCTAAATTTGCATATTTTGTGAATGAGGAGTAGGATAAATAAAACAAAAAAACGTAGAGGAGAAAGAGTGGGATAAATAAAAATAAAACAATACGAAAAAAAGAAGTGAAAATAAAACTTCAATTAACCTACCCAGAAGAAGACGAAAGAAAAACGAGATAAATATATTCAGGTAAAAAAAGAGAATATAATTTAATCCTCACTCCTTTTATCCCCACTTATATTCACTCATAAAAAGACCGTGATACACAGAGCAGCAAGAGCGAAAACAAACCAGTTAATAATAAACTAATCGATTGTCCATAAATTAAATGTATTATTAAATCTAATTGCAATAACACTAGTGGTTTTATTATCGTATAATAAATGAAATAATCATGTGTGTGGAAAATAATTGGATAAAACAGCAACACATAAAGTCAGGTAAGAAATTACACAATGAAACACTTTTAACTTTGTTTGTATAACACGTTTTATTTAATGTGACTGCAGTTTCGACAAATTTAGCTTGTCATTATCAAACATGGAGTAACTTAAACTAGAGGTTTTACAGGTATATATACACAATTACAAGACAGCGGTAAAAATGGGGGTGTACATTAGGTCAACCTGGTCGTTAATTAAGGGAATTCCCGGATTAGCGCGGGCTTTGTGTATCTCTAGTGCTTCTAGCAAATTCATTTTACGACCCTTTTCGGCATGATGGATTATGGTAAGTACATCTTTTTCAAAAGTGTGATTTTCGTCTAAAAGGTGTTTTGCAAAAGACGACTTATCACTCTGTTTAAGCCGAAAAGAGCGCAAATGTTCCCTCAATCTTATGTTGAAATTACGACCAGATTGGCCAATGTATATCCCTTGACAATCTGCGCAAGTTAATTTATATATTCCGGATTTATTAAATTTATCTAATTTTGTTTTACTATTAAAGATATGGTTATTGATTTTACAGTACGGTTTAAATGCAACTTGAATATTATGCTTTTTTAGGATATGTTTAACTTGAAAACTGACATTACCAAAATAAGTTAACGATTTATATTTAATTGTTTCTTTTTCAAATGATATTCCAGCGTATAATAGATGTTTGATGTTATTAAATTTCTGTTTTTTAAGAAGTCTATCAACCAAATCACAACCATAACCATTGTTAATAGCCATAGCTCTAATCAAGTTAATTTCCTTCTCGAAAAAATTAGCTGACAAAGGGATTTTTAAGGCTCTATGAATCATTGAATTGAATGCAGCAATTTTATGTTTATAGGGATGTCTGGAATGGTTAGGGATAATTGAGTCGGTAAAGGAAGGTTTTCTAAAAATGTCAAAAGAGAGTTTGTTATTTATTCTGGTAATAGACAGATCTAAATATTTAATGTTGTTATTGATTTCGGTTTCAGCTGTGAATTTAATTTTAGGGTGAAGTTTATTTATGAAATCTAAAAATTGAGTGAGTTGTCTATCAGTTCCCTGGAAACAAGCCAATATATCATCGACGTAACGGTGCCACATTTTAATATGTTTTTTAGCTAGTGGCGAATTTAATATTATTTTTGTAAAATTATGCATAAATATATCTGCTAGCAATGGACTTAAAGGGCACCCCATTGCTAGGCCTTCTGTTTGTTTAAAAAATTTATTGTTAAATGAGAAAAAGTTATTATTTAAGATGATTTCTAAGCAATCCAAAAATTCTGTTTTTACTGTGACATTAATATTACATTTATCGAATGATTCTTCTATTAGTTTAATACACTCTGATGGAGGAATATTAGCAAACATATAAATGTAATATTAATGTCACAGTAAAAACAGAATTTTTGGATTGCTTAGAAATCATCTTAAATAATAACTTTTTCTCATTTAACAATAAATTTTTTAAACAAACAGAAGGCCTAGCAATGGGGTGCCCTTTAAGTCCATTGCTAGCAGATATATTTATGCATAATTTTACAAAAATAATATTAAATTCGCCACTAGCTAAAAAACATATTAAAATGTGGCACCGTTACGTCGATGATATATTGGCTTGTTTCCAGGGAACTGATAGACAACTCACTCAATTTTTAGATTTCATAAATAAACTTCACCCTAAAATTAAATTCACAGCTGAAACCGAAATCAATAACAACATTAAATATTTAGATCTGTCTATTACCAGAATAAATAACAAACTCTCTTTTGACATTTTTAGAAAACCTTCCTTTACCGACTCAATTATCCCTAACCATTCCAGACATCCCTATAAACATAAAATTGCTGCATTCAATTCAATGATTCATAGAGCCTTAAAAATCCCTTTGTCAGCTAATTTTTTCGAGAAGGAAATTAACTTGATTAGAGCTATGGCTATTAACAATGGTTATGGTTGTGATTTGGTTGATAGACTTCTTAAAAAACAGAAATTTAATAACATCAAACATCTATTATACGCTGGAATATCATTTGAAAAAGAAACAATTAAATATAAATCGTTAACTTATTTTGGTAATGTCAGTTTTCAAGTTAAAAATATCCTAAAAAAGCATAATATTCAAGTTGCATTTAAACCGTACTGTAAAATCAATAACCATATCTTTAATAGTAAAACAAAATTAGATAAATTTAATAAATCCGGAATATATAAATTAACTTGCGCAGATTGTCAAGGGATATACATTGGCCAATCTGGTCGTAATTTCAACATAAGATTGAGGGAACATTTGCGCTCTTTTCGGCTTAAACAGAGTGATAAGTCGTCTTTTGCAAAACACCTTTTAGACGAAAATCACACTTTTGAAAAAGATGTACTTACCATAATCCATCATGCCGAAAAGGGTCGTAAAATGAATTTGCTAGAAGCACTAGAGATACACAAAGCCCGCGCTAATCCGGGAATTCCCTTAATTAACGACCAGGTTGACCTAATGTACACCCCCATTTTTACCGCTGTCTTGTAATTGTGTATATATACCTGTAAAACCTCTAGTTTAAGTTACTCCATGTTTGATAATGACAAGCTAAATTTGTCGAAACTGCAGTCACATTAAATAAAACGTGTTATACAAACAAAGTTAAAAGTGTTTCATTGTGTAATTAACATGTATAACGAAGTAGAAGCCTCCACAATACAGAATTAAGAAATTACATTTTATTCGCGGTCTTATTCTCTAGTGACACACTTCTTGTCATCATCTAACATTTTTTTCACGTTCCAATTCAGAAATACGTATATGGCCCCATGCCAAAGTAGTATATATATCATCTTTTTAATTTAAAGCAATTTTATTTTGCGTTTCTGTAAACATATCATGATAACTGGATCTAAATCTTTACATTTTTTTATAAATTGTCCGTCCGTTTTCTACTAAAGTCACATAATCGTCTACAGTTAAATGCTTGTTTATTACATATTTCTTTACTCCTTTGGCCTTTTTAGTTGATTCTGATAACAAATGTACACAATATGCTTTCGCACCAGTTCCGTAAAATGATTTAATAATTTTTCCTTTATATTCATCTTTCATTTTGCCAAGAAAAGATTTATTTGAAATGATGTGGTGTTCATTGTTTTTGGAGTAGTTTGATGTATCAAACTTGTCCATATTATTGTTTGTATCATCATACATATTTTCAGTAAAAACTTGAATGACCAATGAAGCTGTATCATTATCATTATCAATTTTTAAAAGTGCCCTTTGGATTTTGCAACTCTCCCGCAGTTTTTCAATGTACAATTATCAACACAAGACGAACGATAATCATGAAACTTTCACACAAATTGGGGGCTCGTCCGGGATAAACAAAGGATTTTGCTAGCCACAAAACGAAAGACGCCAGCCGCATCTGTTGAATAAAAAATACTTGACAAGACGAAGCATCTTCTTTCCCTTGCGATAAGACGTGTAGCAGCGAGGGAAGCAAGAAGTTTGAAATTGACAACGGATTTTGGCGAAAACGACGGCCATTTAGAACATTGGGCGATTTAAGTGAATAAAGTGATTATCGAGCAAAATGTTGACTTCGGGGAATATTGAAAAGGTCAACAGGAATATTGGGACGGTATCAGCAGTGGCGATACGTAAGTTCCACAAGCTAATTTTTGAAAGCGAACCGATTGACCGTAAGAATTGACAGAGACTGCGAAATTTTGCTGGTTTTACAAATGAAGCCGACTCGAACGATTACGTTGCTAAACGCAAATTTATTTTTGATGAATTTACTGAAGCCGATTTGATTACCATTGCGAATATTCTTGGCATTGATTATTCGGGAGATAAGACAGTACTCGGGGATCGTATTTATGGATTCCTGCATAATTTATCTCTACTCGAGGGAGAATGTCAGATATCAGATGATGACAACGACGACGGGAATCAGGACTCAGGGAATAAGAAGGATTCCAATGGAAAGATTAAGGAGAAAGTCAAGGATGTCAAGAAGGCCATCAGTAATGAAGTTCATAAGTCTGAAGAGGATTCATGTTTTCTAAAGCTAAAGGACTACCGTCAGATTGCAATTAAAACTGAGAAAACAGGTAAATCGAAAAATGGACGTGTGGAAAGGAAACGAGTTAGCAAAAGTTCGAAAACAAAGCACCGACGTGACGACTCACTGAGCACCGTAGGTGAGAGCAGTTTAGACGAAAACAGTTCCAGCGAGGATGATTCCAGGGAAGAAGACGAAACACAACACCGAAGATTTTTTGATCGATGCCGACCACAAACGCGTGAGAAATCTCACAAATTTGCGCTGACTTTTCGTGACGTTGAAGACTCAATTCGTTTGTTCAGTGGTAAGAGACTGCGGAACTGATGGAATGGGATAAAATGCAAAAGTTCATCTTTGCAAAGAAGTCTCTGCCGGGTTTGGCGAAGATGTTTATTAGAGGAGAACAAGGCATAACATCGTGGCGTAAATTGAAAAAAGCTCTGAAGGAGGAATTGCAGGTTGAGATTACGTCAGCTGAAATTCATAGGCTCTTGGAAAAACGGCAACAGAAGAGAGATGAAAGTTGCCAGGAGTACTTTCTAGTGATGAGAGAAATTTCTAGCAGAGCTGAACTCGACGACAAATCTCTGATCCAATACAGTATTGATTGTATTGAAGATAATTCGGGCACCAAAATTATTTTATACGGAGCAAGAAGTCTGAAAGAATTCAAGGAAAAGTTGCGATATTATGAGTTAGCCCATGAAAAAAGTGGTCAGGAGTCATCTAGAAATGATAAGCAAACGAAAAACTCTAAGAACGACACTCATCGTTCGTTGAAAGATGCCAAGTCGTTAGCTGAAAGCGCAGCACCAGTAAAGAATCTTTCATTCGCCAGGTGTTTCAACTGTGAAAGCAAGGACGGGCATAAGTCACGCGAGTGCCAGTTTAAGAAGAGAGGACTAAATGTTTCCGTTGTAATGATTTCGAACATATTGCTTCCAATTGTATAAGGAAAGATGCCGGAGAAAGCAGGAAAAAGAGCCGTGTATAAAGTTTGCCGTGGAATCACCCAATGTCAAAACAAATAAGATATCAATCGATGGCCACAAGATTGATGCCTTATTAGACACCGGGTGCCATCTCAATCTCATACGAGACGACATCTATGCCGACATAGGAAGACCTGCTTTGAAGAATGCCGACATCGTCTTGAAAGGATTTGGCAAAAGCTACGTCTCGCCACGAGGGTATTTTTCAACTACGAATGGCGTGGATGATGACAGTTTTCAGGTAGACGTTTACGTCGTCTCTATGGACACATTGAGAATACCAGCCATCATTGGAAACGAGTTATTGAACCAAGCCGAAGTAATCATTCTGAAAAACGAAGCATTCTTTATGAAAATAGACGTCATTCAAGATGAGGGCCTCGACATTGACGCGACAACGACCGAGACGGTATCAAAGATCAAGAACCTAATTGCTAGTTACCAGCCGGTGAAAAATAAGAGTACCCAAGTCGAGATGAACATCATCATGCACAAGGAAGATCCCGTGTACTGCAAACCCAGACGTTTGGCTCCAGCCGAGAGAGAAGTCGTGGACAATCAAGTTCGAGAGTGGCTGATGGAAGATATCATCAAAGGAGGATGGTACGTCAAGATTGTGTATCGACTATCGTCGGGTAAACAAAAATGTGGTGAGAGATAGGTACCCACTACCACTAATGGAGGATATACTTGACAAGCTATGCAATGCTCGTGTGTTCAGTACGTTGGACTTGAGAAACGGATTTAGGGTTTGTGTTTTGAACTTTGAATATAACAAAAATTTCATTTGACCAATTTGGGGTGTAATTTTTATCAAATGTACGATGGCGATGCTTACTAATGCGAACGTGGTCCCCCACTTAAAATTTTGTTCTAAATCTATCATATACTTTCAATCTACTGTACACGGTATTTATAAGCAATTTTTCATTTTTTGTTTTAACTTCTTTAGGTTTCATACCAATTGTTCTGTTTTGTGTTGTTATTTTTGTCAATTATATTTTGAAGAATATCAAGCCAATGATAATTTCCCTGCATGCTAAATTCCCTCCACATTAGTTCCTTAATTGTTCTATTAAAACGTTCAACAATTGAACTTTTTAAGGATGAATAGGTGCTGTAATGGTTAATTCCATATTTTTTACATAGTGTTTTGAAATAATTGTTGTAAAACTCCTTTCCGTTATCTGTTTGTATATTTGTAGGCATCTGCCTCCTTTTATTTAATAAAAAATGTTCCATCTGCAAAGCAACTTCTTTTCCAGTTTTTGTTTTTAATGGTAAAGCCCATCCAAATTTAGAAAACGCATTTATTACCATGAAAATATATTTGTATCCTATATTTTCTCTGGCATAGGGTATTATTTCAACTAAATCAGTTTGATATAAATCTTTAATACCTTTTAATATTACACGTCGTCTGTGCATTTTTTGCGAACTGGTGCCTGTATTTCGTTAATAACATCTCGTTTAATATTCTTCATTGGAAGTGGACTCGATTTATAGCTCAATACAAAACTTGTTACCTTCTTTTAACTTGGAGAATCTGTGCCTAACTTGTAATACATCATGTAATTTAAGGTCATCCACTTATAGAACTACCATTAATAAGAAGATATACTGTTCCGATGTAATTTACCTTTAGAACTTTCCCAACGTAGAAAACATTTAGATAGTCAACATCCCCTCCTTTATTATCAATTGTGTAAACTCCGTTATTATTTCTATTTCCGTTACCGACAAGCGTTAAAATGAGCGGTGTTTTATAATTCTATCTTTTTTGTCAACCTTAATCTACTTTTGGACCATTTTTTATAAAATATTTGATTTGTGAAGATGTTTTGACACACTGTGTCCGTGTATATGTTTTCCAAATTTGTCAACAGTCATTGTACCATAAATTGATTTACCGAATTTGTCTAAACTCATTGTATACACCAATTACGTCTGGTGTCTAATTTCATATTAACATTTTTTACTAGATGCACCTTTATTACATCATAATGTTTGCTTCCTTCAGCTCCTCGATTATTGACACTATTTCATTTGTATGTGAACACTAAATGATGGCTTTTTGATGGGACTAAAAATTTGTCTGCGTATTTTAGACTTCTTTGTTTTTATGTTAAGAGGAGATTTTTTATACGTTTCTTGATAGTTAGAACTCTCATCCGTTTCTTTTTTTAAATAGCTATAATCATGAGGGATAAATTCAACATTAAATTTGCTTGCAATCTCTTTCAGTGTCTCACTTAAAGGTGAAAAAGTAGTTGCAAAATGTTCTTTAGACTCCGCAATATCGGCCTTTAGATACTGGTAACATCTGTTAGTTGAAAAGTATTTTAAATAATAGATTAACAAAACGATAACGACCATTGGTTATTTAGCAATCTAAATCAATTACTAACGCAGCATGAGGATGATTCCAGGATGCTCTGCAAACTACTATACATTTATCAAATGGCATAAATCATCATAAACATGTTTTAAATGTGTTGCATCTTGCTTAAATAACACTAATAAATTACAATTATCTCAAATTAATTGTATTGGAATTGCACTGTAACTCTGACATAAATAAAAGCAGTCCACATTTTTATGTCGACCATATGAAAAACATTCTTTAATTACATTGTGACCGGTAGGTGGAATGTCATCAAATATAATAATGGAATAATTTTTAACATTATCAGGCAATACAAGTGATTCAAGATCCGAAAATTCAAAATAACCACATTCCGGTACTTCTTTTATTATTGCTCGTAAAAATTCGTTTTTTTTTTTCGAAATAATAATTTTGAACATAAATATATAATTTGAAAACGTAAACCGTTGGGAGCTAACAATAAAGATAGCATTACATTTGTTTTACCAGAGCCAGAAGGGCCAATAATAAGACCCCTTTTGCAATCTCCACCGAAAAGTTCACTATGTCTTTTAAAATATAGTTCTTTGTAAGTAGTATCAAAATTCTTTATTGGTAAAGACAGTGAATGATCACAAACAATTACAGACATATTATTTTAATTTAAATGTTTTGTATGCACTACTTAATTTTTATATGATGAATGAAAAGAATAAACAATAATAAATTAAATATAAATAATAATTTATACAAAAATAATACATTAAACATAAACAACAACAACAAATTAGACATAAACAACAGCAGAACAACAGTGCATGTTTACCCTTCATTCTCCATTAGTGACTTTTGGAAACGTTCTGCCCTATACAACTGTTTTAAAATTAGATCTCTTTCCATTAAATGTAGATCTTTTTTTTTAATTTCCCCCACTCCTCTACCCACTCTTCCCTCTCTCTTGTAGGAGGATCGATGGGAGGAGACAAGACAGTAGAGGAGAAGACTCATATAAAACCGCAAGATCGGTAGAATCGAGCGGTTGACAGGACCGAGGGGCCCGCAGGATAATGGAGCCCGTAGGCATTTTTTGGTGGAAGCGCCGAGATACTTTACACACGGTAGCCCGCAAGAGCGAGGGGCCCGCAGGAAAGGGGGCCCGTAGGCAGTACCTACGGTAGCTTACAGGTTCGAAAGGCCCGCAGGATAGTGGGGCCCGTGGGCAATTTTTGGTGAAAGCGCCGGGATGCCTTACCCACGGTTTTAGGTAATAACATTAATTATTCACAAAAGATATTTATTAAACTATATTAATATATAAACAATGTATACAATCGCATATATTATTATTTTTCAAACAGTATATGCAGATTTTCTTCGCTGGAAGTGGTCCATCAAAATGTGTCATCCATCTATCCTTATTGAAATTGTTAATGCAGGGTAATCTTCTTTGGAAACACTCTGTTTTACGTAATTTAATTGGTAACAACGGCCACAATATTGCAAGGTCACTAGGTTTCAGACGTTTTAATAAATGAATGAGCGCTGAACTCTGTACATCCATATCACTGTTATTTAACATATCACTACCGATATAATTTAACACTGCATTATTAATACTATTTACATAATATGTAATATAATATTTTAAATAATAACCGTAATATCGAGCAGTGTCTATACTTTTTGGTATGTTGGTTCTAAACTTGTTGAAAAAAGACTGATTATAATTCTGCATGCAATTTTGTTTATATACTAGTATGTTGGTTCTAAACCCATGATTCCTCGTCATCTTCCTCTTCAATATAACTATTTTGAGGAGTTGTCAATACATCGTGAAATAAAATACATTTGTAAGTGCACACATTGTATAATCTGTGTTTTTATGATACATGCACTTTGGTTGGGATAATGCCAATTTTACATTTATTCTCTTAATATCGTCTGTCCAATAATTTTGACAAATACTCAGCTATTTGTTCGCCATTTACATAAATAACTTTTGCTTTTTTACTAAAAAGCGAAGAATTTTGTCAATTTGCTTGAGTGATGTATATCCACAATTCCATTCTAAGTGATAATGGTTTGTTGTTAACCATTTTGCAGTTCTTCGATGTTTCAGTGGTAGAAAATGTAACGGATATGGAGATTCAAATAGGTAATAACTGATTCGACGTTCATTATTACAAATTGCAATTTCTTTGGGGAGTAATTTATCATTACTCTCATAAATTCCTTGGACGTCAATTATGATATAGTCTAACGTATCCATTATTACGTACCCATTCAGTCGAGATGCCCACAGCACGTAATCTCACGCACCTTAACTCTTCTGTCATCCATCACCATATCATGGATTTGATCAATGATTTCTGGAGTCGTAACCTCTACAGGCCGTCCAGAACATTTAGCATCACTTGTGCCCATATGGCCAGCCCGAAAATTTTGAAATCACTTATGATCTGTTCTAATCGAAGGCGCAGTCACCATAATGTTTATCAAGCTTCTATTTAGTATCCTGAGGCGTTTTGCCTTTCATAAAGTAATGTTTAATCACCACACGAAATTCTTTTCCTTCCATTTCTTGAAAATCACTCGACTTCCTTAATTCACACGAATGCCAAACATAAAGAAATAGACCAATATGGCTGAAACTTGGTGTGCGTTCATTCAAGAGATGGTACTAACTAAACATGACCTCGCGCGCATGAAGTAAAATTTCGAGTTTAGAAAAGCCTGAAGATTTGGTTTTGCCGCTACGCGCTTCGCCTTACACGACCAAACCAAATGTTCAGGCTTTTCTGAACTCAAAATTTTACTTCATGCTTAGCCTGGGAGTGGAAAACACTCGTTTAAAGCTTCAAACCTATTAATAAACCGAGCGTTGGCAAATGCACAACGTGTGCTTATGTATACTTACAAAATCCTAGTTATGAAAATGTTCGGTGTTACATAAAACTAAAACATAATCGGCTGATTACCCGAATAGTTGCCATCCAAATATTCGGCTATTCGACTAATTTTTATTTTATCCGGATATCTGAATAATCGAATATCTGGATATCCAGATCACAGTAGTAGTTTGGTCTCGGATATTATTACTATCTATTTCAAACGGCGAGGCATGACACATTCGGATGCTGTATTTTATAAAGAAAAAAATCACAGGTCTACATTCCTTGAAATGCTGTTTATCTGTTTAGAAAAAATCTAGTTTTAATTGCAACTGTTTATCGTGATATTAATAATAATGTGAAAAAAATTACCTACGTTTTTGTAGTTTTTTACAAAAGGAAACTTTAACGTTTCGTAGGAATTGAATGACTAGATATATAAATAGGAAACCAATACAGCGCTAAAACAATGTAAATATTTCAATAAAAATTCTTAACTATTTAACAATAAATGTATACAAAATCAACATTTATTCTCTACACAGTTATAATGCAGAATATATCTGCAACAAAATGTGTATTGGTCTCTCCGCTTCGCTACACGACCATGCCAAATGTTCAGCCTTTTCTTACATCAAAGTTTACTTTTTGCTTAACCTATGAGAGCAAATACTTGTTGTTAAATGTAAATTGATACCTATTATAAAATCAACAAGTGCTTGAAGAATTACAGCGAATACATATTAATAGAAATACTTCCGGTATAACTATTAAACTGTTTTGCATATTTATACCATTCATGATTACTTGTCTGCCTGAAGTCAACTAGTACTACGTTTTTCATTCCATACTCATCCGGAAGCTCAATTACTATAACCTACACCCAATAAGCATAGCAATGATATCCTCCTACTTATCAGGGAGAATGCAATGTACGCTGTATAATGATAAGATATCACTCCCCGTGTGCATGCATAATGGTGTGCCCCAAGGCTCAATTCTGGTTTCATTACTAATTTTAATATACATTAATGACCTCCCTAGCAGTTTCCCTAGGTGTGATGTCATTTTATATGAAGATGATACAACACTAACCTCTTCATCTGAATTAATTACACATGTACAACCTGGTGAGTGGTTTGAAAGTAATTGCTTAAAACTTAACAATGACAAAACCGTAAATCTTGTATTTTCTCTAAAACGATGGGAGGTTGGCAGTGTAAAATTTTTAGGGGTACATCTAGACACCCAGTTAAATTGGTCGCGGCATGGCAGTGAATTGGCAAATAAACTAAATAAAAATATCAATTTCCTCAGAAATCTATCCACCCAGGTACCTAAGACGGCATTACGACAGTACTATTTCTCTCATATGCACTCTCTCATATAGAATATGCGCTACTCGCTTGGGGCCACGCGCCTATCCGGCATAGAATTTTTAAACTTCAGCGTAGGGCAGTGCGTATTCTTGGAGGGTGTGCATATAAAGAGCACTGTCGTAGTGTCTTTAGAGAAACACACATTTTAACCTTACCATCATTTTATATTTTCGAGTGTCTAAAATATTTTCATTCACATAAAAGCTATTATGATACTCACGCTGCATGCCATAATTATTTAACAAGGTATAGACACAACTATACTTCAAATATATTGCGATTAACTACCTCTCAAACGGGTGCTAGATTCTACGCTATAAAGTTTTACAATCGACTTTCTACTTCAACTTGTGAATTGTCACTTTCACGTTTCCAAACAAAAACAAAAGAATTTCTCTTAAAACAAGCGTACTACAACTGGGATGAGAATATGAAGTGTACTGACTTACATCTCTGACATTTTATAGTATATTTTATTTTCTGTTCCCATAGTATATGTTAATCAATTTTTTACGGATTTTACATGTTTATATTGATTATATTTAATTAACATTTTACTATTTTACAAATGTATATTATTTAAGTATTTAACGTGAATTATGATCATGACTAAAATGATTATGTATAATATTAGCTTGATAAGTGTAAAGCACATTGCTATTTAACACAATAAAGATATTTATTTACTAATAATCTATTATTCTATCTATTTTTTTTATTGTACCAATAAAGGTTAACTTCTTCTATTAATCTATTATGAAATTTGTGTATCATTTTTACTAGCTCCACTTCTAAATATTAGCAGAAATTAATAGCTATAGAAAAAGATAAATAGTCACTCTTTAACATCAACATAATTTATGAATTTGCGCTAAGTAGACAGAAGATATTTATGTTCCCTTTTGATTCATCGTTAAACAGTCCTTGACGAGTTCCGCCGATTAATTAACTCTGGCAAACTTCCCGGGGGGTCGCTTTTTCATTTTTTCCTTGTATGCGCATTAAAGTTTGCGTTTAAAGTTCAATGATAAATAATAATTTCAAACTTCGACATTAATGGATGGTCCTAATATTCATACGGACATTATTTTCACACCACGGCATATCAATCAACCCAACTGGAACTAGCGCTTAAACGTTTATGATAAATGAGTACGTAATTTCGATCTGAAAATGGCTGGTTAACAATAGTGTCCATCCATCTCGAAGAAATTTATATAATCTGGCGCCGTTTTAATCTGTTAAGCAAACCCGTGCCACTGACAAGGGTGAACACGGGTTGGAAAGCGAGGGAGCTAATTGCGAAATGTATAGCGTTATAACAAACCAAATAAGATTTTAAATATTTCGTTGTATAATTCAATATCCGGCGGTGTATTTATACGGAAAGTACTTGTTTCAATGGATATTTATTGTCTTAGTAATTAAGACTTATTGTTCCCGGTTTATACGAATATTATCGTAATTTTACATTTTGTAATTTTAAATATAATTACAAACTTAGGAAACTAAAATTGATAAATATCGTCAACATTAATGTAAATGTATGCAAATGATGACGCATGAAGTAAAAAGTCGAGTTAGATTAGCGTGAAAATTCTGTCTGGTCGCTCTGCGGAACGGATCAACCAAATCAAAGCTTTTCTAAACCAAAATTTTACTTCATGCGTCACACGTATAAAACACTGAAATATTATGAAATTTCAAAATATATTGCTGAATCATTATTTTCTTTCCTAAACTCGAAATTTTACTTCATGGTTAATCAAGGAATGGAAACGCTCGTTATAAGTTTTAAATTGAAGTTAGAGCTCGTTTTTTTTTAATTAGGCGAGAAATCAGAACACATAAAACCAAAATTCCTAAAAAGCGTTTTGTTTAACTATTCAGAAATAAATGTTGATATCACAATGTCATTATTTTTAGACAAATGACATAACCAGTCACCTAGATAAATAAATAATATACTACACTTGGTTTAATACATGTAAAGTGTTGCACAGAGCAGTATGTCTGGTTGCATATGCTCTTCATTGCGTGCAGGCACGTGTACTTATTAGATATGGGTCGTTCGTGAATGATTCGTTCAAAAAGAACGATTCTGTACGGTGATTTGAATGAACTGATTCCGTATTTCAAGAATAATTGATTCCTTAATGATTCATTCACTCGAGACGACCGACCGAACGATTTTGGTCGAGCGGAATCGTATTCCCGATTCGGATTTATACGTGCGATCTGAATTTGCCAGAATCGGATGACTAATTCGTTCGCTCGTATCCGCGCGCAACCTCAATTCCGCTTTGTACATTCGATTTAAATCTGAATCCGCCCGAATCGGATGACTAATGCGTTTGCTCGAATCCGCGCACAATTTCAACTCCGCCCGAAACGATTCTTCACGTCTTGCAGAATCGAACCCACTGTGCCAGTCTTTATTGATATTTTGTACGACTCGACGCGTAATTTTATCAGCTAATGTTTGTCCTCTACTTATGAGACAAATCACAGACTATTTGCAAGATGAATTTAAGCCACCGAAGTATTATTTGGAACAGCTTTACTACTGAAAAGGCAAAATTATTTGATAATTTAAAAATAAATATAATAAAACATTTTTAATTATAGTTAAATTTGTATATATTTTAATTATATACACATATCTTTCTAATAAACCTATCGTCTTTGCTTAAATTATGCAAGTCAATTCCCTTAAAACGGTATTCGCTCGTTTAACTGATGTTATTGCGTCGGTCGTCTATCTCGGCACCGTTCGGTATGGAACGAACATATATTATTATTATTATCATTATTATTATTACTAAAAGTATTGTTATTCAATTTTGCGCGTACTTAATTGACGGTAAGTAAATGGTCACGGTTTATGAAACATGTGTCTATCGTCACTATAGAGGGAGATTAAGGCGAGAACGAACTATATTATTATTATTATTATTATTATTATTATAAGTGATTCGTTTACGAACGATTCATAAAGAACGAATCACTTTTAAGAAATGATTCGGTTTATTCGAATCACTTAAAAGATTTGAACTTCCCATATCTAGTAACACGTAGATTTAGATAAAGCATGAGGTGCCAACAATTAAGATATTTGTCAATAAAATTCGCGCTAAAATCGATCTGCTGAAGTGCACGTCAGCTGATCGATTTTAGCGCGAATTTTAAAATAATATGAGCATTTAATATTATAATTCCTCAGATTTGTTGAAGTTAAAAGGCAAATCTTACCTAATTAAATATTAAATTATAGAAATAATTAATAGATTTTATAATAATACAATATTAAATATTGTATTTGTCAGAGCTGGGACGAATCCTCGTAAAAATGATTCGAATGACGAATCCAAATCACCTAATATGATTCGAATCACGAATACTCAAATAAAGGATTCGTAAGAGATAAATATGATTCGAATCAAAGATTCGAATCCTGTTTTTTCGAATCACGAATACAAATCCTTTAAGGATACATTTGATTTTATTATTTTTTTCAACCATTAATATATAAATATCGTTAACAATTGATTTAATCAAAATATTCAAAAACTAATTATTTATTATTATCACTTAACATCGCTGTTATCAACTATATATCTGATTCCCTGTTACTCTGATTAAAGATGTATTTGTGTGTTTCTGAACTTCACTTCAAATCAGTATTTTGTACGCGTGGCGCATGAAGTAAAATTTCGAGTTTAGAAAAGCCCGAAAATATGTTTCGACAAATTTTCACGGGGCTTTTCTAAACTCGAAATTTTACTTCATGCTTAGTCTGGGAGTGGAAACCCGTTTAAACTCTTATCAGCTATGTCAAAGCGAACTATTATTTACATTTAAAAAATAAATGATTTAGCCAGAACTCGAAAATATGTGCATAAAATAAAAACATTCCTACGCCACTGGATTCTACTCAAAAAGTGTATTAAGAAGGTATTTATAGTTTTTGTATATTTTACAAATCACGCACGATATTAATTTAAGTTAAGAATCAAGAAAACCCGATTTTGCTTCATATCTTCTGAAAAAAAAAAACAAGATGGTGCACCTTTGGTTTCGACATTTTCCTAGTCTCAGCAAAGATCTGCGCTATCGTTTTTTTTTTCTAATTGTTATATTTACCGAGATGCTCTTAAGCAACATCGAAATTAGACTGCTCTGTACATATGTTGGAATAAAATATATTACAATTTAAACGAGGAATTAAAAAAAATACCAATATATAGGGTGTTCTATTTAAAATAACAAATTTGGTGCTACTTCCGGTGGAACCGGAAGTGATAGAAAGTTAAAAATATTTCACATGAGGAGAACTGATTTAACCGTGTGACGAGGATTTTTTTCAAATTTTCAGTGGAACGGCAACCCCACAAACTTTTAATGAACGGTTTAGCGTAACCACCCTGTACTAAAAAGAAAAACTTCCTGTATATTATTTATAAATTATTATTTGAATTGTTCATTATAGTTTATGTTTGTATTTCAATTGTTCATTATAGCTATGTTTGTAGAGATATAAGTATTAATTGTTTGTTTGTTATTATTTATATATGTTAGGTGTGGATGGAAGAACAGGTGAGCGAAACCCTAACTGAATCTCGCTTAATGGTTCATTTGTTATATGACTCGAATATTGTAACTGAAAATTAATGCAACAAAATTAACTTAAACTATCAAAAATATTCAACATTTTCCCTCAAAATATATATTTGGGTCGTTTTTTATACATTTTTATTAAATAATAATAATCTTTATTTACAAGTTAAATTTGTATATACACAAATTTAATTTGTAAATATTATTATTATTTAATAAAAATGTATAAAGAAACGACTCAAATATATATTTTGAGTAAAAATGTTAAATATTTTTGTTAGTTTGGGTAAATTTTGTTGCATTAATTTTCACTGTATTGATGATGTTCATCTTTAATCTTGATTTTTTGCCCAATTAATTTGTTCGAGATTTTTAAGAAGTTAGTCAATTTTCATGATTTTTGTGGATGATACATATGTACCAGAGCTGAGCAGGATTCGAATCATTCAGGATTCGAATCCTGGATTCGAATCCATTTAAAGGATTCAAAAGAGGCATTCGAATACTTTAGTTCAACTGGATTCGTGATCCGGATTCGTTAAATTTTTTTTAAGAGGATTCGTATTCGAATTCAAATGTGGGTAATTCGAATCCTTATAAAAGGATTCGAATACTTACAAAAGGTTTTGAATCATCAAAAATAATTCGAATTATTGTGAGGATTAACTTGAAAAATGTCTTTTGTGTAGTTCTACATTTCTCGGCAAATCACTGTTTTATACGCATGGCGCATGAAGTAAAATTTTAAGTTTAGAAAAGCCCAGAAAATTTGTCTCGGGGCTTTTCTAAACTCGAAATATTACTTCATGCTTAGTCTGGGAGTGGAAACACTCGTTCGAAACTTTAAACTGAATGCTATGATAATAACATTACATGACTGAAAATGTCTTTAAAGATAATAATCTGATTTCAAAATCTTGTTTAATATTATTTGAAGTAAAACTGACATGGTAGCCACAATCTAAAATGTTTAATTTTTTAGGCATTTCCCTGATTCAAGATTATTTTCCATGACCTTTTAATATACCTTTCTTCTGTGGGAAACTCTAATTTTGTTAAATTATTTTCATTGTTTGTATCAATATTTAAGTTAATTTTATAAATTTTTACGTGTTTTGAAATTTTACGTGTTGCTGAATTTGACAAATTTAATAATATCATTTGGCTTTTTTGTTAGTGTTTTGGTCAATTTGAATAAAATTTTATTACTTTTCTCGGACTTTCCCGCTTTAATGATATTCAGTGAATTTTTTATATACGTGATTTTCAGGCATTCGTCGATTTTATAATAGAGTTCAATTTACAGTTTTGAACGGGTGTTTCTACTCCGAGGCTAAGCATGAAGTAAAATTTCGAGTTTAGAAAAGCCCCGTGAAAATTTGTCGAGAAAGAGACCTCCATTAGCGGCTCAACATTGACCAAGTCTATCATAAAAAATTCTGCGAACATTTGCAAGTTGCCGGTTCGTTATTTTGTTGCATTCTTTCGTAATTTTGTTTTTTAGAACCTCGATGTTAGCATGTCTAGCACCGTATATTTTTGATTTTAAGTGGCCCCATATAAAGAAGTCGTTTGGTGATAAGTCTGGTGAACGAGCTGGGCAATTCACCGGTCTGCCTCGTCCAATCCAGGTATTTGGATAACAAATATTTAAATACTCAGTGACGTCTCTTGTAAAATGCGCAGGACGTCTATCCTGTTGAAATTATATCACATTTTCTCCTGTGACAGCATCTATGGCGAGGCCAATCTCCGATTAAAGCAGCTCAAGGTATTTTCCCCCGTTCAAGTGCCCATCAATGAGGAAGAGGCCTATATAATATTAGATCTGTATATTCCTAACCATACTATAGAAAATTACGAAAAAACTATTTGTGAAAATGCAAACAGTGTCTTAATTAATAACACAATTTATGACGATAAATATCCATTGAAACAACTACTTCCCGTGCAAATACACCTCCGGATATTGAATTATACAATGAAATATTTAAAATCTTATTTAATTTGATTTGTTACAACGCTCTATTAAAGTATATGTAACGTTTAGGTCAAATTCTCTTCAAACCAACTAACAATACAATTTAAAATGAAAGGAGAGATAGCAACAAATTAGAAGTGAAAGGACTTGGATTAAAACGAATGTCTTAAGCCATCTATAGACGCGTTTCGAGATTTATCTCTCTTCAGTATAGCTTTGCTTATGACGTTTAAAAAAATTAGGAATAAAATTAAAACAAACTTACTTGGAAAAAGTGTTGTGTGTGGAATGATCAGGTACACAGAAATGGAATGAGTGAAAATGATGGTCGGTATTTATAGGTAAAAACGGGGATTATGTCATTAGCAGGTATGAAGAATGTGAGACCTTATTATTTACCTTACGGTACAGTTCAAACAAGATAAATTCAAATTCAAAACTATTTGAATTCTAGAAAATAAGCTTACGCTTCTTATAGTTTGCAAACTTTAAAAATAATATATAAAATTACGAAAAAACTATTCGTGAAAATGCAAACATCTCGAATTCAAATAGTTTTGAATTTGAGTTTATCTTGTTCCTAACCATACGTTGACTGACTGCGGATATTGGGAATGGTTATCGATCACCAAATGCGGGTTATGCGTATCCCAATAGCGATAATTTTGCACATTTGGCTCTCCATTTATGATGAAGGTCGATTCGTCAGAAAAACAAATGTTGTTAATGAAATATCTATCCACATTGGTCATTTCCATTAGTGTTTCACAGAAATCTATTCTAGAATACCTGTCTGGCTCAAAAGTCTCTTGGTGGTTCGAAAACTTGTACGGTTTAAACTTGTTCTTCTTTAAAATTTTAAGAGCGTTTGTATTGTGCAAATTTAAATCGTCGCCAATTTGCCGAATACTAATGCGGGGATTTGCAACGACCGCAGCAATACCGTTTATTTTGTTTACATTATCTTGCACAATTTCTTCTTCCTCGGCTATATTTGAAGTATGCTTTAAACAGGGCTGGCAGGGTTTAAAAACGGATCCATATTTTGCTTGGTTTGAAATCACGTTTTGAATCGTGGTAAAAGCGGGTATCGGCCGATCGGGATATAAACCAGCAAACAAGTTTCGAACTTCATTGACACTATTACCGGAATAAAACAACTTCACAAATATGTTTTTTCAGCAATTGTATAAGACGTTATTATAAATTACTTAATTGAAAAGTGCACTTAAATATCGCGGGGTGCGAATTTACGAAAAGTCAAAACTGACAGTTGTTGATGACGCAAAATGTTGTTTTAAAATCATGGCTATTGTTATTTTTTTCAAATTATTACTAATTTATATCTTCGTTTTCTTCTACTATTAGTACTATTTTAAAAATAAATAAATACCTATTATAGCGCATTTTAAATTCTGAACAACTTTGATCTCTTATGCTTTCGCTCTAAAATAATTAAGGGAGCAGGAAACTGCAAAAGTGTGATTTTACACATATCTAATGCAACATTTAATGTAAAGAAAACTCTTAACTTTTTTATACCACTTTTATTTTACTTCAGTGACTAGTTTCAATTACACGGTAATCATTCTAAAAACGTTAAGAGTTTTCTTTATATCAAAATTGAAGATGTACCACGAAATGAACGCCTCCAAAATCCAAGAAGCAACATTTAATGAGTACCGGAAAAGGATGAAGACGATGATGTTGAACCGAGTGTATGGAGGAGTTAATTGAGGGCGTAGGTGCCCTATACGATTGTAATGAGTGCGACGTTAATATTTAAAGGTGAAATTGCGTACTGTTATAGGAAACGAAATACGAATTCGTAAATGTAAATATAATGTATGATGGTGTACACAACTTGTATTCCGCTAACAATCTAAATCAGGAAGTCTAGGAAGATTTCGGATAAAACATGGACATTTTAATTTCGAGTGTACATGGTTTGTCCTGAAGGTAATGAGAATGATTTTTAGCGCTAACCCGAAGGGGCAAGGAGTGGAATCTTTATATGTAATCAATAGTGGGGAGTGCTAGCTAAATGATTTGACTCAGTTTTTTAACCTCTGAGCTTTTGCGGAGTATAAATCGACGACAAAGTGGACTGCCATTTGGGGGTCGCGTCACTGTTCAAAACTGATACAGTGTAGCATTTCAAATTCAAAACGCGCAAATACAGTTGCATATAATACGAGGCCGCGAATTTATTAATGTTTTTTCGAAAAACTGACCGCGCGCGCAGTACTGCCCTGGCGAAGAAGAGCGGTGTTAGAGAGGCGCCGTGAAAGTGAGGAGCTGATTTACCGCTGCCGATTATTAACGTTGTTGAATTGTTTATCGTGGCGTTTTCGTGCCGTTTGAGGTGAGTCATACTTGAATTTGACAACAAATTTTTATATGCGCTCATGAAATACGCAGATATTACCGCTGGGGCTCCTGGCCGTCAAATCGCCGCCGTATCGAAATAATTCCGTTCCGCCATTTCAAACCTGAGGTGAATTGGTTTATCGTCGCAGGCGTTTTCTTCTTCTTGGGACCTATTGGGGTGTCACCGCATCCCGTATCTGTCCTGATACGTGCAACCACCAAGGACAGGGAAGTAGCCTGAATATCGCGGTCAATTAGGACCTTGGAGGGAGTTTTGTTCCAGACAGATAAGTTTTTATTTAATTATCAAGTGTCATAAAAACTCGCGTTTGGAGAGTTAAGAAGTGCAACAAAAGTGATTCTCTGTTATCTATCGTCCTAGAGTAATACCTCTAGGTGGCGCCCATAATTTCAGATTTATTTATTTATTTTTCGAAGCCCTTAAATTTTTGTTATTAAGTTTTATTTTGCAGTAAGAGGACGTTTTAATTTATATTGTCTTTAAGAACTTTTAATTTATTTATATTAAATTCTTTATTATTTTGTTAATTTGTGCGTATCATTCTTTATATCATTTTTTTCTTTCGAACCACTTCCCAGCTCATAATTTATTATAACCTGAGCAGCCGTTACAACAGGATAAAATTTTGTGTTAAGCTTAAAATAAACGATTTCTATCAATTATAAAGCATTTTTAGAGGATGTTTAAAAACAAATACAATTGTTTAGTTAACATAAACCATTCTGAAAAAAATTGAAGCCGACTAGAATGAACATCGTCTAGAGAGATCATCAAAGTCTCTGAAGACTTTAGAAAATGTAGCTAAGATGAAAGCAAATTTTAAAGTGTGATTGACAGAATTCTTCAAGTGAAATTGTACTTGTGATACATGATTGTAAAGAGAATTTTATTAAGAATCTGATTCTCAAAAAATATACAGAGCATTCCACTTAAAAAATAAATGATTGTGCGACGTTTCGTCCACTCCGTTTCGTCCACTCCGTTTCGTCCACTGGCCGCTACGTCCACTAGTTCCTTCGTCCACCGCCCTTCAAATCCATTAGTTCTATCATCCATTCCATTTATAAATTTGATAATAATTGACATTTTACGTCAACCATAACCAAATTGACATTTCAAATTGACATTTCACCTTAACTCCCTGCCTTCAAAATTATGGCTGAGCTTGTGAAATCACTGCGGGGTCACTTTTTACAAATTGACGGGTTTTTGTATTCTCATCACTCGGAGAAAAATGGCCGGAGAAAGTGTCGTCTGTATCCCAAATGTAAGGCGCAAGCTGTTACCCGATGTGGAACTTTAGACATCATCAGAGGCCCAGCTGAATCTCCCCACTCATCGCACTTCGCCAATTTCGAAGAGGTCGAATCTCTGAAGTTGAAGGAAACTTTGAAGAGGAAGGCAGCGGAACATCCGGAGGCTTCTTCAGCTCAATTGCTTCGCAAAGAACTCCATGCTGTCCCTTCTGGCATCTTCGCACAACTTCCGGACCGTGTCAACCTCACGAAGTCCATGCAGCGTTCGCGTTTGAAGAAACTACCAACGAACCCGAGGACACTCGAGGAAGATCTCCCTGAGGACATGAAACTGGCTGCCGAGGGTGAAAAGTTTCTATTGTACGACTCGAAAGATGACGATGAGGAAGATGAAGCTGTGGGACGATTACTGATATTTGCAACGAGAAAAAATTTGAGGTTACTGATGCGAAGCGATGTTTGGTATGTTGACAGGACCTTCAAGGTTGTGCCTGAAATTTTTTTCCAACTGTTTGCCATCATGTCGTCGTTCGTACAACGTCAGGGAGATGGTCATGATCAAAAAGTTGCGTTGCCGATGGTGTATGCGCTAATGGGGAAGAAAACAGAAGCAGCATATTCCAAAGTCTTTGCAGTAGTTCAATCAGCGTGTGAACGTTTTGGAATCCAGACAAAACTTTCTTTATCCGTCTTAACTGATTTCGAAGTCGCTATCATAAATGCAGTAAAAGCAGTAATAGGCAACGAAATTGCTCGAGGCTGCTTCTTTCACCTTCGGCAGAGCATCTATCGCCGGATTCAGTCAGAAGGCATGCAGCAAGCGTACGAAAATCCTGATGACCGTTCCCCGAAGATAGCAGCACAGTTGCTTTGTGCCCTGGCGTTCGTTCCGGTGGAACGCGTCGGAGAAACGTTCGACCTCCTTATGGACGACGTTCCGGAAGAATTCCTCCCAATCGTAGAATATTTTGAAGTAATTTACATCTGTTTATATCTATTTACATCTATTTACACCTATTTACAACTTTCAGTTAAACTAGATTCGCGGTAGACGAGCAGTGGGACGACAGCGTGCCACTACGGCTCAGTATCTTCCTGAATTTTGAAATCAATCAGGTGCGACCCTACAAGACCAAGCAAGAACGAATAACGCGTCAGAAGGTTGGCACAACAGATTCAGTGTTGTTGTTGGACGTAGCCATCCAAGCCTCTACGCGTTTATTCTGGAGCTGAAGAAGGAGCAAGCTGATACGGAGGCCATGATTCGGCAACTCGTTTTGGGGCAGCGAATAAAGAGACCGCGTTTGAAATCGAAATCGACAATACGGATAAAGAAGATATATAAAAATATTCTTTGTTTCTTAATTTACGTACAGAACAAGAGCCAAAAAAGAGAGCAAAAGATTAAAAAAATGGCGCTTAATCAGAATTAATTTTTCAACATATTGACCAGATAAGGATATATGTGAACAGATTGAAAAATTAAATAGTTTTAGGTAAACTGGTAGAACATATTTACTTCTTTGTTATTTATGTCAATGGCATATGAAGTTCGATCCTTTTAAATTTGGTGCATTTGACGCTTTGTTATTTGTGTGCTTTTAGTGTTGGGGAGATAAAATGTGTAATAAAATTTAATGGCGCGTGCAACACATAAAGTAGTGTTATAAACAAATGGGGCTACACGCGGGTTACGATAAACGTAATCACGGGAAAACCATTAAATCCTCTTGTGGTTGCAGAAAATAAATTCCACTTCCAAAAATGTTTATATTTCAATATTAATCTGCGGAATATTAAAATATTATTAAATTAATGAATTAATTGCATAACAGTATCGACAATTTTCCCTGATATGTCTTTCGGTTTATTACAACTATTTCTTAAATATATTAATCAAAGTCAATGCTTTGAAAATGGTCACAATCAGTGACGGCTTGTTAGGGACGGCAATGTCGGCTGGGTCGTACCGCTTAATTTGATTGAACATATATTATACATTTTTATTTTCTCAGAAAAAAATATTGCGCAGTTTTTATAATTAATATACAGAGAGTTTTATGTAACACCGAACATTTTCATAATGAGAATTTTTCGTTTAAGCATACATTAGCATACGTTGTACATTTGCCGATGCTCGGTTTATTAAATGAATGTAATTTGAAGCTTTAAGCGAGTGCTTTCCACTCCCAGGCTAAGCATGAAGTAACATTTCGAGTTTAGAAAAGCCTGAAAATTTGATTTGGTCGCGAGCGCGAAGCGCGGAGCGGCCAAACCAAATTTTTAGGCTTTTCTAAACTCGAAATGTTACTTCATGCGCCACCGGTACAAAACACTGATGCAATGTAAAGTTTTGCGGTGTGTTTCAAACTTCGTAATGTCAGTGCTTTGTACCGGTGGCGCATGAAATAAAATTTCGAGTTTAGAAAAGCCTGAAAATTTGGTTTGGCCGCTCCGCGCTACGCGACCGAACCAAATTTTCAGGCTTTTCTAAACTCGAAATTTTACTTCATGCTTAGCCTGGGTGTGGAACACACTCATTTTAAGTTTAAAATTGAACTCTTTAAAAAAAAAAACGAGTATCTAAAGATTTACGACAAGTACGCTGTAATTTGGACATGAATTCTTGAAAGAATAACTCCCTGTATGCGAGTGATTGGCTACAATTTGTAATGGTCATATAGGCAACCCAATTTACACATTATTTTAAAATAAAAGGTGTCAATTTGTATTGGATGAAAATGTTCGGTGTTACATGAAACTCTCTGTATAACAGGCTAATAAATAATAACATTAATAAGCACTCAGTATAAGACCGATAAATGCGGGAATTTATTTTCATTTAATAAATGTTTATTACTCAACTTCGTATCAGCAATAATTGACCAACGGTAAATTTTCAGAATTTGAAGATTAATGCAAGCGCTACGTCGTCACGAGTGTCGCTGCAGTTTCTGTTGTTACCAGTGCTGCAAATTTTGGGGATTTTACCCCGAATTGGGATATTTAAAGATGTGTAGGTTGTTTAGGGGGGGGGGGATTTATATATATAAGGGTGAAATGGGGTATTTTACTCCCAAAATTCATCAATTTATTATTTTATGGCTATTATTTTAAATGTCTTTGTTAAACTTCCAGATACGTCATCTATGTTGCAATTTTATTATTATGAAATGAGACAAATATTATACTAAAACCTAAATTGCTTCTACAAATCAAAAGCAAATATTGTAAAAATTAAGTTTGGTTAAATTTGCTTTCTTAAACTTATTTGCCAATGCATATTGATGATTCTAATCATGTCGGTTTTAGTCAACTTTCCGAAATTGAATTTTTCATTATTCTTTATTTAATCTAAATCACAGAATAACATAGACAAAATACATCTTTATGTTATCTTATAATGTATTATTATTATAGATGAAGTATATTTTTAAATTTCATTTTAAATCAGTGTTTTATATGCGTGGCGCATGAAGTAACATTTCGAGTTTAGAAAAGCCTGAAAATTTGGTTTAGTCGCGTAGCGCTACGCGGGGCTTTTCTAAACTCGAAATGTTACTTTATGCTTAGTCTGGGAGTGGAAAACACTCGTTTAAAGCTTCAAATTAAACTCTTTTAAAAATCAACGAATGTCAGAAAATTTACAGCTAAAATAATGAAGAAAAATGTATGTGATTTTATAAAAATAATGATATACAATGGAATTGATACAACAATTGCAGATATCAAAATAGCACAAGATATTGCTGTTACTTAATTAACGACAACAAACATAACGCAACCATCGTGATAACTGTGGTCTGCATAATACCACTTTATTAGAAGGATTTTTTCTTGTATAGTGTAAATCATTTCGAAAACATTTACTTTAATCGAGTGACTGCGATATCTTTTGCCATTTTTACATCCCCAATTGTTTCAATTCCATGGCATGTCATTATTTTTATAAAATCACATTACTTTTTCTTAGTTATTTTAACTTAGAGAAACGTAAAGTGATAAAAGTTAACGCGAATGAATTTAGAATTGTTCCCTCTACAAAAAAGGTAAAAACATTTTGTTTCTAAAATAGATAGGGGAGCCAAAATTTTAACCTTTCAAAATTTACATGGGATTTCCTATGTTGCGTCCGCCTTTTTTTTGGGGAAGAGAGGAGGAGAAAATCCTCATGGATACCTTCTGTTGTCCTGCCCACGGATGGGAGGGATAACAGTAGGTTATGTCAGACTCTTACTGACTAAAACCCCCTCTTGTATGTCAAGTCCAATAAAGAACTTTTTATACTTTATAGGAAGAAGTAGTAAAAAATGGCTTTGTAGAAATTGGCTGGTGTGAGTACTATAGCAGTATTCATATATTATATATATTTCGGGTGGGTGGGGTAGCATTTAGGAAAGAGAAGGTTTAAAGTTTTACTGCTTTAGACCTTTTCTTTTTCTCCCAAAAATTAAATAACTACTTCAGGATTGTCGGAAGCCATTTGTTTGGATTTGTGTTATTATTGGTTCTGGGATTCTTGGGGTTGGCCAAGGGTTGTGATAGTGGGTGCAAGTTTACCGATCAAGGTAAGGAACGCTACCAGGTTGGGATCAAGTAACGCTTCTGGGAGTTGTGGGATTTGAGGGATTTTATTGGGGGCCGCCGTTTGTGGTTGCGGCGGCGGTTGGGGTTCGGTTTGTGGCTGAGTTTGCGCCTGAGGTTTGACTACAGAGGAGTAGCTCTTGGTTGACCGGTTTTTCGGGAATGAGGAGCATCCGCGATAGTTCGCGGTGTGGTTTTCGCCGCAATTGCAGCATTTGGGGGGACGATCGTTATCTCTGTCTTTCCTGGTGCAGTCTGCTGTCAAGTGGTCGCCGGCGCATTTTACGCAGCGCGGGTTGACATTGCAACGGTGGGAGGTGTGCCCGAAGAATTGACACTTGTGGCACTGAATGAATCCCTTGGAGGGTTTTTGTTTCTCCACGGAAATGGGAGAGTGACTTAAGGTCTCTAAATTAAAAATTTCTCTGAATTCTGGAGTGTTTTCCAGGTGCACTGAGACCATGGGGAATTTTTTGTATTTATTCCCCATGCGGCGGACTGACAGAACAGGTAGGGAGAGAGCTTTTAACTGCCTCACTTTCCATTCGTCGAAGATCGAAGTGTCGACACTTCGGAGCACAACTTTAAGGTCTTTTACCTCGCTGAAGGCGTACGTAAAAAATTCCACGTTGTTGTTGCGGAGGTACCGGATTACGCAACGATAGTTGTCAGCAGACTGCACTTGGAATTTCATGCAGGAGCTGAAGAATTTACATTTGAGGCAGTTTACGCCTAATCTGGTTAAATCTCCGGAATTTTTTTCCCAGAGATTTTTATAGCGGATTGTGATAGGTGGGGGGGTGTGTGCTCGAAACCTTCGTTCGAGGCTGCGATCTGATCGATCGATGGTAATTCGGTCTTTTTGACGACCGTGGTGGTGTAGGTAATGGCTGGTTTTTCGGGGAGTTTTGCCTGGGGTTGCGGCTTAGGAGACGGTTTTTGGCTAGCCTTCAGAGTGGCGGAGGCGCGCGCTTGGCTAGCGGGCGGAGGAGGGGTGTTTGTCGGTGAGCTGCGCTGTCTTTTTTGGACAAGGATGAAGTCGTCTTCGTCGAGGACTACCTCGACGAATGCGGGAGAGGGAGTGCGTGGTTCGCTAAGGGCAGGCGAAAAGGATGGGCTGGGGGATCGGGTTCCCTCAGGGGTTTGGGGGGACATTACGTCCATGATTTCCTCGCTGTAATCAGCGGACGTGGGTTGCGGAGTAGCTGCTGGAGTTGCTGCTGGAGTTGCTGATTTGCAACATTTGCAATGCGGAGTTGCTCGGTCAACGCGGCGAGTTGCGCGTCCTTGGAGCGGGATTGTTCGGCAAAGGAGGTGATAAGGGAGGCGATTTGCCGTTGCATTTCGCGAATCTCATGGTTAAGATCTACGTCGGTGGACTCTTGGAGTTGTTTACGAAGGGTTCTCTCTACAGAGGGGTAAAGGGGGTCGGAGGAATTTTCGGGGTCTGTGAACCGTTTGCCACGGCTGGACTTACCCATGGCTGGAAAACGGGGGTTGGGTAGGCACCGGGTTCAATAAAGTCCCCAGGGCCTGCTTATTATTAAGCGGAATCAAGCTCTGAGTTTGTTGAGTACAACACTCTGAAACTTGACTGCCTCCCGACAATCTCCAAGCGTTCCTCGCGGAAATCAAGGTAGATTCTCGGTTAGCGTGCTATGATAAGCGTGCTTAATTTCTTAAAACCTAAACAGGTCCCCCTGCAAAGGTCGTAAGAAATTTTCTCGTTCGCGTCTTCCGGTGTTAGAGCAGTATAAAATACGCGCTAACCACGGAGACGTTTTCCACACTAAAAGGGAAAAGATTACAGGGTGTTGGATGTTCTGAAAACAAAATTACTATTACAAAAGAACAGCAATTTTCCCCAGAGCAACTTTATCTGTAAAATAGCTAAAAAGCTTACGAATAATTAATAGCAAAGAAAGCAGCTCGAAAGCGACGGAGAGAGCTTCAGAGAGGAGAGACGAACAACCTGACTGTTCGCCGTCTCAAGTCTGAATGTTGCGTCCGCCAAGTAAACACCCGGTATATATATACTGTGTCCCCCACTGCCATCTAGGCCTTACTTGTAAATAATTTCAAGAGTATTGTTAGTGTCACCCATGTTTTTGGATAATAACATCCGACTGAACGTGTACAAGTCATTGTACAGCATGGTCTAAAAGATCCTGTATGGCCTTACTTCCTTAGAAGAAGATAATTCGTGAGCTTATTTTATTCTTTTCAACTTTTAGGAGTTGCTGCATTTTTTTTATCCAATTTGACCAGACTTGTTTTTATAGTCAAACATAGATTTTCGAAACTTAGATTCGAAATAAGACGGTTAAGCTTTCTCTGTTTGCTGCGATCAGAACTCAGATCAAAATTGTTTCCTGGCCTGCCTCGACTCCTCTTCGAAACAGTGGGTTGTACTATTATGGACGGATGTATCCCTGTGATTATGAACTTAACACTGAGCCAATTTGCGTGGTTATTGTCTAAACGTTCATACATATATTTACATTCACGCCAACTAGACAAGAGTTGGGTCACAAACACTTTCATCACATATTTTATTTGTTTTAATAAAATGTCAGCGAACTTCCAGCGGGCGCGCTGTCTCAAAATTTAGTACAAATGTGCGTTATGGCTTCCCCCACTTTGACCACTTAGTCACAAGCATCGAGCTCCGAGCTATTCAAGGATCAGTGTCTCTCTAAACTGCAGAAAAATACTTCAAATCTTTCTTATTTGTAATTTTATTCAAAATATGTAAGAACATTGTCAAAGTAAATGCTATTACGCAACAGATAGTGATCGATTATAATTTATTTGGCGATTCGTCTTTGTTTTATTAATATCAACTTTTGTTTTTCTAGTCGGAACATACGGTGATTTGCATATCATTGAACTGCATTTTTTTGCTTTGATATCAAGGTTGTGTAACTCCTGTAAATTTATTAATTTTATTTTAACTGTTTTCAAACAGCTTGATTGTTACTTAAGTTGCTAAGATACATATGAAACCTTATTTGAAAGTAATTAGTTGTAATTTGTTTTGAAACATGTTTATTTTGATTAGATGAAGTATTTGTTGCCATGGTTACATACCATAAACAATCAAATATGTGAAAAACTACATGTGTTGCACATCTATTAAAATACAATTCAATGATATCTATATCACCATACGTTCCCATTTGAAAAACAAAAATTAATATTTATATAACAGGACCCGGTCAAAACATCCATATAGATTTTGCCACCCCAAAAGCGGGTCGTATACCCACTTGAAAACAAACACTTTACACATAATTTAAATAGATTTATGGGTTTCCTAAATGGCATAAAAAACTGCGAAGTAGATTTATTGATTTCTTAAATAATTAAAAAAGTGGAAACAGCAATGTCTTTATTATTTTTAAAAATGTTTAGGGGTTATTCCATTTTTTGCCGAGATTAAATTAATCAAGTTTTTATACACAGCACAAATAGCGGTCGTATGTTAAAATGTTTTAAGTACGAATACAGTCAAAAATGTCAACCTTTACAGTAGAGACGTCATTTATCAAATAGTAGCACTAGGATTACCCAATCCCAAAATATAACAGGCAACTCTCGTATTGTACATGTGTAATGTATTTCAGTGATATTAAAAGTGCGATTAAATAAAATTACTTGAATTATATTGCAATGTGATATTTAAAACAGCAAAGGAAAATATCAACCTAACTTGTGCTCGTAAATATAATAATGTTCAATGTTCTCGATGTCTTCATTAGTACACCAATCCATAAATAAATGGTTCAAGATTACGTACCTTTATATGTTGTGCTATTGGGACAGGAACTGTTTCTTTAGAAGGTCTGTTTTATATTTAGGTTAGGCTATTTTTTGGTTAGGTTAAGTTGTTTTTATATGGTTAGGCTAGGTTACTTTAGGTTAGGTTAGGTTTCTTTAGGTTAGGTTAAGTTATTGTTTGTTTAGATGTTGTGTGATACATTAACAAAACAACAACTGATATGCGATTATAAAATCGCATTTCGGTTATTGTTAAGTTAATGTATCACACAACAGCTAAACAAACAATAACCTAACCTTACCTAAAGTAAACTAACACACTGCGAAAAAACTGGTTTTGGCGATTTTTTATTATCTTTTATAACTTAGTTATTTATTATTAATGATCAAAGGATGATTTTTTGACATTATTAAGGCACGTTATGCCTTTTAATAATTTAATTTCAACATGAAACATATATTTTCCAAGATATGCATACTAACTTCATTTTTTCATATGGATGTCAAAGTTTGCTATACGCCTATTTTGTGGAGTTTTTAATTTTCTTTAATTTTATGTCTAACTTTATTTTTCCAAAAAATAAAAATATACAAATAAAAATAATTTTCTAGTAAGTTGTAAAATTTTATATTATGACAAAAGAATAATTATAAAATATAAGTTTAATACAAGTGGGCAAAAATTCAAAAATGATTTTTTTTTAGAATTCAGTAATGAGTGTACGGAAAACTAATCAAAATATTAAGTTTGAATTATTTTCTTAGCAATAAAACAGATGAAAATGTCACGCTAAATTAAATATTTCAGCATTGATTAAATTTTCAAATTTGACATATTTTATACTTCAAAAATATCAAAAATGTTTACTGTTGTCACATGTTAAAAGAGTTTAAATGAAATAAAATAAGTTAAGTTATCAAAACTGCCAATTATCGCCGTACAAATAATATTTTAAAATATCAATATGAATATCGTTGTTTGGACGGCAAAGCTATACTGATGAGAGGTAAATCTCGAAACGCGTCTACGGGGTGTTTCACTTTGAGTATGACAGTATGGGTAACTTTTTTATTATTAATGATAAGATATTCGGTTAAATGGACAAAGTTATGCTGTTTTATGCGCTTATTCAGATTCCATAAAGAAAAATTTTAGGAACTGAAAAACTTTTAAGTAATTGTGAAAAAACTGAAAATCGTGACTTTTGAAAATCGTCCATATCTACCTTATTAGTAAGTATTTTTAAAACTTGTAGAAACTTTGCATAATTAAATGTTGTGACGTATTAGATAGTGATTAAATTCAATTTATTTGGCAATTAGTTTTTGTTTTATAGAGACCCATGAAAACATCCACACAGTTTTTTCCATTCTAACAGGGGGTCGTGTACCCACTTCAAAACAAATACTTGACACATAATTTAAATAGATTTATTGGTTTTCTGAATGCTTAAAGAAAAAAGTGGTAAAATAGATTTATGTATTCCCTAAATGGTCGAAAAAATAATGGAAACAAATGTAACCGAATGATAAGGCTAAAAAGGAATAATGTTTAATCTTTTTGTAAGTATATGAATTTTCAAGTGATCTAATAACTTTTTATTTTCAAGCGTCTATAGCTTTTTTGAACTTCTTTATTTTTCAGATTTAACAACAGTTTTAACAAAAACATCCCCTTCTTCTTTTTCTTCTTGTTCTTCTTTTTTTACGAATAAATGGCCCTGGCTTGAAAGCCTAAATAGATAGAAAGTAAAGCATCGCACTAACCTTTTAATTAATGAAAGTCGATCCTTTATCTCCAAATTTCTAGTAATAGATTTTAATTTTTATAATCCGTTAATCAAAACTTCACAACAAATCAAAACAGTAGCACTTCTTCTTGCGTAATTAATAGCCTTAGCTTTGCAGCTTGGTCGACCAGTCACAGCAATTACTATCGTAAACGTAAATAAACACTAGCACTTGAAAACTCGAGAACCGAACTGTATTTTCTAAAAAGTGAAAATTTATAAAATTAACTTAAATATTGACAAAACAATGAAAACAGTTTAACAAAATGGGGATTTCCCACAGAAGAAAGTTATATTAAAAGGCCAAGGATAAAAATATTGAATCAGGGAAATGTTGGAAAAAATTAACATTTCAGATTGTGGCTACCATGTCAGTTTTATATATAGATTATTATCTTTAAAAACATTTTCAGTCATTTAATGTTCGTATTAAAGCATTCAGTTTAAAGTTTCGAACGAGCGTTTAAACTCCCAGACTAAGCATGAAGTAAAATTTCGAGTTTAGAAAAGCCCCGTGAAAATTTGTCGAGGGTCGCGCAGCGACCCGAGACAAATTTGCTGGGCATTTCTAAACTCGAAATTTTATTTCATGCGCCACGCGTATAAAGCAGTGATTTAACGAGAAGTTAAAAAACACACAAAAAACATTTTTTATGTTAATCCTCACAATTAATTCAAATAATTTTTGACGATTCAAATCCTTTTGTAAGTATTCGAATCCTTTTATAAATATTTGAATCCTTTTATAAATATTCGAATCCTTTTTAAGGATTCGAATCACCAACAGTTGGATACGAATCCTCTCAAAAAATGTATTAAATCCGGATCACGAATTCAGTTGAACTAAAGCCTGGGTCTCCAAACTATCTTCTTCGCGGGCCACAAATACGTAGAATTGTATTTGTGGCCCGCGAAGAAGATAGTTTGGAGACCCAGGCTTTAGTTCAACTGGATAATAAAGTCGGCAAAGATCCGATTAATTTTATAAAATTATGAAAAATTTAAGGAACAATTGTTACAATATTTCAAAATATAACATTTACAAAAAAAATGACAAACAATCGCGGGCCGGATTCATGCAAGTCGCGGGCCGGATTTGGCCCGCGGGCCGTAGTTTGGAGACCACTGAACTAAAGTATTCGAATGCTTCTTTTGAATCCTCTAAAAGGATTCGAATCCAGGATTCGAATCCTGCCCAGCTCTGCTATGTTACTATTTGGGCTTTTAAGCCAGGGCTATTCATTTCGTTCAAACTGTTGTTAAATCTAAAAAATAAAGAGTTTCAAAAAAGCTATAGATGCTTGAAAATACAAAATTATTAGAACACTTAAAAATTCATTAGATTTTCTTTGTGTGTTTTGTACTTATACAAAGATTAAACATTATTCCTTTTCAGCCTCATCATTCTATGTCATTTGTTTCCACTATGTTTTCGACCATTTAGGGAATACATACATCCATTTTGCCACTTTTTTCTTGACCATTTAAAAAACCAATAAATCTATTTAAATTATGTGTAAAGTATTTGTTTTGAAGTGGGTATACGATCCCCTATTAGAATGGAAAAAAACTCTATAAAACAAAAACTATTTGCTAAATAAATTAAATTTGATCACTATCTAATACGTCATAACAATTAATTACGCAAAGTTTCTACAGGTTTTAAAAATACTTACTAATAAGGTAGATATGGACGATTTTTAAAAATCACGATTTTCAGTTTTTTTCACAATTACTTAACAGTTCTTAAAATGTTTCTTTGTGGAATCTGAATAAGCGTACGAAACAGCACAACTTTGTCGATTTAACCGAATCTCTATCATTAATAATAAGAAAGTTACCCATACTGTCCTACTCAAAGTAGACGCGTTTCGAGATTTACCTCTCATCAGTATAGATTTACCGTCCAAACAACGATATTGATATTGATATTATTTGTACGGCGATAATTGACAGTTTAAAAAAAACTTATTTTATTTCATTTAACCTCTTTTAACATGTGACAACAGTAAATATTGTTAAAATTTTTGAAGTATAAAATATGACAAATTAGAAAATTTTATCAATGCTGACATATTGTATTTAGCACGACATTTTCATCTGTTTTATTGCTATGAAAATAATTCAAACTTCATATTTTGATTAGTTTTCCGTACACTCATTACTGAATTCTAAAAAAACATCTTTTTTTTTAAATTCTTGCCTACTTGTATTAAACTTATATTTTATAATTATTCTTTTTTCATAACATAAAATTTCACAGCTTACTAGAAAATTAATTTTATTTGTAAATTTTTATTTTTTGAAAAAATAAAGTTATACATCAAATTAAAGAGAAACTCCACAAAATGGGCTTGTAGCCAACTTTGACATCCATATGAAAAAATGAAGTTAGTATGCATATCTTGTAAAATATTTGTTTCATGTTAAAACTGACTATATATTATAAAAAGGCATAAGGTGCCTTAATAATGTCAAAAAATCATCCTTGTATCATTATTAATAACTAAGTTATATAAGATAATAAAAAATCGCCAAAACCAGTTTTTTCGTAGTGTCTTCTGAGCGGTAATTTATTTTGTTAGTTTGATATTTTATTTAGATAGTACTCTCTGCATATTTTTTTTACTCATGCATAGATTGCTTAATCGAGACACCCTGTGTTTTGTGATTTTTTCAATTATCCATATAAATGAGTTAAAGATAATCTGTTGATTTTTATACATTTATACTATAAAAATTATAAAAACACAACACACGCGTCTAAAGTGCTCCGCATCTTATTGGTTTAACTCGCGGGTTTTTTTACTGGAAATTATAAATCCTACATAATTAATAATGTAAAGTCTCTTGCATCCCGCAGTGCATTTAAAAAAACTGATTTACTACCGATTCACTAGTATTTTGGTAATCGTATTTGGTGCGTGGAGTGTGGAATTTTCCCGTGAACATCTGACCTTGTCACGTTCAGTTTTTGTGCGCTTTGTTTTTGTATTAAAAAGGTGCATTGACTCAGGTGCAATTGAACTCAATAAAAATATTAAGGAGTCTAAATAACAACTAATTGGCAAAAAACTAAAAATAGTTTCTCACGCAATTTGTTCCTGTTGTGCTGTGCAATATGAAGAACATCTAGGCACTATTTGTTGTGACTGCAAAAAGCCATTTCGTAATAGCTGTGCTGGTCTTACTATATCCGAAGTGCGAACAATTATTTCCAAAAAGGGTATATCTTGGAGCTGCAATAAGTGTTCAAACATCGGCTCTGATCTTAATTCACTTAAAGCTGCAATCGTGGCACTACAGGATGAAGTCAAAACACTGCAGTCAAACGGCAACAGGCATGGAATGGAATCAATTCCCAACATTAATGATTTGTTCGAAGACGTAACCAGTGAAATTATGGACCGTGAAAAGCGTAAACGCAACCTGATTTTTTTTTTGGTGTTCCGGAACAAGAAGCGAAACTTTCAGCGGCCACACGCATCGAAAAGGATCGCCAAATAATCACTTCCGTTTTGCAGGCTCTCTCCGACGGTGGTTCTCAACCGCCGACTAACGCAAATACGTTTCGTCTCGGAAAATTTTCTGCAGAAAAACACCGACCTATTCGAGTTGACCTACGATCTGAGACTGCAGTCCTCATGATGATTAAAAATGCGTCGCGTTTAAAAGAATCACCGCTCTATAAAAATATATCTATCGCATTTAACAGAACGCCCCGCCAAATGGCATACTATAAAAAAACTTAAATCTGAATTAGACGCACGAGTAACTGCTGGAGAAGTAAACTTAAAAATTAAATACATTAATGGTCAACCTAAAATTATTTCTTTAAACTTGTAAGCCCCAACAGCAAACTCACCAGTATACATTGCTACTACCAAAATGCTAGAAGCCTTAATAATAAAATAGATGATTTTAACTGTCTTGTAGCGTGTAATGATGTTCAAATAATTGGGATTACTGAAACTTGGCTCACCGAATCTGTTCAAAATATTGAATTGTTCCCTAATTCTGCATATACTGTTTATAGGCAGGATCGTATAACAGATATATTCTCTCGTGGTGGTGGTGTTTTGTTAGCAATACAAAAAAACATCGAGTCTTATAAAGTTAACACTGATACTCTATTGGACGCGTTTCCATTATTTGACGTTACTGCCTGCAAAATAGTACTTGGTAATTTTATACTTTATATACTTGTTATTTATATACCTCGAACGCCTACTATTCATAATCTTGAAACGTTTTTTGAACATATTTGTAACATATGCAATCACGCAGATAATATATTAATTATGGGAGACTTTAATATTCCTTGTTATGTAAACGACTGTAACAATGCGAATAACCTCTTATGCAATGCAACTCGTAACTTCACGTCATATCTAAACCTTAAACAAGTTAATTCCACATTAAATAGTTACAACAAAATATTAGATCTCATATTTACAAATTTAAATTGTTCCTTTATAGATGGCTATAATTCATTCATCAAGCAAGATTATTACCACCCAGTTTTACTCTTCAGTTTTAAATTAGTGTATTCCCAACCTGCTAGTTTTTTTTATCAAACTCATCTAATAATAGAAATTGTAATTTAAAAAAATGCAACCAAGTCGTTGCGATTGGTCACAAGTTAACTCGGAGGTGAATTTGGAGGATGCTGTTGATGCTTCTTATACCACTTTGTATTCTTGTTTAGATAAATATGTGCCTTTACACAAACAATACAAAAGTCAATTTCCTTGCTGGTTTACCGCTGACGTTATTCATAGTATCAAAGTAAAAAACATTAAACGTAAACTATACTTACGCACTAAAAGTCCAAACTCATTAGAGCAGTTTCGAGCAGCTAGGTCTCAAAGCAAACGCCACTAGATTCACACTAGATTTGCCTGTTCCTATTGTAAACGCTTTTGCTGATTTTTTCAATAACGTATATGCTAGTGCTTCACAAATTAATACGCTTCCCGATACGCACAATAATTTCCCTGTTATTAACATATCGTCAATTAATTCCGATGTTATTCATCATGCCATATATCGCTTGAATAATACAATGTCCTGCGGCGCAGATGGAATTCCAAGTTTTTTAATAAAAGATGCTGCTTTTCTCTTAATAAAACCACCTGAAACAATTTTTAACCTTATTCTTAAATCATCGATATTTCCGTCAGTTTGGAAAGAATCAAAAATATGTCCAGTGCTTAAGTCTGGTGATTCCAAGGAAATCGCTAACTATCGACCCATTTCCTTGCTGTCAAATTTCGCAAAAGTATTTAAAATAGTCATTTACAATTACATTTATCCAAAGGTTAAAAATTATATTTCTACAAATCAGCATGGCTTTATGGAAGGTAAATCTACGACGACCAATTTGTGTTGCTTTAGTGAATATGTCTGCAATGAGCTCGATCGTAAGGGTCAGGTTGACTGTATATATACGGATCTTGCTAAGGCATTCGACCGTGTCGATCATACTAAACTCCTAAATAAACTTGGAAATTGCGGATTTCATGTGAACCTGATTAACTTAATCAAATCTTATCTATCTGACCGCCATCTATATGTCTCAATCAATGGTTTCTCATCTAAAGCGTTTGTTGCTCGCTCGGGTGTACCCCAGGGATCCAATTTGGAGCCATTATTATTCCTTCTCTTTGTTAATGACCTTGATGTTTTACTAGATTGTAACTATTTATTATTTGCAGATGATCTTAAAATATTTTCTAATATTGAAACACAATGTTCCTGTCTAAATTTACAAAATATGCTTGATACAATTGCTGCATGGTACTGTGATAATCATTTAACTCTAAACATTGCTAAATGTAAAGTAGTTACTTATTCGCGTAAAGGTAATCCAATGTTATTCAGATATTCCATTGGAAATCAACCTTTGGAAAGACTCTCAACTTTTAAAGACCTTGGTGTTACCTTTGATGCTCACTTCAATTTCAAAACTCACTACAATACAATCATATGTAAAGCCAACAGAACTCTTGGGTTTATTACTCGTAACACTAGGTCTTTCAAAAATGTAGAAGCACTAAAAGTTCTATACAATTCGTATGTACGTTCTGTACTTGAATACGGTTCGATCATCTGGAATCCGATATATCACACACATAATCAATCTCTTAAAAATATCCAACGTAAATTCTTTAACTACCTGTGGTATAAAAGGCATGGAAAATATCCTCCGCAGGGTTTCAGTCACGACTTGCTTTTAAATGAGTTTGATGCGGTCTCGCTACAATCACGGAAAAATATTCTGGGTCAATTATTTTTATTTAAAATCCTTCACAGCATGATTGATTGTCCAGACCTTTTATTTAAAATTAACTTTAATATCCTTAGATTATCTAGTCGATATTGTATGTGCTTCCATTTTAACACTGCGCGGTCTAACGTCCTTGAATTCTCCCCATTGCGTCGTATCTGCGCATGTCACAATAATCTCGATTGTGACATATTTAACTGTAGTCTGAGAGAATTCAAGGCATTAATTTCTAGTGTGGAATTTAACATTTAAGGTTAACGGCGATTGACTACCTACTGTATTATTGTTTTTTTTTACACTTAATTTAATTTAATTTATTTATCTTGTAAGTTATATATACATTTCCTTATATATATATATATATATATATATATATAACATATATATATATATATATATATATATATATATATTAAACATTTTTATTCTTTTTTTAATGATTAGTTTAGTTTATAGTTGTTACTCTGTAATTGGGTTTTTGCCTGTTGTTGGGTAATAAAGATTATTATCATCATTATTTATAAAATTTAAACAAGAACATGCATTTTTGAAAAACGTAATCAAGATATTTCAGGGCAGCTTGGTGGTGTAGTGGTTAGAGTGTTGTACTGCCACGGACCGGGGTTCAAATACCGGCCTAACAAGTTGTCTGCATTTATATAGGTTAGGATAAAAATGCCAAACACTCCGTCTTCTCGGATATGACGTTAAATGCATGTAGGACCCGTGTAGTGCCTGGATGTTGCGTGCACGTTAAAGATCCCTACCGGTGGGTTGGAACTCCCACCGGGTTCGGCAAAATTCCCGGATAGCTGTAGACCTAATCTCCGGCGTCATGATTGGCCTTAGCAGCGGAAATAGATGACGTAAAACCCAAAATAATAATAAAAAAAAAGATATTTCAATTCTGTATTTACCTTTGTGTAAACTCATTGAATTTTATGTCAATTTTGTTGATGTCGAACAAAATATTCTCTATAATAAGCATTTTCTCTAGAAGTTAAAAGCATTTTCTCCAGAAATTAAAATTAATTGTGTTTTAATAAATGTAAAAAGCAAATTATTTTTTATTAAATTAAGTTAACATTTATCAAAGTGAATTGAAGTATGTATTTAGTTTGATTTATTACTTTCAGATCTTCACATTGATTTTAGTGTCAAAATGAGTGTTTTCATTCCTTGATTAAGCATAAAGTAGATATATTCAATTTAGAAAAACCTGAAAATTTGGATTGGTCGCGTATCGAAGCGGAGTTAATGTGGAGTTTTAAAAACTGTATTCGTCTTCATAATAAGATAAAATATAGAAAAAGAAAAATATTAAGAAATTGATACATTTCGATAAATCGACGATTTCTATTTCAAGTTCTTCTGGCTATATTTAATTTAACGGAGTATTCGCAGTAAATTTGGTGAATACGAGTATAGAAAAGTAAATTGAACCAAAAACAGATTATTATTCACTTGAAAGATGTTTTTAATTTTTAATAAATTTTTTCAACTCTACCAATTTTTGAGTAAATAAATGCATAATTTCCCAATGTATTTTTTCCGTAAAATCCGAATTTGTAATAAAAAATGGAGGTTCCTATTTGAAATTTCAAAGTTGCCCCTTGCCATACCCACTGGGGGTGGAGCAGGGGGCTGAATTTAGCACATGAAATATTTTTTTTTTGTATGGGAACGTTGTTTTCGTATTTTTTAAGTTATTTTGATTAGTCAGGTTGATCGGTACACCCGGTATAAAGTGAAAAAACAACTGATTTGACTAAAAACACTTTTTAATGTGCAAGTTAAAAGAAATAAATACACATCTTTGTAACAGAACTTTCTACGAAAAGCTCTGATATTAAAGCAACAATAGGCAGATTTAAATGATTAAACTACTTTCTTGATGCAGTCATACTTTTCGGTATCATCCTCCTTTTGCTTCCTTTCATCCGATCTTTTTTATATTTAATTCTTCCATTACTCTAAACCTAATTTAATGAAGAAGATTTGCTTAAAGGGAACATTATAAATTAATTATGTAATCCGACGATTCGAGCGGTAGCTCGTAAAATAGGTCGACATTCTAAAATTAAATTTACAAGACATTGCTTATTCATGACCATTACTTCTTTCCAAGAGGACAGATGATCCCGTCCTTTGGCACCAGTTTAAAAAGTAAGGGTGTTTTCTGTTTTATTGGCAGATAAAGTATTCACGACGCTCTCGTTTTAACTCGGTATGCCACACATGTCCGCATCAAACAAACCCTCATTGAAGCAAATTGTATGCATTCGCCCCCTAAATAAATTCTAATTATTCGCCTTCTGCTTTGGTAGCGACAACAACCGCAGGATTACGTTCAATACTAAAATGCAAATTTATGCAGGAAAAGGAAACCGGGAGGATAAAATAAAGCGACAAGGGCATGAATAGGTCATTAAGGTTCGGAATGGACTCCAAATGAGAGGGACCCTAAGTAATGCTTAAGCGGACAAATAGACAATCAAAACAGCAAACTGTTTAAAGGGTCACTCTGTTATATTACTGCATTCATTATCAATGAAACAAACACATTTAAAAGACATTAATTTTAGATATACCGGGCGTTGACTTGGCGGACGCAACATAGGAAATCGCATGTTAATTTTGAAGTGTTCAAATATTGGCTTCCGTATTTATTTTAGAGACAAAATGTATTTTACTTTTTTGTAGAGGGAAAAATTCTAAATTTATGAATGTTTACAATTAACACTTTACGTTTCTCTAAGTTAGAATAATTAAGAAAAAGTAATGTGATTTTATAAAAATAATGATATACCATGTAATTGATACAACAATTGCGGATATTCCCTGTTTTTTAAAGTTGAATTTAAAGCTTTAAACAAGTATTTTCCACTCCCAGACTAAGCATGAAGTAAAATTTCGAGTTTAGAAAAGCCCCGTGAAAATTTGTCGAGGGTCGCGCAGCGACCCGAGACAAATTTTCTGGGCTTTTCTAAACTCGAAATTTTACTTCATGCGCCACGCCTATAAAACACTATAATATTGTCAAATTTTTGTATATTCGAACTACACTTAAAATCTGTGTCTTATACGCGTGGCGCATAAAGTAAAATTTCGAGTTTAGAAGAGCCCAGAAAATTTGTCTCGGGTCGCTGCGCGACCCTCGACAAATTTTCACGGGGCTTTTCTAAACTCGAAATTTTACTTCATGCTTAGTCTGGGAGTGGAAAACACTCACTTAAAGCTTCAAATTAAATTCTTTTAAAAATCAACGAATGTCAGAAAATTTACAGTTAAAATAATTAAGAAAAAGGCATGTGATTTTTTAAAAACATTGACATACTATGGAACTGATACAACAATTGCGTATATTCCCTGTTTTTTCAAAGTTTAATTTAAAGCTCTAAACATATATTTTCCACTCCCAAACTAAGCATGAAGTAAAATTTCGAGTTTAGAAAAGCCCCGTGAAAATTTGTCTCGGGTCGCGCAGCTTTATGCGCTACGCGTATAGAACACTATAATATTGTCAAATTTTTGTATATTCGAACTTCACTTCAAATCTGTGTCATACGCGTGGCGCATAAAGTAAAATTTCGAGTTTAGAGAAGCCCCGTGAAAATTTGTCGAGGGTCGCGCAGAGACCCGAGACAAATTTTCTGGGCTTTAAATTTTCACGGGGCTTTTCTAAACTCGAAATTTTACTTCATGCTTAGTTTGGGAGTGGAAAATACTTGTTTAGAGCTTTAAATTAAACTTTGAAAAAACAGGGAATATACGCAATTGTTGTATCAGTTCCATGGTATGTCAATGTTTTTATAAACTCACATGACTTTTTCTTAATTATTTTAACTGTACATTTTCTGACATTCGTTGATTTTTAAAAGAATTTAACTTGAAGCTTTAAATGAGTGTTTTCCACTCCAAGACTAAGCATCAAGTAAAGTTTCGAGTTTAGAAAAGCCCCGTGAAAAATTGTCGAGGGTCGCGCAGCGACCCGAGACAAATTTTCTGGGCTTTTCTAAACTCGAAATTTTACTTTATGCGCCACGCGTATAAGACACAGATTTTAAGTGTAGTTCGAATATACAAAAATTTGACAATATTATAGTGTTTTATAGGCGTGGCGCATGAAGTAAAATTTCGAGTTTAGAAAAGCCCAGAAAATTTGTCTCGGGGCTTTTCTAAACTCGAAATTTTACTTCATGCTTAGTCTGGGAGTGGAAAACACTCGTTGAAAGCTTTAAATTGAACTCTTTTAAAAAATAAACGAATATCAGAAAATTTACAGCTAAAATAATTAAGAAAAAGTAATGTGATTTTATGAAAATAAAATGAAAATTGATACAACAATTGTGAATTTCAAAATAGCACAAGATATTGCAGCTACTTAATTAACGACAAAAAACATAACGCAAACACCGTGATAACTGTGGTCTGCATAATACCACCTTATTAGGAGGATTTTTTCTTATATAGTGTAGATCATTTCGAAAACATTTACTTTAATCAAGTGACTGCGATATCTTTTGCCATTTTGACATCCGCAATTGTTGTTTTAATTCCATGGCATGTCAATATTTTTATAAAATCACATTACTTTTTCTTAATTACTTTAACTTAGAGACACGTAAAGTGATAAAAGTGAACGCGAATGAATTCAGAATTTTTCCTTCTACAAAAAAGGTAAATACATTTTGTTTATAAAGTAAATAGGGGAGCCAAAATTTGAACATTTCAAAATTTTCATGGGATTTCATATATTTCTTTTTTAAATTTATTTATATAAGACATATGTTTTACATGTATTACAATTGTCAAAGGAGAAGAAAAACACCTATATAAAATACTTAATATAAACATGAAATATCATAAATTAAAATTACAACTAAAACTTTGCAACTTTGCGTCATATCCTGTTGAATCTATCTACAACTGTGAACCTCTTATTACTTGCGATAATTATTATCCTTTGGAGATTGTAATTTCATGTTCTAATTTCGATTGTCTAAAAACTGAGTCTACACTAGTATACGATTTTAAACGTGCTCCTTATGATGCTATCAATAATTATCTACTATCGATAAATTGGAACGATTTATTTGTCAATATTAGTGATTTTAATACGGCTGCAGATATGTTTTATAAAATATTATTGGATTGTCTTGACAGATTTGTACCGATTAAGATTATAAAATAATCCAAATTTCCACAATGGTTTACTCCCGAACTCCGTTCACTCAACTGCGTAAAAGATGTAGATTGGCTACAAAATGCTGCTATGCTAATTACATTTCTTACAATGAACAAGCAATACTGGAAAAACCAGCACATTTTTGGAAATTTGTAAAATCTAAATCAGACTCGGATAAACTCCCATGATATTAAGTTAAACAATGTTAGAAGCATAACTAATGCATTCGCAAAACATTTTTCGTCTGTCTATAATAATCAACGTATGCTACCGCTAGGGTCAGATATTCAATCACATATACACTTAGCAGAAATAAATATTTCTCCATCTGAAGTAAAGCCAGCGTTACTGAATATTGATGTTAAAGGTAGTACTGGTCCTGATCAAATACCACCAAAATTACTTCAATCTTGTCATTATTCAATGTTTATGCCATTGCATATTTTGTTCTCCATGTCATTGTCTCAGGGCGAATTTCCTTCTATTTGGAAGTCATCTTATGTTCAGCCCATCTTTAAATCTGGTAACAAAAACGATATAAAAAATTATCGTCCAATTTGTATTCTGTCAGCTATTCCGAAAATGTTCGAATCACTTATTGCCATACAGCAGCATGGTTTCATGAGTGGACGCTCATCGGAAACTAATCTTTTTTTGTACAGTAATTGTATATTACAATCATTTGAAACTGGATACGAAGTTCATTCCGTATACATGGACTTTAGCAAAGCCTTCGATAAAGTTAACATTGAACTCCTGATAGGGAAACTTGGCAGGTACGGAATTTGTGGTCCTATTCTTAAATGGATAGCGTCATATCTAACAGATCGTACTCAGCAAGTTCGTACAAATATTTTTTTTCTGATATCTATTACACAACATCTGATGTTCCACAAGGTTCCCATATAGGCCCCCTTCTATTCAATATCTTTATCAACGATGTCGGCACCGGAATCAACTCTTCATTGCTACTATTTGCTGATGATCTGAAACTCTTCAGACAAATTAAGTCAGCAACTGACGCTTTAATATTACAATCTGATCTGGAAAAAATAAACACCTGGTGTTTAAAAAATGATCTGAAACTAAATATAAATAAATGTCATGTAATGTTATTTAGTCGAAAAATTAATAAATTCAAGTTCAATTATCTTTTAGACAGCATATTTCTTGATTATGTTGAAACTGTTAGAGATCTAGGTGTTTATTTTGATCCAAAACTTTCATTTGCTTACCACATCGAGACTGTTATTGCAAAAGCAAACAGAATACTCGGATTTATTAAACGAACCACTAAAGATTTTACAAGCATCTGCAGTTTAACTACTCTCTTCGTAACATTAGTTCGGTAAATATTAGAATATTGTAATATTATTTGGTCACCACACTTCAACTGTTACATAGACAGACTGGAAAATGTACAAATAAATTTTTTGAAATACATCAGATTTAAATTATGTTTTCATAATATATTTCTGAATGTAGACCAAGTGAGATCTTATGTAAATTTAAGTAGACTATCTAAAAGACGTGAATTCTATGACATTAGCTTCTCATATAAAGTTTTGAATAATTTTATAACCTCATCTGAGTGCTTAGAATGTTTTTCATTGAATATACCACAGTATTCCACATGTAACTTGCAGTTATTACATATTCCATTCTGTCGTACATCCTATAATATGTTTAGCCCGATTGTAAGAATGTGCAAATCTGTAAACAAACATTGTGATAAAATTAACTTTTTTGATGTATCCCTTATCAGATTTAAATCGGTCGCTCGGCATTTTGTTTGTTCGTAGTCATTTTTAAATTTAAGTTTAGTTTATGTACATTAATGCTATCCATATAAAATGTTGTTTTTAGGTATATGTGTATTAATGTAATCGATGTAAAATGTTGTTTTGGCGTCAAATAAATAAATAAATTGGAAAAAAAAATTATTCACATATTTGAGGAGCTTACTTATAGTATGTCATTAAAAGTGTCATGCAGAAAATCGCTTACTGAGTAATACGCCTTTTTAATTAGTAGTCGTTTTAACACATTTTTAAAAATATTTTGTTGCTTCATTTTTTTGAGGGAAACTGGCAGTTTATTATACAGCGTGAGACATCGATAATATGGTCCCTGTTCATAAAGATATGTATTGTGGAGTGGAACACTTATGCTATCTAAATTTCGAGTATTAGAGGTAGAATTGTATGCTTGATTGGTTATAAACTTACTTCTATGTTTATGGACATAGAGGTAACAACTGTATATATATAAAGAGTAAAATGTTAACAGATTCATCTCAATGAAAAGCGAACGACAACTTTTTTTTAGGACACGAGAAAGTTATTCTTCTAATTATTTGTTTTTGTAGCCTAAATATGCGAGCTGCATCACTAGACGCGCCTCATATAATAATTCCATACATAAGGTGGCTACTGATATGAGCGTGGTAAAATGTTAAAAGACCTCGTTGATTAACTAAGACCCTCATCGACAGTACTGCAAAACTAGCCGATCTTAGTTTGCCACAGACCGTGTTCATATGTTCATCCCAACTTAGGGTAGGAGTCATGTTCACACTCAAAAACTTTTCCTGAACCAATTCTTTTATTGTAATATTGTCTGAGACAGGGTTAGACATTTTTTGTTGTATTCGACTTCTCGAGTTTACAAATTGCATAAAGACAGATTTGTCAGAATTTAACAACAGCTCATTTTCAGTACACCATGAGCGAAATATTTTAACTGCCTCACAAGATGTGGTATGTGCACTTTGAATAGAATTTTCCGTGATCACCAGGGATGTATCATCAGCATATTTGAAGACTTTCACATTTGACATATGTGAGAAAGCCAAGTCTAGGTCGTTCATGAAAATTATGAATAGGTATGGGGCTAGTATAGAACCCTGAGGTGTGCCGTGTTTAATAATCTCTCTTCTAGAGGAGTACTCGTGGTTGGCAGTATTTCCTAAATCGGATCGTATTTTAATAGTTTGCGTCCGTTCGTCGAGAAATGACCTAATAAGGTTGTGTGCATTTTCTGATATGCCATATGCGGATAATTTCCTCAGCAACAAATCATGACTAATTGTGTCAAACGCCCTGGAGAGATCAAAGTAGACAGTGAGTGCAACCTCATTTCTATCCAGGGCGCTGTACACATCGTTTAGGGAGTCAAACAGTGTATCAACAGTTGATTTGTTTCTGAGGAAACCCGACTGTGTATTGCGAAGCAAATTAAATTTTTTGAAATAACATTCTAGTCGTGTAAGTAAAGCCTTTTCAAATATTTTTGAGAAGTATGAAAGAAGCGAGATAGGCCTGTAATTATTAATGTTGCGCTTATCTTTCTTTTTATACACTGGGCATATATTTGCTTCTTTAAGACACCCTGGGAATATTCCCTGTGCAAAACATTCGTTGATAATATATGTGATAGGTTTGGTTATTATTTCAGCAACATCTTTAATAATAAATCCTGGTACTTGATTGTTGCCAGGGGATTTATGCGATGGTAGGTTGTTTATAATTGTAAAAATTTCCTTTTCGTCAACAGATAAAAGAAAGAAATTTGCAGAAGTATACCTATAAAAAACTCCATAATTTCCCGATGGAGGTGATAATATATTTGTTTCTTTAAAATGATCACTGAATAGATTGCATAGTTGATTGGGATCCGTAACTGTTATGTTGTTATGGATTAGTGCATTAGATTTTGCATATTTATTATTACCATTGCTGTGAGAATTTATTATATTCCACACAGCTTTGATAGGATTATCAGAGTTTATTATTACTGATGAAAAATAGTCTTTTTTGGTAGAGCGTATTAGCTTCTGATGATTTTTCTTGGCCGTTTTATATTCCTCGTGTGATCTAACAGTGTTTAATTGTTTATGTGCCCAGTGTACATTTTTCAGTTTTTTTGCACTATATATTACTTCTTGGTTTATCCACGATTGGTTTTTACTTATTAGTTTTACTTTGCGAGGGGGAAACGAGTTGTTAAATTCGACTGAAAAGGCATTCATAAATTGAGTAAATTTCATATCAGCATTAACAATGTTATTTTCATAACAACTTGTGAAATTTGTACTAGACATTTTTTCCAGAAAATGTAAACGCAAGTGCGAGTTAAACACGCGTTTAACTATATATTTCTGATTATTAATAAAGTTGTTGTTATAATAGTTATTAATTGTTAAGGTAACAGCGCAATGATCGGAGAAGCCGCATTTAACCGTGTTCGAGGTAGCCTCGATATTAGTGAAAATACTGTCAATGAGGGTCACAATTGTATTCGTAATACGTGTAGGGGCTGTATTTTTAGCAGATAAATTATATACTAAAAGGGTATCTAGTAACATAGTAGATTCTCTATTGGTCAAATTCAAATTCACATTACAGTCGGCACAAATTATTATGTTATTATATTTTGAACTAACAAAATCAAGCAGTTTATTTAAATGGTCGATAAATGTTGTATAGTGCGGTGTGTAAAGAAAGGGGAACGATACAGTGATAAGATTACGGACTTGGAGCCGCCCGCTCTAATAGATATAGCGTTGTATTCGAAAATTTTTTCAATAGTTTGAACATTAAATGACACTTTCAGTTTCCAAGTCGATATTATTTTTTACGAAAACAGCCGTTCCTCCGCCACGTGAGTATTTTCTGCAAGAATACGATTTAAGTTCATATCCGTTTAAAGAGAAATAACTAATTTCATCTTCAGTGAACCAGTGTTCTACTACACAGAAAATATCGCAGTTAGTCGTTTTTAAAAATATAGAGATAATGTCAGATTTTTTGCGCGCACTTTGTGTATTCGGGTGTAAAATTTTAATCGCCCCTTTCTTTGGTTCTTTTGTAGACAGATTTCCGCCACTGGCTTCCGGGGGCACGAAAAAGAGATATTTGTATTCCATCAGGCCAGTTGGATTTGGTCAGGAGGGCCTCTTTTAAATTAGCAGGCGCCGTGATTTTAAAGGTGTTGTGACTGTCCTGATTGCGGTTGTCTTTGTGGTTTCTTTCAGTGATCGTGAAATGATGTGTCCCAAACGTATTATTTAAATACGTATGCATATCCTGTTGCTTAAAGTTGTAGAATTTTCCGGCAAAAATAGTCACGGTCTCCGGTATTTTCTTTTTGTATACAATATCTAATTTGGCGTGTTCATTAACCTGTTCATTGATAATTGAGCCTGTGGTGTTTCTGGCGCGAGTATTGCGCATAGGCGAATGTTGTGATGGTTGATAAGCGCGCAACTCTCACTTAGATCCAGATCGTGGTGGGAGATGATTTTCGGCGCGATCAGTCGTAGGGGATCGCGTATTATTTTCATTCAATATTCTACGACTCTCCGAGTTTAGCAACACCTGTTGGCGAGGTGATGAGTTCAGTGCTTGATTGATTTCATTACAGCTAAATATAGGTGTATCGTATGATTGAAAAATGGTTTGGGTATTAGATGTCGCTAAGGGACCAGATGGATGAATTGGTTTTATTTGGATATAGTTTATTTTATCCTTAAGAAGATTTATTTGTTCTTTGAGGTGCTGGATGATTTCATCTTTATATTCGATGTGTTTCATCAGATGTTTATTTTCCAATTCCATTACCTTCTTATCGGTGTCTGTATCGGCGCTTTGTTTAAAGTGGCTGACACTCACCCCTATTTTCTTTACTGTAGAATTGAGAGAATCCTTTGCGGTATCGTGATCACTCCGATTGTCTTCTTCATCTGATTTACTTGTGCAAGATATAGTAGGAATTCGTTGCTTCTTGGGATAGGCGGTAGTGTTTTCACAAACACATTGTAAGGTTATGTCGGAACAGCACACAATGTGCCCCGATTTGTCGACCACAATGTTTTTCTTTAGTAGTAGGCACTTGGGATGGTAGTCGTCACCACACTCAACACAACTCACAAATTTTGTAACTTGTTTAAAACATGTAACACAAGTGGCTTTATTAGCTTGACTATTCTTGGCGGCTATTTTTCAATGTGTCCGCCAAGTCAACACCCAGCGTACGTGATATATTTACAAAGTAAGTTCCGTTTGAAAACAAAGAGATATTCAGAAATGAAATATATTGTGCAAGAATCTGTAAATCTGTAAACCTTAAATTATTTTTAGTTAAAAATAACAAAGTATGTGGTTATTTGTACTTTGGTATTTTCAAGCTACTCCCCCCCCCCTGAATTGATCCTTTTTATCCCCCCCCCCTTTCTAATAAACACTAATTAGTATTAAGGACAACTGTAAACTCCATGTATTACTATTCATCTACCTAAAGAAGTCACAGTGTGGTGAAACAATTGTTGTAGTATAATAAATATAATTCTGAAACCTAAACACATTAAGTGTTTTATTAAAGAAATTGTTTACTTTCGGTTTTTATTTTATACTAAATTAGTGAAGTATTCGTGTATAAGGGCATACCGTCTTCTGTTATCAATTCTATTATACCTTCTTGTAATGTTATTATCTACATTGTTTGTAATATCGATTTTGGACTCGAATCTTTTAAATTGCAAGCAATATTATATAAAAATGTAAAATATAATTCCACAGAAAACCGACGTTTAAAAACTCCAAAACACCTTTCAATGGGATTACGAGTTTTAATGTGTGCTTCGTTGACGAATTTCTCAGAATCAGATAATGGATTTTGTAATTAAATATTGTTTAATAGCAAATCCACTGTCACCAACTAAAAGACAACTTGGGAATTCATTATTTTCTAATAGTCTTCTAACATGACCCTTGCCAACGACAGACAATGTTTTCAATTAGTAAATTTGTCAAATTAATCAATTTAGGAGAAAAAACTTTAATATATGTTTAAACCCACTAAATTTAGGCAAATTATTGATAAATACCAAGACGAAAATAGAGAATTCAAAGAAATGTGGAGTTTATGAAATTCAATGTGATGAATGCGATGCAATTTATATTGGGCAAACCGGCAGATCATTCGAAACCAGAATGAAAGAACATAAAATATCTGTTTTAGATAATAAACCAACAACTGGCTTTTCCAAACATTGCATCGCATTCAATCACTTCTTTAACCCGCACAATTTCAAGATTTTGCATTCAGGTAATAAGGGATACACACTAAATCTAAAAGAAGGCCTGGAGATTAACAAGGCCAAAAAATTGGAAAAAACATAGTTAACGACAACGAGATTTGGAATTCCCCAATTTTGACTTCCCTTATTACCTGAAACAAAAATATGTATATATACCTAGACAATAATTTCTCCTGTACATTTTTTTGAAAATGGTCTAACAAACCGAAACTAGTCGGAATAAAGTTTTAATTTGTGAAACAATACCAAATGTTTTTTATTTAAATAATTTTACATATTCTAATATGTTTCACCAAGTGCCAGATGAGAAATTAATTCAAGAAATTAATAAATTTGCATAAAATTGCCTGTACATTTATACTAATATACTAATATTGTAAAACTCTTGTTTTGACAATATTAATTTTTCGACAGTTTCTGAAATCTTGATGTATTTCCGCTGAAACCTCCAACAACTTGCAGTATGGATCCAGTGGCCAAGTACCTTATACATAGGTAAACTCATTTCAGCAGGCGTTGGTGTGTGATTTCTCTTACGGTTTCTTAAAATCATAATTATTATAGTCATTTATGGTTAATATATACAGGGTGTTTCAGCGAGGATGGAAAGTTCCTGTATATACCGGATGGTGCATCAGACATACAGGGTGTTTCAGCGAGGACAGAAAGTTCCTTATGTATCAGGTGGTGCATCAAACGACGCACCATTGGAATTTCGATGTTTTTTTTTACTTTCCACGTTATTTTATCAAAAAATCTTAAAATATTTTTTTTGTGGGGATCAAAAAACTGAGTCTAATACACCTATTTACAATATTTATTTATTATCTAAATTCGAGATACAGATTATTTATAAATTACAACTTAAAACAATAAAATATACCTTGCCTTTGAAAAATAATAACGTCGCGCTTACAATAGTAATTTTAATTGATCTCTATTGACATCTAACAGTTATATTACCTAAGTTGTTAAAAGAACTCCTAAAATCGAATTATGTATTCAATTAACGAAAAAATAGAAATAGTAAAATGTTTTTTTCAGAGGAAAAAGTTCTCGAAGTGTAAGTGCAATGTTTAGTATAAAATAACCAGAACCGAATACTCCTGATCACACATCAGTTAGTAGAATTGTTAAATCTCAAAGAAGATATGTTTAAAAGAAGTACGTTTTGTTATGATATAATGGAAAAGGCAAATGATGATCGTGACTTTCTTGAAAATATTTGTTTTACGGATGAATGCACATTTACTCTACATAACCAACCCAATGTGCAAAATCTTATTTGGCTACACAAAATCTACATAAATTGATAAACATAAGAACACAGTATTTTGTAAAAGTTACGTTTGGGTTAAAATTTTAGAACAACACATTATAACACCATTTTTTATCGATGTAAACTTGACAGGAAAAAGTTTGCTGGAATTATTAATAGAACAAATAGCGCCAGCAATAACTGAAGTGGCTCAAGATGACCAACAAATATGGTTTCAAATTGACATCTACCAGTTATATTACCTACCTTGTTAAAATAACTTTCAAAATCACATTATGTATTCAATTAACGAAAAAATAGAAATGGTTTTTCAGATTAAAAAGTTCTCGAGAAGTAAGTGCAATGTTTAGTGTAAAATACCCAGAACCAAATATTTCTGATTACACAACAGTTAGTAGAATTGTTAAATCTCAAAGAAGATATGTTTAAAAGTAGTGCGTTTTGTTATGAAATAATGGAAAAGGCAAATGGTGATCGTGATTTTCGTAAAAATATTTGTTTTACGAATGAATGCACATTTACTCTACAAAACTAACCCGATGTGCAAAATCTTATTAGAATGTACACTACACAAAATCTACATAAATTGATAAACACAATATCTTTTAAAAGTCAACGTTTGGGTTGGAATTTTAAAACAACACATGATAGGACCATTTTTTGATAATTACAAAAATTGAAAAAAATATAACTAAAACAATATTACTACAGAGTAAAGAACAATTATCTTTACTCTGTGATCTTACGTAGAAAGACATTTTTGACATAAATTGACTTTATTGTTTAAAAAACATAAACGTACAGAAAGACTTTTTTTATGAATTGTGAATCTATATTAATACATTCTCCTCTGACTATAAAATTATAATAAATATTACTTCTATAATTTGTTGGAGATTTGTTTTATTTATTAGAAGTTTGTTGACATTATGTCTTTTATGACAGTAATGATACATTTTAACAGTTACAACGTTTTTGGATATTTTTCGACAGTTATATTATAAAATTTTAGCAATTAAATAAAAATATATTGTAAAATATTTGTAAAAAGGTAAATCCGTTAAATAAATAATAAATGTCGAGTTTTGACAATTTTAATATTTATTACAACTTAATTATCTGTTGTGATAATCTGTCTAGAGCTTCTAAGTATAATTAACGTTCAAGTTTCCTGAAAACTTACCAGGAGAAAGTTTGCTAGAATTATTAATAGAACAAATAACGCCAGCAATAACTGAAGTGGCTCAAAATGACCAACAAATATGGTTTCAAATGGGTGGCTGCCTTGCGCAAAATGTATAATATAATACTACTCAATAATGTAGAGTAGCGGTTATCAACCTTTCCTAGCTTGCGTACCCCTTGGCAGTTCATTATCCTAAATTGTACTTCTTATATTAGAAAAATGTTTATAATTTAAATACTCGTAGTTGTTATTATTTTTAACTTTTTCAACACTAAATAAATAGCAATAATCTTACACTAAGAAAGACTGTTATTCCTTACTTCACTTTTTATTTGTCTCGTTAGATGTACATTTTGAGACACAAAGTGCTCATTATCAATAACAAACTGAATTCTTGCAACTATTTGCGCGGTATATATATCTAAAGGGATTTAGGATAAACCAATAAGTAATTAGCAAGGTGTTACGGGGGCTAAGGGTTCGGCATGGTTTTCGGTGGGATTACATTCTCTGTGGTGTTCTTTTTGGGTAATAAATCTAATAATGGATTATCTAAGGGACTAAGATCAAAATTTAGCAAAACATTCTTATTTTTGTACATTTCAATTGATTCAAGCATATTTAATCTACGATAATCTGACTGCTTTAAAAGTTTAATATTGTTAACCGAAAATGTGTTTCCTGTTTCTAATAAATGGTATGTGACTGCTGGTTTGTCCGGGTTTTGAATTTTAAAGTAATATTGGTGTTCTTTGAATCTTTTTAATATATTGCGTTGTGTTTGACCTACGTATATTTTATTGAAATTGTTGCATTTTATTAAATAAATTCCGGATTTTTCTAGGTGGTTTGTTTTTGCTAGTGTTGCCAAGTAAACTTTTTAATTTTGTATTGACATAGAAAGCAGGAGAAATGCTGAATTTATTCAACAAATTAGCAATTCTCATACACACCTACCTATGTACTTAAAACAATCCGGAATTTATTCATTCTGGCAGCTAGCGATATAGCAAGGAAGTCGCAAGCTACATCGAGCATTTAGCAGCGCTGCATTCGCTACTCAAAACGCCTAAATGGCAGCGCGTCTTATGTCTACACCAAACTTCAAAACGCAAATACAAAGGCCGGCTTTGCAGCGAATCAATTCGCCACTACAAGCTGCCAGTAGAGAAACATGCCCAAAACTGAGGTCGATTGTGAATTCTTAAGGGCATTCATCGAACTTTACAAAAATAAACCTTGTTTATGGAAAATTAAAACGCACGATTACTCCAACAAAGTGAAATTTTGAAATTTGTAAATTATATTGTATTCATGCCAATAGAGACTTTGTGGTAAAAAAATTAAAAGTATTCGTGATTGTTTCCGCAAGGAATTAAAAAAAGTCGAAAATTCGAAGAGATCCGGAGAAGGAAGTAAAGATATTTATGAGACTGCATTATGGTGTTTTGATTTTCTTTTATTTACCGTGGACCAAGAGAAATCGAATGAGGAAATCGATAATAGTGATTCGGTTAGTATTAAATTAATTTATGCGAAACAAAACTATAAGAAATATAATATAATAACAATTCTATACACAACATTTTTGATATTTTATTCAATCATTTTTTCTTGCCACGGCACCTTACCTTCATTCAAGAAATAATATTTGTAGATATTGCGAACTTCCTTCGCATTTTCTGTACAGTTCCTAGAAGAAGTAGCTTGCAATTGGTCTAGGACTGTTTTTTATTTTCTCCAGTCGTCATTTATCACTTTCGTGATTTTCCCTATCGATTGCTGAATGCGATACATATTTGTTGCAGCAATTTTTTCTTAAAAAGTTGTGTAATATACAAGCTGCCATTACTATACAATCAATATCATCCACTTTTATATTTATTGCAGTATGAAATATACGAAACCTTGACGCCATTATACCAAATGCATTTTCAACTACTCTGCGTGCTCGTGAGAGCCTATAATTAAATTTTTTTTTCGCGTTTTAAATTTGTCTGGGGATATGGTTTTAGTAAATGTTCAAGAAGAGAAAATGCTTTATCCCCAATAAATTCATAATTTAGATGCTCCTTTGTTTGTTGATTAGACGGTAAATTTAGTAATTTCTTATCCAATCTTTTTATAAAAATTTGTATTTTCTATTACTCCACCATTGGTTCCGCAATGTACATATATAAACTCATAATTTGCATTTACAAGCGCCATCAAAATAATACTGAAGTACCCTTTATAATTATAATAGTAAGATCCAAAGCACCTCCACAATTTGAAAAATTCCAGTATAGGTCAAAATCTTTAGCAATTGCTTCCCATTTTTCAATAGTAGAGAAAAACTAAAAAATATATATTTTTAGTGCAATTCAGAATTTACAATCCATTTAGACGAAGGAAGAGAAGATGAAATCGGAACGACAAGCGAAGTATTTCACTCCGTTAATATTGCACAAAAACGATCTTTCGATATAAACATTGATGATCCTACTTCCGCCAAATTAAAAAATAATAATGACGATCTATTTAATAAAGCCTGTGCTGTGCTCTGCCATGAAAACGATGAGTGTGACTACTTGGGCAACATTGTAGCAGCCAAATTAAGAAAAATGCATTATAGAAAGGAACTTTGGGAACATTGTCCCAAAATAGTTCTATTGTAGATTTATAATTGTTAATTACATATAATATTTAATAAATACCATTGATTTGATGTATACTGATTGTGCATATATAATTTAGAAATAGTTACTCTAAATTATATTCAAATGATGGTTCATACATATATACATGTATGAATGGCTAGTGATAATACACATAGAAATTTATAATTTTTGTTAATACCATTTATTAGGTGTAATGAATACTTCTACGAACGTATCTAATAGCAACTTACTTTAAAATAATCATCCTTTAATGCATTTACCAACGCTCTGCATGTTTCTGGAATTATTTTTGATAATGCATGTTTCAAAATAACGATTGAGTATTGCAAATCAGTGTACGATCGGTCTGCAGCCAAAAATCTGAGAGTTGCAGAGAGTCGTTCATGTGCAGATATCGACATTATTATGTTGGTGTCGGTTTTTTTTATTGAATTTTCGACTAATTCCAAAAGTGTAATATACGTATCTTTGTCCATCCGTAAATTATTTCGGAAATCTTTAGGACACGATGTTATCTCATTAATTAAGTTGTGATTAGACAACTGTTCCCGCTTTAAAACCCACTTTCTACACTAAAGTCTCTTCATTCTCTTTTCTTAGGTTTTATTTCCATTTTCCACTTAATTTTTTAAAATGATAAGCGCGCTTAGCTGCAATTTTTTTATCCATTTTAATTGTACCTTTAACAGCGGCCGATAAGCAACAAGTAGAGTATTAACGTGTATACGTACTGCCAATTTGACTGCTGTTATGGCAAACTTTAGTATTTGATAGGCGATTTGTACAGCAGAAAATAGCTCATAAAGTCGCACCGTATAGACGAAAAAGTTTCGTCAACGCAAGCGGCAGATAACACGTAAAAACTCATCGTGTCAACTAGCCTTATGGCTCAGTTCTACGATGCTACTTTTAAATATAATGTAATTCATTCGTACATGTTCGTGCGTATTCTTATGCTCTGTCACTCTTTACGACAGCAATAGAAGATGGCAGAGCCGAATACGTCATATTAATGATTCATTATGTACAGTCGAAGCAACCTAAATGTGAACGCTCTTTGGTTGTCATGGTATTTGTTACTGAAATTCATTCCTGTAATTCTGGTTTTGGCCAGTGGTATTACAAAGAAATCGGAGAATATACATATTTGACGATAATTTTTTAAAACTGTCAAATTTATTTTCGTCGAACAACTATGATGCAAAGTGTAAATTACACCATTAAATTTTGGCATTCAGATTTGGGTTGCGCCGACTGTACGTGCAACTGGAGCTATAATATGACTAATATAATTTATGTTCAGATAAGAAGTGCTGAAAAAAAAAGTTGCGGCTCAAAATAAAAAATATTGCGCTGCGAATATACATTTTTATTTTAAACGAAAAAAGCATATTTTTGACTTTTATTTTTTTATAATTAGAGAGCGCCAAAACAATGTTTTTGCCCACTGTTTGCCACCGCTCTAAAACTGAATCGAGACTAGAGGAGAATAGTTATATTTTTACCATCCGCCATTACTAATTTTTTGTTCGCATACCCCTAGGCCATCAAACGCGTACTCCTAGGGGGACGCGTACCACGGGTTAAGAATCGCTGATGTAGAGGATCTTAAAAATGCTATTTGTTCCGAGTGTGGAAGAATAACACGCTATCAGTTAGCTAATGTTAGGCGTGAATTTTATACACAGTTATATTCCTTTCTTCACTTTTATTTTTCTTGCTAGATGTACATTTCGGGTACTAAGTACCCATTATCAATAGCTAACTGAATAAAAACCGATAAATGTTTACAATATATACCTACTCGGACTAGGCGGAAAAACCAAAAAAGTAATTTGCATTTTGAAACGAATGCGGTATCTTGGAAATGGGGGTGTTGGGGATTATTCGGTTTCGGACTGGGGAGGGTTTACAATGATGTTAATGAGGGTTATCTGTTGGGTAATAAATTTAATAAGGGGTTCATTATTGGGCTTAAATCGAAATTGAGTAGTTCTGTCTTATTTTTCATCATTTCTATCGCTTCCAACATGTTTAATTGATAACTGCTGGATTCTTTTAATAATTTAACTTTATTTATGTTGAATTTGTGGCCTGTTGTCAAAGTATGATGAGCAATTGCTGATTTCTCAGGGTTTTGGCTTTTGATGTGGTACATATGTTCTTTGAATCTAATGTGCACGTTTCTTTTTGTTTGTCCAATGTACAATTATTGCAATTGGCTGAGTAAATCCCTGAATTCAGCAACTGGTCTTGTTTTTCAAATGTATTACCCAATAACATTTTAAGTTTGGTATTGGTGTAATGTGCAGGAATGAAATTGTATTTTTTGAATATTTTATTTAAATGTTGGTTGGTTTTTGGCTCATGAATTATTTTTATATATTTCTTATTGTTGTCTGTTTCTAAAATTGGTTCTAAAGTGGTTGTGGATTGGATGTTATTATGTCTTATGTGTCTGTTGATTAATTTTTGAATTGTTCTCTTATTATAGTTTAGATATTCTGCAATTTTAAATATGAATTTAAATTCTTTTGTCCTATTTTCTTTTGAAATTGGGAGTTTTACTGCTCTGTGGATCATGCTATTAAAAGAAGCTAATTTATGTTTAAATCGGCTGTGTGAACTTGAGTGAATATAATTGAAAGTGTGTGTGAGCTTTCTGAAAATATTGAAATCTAGTTTATTTTTGTTTCTAATTACTATTAAATCTAAAAATGGAAGTTCGTTGTTGAATTCTAATTCAAATGTGAAATTAATACTGGGGTATAAGTTGTTGAGGTTGTTGACAAATTGTTTGATATCTCTGTTTGGTTCAATAATAGCAAAAATATCATCTACGTATCTCATCCATATTCTAGGAAAAAAATCTAGAGTGTTTTTGGCTTGATTTTCGAAATGGTTCATAAAAATGTTTGCTAAAAATAGCGAAAGCGGGTTACCCATAGCGGTACCAAATGTTTGTTTGTAGAATTTTCCGTTAAATTCAAATGTGTTAAAATCCATGACTATTTCGGTGAGTTTAATGTAATTATCTATTTTGTCTTTTGGGACGCAATTTTCAATTAATAAATCTTTTAAAATGTTAATGGTTATATCATTAGGTATACTGGGGAACAGTGACTCTACATCAAATGAAATTAATTGTTCATTTTGTTGAATATTTGTGTTGGTTAATTTGTTTGTGAATTGAAAAGAATCTTCAACGGAAAAGTCGTTATTTATTTTTAATTGTTGGAATTCATGAACCAGCCATTTTGCAATTTTGTACGTGGGTGCGTTGATATTGGAGACAATAGGTCTATATTTATTTCCCGGTTTATGGATTTTGGGTAGGCTTCTTTCCAAATTTTACCAAAGTGAAAATGTGCAAAAACAACAGTGATACATTAAAATTAGTTGAAGACTTCAAAATCAAATTACTTAGATTGGAAATAAGTTCCCTCCACAAAAAAACGGAACAGTTTAGAAACAGTTGCTTATGAACTACACCTGAAACTCGCAAGAAACACCACACCTGTAAAGTGGGATGAATCCCTGCAAAAATTACATAACGTAATAAATACAAAAATCAAGAACAAATCGATAACCATTCACAAAAAACTGAAAAAACTAACCCATCAACACAAACAAGTTCAGGAATTTAATGAACATTCAACCCCACAACTCACACACATAGTGATCCACAACAAGTCAACAGTTAGTTTCTCGAATGAAGAACTAAACATCCTGAAGAAAGGACTGAAACATTCAATAGCTCCCCAGCAGGTACCAATAGAGGATTTAATCAAAGACCTGGAAATTGCCGCGACGAAATTAAAAGAAGAAGAAGCAACAGCGTTCCGCATTACCACAAAAGAAACAATACAGAAATGTTTAATGAAGAACAAAGACAATCGTCAGCGCAGAAAATATAACCCGGAAATAAAAACCTTAAATAACCTTAAATAACCTTAAAAAACCTTGAAGAAAAAGACGTTTTCTACCTGAAGTCGGATAAAGGTAATGCGATTGTAATTGTCAACAAATCTGATTATTTTGACAACGTGAAACAAATGTTAGAATCCGGCGCATATGTTGAACTAACAAAAAATCCTCTAAAAACGTATACGAACAAAATCAATAACTTCCTTAAAACTCCAACATGTTTAATTGATAAAAAGCTCGCATATAAATTAAAAATCAGTAATCCAAAATTACCAAAATTATATTGCCTACCCAAAATCCATAAACCGGGAAATAAATATAGACCTATTGTCTCCAATATCAACGCACCCACGTACGAAATTGCAAAATGGCTGGTTAATGAATTCCAACAATTAAAAATAAATAACGACTTTTCCGTTGAAGATTCTTTTCAATTCACAAACAAATTAACCAACACAAATATTCAACAAAATGAACAATTAATTTCATTTGATGTAGAGTCACTGTTCCCCAGTATACCTATTGATATAACCATTAACATTTTAAAAGATTTATTAATTGAAAATTGCGTCCCAAAAGACAAAATAGATAATTACATTAAACTCACCGAAATGGTCATGGATTTTAACACATTTGAATTTAACGGAAAATTCTACAAACAAACATTTGGTACCGCTATGGGTAACCCGCTTTCGCCATTTTTAGCAAACATTTTTATGGACCATTTCGAAAATCAGGCCAAAAACACTCTAGATTATTTTCCTAGAATATGGATGAGATACGTAAATGATATTTTTGCTATTATTGAACCAAACAGAGATATAAAACAATTTGTCAACAACCTCAACAACTTATACCCCAGTATTAATTTCACATTTAAATTAGAATTCAACAACGAACTTCCATTTTTAGATTTAATAGTAATTAGAAACAAAAATAAACTAGATTTCAATATTTTCAGAAAGCCCAAACACACTTTCAATTATATTCACTCAAGTTCACACAGCCCATTTAAACATAAATTAGCTTCTTTTAATAGCATGATCCACAGAGCAGTAAAACTCCCAATTTCAAAAGAAAATAGGAAAAAAGAATTTAAATTCATATTTAAAATTGCAGAATATCTAAACTATAATAAGAGAACAATTCAAAAATTAATCAACAGACACATAAGACATCATAACATCCAATCCACAACCACTTTAGAACCAATTTTAGAAACAGACAACAATAAGAAATATATAAAAATAATTCATGAGCCAAAAACCAACCAACATTTAAATAAAATATTCAAAAAATACAATTTCATTCCTGCACATTACACCAATACCAAACTTAAAATGTTATTGGGTAATACATTTGAAAAACAAGACCAGTTGCTGAATTCAGGGATTTACTCAGTCAATTGCAATAATTGTACTAAATTGTATATTGGACAAACAAAAAGAAACGTGCACATTAGATTCAAAGAACATATGTACCACATCAAAAGCCAAAACCCTGAGAAATCAGCAATTGCTCATCATACTTTGACAACAGGCCACAAATTCAACATAAATAAAGTTAAATTATTAAAAGAATCCAGCAGTTATCAATTAAACATGTTGGAAGCGATAGAAATGATGAAAAATAAAACAAAACTACTCAATTTCGATTTAAGCCCAATAATGAACCCCTTATTAAATTTATTACCCAACAGATAACCCTCATTAACATCATTGTAAACCCTCCCAAGTCCGAAACCGAATAATCCCCAACACCCCCATTTCCAAGATACCGCATTCGTTTCAAAATGCAAATTACTTTTTTGGTTTTTCCGCCTAGTCCGATTAGGTATATATTGTAAACATTTATCGGTTTTTATTCAGTTAGCTATTGATAATGGGTACTTAGTACCCGAAATGTACATCTAGCAAGAAAAATAAAAGTGAAGAAAGGAATATAACTGTGTTTAATTAAGTGACTTAACACCTTTACGTAACTCATACAACCACATTAAGTGAATTTTATAATCGATTGGGATATTGCTAAGCTACCTAAGGAAATGTGTTCGAACAGTTAATATAGTTTATTTTTTTATTTTTAGTGTTAATTAAACGATAATTAAAAGTAATGATTTTTATTTTTTTTTAAATCTATAAAATAACACAATTACGAAAAAAATTGTTTATACTCTACATAAAACTGTTTAAACTAATTGAAATTTAAGAAAATACATGGTCCATTATTTCCTTTTCACTGTATTTTATAAAAGAGCATGTTTACATATTTTAAATAATTATATATTTTCTAAATGTGAGATATAAATTATTTTAAAATAATAATGTCGTGCCTTTACATTGGTAATTTATTACGTGATCAATAATAATTACAAGTAATTTAACTGTTTATAGCATTCTTGTGATTTATTTAATTCCACACTTATTTCTACTTGCAATGACCATCTAGTATTTAACAGTTCTGTTCACTTATTTCGTATATTTGAATTATTACGCAAAATGCGATTTTTTTATCAAATCACAATAATTAAACGGATTTGTTGACACGAGAAATGTGAAAAATTAATTTAAATTCACAACTTATTTTTATAATTCTTGAAATACATTCCACAGGGCTTGGCAAAATGAGTCAACACTATTGTAATAGTTCAGGGTAGAGTAGTGGATTTAAAGAGGATATATTGCATAATTGATAAGTACATGACAATGATATTGTAACGAGTTGAGAGTCAGACGAACTCTGGTCTTGTCGTCTTCCGTGGTGGTATTTATATTAGATGTTGGTGCTGACTCGAGGTGATTGGGACGCTGATGGTCACAAGTTCACCGAGTAAAATGCTGACTTGTAGGAGTTGCGTAATCCGTCGGCTGGGCTGGCGGTCGCCGTGTCTGTCGTAAGTGGGGCACCAGGTGACCGTCTGGAATTGTGTTTGTTTGCGATTGCACTATTGAAGTGAGTAATGCTGTTTATGTTATCCGTATTAATCGCATCAATCGCTGACTTGCAGGAGTTGCGTTGTCCTTTGGCTGGGCTGGCGGTCGCCGTGTCTGTCGTAAGTGGGGCATCAGGTGACCGTCTGGAATTGTGTGTACGTTACGATTGCATTATTGAAATGAGTGATGCAATCGTATTTAATAATTAATAATTAATTTATGTCTATGGAGATTAGACATTCTGCCCGCCGGGAGTATGGGGCACCAGTGGTTGAAGTTGGATGGACTCGATTTTCCTTGGAACTGGATATCTTCTGTCATTCCTTGGTGTCTGGACTGTGCTGTATTCTGGAGACCTTCTGGATGCTGGAATGGGCGTCTTTGGAGGTTCGTTTTGACGTTCCGCTGGTGATCTTTTCCGATATTTCCTCCAGATTGTGTGGATAATTGCAATTCCCACCCCCAACATGCAAACTGTGCACAAGGTTGTGACGGCACTGGTCCATGAAGCGTGATATCTAATGTGCTTCCAGTTAATGGACGACAGCTGTTCCCCGAGTGCCACTTCTTCGCCGATTATGTCGGTTGCCATATGACTGTTTGATCTTAAAATGGATTTAAAATCGACCGGCTTCATAGGTGGTAATGTTTGTCCACCCATAAATGGAACGTCCGCCTTTTTGGAATATGTGGCCAAGATTGGTGTGGAGTCTATTCGGTTTGGTGTGAGAATCACATGTTGTGTGCGAATGGAGCAATCCTGTGTTATTTGGATTACACCCGTGGTGTTTAATTTAATATCCTCCCGTGTACCATTACAGGATATGGCTATCTTTATGGGCGACGGTGTGATGAAAAGCCATGTGTTTGACATGTGTAGTTGCTTCCATGTAATTGCGTGTAATGGAAACTTTTTTGTTCTGCATTGTAACTTATCTTCCCGATCAAATATTTGACTAATAACGCATTCGGGATGCGTCTCGATGTCCATGATTTGGGTAGGTGCGCAGAGGTACTCATGTCGTGTCAGAGTTCTGCAGGCGGAAAATTCTGCTTCTTGTAGATGGAAGTACAGTTGTTGATTGTAGTCAACTGCGATGATATCTTGCGATATGACTAGTGCCTCGTAATATGTACTGTTGATTTGACATGGTGTTGCTGTTGCTTTCATTAGAGTGAATTGCGATGTATCCACAATAAGAAAGTGCCCATGAATGTGTATTGTGTTGTTCTCTTGTTTGCTTTGAACGTTGACGATAGGCGAGGATAGAATTTGTAGATTGGATGGGAGCTTAGCATTTGCGCGTTTTATGATGGATTGTATCTGAAGGGGAGGGATTAGAGCATGGAAATTGTTTTCGCTGTATTGGATGTTTAAAATTTTGGAAAGATGATGGTAGGTTTCGCTGAGGTAATTGTGTGCTATTTGATAAGCACCAAGGAGATGGATATTTAATTTGTTTGAGTTGATTGCGGCATACCATTTTGACATTTCTTGAATTAGTTGGAAACCTTGGTTAATTTTTAATTGAAATTGTTGTAACTTCTTTGCCATGTCTTCTTCTGTATTGTTGAATGTTGCCATGGCTGATATCATCAATTTGGTTTGATGTTGTGCTGTATGGATGAGCTGCTTCTGATTGGCATTGAAATCTGTCGCTTTCTGGACGTAGATTCGCTTTTGGTTGATTAATTGAAATCTGTCGCTTTCTGGACGTAGATTCGCTTTTGGTTGATTAATTGAAATCTGTCGCTTTCTGGACGTAGATTCGCTTTTGATTGATTAATTGAAATCTGTCGCTTTCTGGACGTAGATTCGCTTTTGCTTGATTGAAATTGAAATCTGTCGCTTTCTGGACGTAGATTCGCTTTTGTATTTGCGGAAGATGCAGGATTCGTTTCAGCAATTTAGAAACCAGTAATCGCTTATTCTCATACCTTTCATCGAGAATCTGCCATGCCGCTTCGAAATTTTCTTCGGAGATGGTGATGTGCTGAATTAGTGCACCAGCCTCACCTTTTATGTATGATTTAAGGTATTGCAATTTTTCAGTCTTGCTTAGTGAACTGTTGTTGATTATTGTTTTACTGAATAAATCTTTGAATGATGTCCACTTCTCGTAGCTGCCCGAGAATGTCGATAATTCGATTTTTGGCAAGTTTGCTGGCCGTGCATCTGGAATTTCGTGCATCATTTTTTGTAGAATTTCTGAATATGCATCGACGTTGGTTTCTACCAATTCAAATTCGTTGTTCACAAAGTAGTCATCTATGTACGCTTGCTCGTGCCCCATTATTTCTTCATGCAGTTCTTGCGCACTGTCCCATTGTTTTTGTAATCGTTCAAGTAGGGATTGGTATCGTTCTTTTGGTTTTCCGTGATTTTTTTCATCGTTGATTGTGTTCATCGTTCTCGTGAGACGATTGAATTTTTCTTGCTGCCGTTGTAAACGGATTTGCTGCTCTGTTAGCGAAGGAGTTTTGTTTATCGTTTCTGCCTTCTGATCGTGAGATGAATTATCGTCATCATCCCACATATTTAGACGTTTTGCATCGGATATAATGGAATTCTTTGTTTCTTCGTATAACATCTTGATTTGTTGAAAATAACTGGTCGTGAAATAGGTATGTTCTTCGGAAACGTTGCAATCATTTAGGAGAACGTCGTTGTCTTGAACTACACCCCAGAAATTTTCCACTGCCTCCAGGCGTTTAATGAAATATTCTTTTGATTTTCTTGAAATTGCGTCTTTCTTAGTGTTGATGCCTATGTGTTTGATTTTCTGGCCCAACTCCTCTTGCTCTTGTGCGATTGTGTTGGCACGCTCCATTGTTTTGACCGTCAATGGGGTGCAATTTGATGTTTGGAATGAAAACTGGCGCTTAGGCGTGGTGCGTGCTGACCCAAGTTTTCGGATTTGGAAGGAAAATTGACCGGCGCTTAGGCTTGGTGCGTGCTGACCCAAGTCAATTTGGATTTTTTTTTTGTTTGTTTGATTTTTGGAAGAAAGCTGGCGCTTTGGCGTGGTGCGTGCTGACCCAAGCTTTCGGATTGAAGGGAACTAACTGGCGCTTAGGTTTGGTACGGGCTGACCCAAGTTAGCTTTTTTTGTTCGAAGGACCATTATCCGGTTCGAAGGACCATGTAATAGTTCAGGGTAGAGTAGTGGATTTAAAGAGGATATATTGCATAATTGATAAGTACATGACAATGATATTGTAACGAGTTGAGAGTCAGACGAACTCTGGTCTTGTCGTCTTCCGTGGTGGTATTTATATTAGATGTTGGTGCTGACTCGAGGTGATTGGGACGCTGATGGTCACAAGTTCACCGAGTAAAATGCTGACTTGTAGGAGTTGCGTAATCCGTCGGCTGGGCTGGCGGTCGCCGTGTCTGTCGTAAGTGGGGCACCAGGTGACCGTCTGGAATTGTGTTTGTTTGCGATTGCACTATTGAAGTGAGTAATGCTGTTTATGTTATCCGTATTAATCGCATCAATCGCTGACTTGCAGGAGTTGCGTTGTCCTTTGGCTGGGCTGGCGGTCGCCGTGTCTGTCGTAAGTGGGGCATCAGGTGACCGTCTGGAATTGTGTGTACGTTACGATTGCATTATTGAAATGAGTGATGCAATCGTATTTAATAATTAATAATTAATTTATGTCTATGGAGATTAGACAACTATTCTCACTCGAACCCTTTCTGGACTGCGTATCTGTTGCTGAGCGGTGGTTCACTTACAAGGATCGTACATATTTTTCTGGCTCAAACTGTTTAACTGGCGGTCCATTAGCACTAATAAATATTAAATTCGATACATTTGAAATAAATAAAGATGCTCGAATGCCAGTTATACTGTTATTCATTAAGCTGAAACCGCGTTCGAACTCAGCAGTCGAACAAGGCAAAGTTGAAATTGTTGTTAAAAGAGGTTTATCCGGTACAGATTCAATATTTTCCGTGAAGTCTCTTAACACGGCAATGGCCTCTAGTTCATTGACATTAAATCGTCTACGAATTCTTCTTACATCTAATTCTCCATAACGTATATCGTCAGTTTTTATGTTAATGGGATTCAAAGCGGAAATGTCCTTAAAAAGTTGTTCGATGTTGTGCATTTTGGAGGTGCCACATATGAAAAACTTTTTTATTTGTGTTTGATTAACCCATTAATGGCCGAGCGATTATAGAGTTAACGCTATAAGTTGATTTTAGGTTTTTATGATTACGAAGGACGTATTATATTACATACTGAGAATTTTTCTTTTAAATATACATAGTGTATACGCTGTAAATGTAAGGCATTAGTCGATTTTTTTATAAAATCGTGGAATTTGAAGTTAAGAACAAGTATTTCCACTCCCAGACTAAGCATTAAGTAAAATTTCGAGTTTAGAAAAGCCCCGGGTAGAAAATTTGTCGAGGGTCGCTGCGCGACCCTCGACAAATTTTCACATTTTCACGGGGCTTTTCTAAACTCGAAATTTTACTTCATGCGCCACGCGCATAAAACACTAAAATATTGTGAAATTAAAAATACACTCAATTTTTTTTTTTTTTTTTTAAATAAGTAGTAATCAGGGCAGCTTGGTGGTGTAGTGGTTAGAGTGTTGTACTGCCACGCCACGGACCGGGGTTCAAATACCGGCCTAACAAGTTGTCTGCATTTATATAGGTTAGGATAAAAATGCCAAACACTCCGTCTTCTCGGATATGACGTTAAATGCATGTAGGACCCGTGTACTGCCTGGATGTTGCGTGTACGTTAAAGATCCCTACCGGTGGGTTGGAACTCCCACCGGGTTCGGCAAAATTCCCGGATAGCTGTAGACCTAATCTCCGGCGTCATGATTGGCCTTAGCAGCGGAAATAGAAGACGTAAAACCCAAAATAAAAAAAAAGTAGTAATCGAGATATTTAAATAACGAAATATTTACGTTTTTCTTCATACATTTTCAAGTCAAGTCAAATAATATAATATATCAAATTAACTTATTTAGTAATTTAATTAACATGCAATTAATAATGTAGCGTATATGCATTAATGGCACATAATGGGTTAAGCGAGGCCACCGGCTGTATCTCAGAAACTATGCAGCGTAGGATGTTGAGGTAAAATATGTCATAATAAAAGTGGGGAAGAAAAATCGCTAGAAATAATTTATAAGTTCAAGACTCCGCCTCTGGAGAGCATAAAATCTATCGCCAAATACAAAAACAGGTTTTTCGCAAAAATTCTAATTAAGCTAGATTAAAATGATTGAAAGTAGGGGCGAGCGGAATAGTTTAGTTATTAAACTACATGTAACTTAGTTAGGATTAGCCGAAATTAATAAAATTAGTCTCGTATGATAGAGAATTTGAACCACTTTATAACACCTTTTACTCTCGTTGACTTTAGTTCCTATAGTAAGCATTTTTTGGAACAGCATATATATTTTCTAGATTTTCTCAAAAAATAAAATTGTAAGATACAGATCTCTTACGCTAGTTTATTACAGGGCGAAATACTGAGAAAATTGTAAAAACCTTATCCTAATATCTTTATTCTAACCGAAGCTATAGTAAAAAGTTTGGTATATTTGCCCACTTCCAACCGCGCGCCATATAATAATATATTTTAAAATCTAGTAGGTCTTTAGGCTCTCTTGTTTTATATTCAAGACGTCAAAACCGAGAACTAAAAAATTAAAAGTATAACATCGATTACTTTTTCCAATTTATATGTTTTGTTAAGCGAATATGTAAGTAAATCCAAGATTACTTATAATCTCAAAATATAGTAGGCTATGAGATGACAAAATAATAACATTGGTTTATTGTTACAAAACATCTATTAAAACTACAACGATTTCTATTGTGCAAGGTTTTTAACTTTAAAAAATAAAATGACGGATACTAACGAAAAAGCAGACGATATTTTAAAAATATATTTTGAGTGTTAAGAAAATGTTTCAGTGGCGTGTATATGCCGTGAGATATCCTGAACGTACGAGACATTCGAGGAAAGTATTTAGATCAATGGTGAAGCGCTTGAAAGAGTTGGGTTCCGTTCATTCTAACTTTAAAGGGTGCTAGAAGACAGCAAAGAAGCACGAATGAAGAAAACAATACAAATGCCTTAGCTTACGTAGAAGTACATCCACAAGCAAGTGTCAGAGGAATCACTAGAGATTTGGGCCTAACTAATTACGCGGTGTTCAAAATATTCAAGGAGCATACATTTTATCTATATTGTATTTTTGCTTCATCAGGCCATTAAAAAAGCTAATTTTGATATGACATTAACTTATTACTTACTATTGGTTGGTTGCTTGACGAGGATCCACAATTCATGTCACGGGTTTTATGGTCTGATGAAGCTACGTTTACCAGTGCTGGAACTGTTGACAGACACAATATGCGTTACTAGGCTGAAACGAATCCCTACTGGATGAAAGAGGTTCATCAACAGGATCGATGGTCTGCGAACGTGTGGTGTTGTATCCTTAATGGACAAATTCTTAGCCCTTTCTTTTTCCACTATACATTAAATGGTGGGCGGTACGCAAAATTTTCTACTCGAAGAGTTACCTCTTTTATTAGAAGATGTTTCCCTGGAAATAAGGCGTACAATGTGGTTGAAACAAGATGAATTCCATCACATTTTGCTCACGAAGTACAATTATTTTTAAATAATTCTTACCCAAGTATGTGGATTGGGAGGGGAAGCATATTTCTATGGCCACCAAGATCGCCAAATCTCACTGTTTTAAATTTTTGTTTATGGGATCGATTAAAAGCCATTCTTTGCCAATCTTTCCCCAGATCTAGACAGGAAATGATATTTCGCATTAAAAAGTCCGGTAATAGTATTTCTCGAGCAAAAATAGAATTGGACGTATTCTCTACTAGAAAAAAACTGATAATGTACAGTCAGCGCAACCCAAATCTGAACGCCAAAATTTAATGGTGTAATTTACACTAAGTAATTAAATTTGACAGCTCTCAAAAATGATTGTCAAAAATTTCCGATGATGCCGCTCTTTGTAATACCACTGGCTAAAGTCAGAATTACAGGAATGAATTTCAGTAACAAATACCATGACAACCAAACAGCGTTCCCATCTGGGTTGTCCCGACTATATGTAATTGGCGACGGAAAACATTTTGAAAAGTTAATTTAATTATTGTATTTGTTTTATGTTGTTATGTTTTGTTTGTTATTATTTCGATTAAGTATTGCAATGAGTGTTTTCAATCGTAGTAAATATGCGCATTTTTAAATATTCAACTAATCTTATAGCCTACTAAATTTTAAGATTTTGAGTATTCTTCGATTTAATTACATATTCGCTTAAAAATAACCTATAAAATGGGAAACATGATCTCTATTATTCTTTTTATTCTCGTTTTTGATGTCTTGAACATAAAACAGCCTAAAGCCTAAAGGCCTACTAGATTTTAAAATATATTTTTTATTGGCGCGCGGTTAGAATAAGGATATCCGAATAAGATTATCACAATTTTTCTCAGCATTTCAGCCTGTAATAAACTATCAGGAAAGATTTTTACCTTACGATTTGAATTTTTTGAGAAAATCTAGAAAATATGGGTGTTGTTCCAAAAACGCCCTTTGCTGCTCACTATAAGAACTATTCGTCGTCATCTAATTTTCTTTTAGAACGTAATTGTCCAGTTCTTAACCACTGCTCTATAATTAATATTATCACTCTATATTTATACATGTCACAATGAACAAATAAACACAAAAATCTGTATTAATTTAATTATTTAAGGCTGGCTGTGGTTGCCGCGTCAAACAGTCTTAGCTGCGGAAATAATAGATCGAGCGAGAGAAACGCTGCGTTTCGGTGCGTTATTTCTTTCTCATTCTCTCATAAAAGCGCATAATAAATAAACAGCGTTTTTTTTGTATAAACCATCGTGCCACTCCTTACCAACAACAGCGATTTCGTATATGCCTATCCTTTTCTTACGTAGTCATTAGATTGCGAAATATATCTATAAAATATCATATGTTCAATAAAAAAAAATCTCTAGAGTGCCATGGAAAATATTCTAGGTTGGCAACTCTGAAAATATATATTACAATAATTATGTATGACACTTTATATGTCAATTCCTGAAGTGTGTAGCCAACTTAAATTTGAAAAGAGATTAAATAATGGCACTCTAGTGGTTTTTTCATTGAACATATGATACTATTGCGACGCCGTTGAACTCGCAGAAAAATTAAAAAAAAAAACTGGCGTACACAAACAATGTGTGCTAGCCTAGCGTATTCAAGAAGCCATTAGGCGTGCGTGCATGCATCCGAAAATGTGTAGGATTTGCGGGAACTAGACACTCGTCTCTCAAATTTTTCATTATACAATGTAAAGTGGGTTAAAAAAATTGCACTTTATTTAACAGAAAAAATCAATTCTATTATCCTGCGATTGCAGTAAAAAATTTAAAGATTAAACGAACTTATTTCAGTGAAGGTCTATCTTATTTATATAAATACCTCCTCCGAAAAGATTAAATACGTACTACCTCTACTTTCTACTATATGTCGTCACGTACTTAAAAGCAGAGCAATTTTGTACTGTGTCAGCAATGCACACTAGGTGGATTACTAATTTGTTTTAAAAGCAAAGGATTGTGATGGGAATGGGTCTGGGTGGGTTCAATCTATTTGGAGGAGGTATTCACATAATTAAGATAGAACTTCACTTATGTAAGTTCGTCTAATCATTAAATTATACTGTAGCGTGTTATTTTTAATTAATTTGATAAATGTCAGTCTAGTTTTGTTTTGATCAAATATGGGTGGTTGCGAGGGAAAAAACAAAACTAAGGTTGTTAAAAAAGGAAAACAAAGGGGTCTAGTTTTGGCGAGAGTGAAAACATATCTTTGTCGATACGATTTTTTGAATTTGCGAGGCTTCTCTTTAAAAAAAGGTTAGCGTTTTAAATTTTACAAATGCTTAGAGCTTATACGTGATTGTGTTCTCTTTAGAGGAGCCTTTAGTTTGGGTATCGCTTTACGGTTTTGTGCTGCACTTGAAGTGGCCGAGTTTGTACCCCTTGACTGCTGTTGCCGTCCGACTGAATGATAGAGAATCAAGAAAGAACTTGTAGCCGGGAGCAGTCAATTTAAAATAAGTGTTAATTCGAAATTTAAAGAGCTATCGTCGATCTGAACATTATTTAACCGTCAGACCCGCCCCATATATTACAACTAGCCGGACGTCTCAATACTTCATACCCTCTCTAGATTAAACACATAGATGTTTACAGTATTAACAATCCTTTAAAATAATCTTATTTCTACCTTAGAAATTAGAATTATTAATAATAAAAACGAAAGAATGAATGGAATTATATAGAGATCAAAATTATTGAATCTATATATGGCAAGGGCAAAATTGGTTATTATAGAACCGAGCAAAACAATTTAAATTTTGTGACCAACCCGCTGTTTTTCTTATTTGTTCAAGGATTATACCTCCCTTGAAAGCGTTTGAGGTTAAAGCAAGGCAAGTGTTATGGGCCTTAAACACATTAGTATCTACACCACTATGATTCAGAACCAACCTTGATCCAATTTCCAAGGGTTTGTGAGGTCTTTTGGATGATAAAACAGTCTCTGCTCGATTCAATTGTTTGAGTTGGCCACGGTTTTTGGGGCCTGGAGAGAGGTCCGCCTAGTGGATTTCTTACACAGACGTCGAATCAACAACGCAATTCTCTTCGCGAAGCGACCAAACCAAATTTTCAGGCTTCTCTAAACTCGAAATTTTACTTCATGCTAAGTCTGTGAGTAGAAAACGCTCGTTTAAAGCTTCTAATTAAAATTTAAAAAAACAACGAATATCTGATCATTTATAGCATATAATTGAGGTATGTATACCAAAAAGAAAAATTCCCTATATGTTCAAAATACCTAAGAAATCGAATATCTTATTAAGAGCAAATTTGAGCAAAAACCTTAATTGGTACAACAAAATATACGTATTAAGTTCTCAAAAATTGCAAAAAGTTCAGTTACCGAAAATGAACGAGATATGATATTTTTTAAAACATGTTCAATACTATTTTAGAGATAGTTTGGAAATCGCATTTTCTAAGAAAAATATAAGAGAAAATGGTAAGTTATCATTCTTAAAATAAAGTAATTACATGCCTTTATCTAATTCTGAAAATAAAAATGTATTATAAATACGAATAACAATGTTTATTTAAGCAAGATGGCGATCGACGAAGAAGGTCGCGATTCTGCAAACGCGAAAGTTAATACGAAAAAGTCTGAAATTAAAGCTGTATGTGGCCGATGTGATGGTAATGCCAAACCTAAATCCAGCATACGTTGCATAATATGTAAAACCCTATACCATACAAGTTGTGCTCGCATAGTGAAGGCTTGCTGCGAAACCAACCTCAATATGAACGAAGATAACATTAGCTTCGAAATGGAGGCATACATCAATCTGAAAGAACTAGCAAGTGAATTAAAATTAAATAACTCACTTCTGCTAAACAAAATAAAACATTTAGAAAAAGAAAACAATAAACTCCGCCAGGAGGTTATCCGTTTCCCGCCAATCGACAACATAAACAAACATGAAGCTTGCTACAAATTAAGAAACAAATCAATCAGCGCTAAGGTTAGCGTAAAGAACAATCCAAATGATTATCAGTCGATATCACAGAATTCTGCAAAAACAATTTGATGCCAATTAAATCATCATCGAGGCGCAGAGCAGCATCTGTTAATATTAACACCGACATCCTATTAGTAATAAATTCACCAATTGATAGAACGTCGCCTAAGGACACTGCTATCAATAAACTGGACGCACCAAACGCTGCCGTTGGAAACGACGAAGCAGAATCTGCGCGTGACGACAATGGATGGACCGAAGTTAGAAAACAAAAAAAAAGCGAAAAAGAGTAAAAAAACAATAACTGGCTCTGATTGCAATACGGTTATGGCACCACCAATATATGCGTGTATATGTATTGGGAATTGTTTGAAAAGCGTTAACGCACAAACAATTACCGATCATTTACAAGTGAAACTACCGCACGTTTCCGTTACTGATATAACTAAATTAGAAACAAAAGATGATAATAAAGCTTAAAATTAGGAGAAGATTTTAAATTTTTAAGCAAATTAATGTCTCCTAGTACTTGGCCTGTACGTCTGAAAATTCGCAGGTTTAACTTTCCGAAAAGCAGAAAATCAGTACCGGAGAATTTTCGAAAAACATCGGTTATCCAACAACAGACTTAAAAATTGATAGAGTTAATAACGACTTAATTGTCTCAATATATATTTTTTAAATATTCAATCTATTAGAAATAAACTGAATGAATTAGAAGCATTCCTAATTGATCACTCATACTTATTCAATGTTATTTGCCTATGTGAACACTGGCTTAATTGCGATGAAATGTTCAAATTTCAATTTCCTAATTACTCAATAGCATCAGAGTTCACAAGATTTGATTATCAGCATAGAGGAGTAATGCAACTTGCAAAGAGTAATACTCATTTTAACACACTTGAGAATATAAATAAAATGTCACTAGAACTGCATTGTGAAATATCTGCATCTTACTTCTCAATGTATGATACTATTATCATTAATTTATATAGATCACTAAGCGGTAACTTTAATACTTTTTTAAATATTTTAGGTGTTATGCTCAGTGAGGTAAATCTTCATAAGCACATTATCTTAGGAGGTGACTTTAATGTGCATTTCCTCACTGAAAATGATCGCGTAGTTGATGTGACTACTCTATTATCATAGTTTGGACTGCGTCAATTGGTTACATTTAAAACGACATTGCAAACTGCCTGGATAACGTTTTTTACGAACATCTCTGAGACTCAGATAAATATTGGTCCTATTCAAAGTTATTTATCTGATCACATTGGCATTCACGTGAAAGTTTTAAAATCTGATTCACGGAGAAACATAAATATCTTACGTACTATTCGGCCTATCACAGATGAAGGTAAATTCCAATTATATCACAAATTACTGAATACCGACTTTTCCTTTATACATTAAGAGCAATGTGCTAATGTATCTTTTTACAAATTTATAAATATCATTAAACAATGTGTTTATGAATGTTTTCCAACTAAAGTCACTTGAACATTTAACAATGAGGTAGTTTTTGAAGCAGGCCAGTTTAAAATGACCTGGAGTTAAACAAAATTATATTCAATTTAAAAAAAAGGTACAAAACTGCTCTTCAAGAATCAAAACTGAAAGCAAATGAAAATTTTATTAGTCAATCCACTAATAAAGTTAAGGCGATGTGGTCTTTGGTTAAAACCAAACGAATAAGCTGTGATATAAACAATAACTGTGATATAATGCCAAATGATATTAATATGTTTTTTACCACAATAGCTTCCAAGATTGTATTAAACTTACGAAATGTAGATCCCATTAGTCTAATGTCCGCTAATTCTAATGTTAGAACCAAGTACTTTTCATTTACCGATGTGAGCGAATTTCAAATTCGTGAAACTATTATATCATTAAAAACGTTGTGGTAAAATACATCACAGATACGATTATAAATCCTGTCACTCAAATAATTAACTTCTGTATACGAAGTAATGTTTCCTGATTGCCTCAAGATAGCTAATGTCATTCCTTTACATAAAAAAGGGTCACATAATGATATTAATAATTACCGCCCCATCTCTTTATTGCCTATTATTTCTAAAATATTTGAGAAAATACTGTTTAATCATATTATCATATTTCTATATGAAAACAATTTACTGGACGTCAATCAATTCGGCTTTCGCAGAGGCCGATCAGCTGGGGACGCAGTCCGGGTCCTTGTAGAAGAAATTACAAACTGCTATGAGACAGGAAATTACTGTGCAACATCTTTATTCGATCTTAGCAAGGCATTTGACTGTCCCAAGTGACGTTCTACTGCGGAAGTTATATTTTTATAATTTTAATCCGGAGAGTTGCCATCTACTTAATTCCTATTTACAAAATAAAACTAAACATGTTGTATTTAAAGAAATGTCATCTGAACCAGCTAGTATATCATATAGGGTCCCTCAAGGTTCTATTCTTGTCCCCCTGCTCTTTTTGATATACATCAATGACCTACCTGCTCACATCGATGATGAAATTATTTTAATGTACGCCGATGATACCACTGCATTGAACACATCGGATACATTTAAAGATGCTCAGAATAACAGGAGCATTGTAAACAATAAAGTGTCCGACTGGTTCAATGCCAACCGACTTTCTTTGAATACAACTAAAACTGTAAATGTTACATTTTCTCTAAAACGAGGCAATGAAGAGGATGGTACTGATAGGTTTCTCTGGCTTACACTTGATTCCAAATTAAACTGATAGGAACATGGTAAACTCCTTGGTAATAAAATGAGTAAAAACCCATACCTTTTAAGAAATCTAAAAACTACAATGCCTGAATATGCACTGTCGTCTGTGTATCATGGACTTTTCCAGTCACATGCTAGCTACTGCATTTTGGTATGTGAACATTTTCAAACTACAACGAAGAGCTATTAGAATATTAGGAGGGATTGGATATCGTGATATCGATATTATTTATATTGGAGTCTCTATTATGTGTTCGTAAAAACGTTAATAAATATATAAAGTATGGTGGCATCCACGGCCATGATACTAGAGGTCATTTAATATGTATTGCATAAGCGCGATTGCAGAAAGGCAGAAATGCGTATAATTATTATGGACCAAAAATATTTAATCTACTGCGCCCTTCGGTAAATGCTAAGTCCTATGATAACTTTAAAAAATTATTGAGAGAATTTCTCGTAAACAAAGCATTTTTTAGCATTGAGGAATGTATTTCTGGTGGATTTGAAGATTTGAAATTTTAATCTGTTTGTACTGTGTTATTTAATATTTTATGTAATTTAGTTTTATTGATAGCTTTTGTATTTATTTTAAACTGATTTTGTAACGCCAAATATTATTTTGTATACCATATATTATGACGAATGTAAGCCCTCTGGTGTGACATGAATAAAAATTACTTTACTTTACTTATTACACGTTTAATGCAGATGGAAATATAAGTTAACTGAACAGCGGTAAATAAACATCTCTTAATCTTTTGTTAATAGACAAGAGGTTGAACTCCGATATTGTATTTTTAAAGGAAAAAATACTTAAAATCACGTTTCTTTCCAAATAAATGTGTTTTGAAGAGAATCAGAAAATTTTATTATTAATTTTTATTTATTGAAGTCTAGTTTACACCATTCACCCACTGTGCGGAGGTTGAAACTGGTAGGTGATCGACCAAAAATGGTTTAGCGATCGACTAGTCGATCGCTATAGATATTCATACTTACAAGAGCTAAGACTTACTTTTGCTACACAATTTTAAATGCACACAAACATTTTTAAAAAATGGTTATAATCGACTCAAGAGTTCTCAAAAGTGATACAGCCACTAAACATTTTCACGAAAACAATAGTTTTTATTTGTATTAGATAGGGGGAAAGTAACATTTAAAGTTAGTATGTATTATGCATAAACATAAAAATATAAATTATGTTCCTATTAGCAAAGGAGTGGCAGATATAATCCCACTATTTCACTAGTACTTAAATGTTGGAAGTTTAACCTTGATTTATTATCCCTTTTCTTTGTTACAGGATTTGTTTGGACAGGAACCGGTGTGAAAATAAATAAACTGGAAGTGCCAAAAATTGTGCAACACGGTTCTCCTGTGGTGCTGGACTGTGATTTCACGCTTGATACAAACGATCAATATCTCGTTGTTAAGTGGTTTTTCAACGAAAGTAGAACGTTGGTTTATCAATGGATTCCTGGTATGTAATCTATTTTAGTTCTTACAGGGTCTTTCGTTTGATTTTCACCATGTATCAAATGAAAATTATCATTTATCAAATGACTTGTCAAAATTATGTCAATGTGATTCCCCTTTTGTCAATTAACAGTTGTTTATCAAATCAATTTCCAAAACATGGCAGAACGGAGAAACTACACAAGAATTAGTAATGATATCACAAATTTTAACAAACGGGAGTCGCTAAAGAAGAAACTAGTGGACACCGTCAGAAGAAACTAAATGATAAAATGAGAGACATCATATGTAATTGGATTGACGCTGATTGCACATTAACACTCCAAAAATTACAAAGAAAATGTTTAGATCTGTGACCAAATTTGCAAATTTCAGTATCAACAATAAACCGAACTTTAAGGGAATTCCATTATTCATTTAAGTGGGTCACTGTTGTAACAGAACGACGAAACTTACAAGTAGTCATTTACTCAAGATTTGAATGTTATTTACTATATTAGAATCATGTAGAACAAAGCAAAAATCTTCTCCATAGATGAGTTTGGAATACAGATACATTCAAAAGCCTTCTATGGAAGGTTAAAAAGAAAACTCCAGCTATACCGCGTGTTGATTTGGCGGACGCAACATAGGAAATCGCATGTTCATTTTAAACTGTTCAAATATTGGCTTCCCTAATTGTTTTGGAGACAAAATGTATTTCATTTTTTTGTAGAGGGAAAAATTCTAAATTTATAAGTGTTCACACTTAACACTTTACGTTTCTCTAAGTTAAAATAATTAAGAAAAAGTAATGTGATTTTATACAAATAATGACATACCATGGGATTGATACAGCAATTGCGGATATTCCCTATTTTTTTTAAGTTCAATTTAATGCTTTAAACAAGTGTTTTCCACTCCCAGACTAAGCATGAAGTAAAATTTCGAGTTTAGAAAAGCCCCGTGAAAATTTGTCGAGGGTCGCAGCGCGACCCGAGACAATTTTCACGGGGCTTTTCTAAACTCGAAATTTTACTTCATGCGCCACGCGTATAAAGCACTATAATGTTGTCAAATTAATGTATATTCAAACATCACTTAAAATCTGTGTTCTATACGCGTGGCGCATGAAGTAGAATTTCGAGTTTAGAAAAGCCCAGAAAATTTGTCTCGGGTCGCTGCGCGACCCTCGACAAATTTTCACAGGGCTTTTCTAAACTCGAAATTTTACTACATGCTTACTCTGGGAGTGGAAAACACTTATTTAAAGCTTCAAATTAAACTCCTTTAAAACTCAACGAAACTCAGAAAATTTACAGGTAAAATAATTTAGACAAAGTAATGTGATTTTATAAAAATAATGACATACCATGGATTTGATACAACAACTGCGGATATTCCCTAATTTTTTTTAAGTTCAATTTAAACCTATAAACAAGTGTTTTCCACTCCCAGACTAAGCATGAAGTAAAATTTCGAGTTTAGAAAAGCCCCGTGAAAATTTTCTGGGCTTTTCTAAACTCGAAATTTTACTTCATGCGCCACGCGTATAAAACACTATAATATTGTCAAATTTATGTATATTCTAACATCACTTAAAATCTGTGTTTTGTACGCGTGGCGCATGAAGTAAAATTTCGAGTTTAGAAAAGCCCAGATAATTTGTCTCGGGTCGCTGCGCGACCCTCGACAAACTTTCACAGGGTTTTTAAAAACTCGAAATTTTACTTCATGCTTAGTCTGGGAGTGGAAAACACTCGTTTAAAGCTTCAAATTAAACTCCTTTAAAAATCAACGAAAGCCAGAAAATGTACAGGTAAAATAATTTAGAAAAAGTAATGTGTATTTATAAAAATAATGACATACCATGGATTTGATACAACAATTGCGGATATGCCCTGTTTTTTTTTTTAAGTTTAATTTAAAGCTATAAACAAGTGTTTTGCACTCCCAGACTAAGCATGAAGTAAAATTTCGAGTTTAGAAAAGCCCCGTGAAAATTTGTCTCGGGTCGCGCAGCGACCCGTGGCAAATTTTCTGGGCATTTCTAAACTCGAAATTTTACTTCATGCGCCACGCGTATAAAACACTATAATATTGTCAAATTTATGTACATTCGAACTTCGAAGTTAAAATAATTAAGAAAAAGTAATGTGATTTTATAAAAATAATGACATACCATGGGATTGATTCAGCAATTGCGGATATTCCCTATTTTTCTTAAGTTTAATTTAATGCTTTAAACAAGTGTTTTCCACTCCCAGACTAAGCATGAAGTAAAATTGCGAGTTAAGAAAAGCCCCGTGAACATTTGTCGAGGGTCGCTGCGCGACCCGAGACAAATTTTCACGGGGCTTTTCTAAACTCGAAATTTTACTTCATGCGCCACGCGTATAAAGCATTATAATGTTGTCAAATTATTGTATATCGAAACATCACTTAAAATCTGTGTTTTATACGCGTGGCGCATGAAGTAAAATTTCGAGTTTAGAAAAGCCCAGAAAATTTGTCTCGGGTCGCTGCGCGACCCTCGACAAATTTTCACAGGGCTTTCTAAACTCGAAATTTTACTACATGCTTACTCTGGGAGTGGAAAACACTCATTTTAAGCTTCAAATTAAACTCCTTTAAAACTCAACGAAACTCAGAAAATTTACAGGTAAAATAATTTAGACAAAGTAATGTGATTTTATAAAACTAATGACATACCATGGATTTGATACAACAACTGCGGATATTCCCTAGTTTTTTTTAAGTTGAATTTAAACCCATAAACAAGTGTTTTCCACTCCCAGACTAAGCATGAAGTAAAATTTCGAGTTTAAAAAAGCCCCGTGAAAATTTGTCTCGGGTCGCGCAGCGACCCGAGACAAATTTTCTGGGCTTTTCTAAACTCGAAATTTTACTTCATGCGCCACGCGTATATAACACTATAATATTGTCAAATTTATGTATATTCTAACATCACTTAAAATCTGTGTTTTATACGCGTGGCGCATGAAGTAAAATTTCAAGTTTAGAAAAGCCCAGAAAATTTGTCTCGGGTCGCTGCGCGACCCTCGACAAACTTTCACAGGGTTTTTATAAACTCGAAATTTTACTTCATGCTTAGTCTGGGAGTGGAAAACACTCGTTTAAAGCTTCAAATTAAACTCCTTTAAAAATCAACGAAAGCCAGAAAATGTACAGGTAAAATAATTTAGAAAAAGTAATGTATATTTATAAAAATAATGACATGCCATGGATTTGATACCATAATTGCGGATATGCCCTGTTTTTTTTTTTTAAGTTTAATTTAAAGCTATAAACAAGTGTTTTGCACTCCCAGACTAAGCATGAAGTAAAATTTCGAGTTTAGAAAAGCCCCGTGAAAATTTGTCTCGGGTCGCGCAGCGACCCGTGGCAAATTTTCTGGGCATTTCTAAACTCGAAATTTTACTTCATGCGCCACGCGTATAAAACACTATAATATTGTCAAATTTATGTACATTCGAACTTCACTTAAAATCTTTGTTTTATACGCGTGGCGCATGAAGTAAAATTTCGAGTTTAGAAAAGCCCAGAAAATTTTCACGGGGCTTTTCTAAACTCGAAATGTTACTCCATGCTTAGTCTGGGAGTGGAAAACACTCGTTTAAGCTTTAAATTTAACTCCTTTAAAAATCAACGAAAGTCAGAAAATTTACTGTTAAAATGATTTAATAAAAATAATGACATACCATGGAATTGATACAACAATTGCGGATATTCCCTGTTTTTCTTTAAGTTTAATTTAAAGCTATAAACAAGTGTTTTCCACTCCTAGACTAAGCATGAAGTAAAATTTTCTGGGCTTTTCTAAACTCGAAATTTTACTTCATGCGCCACGCGTATAAATCACTGATTTCAAGTGAAGTTCAAATATACCTAATGTTCACAATATTTTAGTGTCTTACACGTGTGGCGCATGAAGTAAAATTTTGAGTTTAGAAAAGACCAGAAAATTTGTCTCGGGTCGCTGCGCGACCCTCGACAAGTTTTCACAGGGCTTTTCTAAACTCGAAATTTTACTTCATGCTTAGTCTGGGAGTGGAAAACACTCGTTTAAAGCTTTAAATTGAACTTTAAAAACTTACGAACGTCAGAGAATTTACAGCTAAAATAATTAAGAAAAAGTAATGTGATTTCGTAAAAATAATGACATACCATGGAATTGATACATCAATTGCGAATGTCAAAATAGCACAAGATATTGCTGTTACTTAATTAACGACAAAAAACATAACGTAAACATCGTGATAACTATGGTCTGCATAATACCACTTTATTAGGAGATTTTTTTCTTGTATAGTGTAAATCATTTTAAAAACATTTACTTTAATCAAGTGACTGCGATATCTTCTGCCATCTTGACATCCGCAATTGTTGTTTCAATTCCATGGCATGTCATTATTTTTATAAAATTACATTACTTTCTCTTAATTATTTTAACTTAAAGTCTAGTGTTTCGTCTTTGGCGCCCATTTATTTAAATATATTTTTAATTGTAGCGCCTGATGCTTTTTTTATGTTTTTTTCCGTTTCGACACTTGCGGAATGTGCAATGCAGAAACAGTGTGAATTTGACCATTAAACGGTACAGAGTAAAGTTTAAGTTATTTCCCAAAATTAAGTGTGTTAATTACAACCCCACAAGTTCACCGTTAACGCAACATTAGCGACGAGGCAAGAAAAAAAAAACGGGTGAAAATAGTGAGTTTTTGTGGTTCTGTCGGACAGAGTGTTAGTGAGCATGCTGCGCAGAAGAAAAATGGCGAAAGCCGTTGGAATTTTGATGGAATTTGATCCTCGAGTGCATGACAAAATTGTTGACGATGCGATAAAAAGAGCTCTACTGCTAAATGCATTAGCCCAGGATGCGTATAAGCTGCTGGAGAACCTCACCTTCCCAAGCGCGCCCGAGACTTGACAAGATAATCGAGGCATTAGATAATTTCTATTCGCTAACACAACATATTTTCGCCGAGAGATTATTATTCTATTCAGCTCAGAAAAAAGATGAAGAAACAGTGATGGAATGGTCAGCGAGAATTAAATCGTTAGCAGCTGATTGTAAATTTGGAACGTATTTGGAGACTGCACTACGTGATAAATTCATCGTGGGAATGAAAAGTGGAAAAATTCGCGATAAATTGTTTATAGAGGATGATAAATTGACTTTGGCGAGAGCGCTGGAGATCGCTCAATCAGCGGAGTCGACAGCATCTCAATTCGGCGTAAATAGGGAGCAGCTGGACCTATCGAGAATAAAACTTGAACCTAGTGAATTACAAGTGCACCGGCTGGAGCGGCCGCACCATGGTCCAGGAACATCATCATCATCATCGCCGAAGAGGAACGGATCAAGAGATGAGAGGGGGAATCGCAAGCAACAAGCACGCAGCCGCAGGATCACAACGCAACAGACCGGCGCAAGCAGCTCAGCGAGGAAGTGCGCAGACAACGCACACGGAGGACGTGCAAGCGGTTTCATGGGAAACCGCGCACTCGAGTCATCATGTTATCGCTGCGGAAGACTTAATCATAATGCATCGAATTGTCGATTTCGTGAGTACATATGCAATAATTGTAAACAGAAGGGACATTTGAGCAGCGTATGTAGAAATAAAAAATTTAATGTTATTCATTCACAAAATGATACAAATAATCCTTCATTATTTTCATTGCGTACTACGAGTATAAACGGTAGACCTATAGTCACAAATGTATTAATTAATATTAAACCATGTCAAATGGAAATTGATTCTGGCGCGGCGGCAAGCGTCATTTCTAAAAATTTGTGGGATAAATTATTTGCTGACGTACCGTTATCAGAGACAAAAATTAATTTAGTTAATTACACCGGGGGAAAAATTTCACCCGTTGGAATGGCATAAGTCAAAATAACATATAACAAACGTACAAAATTGCTAAATATGTATGTTATAAAAGGGGGCGGACCACCATTGCTAGGCAGAGATTTACTAGACAAATTTAATTTAGGCTTCAAGGAAATACATCCTATTAAGAATAATGACACAGTTAATTGTTTAGTTGAAAGATTCCCAAAAGTTTTTTCAGACAAATTAGGCACGCTTAAAAATGTTAGATTAAAAATTAAATTAAGGCCAAATTGCACACCGAAATTCCACAAACCGAGAGCTTTGCCGTATTCTATTAAGAATAAAGTTGTGATAGAAATTAAAAGATTATTAAATGAAAATATAATTTCACCTGTAAAGTACGCGGAATTCGGCATTCCGATAGTTCCTATATGAAAAACGATAATACTGTTAGAATTTGCGGAGATTACAAAGTAACCCTAAACCCCCATGTTGAAATTGTGATGTACCCCTTACCCAGAATCGATGATTTATTTACAAAACTACAAGGCGGAGAACAATTTTCTAAAATTGATTTGACTAACGCTTATCAGCAGGTTATATTAGACAGTGATTCTCGAAAATTTACAGCTATTTCAACGCATTTAGGAACATTTATTTATAATAGACTACCATTTGGTATTAATTGCGCCCCAGCACAGTTCCAACATATCATGGATAAATTATTAGGGCACTTAGAGGGTGTGTGTACATTCTTGGACGATATATTAATTACAGCATCAAATAAGCAGGAATATATTACTCGATTAAACTCAGTGTTAAGTATTTTAACAGAAAACGGATTAACAATCATAGCAAGTAAATGTTCATTTTTTCAAGATTCCTTATCTTATTTAGGGTTTATAATAGTTAAGGAAGGGTTGCACAAATCACCGGATCGAATTGAAGCAATTCAGGATATGCCTGCGCCCAAGAATGTCACACAGCTTCGATTATTTCTTGGTACCATTAAATACTATCAAAGATTTGTTAAGAATTTACCGGACATTTTACACCCTCTGTACGAATTATTAAAAAAGGAAAATTCGTGGTCTTGGACAGAAAATTGTCAAGAATCGTTTATTAAAATAAAATATCTATTAATGTCTAATAATGTGTTAGCCCATTACAATCAAAATTATCCATTAAATTTAACAGTGGATGCTTCCAATTTTGGGGTAGGGGCAATTTTATCACAAATGTCTAGAAAGGGACATGAAAAACCAATTGCATTAGCCTCCAGAACGCTATCAGCGGCGGAAAAAAATTATTCACAAATCGAGAAAGAGGCTTTTGCGATTGTTTATAGCATTAGAACATTTTACCAATACGTATATGGGCGAGAATTTAATTTGTATCATCAACCCTTAGTTACAATTTTTGGTTCTAAACGTGGCATTCCGACCTTAGCAGCCATTCGATTGCAACGATATGCATTGTTTCTTAGTGGATTTAAATTTAATATAAAGTACGTTAAATGAAATAAAATTAATGCTGATTTTTTATCACGAATGCCTATTGAAAACGTTGTCGATGAAATTGACGATACTAATAATATAAATTATATTCGTTACATTCAAGATGCTAATATAATGATTGATTTAGAGCAAAAAAAAGTGAATCGCTTAAAGATCTAATACTACTTGAAGTTAAGAAATATGTAACTAATGGTTGGCCGGACAAAAATAAAATAAACTCAAATTTAAAGCATTTTTATACACATAAAAATGAAATAACTATTGAAAATGATGTTCTATTGTGGGGATACAGAACTATTGTTCCAGAGAAATTAGGTAAATTAATTTTAACAGAAATACATAACACTCATCAAGGGATTGTTAAGTCAAAATCTATTGCTAGATCTTACGTGTGGTGGCCGTCGTTAAATTCAGAAATCGAGAAAATGTGCAAGCAATGTGAAATTTGTCAATAATTTCGTAATAATCCCGACAGAATTCCATTGCAAAGCTGGACTATTGCTAATAATTGCAAAGCTGGCCTATTGCTAGTTATTTGTGATGCATTCTCAAAATGGGTGGAAGTTTTCTTAATGAATGACATCAGTACACATAATACAGTTGACAAATTAAGAGAAACATTCGCCAGATTTGGGATACCAAAGGTACTTGTTTCTGATAACGGGCGGCAGTTCACATAGTACGAGTTTCGTACATTTCTAGAAATGAACAATGTACAGTTTTTAATTTTACCGTCGTACCACGCTCAATCAAATGGATTTGCGGAAAGTAATGTAAAATCGGTTAAACAATTTTTACTTAAAGAAGCCAAAAATTCAAGTAATAAAATAGTAAGTAATTTTAAATGTTCAATCAACAAATTTTTGTTAACATATAGAAACACTGAACACTGTTCAACTGCAGAAACACCAGCTCGCATTATGTTTGGTCGACCAATACGAACCAAACGTGATTTATTAAAACCAAATAAAAATTATCGACCTACCAAAAGTTTAGATAAAATCAGAGAAAATTAAAAAACAATTCAAGTTCGTAATTGTCGAAATTTTAGAGGGCGAAGAGTGGTGTCTTTCCAGATTAGACAGGAAGTGCTAGTAAAAGACTATAGGCAAGGAAAACCCAAGTTCGTGAGTAGTGTGATCAAGAAGAAATTAGGATCAGTTATTTACTACGTGGAAGTGCGTGATAGTGATTTATTATGGAAGCGTCATGTAAATCAACTGTTATCGGTTTAAAAGTGATTTTTGCGAAACTAGCGCCAGTGACACTAATTTCGAAAATTTAAAAACTGATGAGAAAGATAATGTATTTGAATCTGATAGGATTTCATTGTGTAATCCGGAGGTAGATGCAGCAACTTCAAATTCTGAAGATGTACTTGAATGAAAAAATCAAAATGAAGTTTCCGAATCTATTTCCGATAATGATAAATCAGTATTGGAAAGTGCACCTATACGGCCTCAGTGAACTCGTAAGGCTCCGGAGAGATTGCAGGTCCAATTCTGAATAAATAAAAGTAATTTTTATGTTCTTTTATAATTTTGAAAAATAATAGTTTAAAGTTAAGACGGGAGGAATGTAGTGTTTCGTCTTTGGCGCCCATTTATTTAAATATATTTTTAATTGTAGCGCCAGATGCTTTTTTTATGTTTTTTCCGTTTCGGCACTTGCGGAATGTGCAATGCAGAAACAGTGTGAATTTGACCATTAAACGGTATAGAATAAAGTTTAAGTTATTTCCCAAAATTAAGTGTGTTAATTACAACCCCACAAGTTCACCGTTAAGTAAGAACGCAACATAAAGAAACGTAAAGTGATAAACGTTAACACGAATGATTTTAGAATGTTTCCCTCTACAAAAAAGGTAAATACATTTAGTTTCTAAAATAAATAGGGGAGCCAAAATTTGAACATTTAAAAATTTACATGGGATCTCCTATGTTGCGTCCGCCAAGTCAACACCCGGTATAAGAAAAACACAAGTTCGAAGCCGAAATTACTCTGTTGTGGCTGCCTTAGATATAAATTTATTGCACCGCTTTCAGATACAAGATCGACCATATAATTGATTACTTGCTTTATTAAAAATGAACTCGATGGATGCTATTTAAGTTAGAGGAGAGGACTTATCGAAAATCACGGCCACCACATTATCTTTCTGCCACCTTATAGTCCATTTTTGAACCCAATAGAATAATTTTCTAGAAAGAACTATATACAAAGTCCTAATAATGAAGATGCTTTGTACGAAACAGTTTATTTTGGATAAGATTCCATATCATCAGAACACTGCCTTTATTATGTTCAACATATGAAGTCGTATTTGAGCGATTGTTTAGAGAAAAAAGAAATTCTATCTTAATGTTTCGTTTTGTTGTCATCGTTATATAAGTAGGAGTAATATTTGTTGTTATTGTATTCTTAGTTATTTAGTTGTATACAATTAATAATAATCTTTATTCACATGTTCTCAGTACAATTTAAAACATACAATTATGAAGAAGATATACATTAAGAAACAAGTGAATCAATAGGTGGGATTCAGTTAGGCTTACGCCCACTGTTCTTCCATCCAAACCTAACAAATATGAGTAACATAATATATAGGTGTATAAAACATAAACTATATTTCGAAATAATAAATATAAAATAAATCTAAAACACAGCTAGGCAAATGAGTTACAAAACTTATATAAAGAACATGAATAAAGAACCATTGACATAGATCGCATCAATTTATTACCAGACCATCTTTTAAAACGGGCTTTTTTTAATTTTGTTTGAATTAGTGTAGACAGAGATTCTTAAATTCTTGGGGTACATCATTATAAAGTCGATATATATTGTAAGAAAAGGATTGTTCAAATAGTGCGGACCGATTTTTTGGAGGTGATAACTTACCCTTGAAACGGGTATTTATGTTATGTACGTCTTCCCGAAAAGAAATTAATTTTGTTGTATAAATAAGGCGGGTGTTTAGATGTTATAATTTTATAATATAAACATGCTGCCTGTATTGTTCAACGCTCTTGCATAGACAACTAACCAGAGTATCTAATTTTATGGGATATTCTGTCAAATTTAATCTCGGACAAGTATTTTGTACTTTCTGTATGCGTTTTTTTGTTACACTGTCTATAGGAGCATGCCACAGGGTAGAACAATATGTAAACTTTGACAGTACTAGCGTATCACATAGCAAGATTTTTGTTTTAATTGATAGACTATGTCTCTGGGGGTATAGTTTTTTAAGATTTAAGTATGCAACTGCTAAAGATTTATTTATTTGTGCTCTGTACCTAAACGAGTTGTCCAATATAACCCCTAAGTTTTAACCATTATTACTAAGTGGTATATTTATGCCCTCTATTTTATGTTAATTTTATCAAAAATATCCCTACATCCTTTTTTGGACCAACTAGTAAGAGTTGGATTTTATTTGATTTTTATTTAGATTTAGTTTTTTTGGAGAATTCGCAGATTTTATCTATATCGGAATTTATTTAAGCATTAGCCGTATCGCACAGTATAGGTTGAAATAAGTAGAATATTTGGGTATCATCTGCATACATATGCCCTTTATAGTTATCCAATTCATTTAATATTAAGGAGGTATAGAGAAAAAAATAAAAGAGGGCCGAGGATTGACCCTTGAGGGACCCCTTGATGAATATTAAGTGATATTGCAGAGTATCCAAATCCGAGGTGTTCGAGGATCGTTAAAAGAGTCGCATGATTTACTGTATCAAATGCTTTAGAGTAATCTAATAATATTAAAGCTGTCACATTACCCTTGTCGGTGGCAGTTAATATATCGTCCGTAATGTTTAACAAAGCAGTCTAGCAGCTATATCCCTGCCTGAAACCCGATTGATACGAGGCAAGGATGCTGTTAATATTAATAAATTGTAGCATTTGCATAATCAAAAATTTCCCCAGTAATTTAGAGATTGTCGACGAAATACTAATACGCCGTAAATGAATAAGATCTAAAGGATTGTTGATTTTTGGAATTGGAGTAACAATGACTATTTTCCAGAGCTCAGGGAGTGACGAATCCAGAATGCACGTATTTATTATATGGGTCTGTGCGGGCAGTATGACAGGACAGCACATGCGTAGCATGATTATATTAATTCCGTTGAATTCTGTGCTAGTAGAACGCATACCCAAGGTAAATTTAGGTTTCTCGTGTTGGACTGAATGTCAATGGGAAATCTTTAATTATCAGTATAAGCCGGAGCAGTGTCAGTATAAACCGGAGCAGTGGTATACTTTAGAAAATGTGCGTTTATTTGTTCTACATTTTTTAGAGTATCCGGAATATTAAATTTAGTCTTTTGAATACTTAGGTGTTTTAGCTGGTCCCATAACTGATTATTATTGGAAGTACGAGATATATTTTCAAAGAAAGCACATTTTTCATTTCTAGTTGCCGTATTAGTGTAGTTGCGTAGGCTTTTATAATATTCCCAATGTACTGGGTTTCAAGTTTTTCTAAACTTTGCTTTGGCTTTATCTCGGATTTTCATTAGGTATTTAATATTCCCTGTAAACCAAGGCGGAGCTCGTTTTTTAATTACGTATGGAATAATTGGCGCAACTAAATCAAACAGACTTAAACTGTAATTATTAAATGTGATTATTTTATTGTTTATATGAGGGATATAGTAAATGTTTTCAATTGGTATTTTTTTGAGTTCATATTGGAAGAATTCTGTGTTAATGCTTCGTAGGTTGCGTGAGATGCATACTTTAGGTTTGGTCGCATTAAATTTAGAATTTATAAAACAGTATATGGCATCATGGTCAGAAAAATGGCAATCGATTACACCAAAATTGTTAATAGGTATTTCGCGTTCTAAAATGATAAAATCAATTGGTGATGCAGTTGTAACGGTGACTCTGGTGTGTTGGTCAATAAGCTGCTTTAGACTGTGTGATTCCATTAAATCAGTAAGAAGGAGCGAAGAAGGCAATGCAGGCTGCATGAAGTCAATATTTAAATCACCCGTACAAATGATATTATTCGTGTGCGCGTAGCAAATAGTGATTGAAGTTTCTAGGTAATCTAAAAATAGATTGTAATCTAGGGTTAGGGGCCTGTAAGCTGCCCCAACGGCAAATATATTTGTACGGGGTTTGACAAGTACCCAAATTAATTCAATATTAGTATTTATTTCCAAAGTGGTAATATTTAAAATTTCTCTCACATAAATTGCAACACCACCTCCCCTTGTGTCCAGATCATTCCTTATACCGGGTGGGTTATCTAGTGGTTTCTTTTAAAAAATGCAATAAAATGAACAAAATTATTTTTTTCCATGTAATATACTTTATTAGTAAGAGCAAACATTCCCATTAATTATGGAACACAACTTCGTTCAAGTGGCTGCCTCGGCTGGCTTCGCAGTAGCGCATTCTGTCACTCCAATTTTCCAAGACCTTGTTGATGGTTTTGGGCTGTAGCTCACGGATTGCTTGGATGATATTGGCCTGAAGTGCTTGAATCGTTTTTGGATTGTTGGCATAAAATCGGTCCTTCACGGTTCCCCACCAAAAAAAATCCAAAAGGGTTAAATTGCAGCTCCGAGGCGGCCAATTGACATAGGACATCGCCAAAACGGCTGATAACACGATATGGGAATTTGGTGCGCAAAAGATCGATTGTGGCATGGGCTGTGTGGCATGGCGCGCCATCCTGCATGAACCAGAGATCGTCCAAATCCATGTCTTCTATTTCATTAAAAAAAAAGTCGGATAACATGGCTCTGTAACGCTCACCGTTGACCGAAACGTTGTGCCAACCACAATCCGCACTAAACTGTCACTCTCCGGGGATGCATTGACTTATCGGCAATAACGTGCGGGTTTTCGGGTTTTCCGAGCCCCAGATGCGGCAATTTTGTTTGTTAACGTAGCAGCCAAGATAAAAATGAGCCTCGTCAGAAAAGATGATTTTTTGCCCAAAATCGTTGTCCAATTCAAGCTGCTCTAAGGCCCAAACTGCGAAGCGATAACGAAGCGGATGATCATGCGCCTTCAATTGCTGAGTCAATTGGACCTTGTAAGCGAATAATCCGAGATCTTTGTGCAGAATTCTCCTCAGGCTAGTGCGTGCAATATTAAGCTGTTGAGATCGACGGCGAGTTGATGTTCGTGGATTGAGTCTCACACTATCGGTTACAGCAGCCACATACTCGTCTGTGCGCACCGTACGAGAACGAGGACTATGAGTGTTGTCCACTAGCATGCCAGTCTTACGAACGTTTTGCACAAACTTGCGTACAGCGCGGTGGGTGATTAATTTCGGCCAAAACTTCTTTTCAACAAACGCACTGTTTGGAAATAAGTTTGCAATATTTCCCAACGTTGTTCAAACGTAAAGCGACTCATTTCGTACCGCGGAGGAATAATACCGACTATCTGTCAAGATTTCGAGCGGGAAAAAGATGTCAGTGTCAAAATAACCTATGATTTAAAAAAAACCACTAGATGGCCCACCCTGTAAGGTTGTACCCATCAATATTCAAGCAGTCGTTAGGAATATTATTATTAAGCCAGGTTTCGGATAATGTTATTATGTAAATATTTTTATTCACTATAAGCTGTTTAATTTCATTCAATTTAACAATCAGCGATCTGACATTGATATGTCCTACGATGATATTTAATTGATGCATTGATTTGAAATCGAGATTAATAAACTAAATAAAAATAAACGAAATTAAATTGTTTTTTTTAATAATTATTTTTTTTACAAACGATTTGCGGTAATCCTCAAGCGAATGCAAGGTCGTTTACTAAATAGGTAGAGTCGGTCGCGCGTCATACAACATTTATTGTGCAGTTCTTTTAGTTAGGTCACTAATTGAATGAATTTTTGGAATTCCTTCAGGCAATTTCTATTTAGTATTCGTTCATGCTGTTTGATTTTTGCTAATATAATGGAAACATCAGTTGATAAAAGGAGAAACATAAGAAAATTTACATTGAATATTTTCTAGCATGTTCGGTGTTACATAAAACTCTTAGTATAATCCAGTCGTCAGAGACAAAAATACCACCGAACCTCTAAAAATCACCCGTGAGCATTCGTGTATATGTCAAGTACTGGAGTCCTAATAAGATGGAAAAAAATTACCCCTTTCTCCCCAGCTTACTCTGAAAACCGCCCCCGTAGAGGATAAAAAACGGAAAACATGGATTTTCCACAAATCTGCACACGAACAAAAGAAAATGTTTTAAACAAAAATTGTAGCTGAGAAGATTTTAAACAAAAAAGTTCGTTGGCACTTTTTTGTGAAATAAACCTTTCTCTCAGAAATACCGATTCAAGTAACCGGTCATTTTGAATTTCAGTTTCGCGCGTGAAATGACCTATTTGAGCAAATGTATAAGAAGTCGACGACGCGCGACGGTATAAATTCGATAACTTTTGTTTGCAGTGTCCCACTTCAAACAATAATATTACGTTTTGAAGGGGAAGAGTTCTGCTTTCTTCTAGAATAATTACATTTTACCACAGATGAAGGGATATTCTACAAATCTATCAATTATATATATAAACGATGCAAGGTCATGGCGGTCTTTCACGATTTGCCACATTATAAAAAAATTTATCAGTCCTATTGAAAGCTCCACATGGAATATTAATTCTAACAGTATAAACTTCAATACCTGTAGGGTTTTCCAATAAGAGGTTTTATTTTGAATAGCCCGCTATCTGGGCAGCTGTCATCTTTTGACACTTGACAAGTAAAAACTATGCTATTAATAAAAATGCAACGATATACTCTTCAACAACGCATTGAAATTATTAAAATTTACTAAATGGTGAAATGGTGAAAATTTTACAGTCACAGTTCGCTAAACTAAAGCACTTTAGGGTCGTCGTGAAGCACCTTCTCGGCCAGCAATAGTAAAACTAGTTAAAAAATTTAAGCTGTTGGGACAACTTAGTGATGTGAAGAATCGAAACTGTGTGCGTCGATCAAGAACAATTGAGAATATTGCTGCTGTAGCCAATAGTGTTAACGAAAACCGAGGTTTGTCGATTCCTCGTCGATCTTTGGAATTAGACATTCCAAAAACGACATTACACAGTATTTTGCATAAAGTCTTAGGTTTAAAGGCTTTTAAAGTTCAGTTAACACAAGAACTCAAGCCGGTCGATCACCAGCAACGTCGTATCTTTACTGATTGGGTCCTTGAAATGCATCAAAATGATCCGGATTTTCATAGAAAAATCATCTTCAGTGATGAGGCCCACTTTCACCTGGGAGGCTACGTGAATAAGCAGAATTGCCGTATTCGGGCCTTGGAAAATCCAAGAATGATTATATAAAAGCCTTTCCATCCTCAACGTGTCACTGTTTGGTGCGGTTTTTGGGCTGGCGGTGTGATTGGACCTTACTTATTCGCAAATGAGGCTGGTGCAACTGTTACGGTGAATGGATTGCGCTATCGAGCTATGATTAATGATTTTTTATGGCTGGAATTGGAAGATATTGATGTGGTCGACGTTTATTTTCAGCAAGACGGCGCTACGTGCGACACAAGCAACGAAACAATCGCAATTTTGCAAGAAAAGTTTCCTGGCCGTGTTATTTCGCGAAGAGGTAATCACAATTGCCCCCCGAGATCTTGTGACTTGACACCTTTAGATTTTTTCTTTCGGGCCACGTGAAAGATAAATAAAAAAATTAAAGATGGAATTTGTGAAGTTATCGAGGACATACAGCCGCAAATGTGCGAATTGGTCATGGAAAATTTCATGAATAGGATATGGTGCTGCAACCGTAGTCGTGGCGGCCATTTGGCTGATATCGTTTTCCATCGTTAATGGCATACCTTTCTCTTTACAATGAAATAAATATCCATTGATTTCTCTTAAAGTATACTCGTTTTTTTTAAATATCAAAACGAAACCTATTTTTGGAAAACCCTTTAAAAGCATTCGATTTCGAGTTTCGGAAAAAAATATGAGAAGTTTAAATTATCCCTGGAAAACGCGGAATTTAAACTTTCATATCAAGAATGATCTCACGTCATCGAAAATGCTTCCACAAACAAAAATTGAGTGGAAATTCTAGGTTTCTACATATTTTTCCCGAAACGTGAATCCGAATGTTTATGGTACAGGTATTGAAGTTTATAATGTCACAATTAATATTCCATATGGATTTTTTAAAGGAACTGATACAATTTATTAATATGTGGAAAATCGTAAAGGACCGCCATAACCTTGAAGCATTTATATAATTAACAGATTAACAGTTTTGAACAAATTCACATTCATTTCATACAACCTCTTCCTATCTGCAATGGTTTTAAATATATTTTTGTTTGCATTGATCGTTTAAGCCATTCCTTTGGTCGCGACAAAAGCTGAATACTTGGGTATCTCGTTTTGGAGTACCTAAAATAGTTATTTCAGATCGAGGTGCTCAATTCACTTCTAATTTTTGGTATGAATTTTGTAAATTAATTGGTTTTCATTCTAAAACTACTTGGATGCTGAAAACTATGGCGCCTTTTTTAATCAAACCATATTATTCTTATTGACAGTTTTAACACATTGGAGGGTACAGAACGATATCATTTCAATTTATTTGAGTGTAGATTTAAAGAGGAAGATTTCCCACATGAATCAATATTTGTTGAATGTTATCAAAATTATTTTTTGTAATAAATTAATTTTTAGAAAACATTTTTGATTGTTTTTTGGGGGGGTTTTTCAAAATATTTTTTTGCCTTTTGTGGGTTATTAAATGAGTTAACAATTTTCATTTAAATTATTATTTAATTAATGGTTTAAGCGCTAATTTTCAATGTTTGAAACACACTAGCGGGATCATAGCCTTAAATGATTTATTCTTCCTTTATTTTGAATCATTTTTCATATACTTTACAATTTTTTCTTTTGCTATATTCCAAAATAAAAATGAATCTTCCTGTTTAATTTCTTGCATGCTACTTCTATATGGGCCTCAAAAATATTACTTTTCCTGGTGAGTTTTTAATTATATTGGCACTACTTACTGTTAACACATAGTATACAATTACCTCAAAATTTCAGCATTCTGGGCAACCGCACAAAAAAATGCCGCCTACTCTGAATCATACATTAAATTATAATGAAGGATAAATTTATCCTTTAATATTATTTCAAAATGTTTCACCAAGTGATAAATGAGAAAGTTATTCAAGAAATATACATTAAATGATCGCAATCAAGTTAACCAAACTTCTTAGTGCGTATCACTAAGAAGTTTGGTTAACTTGATTTTGTAAGGTTATGGTATACTATGTATTTTCATTTCACATTCAAATAATCAAGTTAACCAAACTTCTTAGTGCGTATCTACCGTACGATCATTTAATGTATGATTTAGAGTAGGCAGCATTTTTTTTGTGCGGTTTCCCAGAATGCTGGAATAAATTTGAGGTTATAGTAACACTATGGGTTAACAGTAAGTAGTGTAAATCTAATTAAAAACTTAAAGCCTACTCTAAACCATGTTTTAAACGATCGCACAATACTTACAATATGGCATTTTCGCCAAGTTGATTATCTGGCTTAATTATTTGTATTATTAATTTTAACTTTGAAAGAGAAAATAAAGACATTTGACATGTTTATATCCTTCTAACATTGTGCTTTACGTAGAAAAACTGTCGATTTGTTAATAAAACCAAAAAAATGTTTCAAATTTGTAAGACAACAAAAGCTAACATGTTGTACATTTTTTACCATGTAAATCCCTATGGCTATTCTTAAATAAAACGCAGTGTATACATTTTTAGCCATTTGACTTTCATGCCATAAATTAGTTTTGCAATCTGTCTATTCTGTTGACGTATTTTAACTGTGTTCATGTATTTCGGAAAAAACTTGTATTTAACGCACTGTTGTAAGAACTAGATGTCCGCACTTATTAACTTGATATTAGTTTGGAGTTGGAATAATTTATTAAACTCTGTTGACCAGGAAGCCATGATTGTTAAAGATATTCTTGTTGGAGTTACGTGAAGTGTTAGTTATTGATATGTAAGTAGTTAAATTCTTTTATCTTAATTTTTTCAATAGTTGGCTGATATGAAGTTTACGGGAGATTCACGAAAATTATTTTTTTGCTGATTATTGTAGATGCATGTGGGGAATCGTCGAATATCTGTAGTCAAACAAAAGGTCTTGTTGTGTACACCAATTAACATAAATAATTATTAAATGAAACACAATATTGCAGAATACAACTTTATTATTCGCTGGTCAAATTAACACTGTCCACCTGCGCTCGTCGCGCTCCGGTCAATCATACAAAAAACACAGGTACAAAAAAAGGTCAATACCAAATCTATTTCAATACACCACAACATCTCTTCCCTTAAAAAAAATAATATGTCTTACTTAACTAAAGGTTAAACAATTAAAAGTGTCATACGTTAATCTATCCGGTAGCTTACTTATACGTTTAGGTCTCTCATTAATTTCAACTGTTACTGTATGATTCTCTGACTTCTAGTACAGGTAAACCACCGCCTAGATTTAATTGTTTTATCTTAATCATTTGGTTCGTATGACGCCTCCATGTCACAACTAACTCTGGAATTTTAACAATATAAATACAAGAACCAATTTTATTTATTACAAGTGCTTTAATCCACGAAGGATTTTAAACATTTTTTCGATAATCTCTTACCCCTGCATTTTCCCCTTTTGAAAATTCTACATTCCTAGAACCTGTAAATGATTCTTTTTGCTTCTTTTGTTTAACTTGTACCCCATCACGCAAATTATCTTTTAATAAATTAAATCTGGTTCTAACAGCTTCTCCAAACCATAGTTTCGCTGGTGAAATTTTTGTTGTACAATGATTTGCATTTTGATAATCGAAAAGAAATGAATTTAATTTTAAATTCAGATTTAAACAACTACTCTCACCCAATGCCTTTATTAGAGCATACTTTACTGACTTAACAGAGTTCTCTGCTGCACCATTAGATTGTGCATGATAAGGGGCAATTGTAAGATGACGTATACCATTGGATATTAAAAAATATTCAAATTCTTTAGATGCCAAAGATTTACCATTATCGGAAACCAGTAACTTGGGCAAACCAAATCGTGCAAATGTGCTACGTAAGGCTTGTATAGTTACGTCTGTTGTAATATTTTTTTAACGGAAATACTTTCAACCACTTCGTATAAGCATCTAAAATTATTAAAAAGTAATGGTTTAAATATGGTCCCGCAAAATCAATATGTAGTCTTTCCCATTTCTTATTTGGAAACGGCCATGGCATGAGCGCTACCTTTGGTGGGTTGTTTCGTACTATTTTCACAAGAATTTGACAATTGTTTAATGTTCTTCGTCAATCCTGGCCACCAAAAATAAGCTCTAGCCAGACTTTTCATTTTAACCACGCCCATATGAGAAGAGTGTAATTCTTTTAATAACGATGAACGTAAATCTTTAGGAATACATATTTTATTGTTCCATAGAATACAATCATTTTCGATTGTTAACTCATTTTTAAATTTTAAATATGGTTTTATACTATTGTTGACTTCAATAATTTTTGGCCAACCTTTTCTTAAAAATATTTTTATTTGTTTTAATTCGGAATCTTTCAAAGTAAATTCTCTTACCGTATTAAAATCAATTGGTGCAACAAAATTTAAATTGAAAAATTGTGAGTAATCTAAATCAGCATTATCTAAAATATTATTACTATTTGAAGGTAAGCGGGATAGAGAATCTGCTACATTTTTTTCTGATTTTATGTATTCTATTTTATATTGATAATTAGAAAGAATGACTGCCCAGCGCCCTAACCTGTTTGCTGAATATTGTGGAATTCCTCTATTGAGATTAAAAATAATTACCAATGGCTTATGACCGGTCACTAACGTGAACTCTACCATACAAATACTGATAAATTTTGTTTAATCGGAAGATTATTGAAAGCCCTTTCTTCTCAATTTGAGAGTAATTCATTTCTGCTTTGCTTAACGTGCGTGATGCATACGCCATCGGTTTTTCTGTACCAGTCTTCATGATGTAAGATAATACTGCAACGATTCCGTATGCACTAGCGTCTTAATTTTAATTCGGGGTTATAGTGAACTACCACCTCAGTATTTGTTAATAAATATTTTATTCTTTCGAATGCACTTTGACATTCTTTGTTCCTATTAAAAATCGCGTCTTTTTTTAATAATTTATATAAAGGGTTTAATACCATTGATAAATTATTTATAAATTTCCCGTAGTAATTAACTGAACCTAGAAATGATTTAACTTTAGTTATATTACCAGGAACAGGGGCATTTGTAATTGCATCTATTTTGTCTTCTGCTACATGTAATCCCTCTTTATCTATAATGTAGCCCAAATACTTTATTTTTTATTGAAAAAAACTACATTTTGCATTGATAATTTTAATCCTGCCGATTGCAATCTAAATTAGATAAAGTCTTCTTAAGTGTTCATTACGATTTTCCCCGTGATCAAAATATCATCGAGAAAACACGTCACTTAATCAACCTTTTGAATCAAGGTATCCATTATATGCTGAAATTTTCTCGGCGTACAAGCTATACTAAATGGTAGTCAGGTATATTGAAATAAACCTTTGTGCGTCGATATCGTAACGTATTCTCTCGACTTTTGATCTAATCTAATCTGTTGATAGGCCTGTGAAAGGTCTAATTTTGAAAACTCTACACCCCTTTGTAGTTTACTAAACAACTCCTCAATACGAGGATTGACGGTTATTTTAAAGTCGCCACAAAGTCTAACAGTATCGTCTTTTTTTAGTACTGGCACCACCGGAGTGCCCTAGTTACTTAATTCTACTGGAGTTATTATGCGTAACTCAAGTAATCTATTTAACTCGTTTTCTACTAATAGTTTCATCGCAAATGGTAATGGTCTATCTCGGATACAATTTGGAGTTACATTATCTTCTTTTAAATCTAACGAGATTTTCAATACCGGATTGACGGTTATTTTAAAGTCGCCACAAAGTCTAACAGTATCGTCTTTTTTTAGTACTGGCACCACCGGAGTGCCCCAGTTACTTAATTCTACTGGAGTTATTATGCGTAACTCAAGTATGTCATAAAAATCTCTTCCTAGCAAAGGAGGTCCTCCATTGTTAATTACAAAATCATTTAAATTCATTCCTTTATTTCTAAATTTGATTTTTAAATTGCAAATACCAGTTGGTAAAATCTTCTCTCCGTTGTACAAACATAATTCTTTATCCGACGGTTTAAGAACAGAATTATGAAAATACTTACAAAATAAATGTTTAGAAATTGCAGTGACACTCGATCCCTTGACACGCAATCAACTTATTTTCAATTAATACGTCTAATATTAAAAGTTTATCGATTATTGCATTTTTATTTTTAATGTTGAATAAAGATAAATCAGCTGATTGTTCCGATTCTAAATAGTATGTCTGTTTGTTACTCTCGCCAGTGTTGCCAGTGCCTGGATGTTTAACCTTGCACATCGGCGCGAGATGTCTTTTTCGACCACATTTGTGACACGCGCACTCGCCAAAACGACACATTTCCGTTTTATGCGATTTTCGACCACACACAGAACACTTTTCACATTTTCTTCCAAAATCCTGCTTCGGGTGTCGATGACGTTGAGTCACGTCATGTAGTCCTGGCTCCATCTTCACCTCAACCTGGACTTCCGTGTTGGATCTCGCGGCCATCTTAGCTGAGGCAATTTTCACTACCTTTGAAAATGTCACTGATAATTCCTCTTCGAACAGCCTATCTTGGATGTTTCCCTTGTCGAATCCTATGATAAATTTATCACGCATTGCTCCTTCAATTTCTCCACCTGCAAACTTGCAGTGTGCCGCCAAGCTTCTTACGCGTGCTGACCACTCCTTCGCCGACTCTGATGGACTTTTCACAGCACTATATAATCTGTATCTTGCAGCAAATGCTGAAAGCTGAGGCTTGAAATGTTCGTTTATTAATTTAATTAAATGTTCATAAACAGTTTCCTCCGGTATATTCGGCAAGCACAAATTATACACTAACTTGTACAATACCAAATCTATTTTAATATACCACAGGTCTTTATTAACCCGGAGTTACATTTTTGTTCGCATGTTTTTGTAAGAAATGACAGCGTTATAAAATGTTTAGATTCAACCTTTTCCGGTCGCTTTTTAGTAATTTCTAGAGATAAAGAGATTTCTGAGACATTGTTGAATAACGGTAAAGAAGATAACATTTCAATAGATCGGCTTGAGTCAGCTTTTTCAGAGCTATCACCTTTGTTAATTCAGCCAAGATCTATTTTACAACAATCATTTTCGCCTAACTTGTCAAATACACGAAATAAGAAGCACGTTACTTTTAGTCGTTCCATTAAACTACCGAGATAATTGTCGAAATTCGTTTAAGAAACTAAAAATAACATTGCCCTGTCTCTATTTTCTGGAATGTTTGACACATGTCTGCAGAAATACTACAAAATATAGAAAACACTGTGAGTTTCATTAGCATGATACTAGATTATCTGATTTAATATATCCCTATCGCTTTCGCTTAAAAAGGTCACAAAACGGAAAAAACTTCTATGGGCCAAAACTGCTCAACCGTCTACCTGATACCGTAAAGATTTTAACACTGTCGAAATTCAGGAAAATAATTAAAGAAAACTTGCTGCACAGATGTTTTTATTGCGCTGAGGACTGCCTGTCTAGCAATTTGTATTTTTAAAGTGTTGGTAAATGTTACATATTTGTAAATACATATACTGATTGCTTTTTTACATTTAAATTACCACTTTGTGACACATTATATATTTTTACCTACGCCCTATCTAGTAACCGCATCATACCACACTGTCATCTTGACTCGTATGATTGACATTACGTACACATCCACGTAATAGCTTTGAAATGTACATTACGCGCTGACAGCTGAACAGCTGATTGCTTACCGTACAACCAAATGACATTTCTTTGATGTACAGGGAGTTTTTCCTTAAAGTGTACTAATTCCAAATTAAGCTTATTTTCTTTAAATCATTAGTTATTCGTTGTTTTTTATAAGAGTTAAATTTTAAGCTGTAAACGAGTGTTTTCCACTCCCAGACTAAGCATGAAGTAAAATTTCGAGTTTAGAAAAGCCTTGCGTAGAAAATCTGTCGAGGGCCGCGCAGCGACCCGAAAAAAAAATTCTGGGCTTTTCTAAACTCGAAATTTTACTTCATGCGCCACGCGTATAAAACACTAAAATATTGTAAACTCTATATATATTTGAACCTCACTTGAAATCAGTGTTTTATACGCGTGGCGCATGAAGTAAAATTTCGAGTTTAGAAAAGCCCAGAAGAGTTTTACTTCATGCTTAGTCTGGAAGTGGAAAACACTCGATTAAAGCTTCCAATTGAACTCTTTTAAAAAAACAACGAATGTCGAGAAAAATGTACAGCTTTATTCCTTGTATATTGATCAAGTAGTAATGTAGTTTTCATCATTGTTATGGTACTATTAAAAATTATTACAATAAATAAGTTGTATTTTTATGTTTTGTTAGGGCTTAGGTAAAGTTTCGTACGTTTCTCGAGTGGTGTGGCAATTACATACTCGCGGAATACTGCATTCGCCGCTGCGCGGCTCGAGCGCAACATGTCCGCTCATATGTAATATGCTGCACAGCACTCTCGTTACGTAATATACTATTACATTAGTTTTCAATGTTTTATCTCTTAAGATTATTATATATTAATCTGTGTAAAAATCATGTAACACGAAATAAATAAACAAAAAATCCAATTAAACAAATTACTTACACCCCGTTTGCTTTTAAGTGCCCCAAATGACGCTGTAAAGAAAAAAATTATAACAGAATTTATTTTTAATTTATCATAATTTTTATTGGTTTTTACATCATTATTAAATAATATTAAAAAACAAGTCAATAACCAAATATAAATGTACCATAAATATAGTTCTCGTAAGAAGGTCTATTATTATCGAGGAGTTCCAAATATCCTCGTTGTCTTTGAAAAGATGTCCCACTTTTATGGCTTTACAAATGTCTTTAAGATTTAGCAGTAATTCCTTATTACAAGAACCTGTTCTGTTATCAGAATTATCGATTTTGTATGCATAAAACAAGTTTAGCCACGTGATTCGTGTATGATCGAGAAACTTTTTTTTTAATTTCAGGTAGCAGAAAAAGACCTCAAGATTTAGGAATTTTAAAAGGCCGATTAAATCTTAGTTATAAAGCAAGTGTAGACGCGAACAGTATTCACAGGGCTCTTTACATCTTAAAACCAGGACCAGATTTATCTGGAGATTATACCTGCCTCGTCTCCACAATTCAAAATGAAGACACGATGACAAAGAACATGCTGGTCTTCGGTAAGTATGTTTGTGTTTTGATTTATATTTAACGATCAAATACAGGGTGGGGCACGGAAACCAAGTGCTTTTGGAAGGGGTATTACTATAGAAAGGAGGAGAGTGCGCTAGGTGGTGGCGTTGCATTCCTTGGCTTATAGCATTTTACTGTTAGTACTCAGTTACCAGAAAATTCGGCATCATTGGTCCCTATTTATCAGAAAACTCGGCATCATTTGTCTCTATTTTTTGAACAAAATGAGGTTACTGTTACCGTAACAAAAAGCATTACGTTGAGACGGTAAACAAATTTTCCATCTCTCAGTTATAAAGACGGAATATTGGTTGTCAGCATTTGTGGTATTAACAAAATGGGGCTACAGCACACAGCGCCAAAGCAACAATGGCTGTTCTTCGACCTCTGTTTCCGAATCATCTTATTTCGAGATTTAGTGACGTGTTATGTCTCCCTCAGAGCCCTGACTTATCCACATGTGACTTTTTCAATAGGGATACCTGAAAAAACGTGTTTACAAAGACAAGCCGCGTACAATGATAGACTTGCAAGAGGCGATCTGACAGCAAATCACCCGAATCAGAAGAAATTTGCTGGAAAGTGTGTAGATTAAATTTCTTTAACGCCTTTAACTTGCGTTGAAGAAAATTAGTCTCCACTCTTTCCACTCTATTGCTGACGGATCGCCTCTTTCAAGTCTATCAATGTACGTGGCTTCTCCTTGTAAACACGTTCTTCTAGATATCTCCATAGAAGTAAGTCCACGCAAATGGTTATAACATGCCAGATTTGATTTTCTGAACGTGAATTATAATAAAATGCTATACAGGGTCCTGCAACAGTGTGTCGGGCTTTCCTATCGCCATTCCCGTGAAAAAAGCAAAAAAATGTTTCGTACAAAAAATTATTAATTTAAAAATATTTATGGCGTAAAATTATTTTCAAACATACAGGGTGTCCCAATTTCGCTGTATAACAAAAATATTTGTTTTTTTTAATGGAACACCCTGTATTTATTCAACTTTTCTAATGACAGTTTTCAACCTCTACATTGTTATCCATTTAGTTTTTTATTATGTTACAGTGTTGCCAATTTACAATTTTTTTCTTCAAGTATCATGCATAAGCAAGCTCAACTTAAAAAAATCGTAGCGATCTCGTTTTTTGAAGGTAAGAATAACTTTTAGCAAATATCTCAGTGTGGTTAATAAGCAACGTTTTATTAATGAGCAATTTAAATTTAGTAGTACAGGGTGTTCAGAGAAACATGCCAAACTTTGCAAATTTCAAAGCGGTATAACCCATTTCTTTTTAAATGGAATGCTCCCTATTTTATGTCATTATTCGATAGGTCTTTTTCTTCTCTTCAATTTGATGGGGCATATCTTGTGTCTAAACCCCATAGTTGTTGAGATATTCAATATTTTTCTCAAAAGTATCCATTTAATTACATTTCTATACACTCTAGTAGGCCATGCTGCGACGAAACAACTGTCAAAATGTAATGTATGTGTCAGTGTGACATTTGATTATGTCGAAATTCGAAAGGTTAATTTGTGATTTGTAAAGTGATTCTTCGTTTCGTGGTAAAAGTAGACAGCATATAATTACGATAAATTTCGAAAAAGACGAACTAGTCGATATGATTTTTGTATTAGGGGAGACTGATAGAAATTGTTTATTGGCGGCTAGAATTTACGCGACACGTTATCCCGACAGAAGACATCCGGAAGAAAAAAGTTTTAGGAACCTGCTCAATAGATTTAGTGAAACGGGAAGTGTACATTACAGAAAACAAGAAAGAACAAAACGTATCACCAATGAGGAAAACCAATTTTCAGTGCTCTTAACAGCAACTGAGCATCCCAACTTAAGCCAAAAAGACATCTGTGAAGCAACCAGCATAAGCGAGAGGTCAGTACAACGCATTCTGAAGAAAAATCGATATCATGCATATCATATTCAGTTACATCAAGAACTGAGTAATACTGATTTTCAGTTTCGTTCCGAATTTTGTATCTGGGCAAGACTAAAAATGCAGGAGGATCGTGCGTTTTTCCAGTATGTTTTATTCACGGATGAGGCGACGTTCCATAACAGCGGATCTGTCAACAGGCACAATTTTCATTATTATTCAACTGAAAATCCGCATGTTATAAGACAAGTTGATCATCAGCATCGATGGTCATTGAATGTCTGGGGAGGAATTATTGGAAACCATGTGATAGGTCCACATTTCTTCAAAGGCCATCTAAATGGGCATATATATTTGCACTTTATGCGAAATGTATTACCCGGGTTATTAGCTCATATACCTCAACATACAAGACATTCATTAATGCTATAGAACGCCCTGGTGGACAAGTATTCTTTAATTAACTTTATGAATATTATATTTGGAAGTAACTTGACATTTTGTGGGAGTATATTGTACAGTTTCGGACCATAAAAATGTATTCCATTTTTGCATTTAGTCAGTCGTATGTGACATGGCTGGATGTTATTTTTTTTATGTGCATGTACTTAGCTATGAGTTCTATAAGATTGAACATTTTTATGAGTGAATTTAAGGCATTCTAGAATAAAAACACACGGGACAGTGAGAATCTTCAATCCAATAAAAGCAGATCTGCAGTCCGCTCTGTAAGGTATAGATGCTAATACTCTGACTACCCTGCTTTGAATCGAGAATATGTTCGAGCTTTTAGAAGAATGTCCTAGAGCGGACAAGAAACAGGCTGTGGTTTCAACAAGACAGGGCACCTGCGCACTTCTCGCGAGATGTGAGGACATTTCTTGATGGTATTTTCCCCAACCAATAGATTGGTAGGAATGGAGCCACTAGATGGCCTGCTAGATCTCCGGATCTAACAAAAATTAATTTTTTCTTGTGAGGATATGTAAAATAAATTGTTTATAAGGAAGCACCAACATCCCCAATGAATATGCAGCAACGAATTATTAATGCTTTTGCAAGTATTTCACCTGAAATGTTAGGAAGAGTGAATAGGTCTTTTCAGCGGCGAATTAATTTGTGCCTAAATGAAAATGGAAAACATTTTGAACATTTACTGTAGTATCGTTTCTCTTTTGTATTAATAATTGTGAAGTATTATCTGTATTTATTCATCTCACATTGACTTTTACTTACATTTTGACAGTTGTTTCGTCTCAGCATGGCCTACTAGAGTGCATAGAAATGTAATTAAATGGACACTTTTGTGAAAAATATTGAATATCTCAACAACTATGGGGTTTAGACATAAGATGTGCCCCATCAAATTGAAGAGAAGAAATAGACCTTTCGAATAATGACATAAAATTGGGAGCATTCTATTTAAAAAAAATGGGTTATACCGCTTTGAAATTTGCATAGTTTGGCATGTTTCTCTGAACACCTTGTATTACTAAATTTAAATTGCTCATTAATAAAACGTTGCTTATTAACTACACTGAGATATTTGCTGAAAGTTATTCTTACCTTCAAAAAACGAGGTCGCTACGATTTTTTAAAGTTGAGCTTGCTTATGCATGATACTTGGAGAAAAAAATTGTAATTTGGCAACACTGTAACATAATAAAAAACTAAATGGATAACAATGTAGAGGTTGAAAAATGTCATTAGAAAAGTTGAATAAATACAGGGTGTTCCATTAAAAAAACAAATATTTTTGTTATACCGCATAATTGGGACACCCTGTATGTTTGAAAATAATTTTACGCCATAAGGATTTTTAAATCAATAACTTTTTGTACGAAACATGTTTTTATGTTTTTTTCACGGGAAAGGCGCTGGGAAAGCCCGACGCACTGTTGCAGGACCCTGTATAATTACAAAGATCTCTTTATCAATAAATTTCTTCTACAACAAAATCTAAACATTTTATAATTATACTAAAACCACTTGGTTCCCGTTCCCCATCTTGTATAAACGAGCTTTTATTTTTAACAGTACATAATAAAAAAACATCTAAATTTCTATTAATTATATTTTTACATTGTATCCGCTATTTAAAGCAAATTTTTCCCAAAGTTTTGCAAGTTTTTTAACTTCATTATCAGAGAATGAAGCTGAGCGGGTATGCTACCAATTGCGCACGAAGGTTTTCACTTCCTCGTTGCTCTCGAATCGATTGCCTTCAAGTGCTTCTTTTAGGGGTACTAACAAAAGAAAATCTCGTCGAAACAGCTCTTGACTGTATAATCCATATACTTTGATAGAGATTTTAAATATTTCATTGTATAATTCAATATCCGGAGGTGTATTTGCACGGGAAGTAGTTATTTCAATGGATATTTATTGTCTTAAGTTGTCAGAAATGGAATGAGTGAAGATGATGGTCGGTATTTATAGGTAGGTATTTGCATGGGAAGTAGTTGTTTCAATGGATATTTATCGTCTTAAATTGTCTTATTAATTAAGACACTGTTTGCATTTTCACGAATAGTTTTTTCGTAATTTTATATATTATGTTTAAAGTGTGCAAACTATAAGAAGCGTAAGCTTATTTTCTCGATTTCAAATAGTTTTGAATTTGAATTTATCTTGTTTGAACTGTACCGTAAGGTAAATAATAAGGTCTCACATTCTTCATACCTGCTAATGACATAATCCCCTTTTTTACCTATAAATACCGACCATCATCTTCACTCATTCCATTTCTGTGTACCTGTTCATTCCACACACAACACTTTTTCCAAGCAAGTTTGTTTTAATTTTATTCCTATTTTTTTTAAACGTCATAAGCAAAGCTATACTGAAGAGAGATAAATCTCGAAACGCGTCTATAGATGGCCTAAGACATTAGTTTTAATCCAAGTCCTTTCACTTCTAATTTGTTGCTATCTCTCCTTTCATTTTAAATTGTATTGTTAGTTGGTTTGAAGAGAATTTGACCTAAACGTTACATATACTTTAATAGAGCGTTGTAACAAATCAAATTAAATAAGATTTTAAATATTTCATTGTATAATTTAATATCCAGAGGTGTATTTGCACGGGAAGTAGTTGTTTCAATGGATATTTATCGTCTTAAATTGTCTTATTAATTAAGACACTGTTTGCATTTTCACGAATAGTTTTTTCGTAATTTTATATATTATGTTTAAAGTGTGCAAACTATAAGACGCGTAAGCTTATTTTCTCTAATTCAAATAGTTTTGAATTTGAATTTATCTTGATTGTTCTGAAACTTTTAACTTTAGAATTACGCGTTGCGCAAAAGAGATGGGCCTACTCTTCACATTTATTGTTAAAGCTCCTACACACAGAAGAAGACGGCTCGTGTGATTCCCTAACTCCATGCATCCCAACCTAATGACCTCAACAGCCCTTTTACAAATAAATACCATTACCAATATTAAGAAGACAAAACATATAAAATTACGAAAAAACTATTCGTGAAATGCAATATTTTTTCGTAATTTTATATATTATGTTTAAAGTGTGCAAACTATAAGAAGCCTAAGCTTATTTTCTCGAATTCAAATAGTTTTGAATTTGAATTTATCTTGTAAGAAGACAAAGGCTCGTTTATATTTGACCGACCCACGTAGAAGGTCATTTAAACGAAAGCTACATTTTGAAATGCTATAATTTAAAAAAATGAAGTACACACAAAATAATAACGAATTTGTATTTAGCAAATAATAATAAATAAAATTTGTGTATTAATCGCATATATTTGTTTTAGTTATAGTAAAGTAATAATATAGTTATTTAACGCTCGAGTGTATTAATTAGAGTCCCCGCACAATACAGACTTATAATCGGCTTACAGTTTAGTTGGTTGCTTGCAGTGGCGTAGCCAGGAAGGGGTTACGGGGGGTTAGAACCCTCCCCTAGTCGCTGCTATCAATTTTATTTTGTATTTTTTAAATCGCCGCTTAATTATTAAAATCATTGAAAAATTATGCGTTAGTAAGCATCTGCACACGCCCTGATTTGACGCGAAATTATATTATAAATAGTAATTTTTTAATGACTTTGTAACATTCTTGATTAATTTAGTTATATTTTCCTTGAATTTAATTCACACAAAAATTACGTTAAAATAACACAATTTCGACTGTAGGTGCAAATAAGTTGAAAACTATCAAAGGGGAATTTTCTAATGTTTACGTATTTTGAAAAGTAATAGTTTTCTCAACACCCGCAGAAAGTTTTAAGCAAATCCATGATTGGGTTTTTGAGTTATGATGTTTTTTTTTTAATCCAAATGCTACAAAAATCACGGTGAAAAAATACAAATTTTGATTTTGAGTAAAAATAACTTCAAAACTATGATATGGGTATTTTCTAACTTTTACATATTTTGAAAATACATAGTTTTGTTAATACCCCCGGAAACTTTTATAAAAATTCATTCTTATCTTTATGATTTATGATTTTTTTTAAATTCAACTTCTTCTAATCAGGTAAAAAAACACAAATTTCGAATTTTAGAGAAAATAACTTCAAAATTGTAAAATGGCTATTTTATAACTTTTACACATTTTAAAAGAGCATAGCTTTTTAACACCCACAGAAAGTTTTAAAAAAGTCCATGATTGTTTTTTAATCCAACTTCTACACAAGTCAGCGTGAAAAAAACACTAATTTTGACTTTGAATGAAAATAACTTAAAAACTATGATAAGGATATTTTTTAACTTATACATATTTGGAAGAGCATAGTTTTCTTAACACTTGCAAAAAGTTTCACACAAATCTATGCTTGGTTTTTTGAGTTATGATGTTTTTTAAAATAAAAATGCTACAAAAATCATAGTGAAAATCCCAAATTTTGACTTTGAATGAAAATATCTGAAAAATAATGAAATTGGTATTTTGTAACTTTTGCATATTATGACAGAACATAGTTTTGTTATCACCCAGGGAAAGATTAATAATAATTCATGCATGGTTTTCTGAGCTATGACGTATTTTTAATAAAAACTCTACAAAAAATAAAGAAAAATAAAACACTAATTTTGTTTTTTAGTAAAAATAACTTAAAAATGATGACTAGAACTTTTGCATATTTTGAAAGAGCATAGTTTTGGTAACATCCACAGACAGTTTTATAAAAATTCATGCTTGGTTTTTTGAGAAATGATGTGTTTTAATCCAACTTCTACAAAAATCAGGGTGAAAAACACAAATTTTGATTTTATGTGAAAATAAGTTAAAAACTATCGAACGGCTATTCTCTAATTTTTACGTATTTCAAAAATCATAGTTTTCTTAACATCCGCAGAAAGTTTTATCCGAATCTATGATTGATTTTTGAGTTATGATTATTTTAAATCCAAATGCTAGAAAAATCATGCTAAAAAACACAAATTTTGACTTTGAGTGAAAATAGCCTAAAAACTATGATGTAGATATTTTCTAACTTTTACACATTTTGAAAGAGCATAGTTTTGTTAACACCCACAGAAAATTTTATAAAAAATCATGGTTGGTTTTTTGAGTTGATATTTTTTAATCCAACTTCTACAAAAATCTGGGTAAAAAACCACAAATTTTGACTTTGATTGAAAATAACTTTAAAACTATGTAATGGGTATTTTCTGAATTTTACATATTTTGAAAGAGCGTCGTTTTGTTAACACCAACAAACAAATTTCAAAAATTCATTTTTGATTTTTTGAGTAATGACGTTCATTTAATCCAACTTCTACAATTATTTTCGTGCACCCAATAAAATGTCATGGTTATATATTGGCAATTGCGATGCAAGCGTCAGTGTAGAATCAATAAAAGATTATATGAAAACCAACCATCCTAATATCGAATTAATTCAAGTCGAAGAATTAGAGCTCAAAGGAACCAATAAAGCGTTCAAACTGGGAACTGAATTCAATCACAATTCCATATTAATCAATGAACAATCTTGGCCAACTGGTATACGAGTAAGGAGATTTTCGTTTGCTCCAACAAAAAAACCGGATTTTCCGCCACGCGTCACTCCGCAAGTCGCAATATAGAAGAAAAAGAAAAATACATTAAATGTTTCTATATCAACATGCAAGGTATAAAAAGCAAATTTAATGAACTTTCAGCTTCAATAGAGTCAAATAATTTCAGTGTTGTTTGTGTTAGTGAACATTGGCTAAGGAATTCTGAGAGTAATATGTATGCTATAAATGATCTATCAACAATATCACACTTTTCTAGATCTAACTACATTCACGGTGGCGTTTTAATACTACTAAAGCGCAATATAAAATATGTAACATTAAATCATTTAAATCAACTATCTATAGAAAAACAATGTGAAATATCTGCGGTATCTCTAACTGAATTAAAAATTATCTATCTTGTAATGTACCGTTCTCCAGCTGGAGATTTTAATATTTTTATAAATATACTTGTTAATGTCCTTAATAATTTAGATGTCTTAAATACCAAAGTGGTAGTAGGAGGTGACTTCAATGTCCATTTCAATGAACATACTAATGTGCAAGCAATACAAATCTGTGATATTTTTAAAAGTTTTGGGTTACATCCAACGGTCACCTTTGCAACTTGAGCAAAAAATACGCTAGATAACATTTTTACTAATATATCAGTGAGTAAGTTTTCAATAACTTGTATAAATACAACTTTTTCAGATCATAGGGGCATATCCATCAATAGTACAACAAGCGTAAACACTAGAGATAATTTTACAAATAAAATAATAAGGCCTACTACGGAAACCGGTTAATTCGATTTTTACAGACTGTTATCTGAAGTCAATTGGCAAGTAATCGCGACTGAGGTAGATTGTAACAAGAAATACGATATATTTCATAATATTGTCTTAAACAATTTCGACTTAGCTTTCCCTTTGAAAACCATAACTAACATAAAATGTCATATAAATAAATTACATTGGTTCACCAATGATTTGCGGCACATGCGAGATACAGTGGAAATATTGCATGAATTCTATAACAAATACAAAACACCTGCTAATTTAGCATTGCTTCGCATGCATAAAAAGCAATATCGGACAGCAATAAAAAAAGCAAACTTTTTTTTTGTTTCTTTGGCCTCGGCTTTCGCCATACAATCATCTACTATTGTATTGTTTTATATTTAATTTAACTAATTCCATACACTTATTTAAATCATTTGGACGCCACAATATATTCACACTACATCTATGGACCCGGATGGAATAATTTATTATTCATAAATTATTCCACCGGACGGGATTCGAACCCGCAACCTCTTGGTCTGTGGGCAGCGTCTCTACCCACTCGGCCACCAAGGCCCCTAAAGCAAACATTAATGCACATTGTAATTTTAGTAATAATTCAGGTAATAAAAATAAAGCCATGTGGCAAATAATAATATCGAATAGTAACCAATACAACCAAAACTGTGATAACAAATGTGATATTTTACCGGATACTTTTAATTACACCTTTTTAGACTCAATAACCAATCTTGTAAATAGTAAGTTCAATGCCTCCTGCACATGATCCTATACTATTAATGGAAAACAAATCTGATAGTGTATTTACTTTTGAACCAGTGTCTAGCATTCAAGTAAGGGAGGTGGTGCGTTCTTTGAAAAGTAGTAGAATTAAAGATATATATGGCATATCAGTGGAACTCTTAAAGGGTTGCATTGATGTATTAATATCACCATTAACACAAATTATTAATTCTGCTATGTTGACATCTACTTTTCCTGATGCCTTAAAACATGCTATGGTAGTGCCATTGCATAAGAAGGGCGATGCACAGGACCCAGCAAACTACAGGCCAATCTCCTTACTTCCCGTTTTTTCTAAAGTTCTGGAAAAAGTTATGTTCACACAAGTCCATCGTTATTTACAAGTAAATGGAATTCTATGCGATAATCAATTTGGTTTTATATCTGGAAGTCTACTGAAGACGCAGTCTTACAGCTCATCGACAGTATTTTACATGCCTATGAACATCGTGAGCATTGTATAACAACATTCTTAGACCTTACAAAGGCGTTTGACTGCGTCAATCACGTCATACTATTAAACAAGTTATTGTATTACGGTTTTGATGACGCCAGCAGGAAGTTACTTCAATCCTATTTGTCCGGTAGGAGTCAGGCTGTTAGAATTAATAATGCAACGTCATCTTTGCGTACAGTACAACACGGTGTGCCACAGGGTTCCATCATGGGCCATCTGTTATTCTTAATATATATTAATGACTACATAATATATCAGAACAGTTGTAGAACAGTATTGTACGCGGATGACACATCGCTGATTAATACTGGAAACGATCTGCCTGAGCTGGTCCAACAGAACTGTAATGCAAAACGTACTTCGTTGGACTGGTTTAATAGTAACAGACTTGCCATAAACGAAAATAAATCCATTGATTTAATTTTCACATTAAAACCGTGTGAACATAACTTTGAAACTTCCGCAAAATTTCTGGGTGTTGAACTAGATTCTTCTTTGACTTGGAGTGTACATGGCAATAAGTTAGCAAACAGACTCTGCTCAAATATATTTCTTTTGCGCAATTTGTCTAATTCATTTTCACCTGCAGCTTTAAAAACTGCCTACTTCGGTACATGCCACTTAGTTATATCATACTGCATCCTTGCCTGGGGTCACTCTGCCATCAAAGAGAGAATATTCGGATTGCAAAGACGTGCAATCAGAATTGTAGCCGGTGCCCAATATCGCGAAAAATGCAGGCCATACTTTGTAAAACTAAAAATTATGACGTTACCCTGCTTATATATATAAATGCCTTGTTTACATTAAAAAAAAAAACATCGAGTCATATCAGTGTGCCGCCTCTATACATACATATGATACTCGTCAAAGAAATGATATATATATATATATATATATATATATATATATATATATATATTCAATATACACGGCTAAGTAAATCAAGGGATGGACCTAGATACTGGGGACTTAAGTTTTACAATAAATTACCTGCTATTGTCAAATGCCTGCCACTGAAAAAATTTAAAAGTTATCTGAAAGACAATTTGAGTTTAACACCATATTTTACATGGGAAGAGTTTCTTCGAGCGTAAGTGATGTAACTGTGATATAGTATAGTCTGTGATATTATTTTCTCTTTTTTATTTAATTTTTTGTACTATTTATTTATTTATATATCTATATTTATAGTCTCTATTTAATTTATTTTTTATATACCCGACCTTTTATCATATTTTATCCACTATTGTCTTAATTTTAGACTCTAAATTCATATTTATATATTTTTAAACTGCTTTTAATATGTTTAATACATCTCCTGCTACCACTACTTTTAGTATGTCACATTACAATATATTCTTTTCTTTATTTACTTATGTAAACATTACTTGTATGTACTTGCATCAATAAACTATTACTACTATTACTATTACAAAAATCAGGGTGAAAAAACACAAATTTTGAGTTTTAGTGAAAATAAGTTGAAAACTTAAAAATAGTTTTTTCTCATTTTTACGTAGTTTGAAAGAGCATAGTTTTCTTAATATCAGCACAAAGTTTCATGTAAATTCATGATTGATTTTTGAGTTATGATTATTTTAAATCCAAATGCTAGAAAACTGCAGTTTCTATAGAAATATTTTGTTTATACAAATTATATTATTCTGTCTAAACTGTTTTTTTTTCTGCGCTTCAGTTAGAAACCCCCCCATGTAAAAATCCTGGCTACGCCACTGGCGACTTGTTAGTATAATTGCTAGCACCTATATTGAAAAAAGACGATTTTTTTGTAATTAAGGCATATATTTAAAATCTGTTTTCGCAGATTTCTCTAGTTTTTTTTTTATGGCAGTGGACATTTTTTATTTTCAAAAAGTACCAAAAATAGAATTTAAAAAAATAATAATTACGAATAGTTGCTTCATCATGCCATTTTATATTTTGTTTACAATAGTTAATTATAATACTATTTTTCTATAAAATTGATAGTTTTTTAAATATATTTTTTTTAAGTTCCGAAAAATCTACCCGTAAACTGCTGCCTCCAAGCGGTATAAATTTGAGCTACTTTTTATTTATATATTATATTTCTGAAATTTAAATAGGATCGTAGGATCCGGTTATAAATTTATCAGATACAAATTTAACAATGTGAATTTGAATGTTGATGGGTTAACGATCGTGCGATCAATTTTAGGATTTAATAAAATTCATATTCGAATGTATTTTGAAAATGTTTTTCGAATTTGTGTTTTGAATTGCTGGCACAAAAATTACTTTCTAGCATACGGACAATACACCAGTGTTCCCAACTCTAGACTATCAGATGTCTAAAAATTTTGTCTAAAAAATCACAAGAAATCACCAGATTTTATGTTTTGTTATAACATGAATAAACCAAATACAAATTAACAAAACAACACCATTTAACGTTAATGAATAAAAAAAAAACGTATAATAACTAAAGATGCATTATATTATAATTTTACTGTTGATATGATAGTATAATTATAATAGTATTATGTACAGGGTGTCCCATTAGTGCGTTCTCAGAGGATATCTTGACTCACATTAAAAAAGCAAAACACCGAAGTTGCTTAGTTTTAAGGGGGAGTATTTTTATAATTGTGCCAAAACTACCTGATGTTTGGCAATTTTTTGGGGAAAACTGAAAAGACTTAGACACTTGCGGTTTTTGGCACAATGTTTATTCATCTCTTGTCTACAAAATGGAATTTTTTCGAAGTATAATAATTTAAAATGGCGTGTTTTGAAAATATTTGTTATCTGCGGGATGGATAGAAGCCGCAATACGTCACCTAGAAGCAAAATGGCGGCCGTTTGAAAAAAAGGTACGAATTTTCGCATGATTTTTTCAACTTTGGCATGCCGTTAAAAATCGTTAGTCATCCAAATGTTGCGATTTTAAAGGTTCAGAGGCCCATAAATTCAATTTCCTTTTAGGCAGTCAAAACCAGAAGTCGATTGGTTGAACGGTTCGCAAGCTAGAATTCCCGCAAACGCGTATGAAGTTTGACAACTGTTTTTCCGTGATACCTGAGCGGCCGGTCCGCGCTCAGGACAATGGTTCATTGAAAGCCGTATAGCGACGGAACTAATGCACGGACCGCCATATAATTTTAACCAAATAATCTTCTGACATGTGGCATTAGATTTATGTAATAAAAAAAAATTGATTTTTTGTAAAAATTATAAAAATACTCCCCCTTAAGAGCTCTTTTAATAACTCCGAAAGCAGTATGACTTAGACCGAATGTTTGGCTCGACTTTACACCCCGTGGAATAACATGCATTATAATATAGATTCACACTGTATTGACATATATCACCAATTAAAATCAATAAATTCACTACGGAAATGTCAGTGTCATCAAGACAAGTAGTGACAATGGCCACCTCACGGACAAGGGACATCCAATCGGACGAATCATCAGCCGACGAGGATTCTGGAGACCAGGAAGGACCCAACCAGACGGAGATGCCAGTGATGTGGAACCGCCGCACAGTGGAACCAAATGCCCGAATAGCGGAAAAAACTAAATATCTTTTGAACTAATTGTCCTATCGCCTTGCGGATTGTCTCATTCGATTCGATTCGTGTGACATATTTCATTATTCAAATGTTTAACAAAATTAAAAATTATTATATAAATATTAGATTTATATTATCAAACTAAGAGCAAGTTTAAGTAAAGTTGCCGAAACTAAACATAATAAAGTGTTTAAGTATTTTATTTTTGCAAATTAAATTTTACTTAAGACGCATAAAATGAAAAGGCTTTGAAAGAACACTTACATTGAAAAACTGTATATGGTTTTAAAAATTAAACAATGTTAGAGTAAAGAATGGCAATTCTAATAATAAAAAAATAACTGTACATATTTTAATAATAAATAACAGTAAGAACAAATAGAATTAAATTTAATTCATGAAACAAATAAGTTCACAGTGGAAATAGAAAATAATAATGTAATTAATTTCTTAAACTTAACCATCTCAAAAGAAAACAATGGACTCAAATCGATACTACAATTAATTTTAATTCGCTATAAAACATAAGTTAACATCATATCATAGCTCATAGATATATAGATTAGTAAATATACCAATGTCAGTAGAAAACTGAAATAAAGAATTAAATTTAATTTTCAAAATTACAAAAAATAATGGCTATCCAAAAGAAATGATAATACATATTTTAAACAAGGAAATAAAACAACAAACCATTAAAGAAATATATCCAAATATAAACAACAGAGAAAATAAGAATTATATAGCTTTGACATGCACAGGAAAAGAGAGCATTTCTATAGCTAAAATGTTAACTAAATAAAATCTAACACCGTCATTTCGTACACATAATACAACAAGTAAACTTATTAAAAATAATAAAGATAACATTGATAAGACTCAAAACAGTGGGGTTTATTTGTTAACTATCTAATAATGTATGTAGGCCAAACTGGGAGACCGTTTAAGGATAGAATTGAAGAACGTAAAAAGGAGTTGCACTACGAAAGAAACAAATCAACATACATAATCCATTTACAAGAAACAAAACACACGTTTGGAACGAAAAAATACTGCATGTGGAAGGAAAGGAGAGAAAACTTAACATTCTCGAGAACATGGAAATAAATAGAAGAAAATTCACCGGAAACTTATTAAACGACCAACTTGATTTATCAAGTTCGCCTCTTCTTTTCTTCAACTTACAACCCCCCTCCCTACCCCCCTAATGTAATAAATATATATTAGGCTTTGTACATAATTGTAACAAATAGAAATGTTTCGCAATTTTAAATTAATAACTGCAAAGCTTCATGGCTTGCTTGAAAATGTTTCTTTTTGGGTTCGGGTCGCAAACTTGAAATAAATGGATCGGACGATTCTAAAATTCTATGAAATACGTCTTCATTCGTAGAAAACGTGAATTTTTTCTTGTTGAGTCTGTACACTTTATAATCCTTATTTCTGCTCTCCTGCGCTTCTTCAGAAAGTTGTCCGATCGGAAGAGCTGCAGTTGCAATAATTTCGGCACCATGGATTAATATCTTATGCACTGTTGAAGGCATATAGTACCACGGGTACAACTGAATAGCCAGTTCTGCAGTTCTTTGCCGGTACATCCCAAATTTTACTGGCTCAATTGCATAATTACTGTTTATGATTTCAAGGATGACAGAAAATCTGCGAATCAAATCCTCGTTGATTTTTGTAATATCCGATGTTAAAGCTAGGTTAGCGAAAAACCTCCTCGATGTATTTCCCGTATTGGATGTACCATATCCCTGTCGCACAAAATCAACACAGATCCCAACTTTCTGAAGAACGTCTTGTTGAATACGTTTTTTTTTTCAGTTTCTTTAATTGAGATTGTTCTTTTAGGTTCTCCAGCGTTTAAAATTTAAATTGTAGGATAGGTGAAGGATATATTCCATGCATTTTATACGTGCATGTAGAGGCGATAAAACTAGTTTAAGTGCTTCATTGTTGGATTCTTTATGCCGTATTTTAGATAAATCGTTCATCTCTGATGGACGAGCTTTACAGTTGCTTGCTGATGTAGTACCAGTTACAGCTTGTGCTACCTTCCCATCCAACATGGTAAAGATTAAAACATGTTTCACATGTATTGTTAGCGCCCCTAAATTAACGTTTGATAATTGGGAGTAGACATATTCACGTTCAACGGTTTCCTTCTCGATTCGAGATAATTCTGTGGTTTCTTTTCCAAACCTAAAACGTAACGCTCTACAGTATCGAGTAAATGAGGGCCGAGGATTATTCCAAATTAACTTATTTTGATCGTCATTAAAAGCGAGTCTCAGGGGTACCATGGAGGTCATAAATAAGTTGGAATGAGATTTATCTTCTTCCTCTGACGAATAGCGCTGAGAAAATTCATTTTGGCCGGAAGCTCCGTCAAATCCCCATTTCGACGTCATTATAAGTTGCTGACCATTCAGCTTTTCTAGCTACTCTTCACTTTTCGTCTTTAGAATCCTTTCTACAGTATGATTCAGTAAATTTTGAAAAGGCACCTCCGCGGAGGTGTCTGTTACTTTTATATTGTTGGGATAACATTTCTTCTTCGCAGTTGTAATTTTTTTGTAGTTGGGGAGTAAATCACACCCCACATTTTTAAACGCATTTCGAATCACCTCGTACTGGTACTTGCTGAGTTTAGCTTGAATAAAAAGCGATAAAGCAAAATCAGCACTGAAAACTTTACTTTGCTGACTTGAATCTGATGAGCTAACTGCAGCGTTTATCAAATATTGTGAGTATGATCCTTGCAGTTTGCGGATTTTACTTCTCTGGCTCCTTACTCCACAATTTTCAAAATTCTTGCCTGGCCTTCCTCCTCGCGTGGAAAGTTTCTCTTCTTCATCGGGTAATGATATTATAAATGTATTTTTCATCCAATCATAACACTTTTTATTGAAAGAGATTTTATTTCGATTGACTGCTTTCCATTATTTCATGAAACTAGATAAAAATCTTTTCTCTATTTCGGCGAAAAATAAATGTGTCTTTTCTTCAGAAATGTCAGAAAACTTCTCTCGAATTATGGAATCAAATAAATTATGGTTGGACGGACCGGTATTAATCAAATATTCACACAAATCACTGTAACTAATAGACGGATACTCACTCCATGGCGAAAATTACGATTAAGTTAAAACATTAACTGTTATAATGCAACTGGTATATGTCAACATTCACACACACACTTGATTTTTGAAAAATAAAAATATCAGAAATAACAATAATAAATAACAACCAAGAAAAAGACACGAAACAGAACTAACAAAAAATGTACGCGGATTGTTTAAAAGTTTAATCATCACTTTTGTTGCAAAAAGTTAGGATTTTGATGAAAAAGTGTGTCCATTGGTTGAAATTTAGTGGAGAAGAATTTTTCAGGAGAGAAATAGGGATACCATTTTTTGAAGGAAATAAGAGAAAAGTGGGATGCAGGCTGGGATTTATCTGGGTTTTCGCATATCAGCCAGAGCCGTCGCTTGTACTTTAAGTTTTATTAGGGTTCAATGCAGCACGTTTTTTTTTTTTCAATTAAAAAATACATGACATAAAAATCTATAAAAAAAGTAAGAAAAAATATGTTTGCAAAGTTAGCGTAAACAGAATGAGAACTTTAGTTTACCTTATGCCATATTATGGCCCAAATCAAGTTCTCTGATTGTTTACGTTTACGTACGTTTATGTGTTTGTACTTTTAGGTTAAATGTTTCACATAAATGACTATAACAACTGAACACGCAAGTAAATGCACATGATATTATAGGAATACATTCTCTGATACATCCTGGACCATAGCCTATTGAATTCAACTTGACGGAAGATGACGCGTTTTATATAATCTACTTTTAAATTAGTTTTTCTTTGCAAGAGTTTTACGGTAATTTGTTTGTTTGTTATGGTGCATTAACTATTATAAAATGTTACTTTGATATGTATACATAGAGTATGTAAGATATTGTTCATTAAAAAGGGCGCCAATATGAAACTAGAGAATAATATTGTAAATAAAAATTTTTGCTTGAAATTATATTGTACGTAATTTCAGTTCGAAAAAATAAAAACTCCAAAAAAATGGTATCGGATCATGATTCTTCAACTATTCAAGGACAAGAAAACATAAAAATTAATGCTCGAAACGGATTTTGTATTTATGGGTTTTTTCCGCCTTTGCCCCACTCTGCGCCGTTGTCTCATTCAAGCCGCAGGGACCAAGGGAGACGCAATTTCATTCGCCACATCGATTGGTTTGCTTCCAAAGGAGCGGAAATGCCCAAAATGCAAGGACCTGATGATCCTCTACCCGGACCGGAAAGGATACATTTTGGGATCGTTCCGATGTATCAAAACCATGTGCCAGAAAGAAATTGCCATGGCCAAGCAGACTTTCTTCTACAAGGCGCATCTGGAACCACAACAAGTGCTTGGAACCGCCTATAGCTTTGCTTTCAACAACAGCTACGTCGACTGTGCCAGAGAGAATCTGCTTCTGGATCAAAATGGACATAATCCTTGAACTGTGCTTTCATTAAGAACCATCTGTGATTGCTATAATTCTCTCAGGATGGACGTTTGTAAACAATTGGGCGACATTCAAGAATTAGAAGGATTGGAGGACCTAGAATCATCGTTAAAATAGATGAAGCTAAATTTGGGCAGCGCACATACAATAGAGGCAGGAAGATTAAAGGTCGTTGGGTACTTGGAATGGTGGATGAGACAGACAATGTCAGAATGGTAATAATTCTGAACAACAAGCGTGATAGATCAACACTCGAATCTATCATTGTCTAGCATGTGGCTCCTGGATCGATCATTTGAACTGATTTTTGGCGCGGATATTTAGGGCTTTCTACACATGGCTATGTTCATGAGAGAGTGAATCATTCGGACGATAGATTCAGATTCGTTAGTCCCGAAGGTGTCCATACTCAACGGATTGAGTCCAATTGGCGTCCTGCTAAAGCATATTTTCGTAAACGTCAGGTTCCTAGGAAGCATTTTGCAATATCCTTGCCGTGTACATTGTAAAAGAAAAATTTGGATCCATTTGAGCAAATATTGAAATGTATAAAATTTCCCTATGATAAAACTACATAATTTGATAAAATGACTCAATATTTTCAAAATTTCCAGACTAAATTTTTTTATTGAATTTTCCACATACTTCTAGGTTAGGTTAGGTTAGGAGAAAGGTTTGCAATAGAATAAATTGTAAATCTCCTTGCGCACGATGATTTTTTTACATACTGCTAGGACTCAATATTTTCAAAATTTTCAAACTAAATCTTTTTATTTATTTAACATTTCCAGTCGAAATCAATTGTATATCTAGATAGTACTCGTAAAGTACTTTCGAATAATATCATTTTTATCGGTATTATAGATAAAAATGATGTAAAGGGGTGTAAAGTAAATTCTTACCGATTATTTTATTGAAAGGACACTCAATTTTCATAAGGGATTCAAAAACCAAATAATATACAAGGTGATCCATTTAAAATAGGTAAGTTGCATCCCCTACTGTCTTTATGGCGCATCCTGTAACATCAAAATATTTTTAGGTTATGCAGTTCTTAAAACCAAGCAACTTTAGTGAAAACACTTTTTTTCTATCTTTAACGTGAGCCGATATATCCTTCAAGAACGCACTAATGGGACACCCTGTGTAAAACATGTCTAAGACTCAACAGCTATGAACATTTAGTTATCTTTAACAAATCTGTATTGAACTTAGGTTGGATAGCATTTGCTTAGATTAAATGACAATTTAGGTTAGAACTGTTAACGGTGAAGGCTTCTACTTCTTTATACATAATAATTCACAATTGAAACACTATTTTAACTTTGTTTGTATAACTGAGACTTTATTAAGTGACTATAGTTTCGACAACTTCAACTTGTCATTTTGTCACTTTCAGTTTAAAAAAGACAAGTAAAAGTTGTCGAAACTATAGTCACTTAATAAAGCGTCAGTTATACAAAGTTAAAATAGGATTTCAATTGTAAACTTAGGTTAGGTTTGACAACATGTACTAAATTTGAGTGAAATACCAACAAGATTGTAGGATTTAATTTAAACCAGATTGAGATAGATACAAATTTATATTATTTAGCATATATTTAACTCAACGTGATATTTAATAATATCTAATTTAATGTAATGATTAGGTTAAATAATAAATTATTTAACCCAACCCTTTATCTAATAATATCTAATCTGACAATGATAACAGTTAAGTTAGTTTAAAAAAATAGGATAGATATGATAATATAGTGCATGTTAACATATCTAACCTAATCTAATTTGCTATTTCACATGGTAAAAAGTTAGGTTAAATTGAATAACAGTTGCAAAAATTAGGTAAGGTTGAATAACAGTTATATAAGTTGGGTTAACTAATAGCTATCTAAGCTATTATAACTTTCTTAGCAGTTTATCGAACTTTAGAGAAAGTTGTTTAGGTTATTTTAAGTAGCATATACTCAGGATTGATTTTATGACATGAAACCACCAAATTTAGATTAACTTACGGCTGAGCTTTTGTACCAATTCTAAATAAATAAATATACGTAGTTGGCATTTCAACTAGGGTTAGGTTAGAAGATAGATTGTGAAATTAGTTTAGGTTAGGTTAGGTTATTTATACAAGTTAGTTCACCTTATGGTTGAGCATTTTTAGCAGTTCTAATTAAATGAATAAATTAACTGGCATTTAAGCTAGGGATAGGTTAGATGATACATCGTGAAATCAGTAGGTTATGCGTAACTATTATCAGGTTAGGTTAGATTACAAATTTCTTAGGTTAAGTTGGACGTCAGTTATTGATTATTAATTTTATCTAACCTAATACTAGCTTGATTGGTAAGTTAGTTATGTCGTCTGTATTCGTTTTTAGGTTATGTTGGTTCTCAATTTGTCAGGTTAAGTTAGTGAAGAATGTCTTAGGTTAGATTATAAAAGCGTTCAATTAAAGCTTCTAACGAGTGTTTCCACTTCCAAATTAAGCATGAAGTAAAATATCGAGTTTAGAACAGCCTGCAAATGTTTCGACATCCGTTGTTTTTTAAAAGAGTTCAATTTGAAGCTTTAAACAAGTGTTTTCCACTCCCAGACTAAGCATAAAGTAAAATTTCGAGTTTAGAAAAGCCCCGTGAACATTTTCTGGGCTTTTCTAAACTCGAAATTTTACTTCATGCGCCACGCGTACAAAACAATGATTTCACTTGAAGTTTAAAATATACTCCTTAGAAATATAAGTTTATGATTCATTTGGACATGAACATATTTATGAATGTAAAGATAGATATTTTCGAATGTAAATAGTTTTATTTTACGATTTTTGAGAATTTTTTTTGGGTAAATTTAATACATGCGATCTTGAATTTTAATTCTTTTGAATCGTCCGGCTTGACCTCTAAATCTGGCCTCAAATAAGTCCGTGTCCGCCGTGTTTTTTCTCATGGGCGGAAAGAGTTTTTCGATTCTGTGATTTGAAACGTAAAATGAAGTAGTAGTCATTAATCTGTATTAAATTATCTGGAGTTTGAACTACGGACAATAAAAAATCTCGATAAATAACAAAATGGAGGCCATTCGAAAAAAGTGGTCGCTTTTTACCCCCCTTTTTCTGACTTTAAGGCTCTATGAAGAATATCAAATATTAATATATTTGAATGACGGTGGTTCAAACTCCTGAGGAAAATGTGGGGATCTGAAAAGTATAAGCTCAAGTCGATCCGTTTGATAGTTTGAAATGAAAGTTTCCGGCCAGCGAAAAAAAGTGGTTTCGAGAAAAACGCGTATAAAGTTTTGACACAAGTTTTAACTATTTTTTGAGATTTTTGGCTTTAGTCAGCTATGCCAGCTCCGTACAGTTGGCCCTCCTTTTCCTCTAAAAACTGAGTTTGAATGATTTGCTCCTGCCAGCGTTGTTGGATGGCCTTTTGAGCTGCTGGAGTCGGGCAAAATTCGTCCCACGTCTCGAGCTCCGCACCGGAAGGCCTTGGCTCGCAGGCCGATATGAATTCCCAGTGTCTCCATCGTCTTAAAAACTGCCGAGTATCCGTCGTTGAAGATGCTGGTAGCTATGAAAGATGCGATAGCGACTGTTTTTGCACCACAGTTGAGGTGCTTCGAAGTCAGCTTCCAGACACAAGCATTCAAACTTTCGTTTGAGTTCTGCATATTTCCACCCAGCCACCTACTCAGCATTGTTTACTTCAACAAGCAAACAACTAACTAACGAATTCGCGTATTGTAAAACGGTTGTGGCATGAAACTAGATACTATCAAGTATCATAATATGCAAAAAAATAAAATCAATATTTTAAAACTTCCGAATGGTAATACCCCCTTAAGCCACCTCTGAATCACAAACAATTTGTCTGAATCTAAAAGTTAAAATCACCAGATTTGGTGACAAAATCACTGATTTGGCAACCCTGCAATACACAAACCCACGCTTACAAAAATTACGCTTTCGAGCCGGTACACGGGTATGCCTGTTCGTAAGCATAGGCGTTCCGATTTCCGTACATCTACATCTAAACCAATTTTTATTTTCGGCCGTGGGGTGCTTCGTTCAGAAAAATCCTCGTAAAGGACTGCTATTTATTTTTAACTTGTACAATATTTAATCTTAACTATTTCGTACAACTTTCATCTTTGAAACTCATCGAGAAACACGTGTCTCTGCATACATTTTTATACTTTGTGAAATTGTGATATTTATTATTACGAGGCGCTAAATTTCTATGATAATGCTTGTGTATGTACAAGCATTATCATAGAAATTTATAATATATTTTGAAACAAATAAATATAGGTCTATTTAAGTGGAATGCAGCAGTTTTTACAATATTTTTATTGTGATTATTTTCCTGAGGAAACGTTGAAAATTATTTTTGATAGCTGCAGCTTGCAGGCTTATTCAAAACCAAAAAATACGTTGTTATCATTACAAAGGATAGTGGAATATTATTACTAGTAAAAATGTGTCCCATTAAATGTGTCCTATGCGCGTTTTGAAAAAAAAAATAATAAAGAACAACAGCTGATGTTATTTTCTCTAATGCGCGTGCGTATGGTATCGTTTGTCCAATAAAATAAAACCTCTAGAGTGCCATAGAAAATATTGTAGGTTGGCAGCTCTAAAATTATATATTATAATTATTATGTCTGAAGTTTTAGATGTCAATTCTTAAAGCGTGTAGCCAACTTAAATTTTAAAAAAGATAAAAATTGGCACTCTAGAGGTTTTTTTTTTTATTGGACATGCTATAGTATTCCTTTAGAAACTAGTTCTCTACTGTGTAATCACATCCCCTGTGTTCAATAAACGTTTTTTTGTCTTTGGAAAGCTTATTAAATTTGCAAAATTTGTGAAAAGTGAATATTTAGTATTATATTGCGAGGATGGGAAATAAAACATTTAATTTCGGGTCACATAACAGGTACAATGCGAAATCTAATAATGTTACGGACAATTAACAGTCCTAGCAATCAAATTATTAAAAAAAAAGAACTCAATAAAAATATTAATTACAATATAGTGTTTATATAGACTGTCCGGGTGATTAAATTTAATATTTTTTAAATTTAAACATGATTTGACAATACGGGATGATATATCACCATTTCTTGCTTATTAAAAAGATATTGTTCTAAAAAGAATTTAGAATGGAGGCAAGCAGGACCACCTCAATGAATGTATTTGTGGAATGCTAATTATTTATTAAATTACTAGTGCACAAATTATTCGATTGGAGGCACTAAGTATTCGCTTCAATGCACATACATTTTTAGAGTTTATTGTCTTTACGTTAATTGTCTTTATCTAGAAGTTTTATGTTTTATGTCAGTGGTGTGCAAGCTGTAATTGGCGAGACAATTTATTGAGTTCGTAAATTTTAAAGAAATTTATTTGACAAAAAAATATGAATCGTTGAATAAAAGGTCTACTGCAGTGTTTCCCAGCATTTTTTTACCATGCAGCATCTTATAAATTCGAATGCCTCATGTACATATTTTTTTACTCGGCATGCAGGTTACATAATTTGAAACAGAGAAAATTTTGTATAAATTTGGACTGCGACTTTATCCTTTATTTATTTTATTTTCCCAACTACACTTTAGGCAATAATAAAAGATGTATTAGCTGTTTCTAAACTTATAATAAATTAGTGTTTTATACGCCTGGAACATGAAGTAAAATTTTGAGTTTAGAAAAATTTGGATCCAAATCCAAAGTTTCAGGCTTTTCTAAACTCAATATTTTACTTCATGCTTAATTAAGGAGTGAAAGACACTTGTTAGAATTATATTAAGAACTTCAGTAAAAACTATGGCGTTTAATTGAATTTATTAAAAATTCATATATGATTTTATAACTGTTTTTACTTATTTATCTCATTTTAAATATTGTAACAGATACTGCAAATAATTTTTGGATTTATAAATAATATTTGCTTTGTACTCGTATGTTTTAAATAAAAGCCTGTATTAATGTTAATGTTAGCTACACGCGGTGCAGGATTTTAGATATGTTTTTGATCATCTGGAATAAATACAAAATTGGAACGGCTGCGCTGTTAATAATAATAATAATATTTATTTCCCTTACAGGCCCGAACATACAAAAATAACATAAAATAACTAAGTAAACTTAAAACTAAATTAAACGATTAAAGTGGGCAAAATGCTAAACAAAATGTAATATGCGCTAGAATTGTAATTACAGTAAACATGATTTTAATGATGCAATGAAGGTTGATTTCGATGGATTAAATATATCGAGAGCATACTGTACCTCATGGTATCTACGTAACATAAACTAGAAGCGAAAATGAATAATGCGTGGTATGAGGGGTTGAAAAATGAAACGATTGATTATTACGACTAGATAGTCGTGGAACCGCAAAACTAAGTTGATGAAGAAACTCACTATTATCGGTGTTATAATGAATTAATTTATACAGTTCATATATTTGCACATATCTATGTCTGTTGTATATTGATAACATATTGAATTCGAGAAGTAGCATTTCATAAGAGATATTATAGTCCGGATACGTATGGTACTTACAAAAATACAAGTACCTGAAAATCGTCTTTGTACTTTTTCTAACATATATATGTAATATTTATAACCGTGTATCCAAACGCAACCGCAATAATTAATTTCACTTACAATAAACGATTCATACAGTTTTAAGGCAGCATCAGTACGTTTAAATTCACGACAGTTGCGCATTATAAACCCAAGCAGTTCATATGATTCATTGACGATAGATTGTACGTGAATGTTGAAAGTAAATTTTGTATCGAAAGTCACACCAAGATCCTTAAATTTACTATCCTTCTGTATAGATATGCCATTAAGTTGGTATTGGTAATCAAACATGCTTCGCGACCGCCCAAAAGACAAGATCCGACATTTTAACGGATTTTCGTGAACACCATGACGACAATGAGTCCAAATTATTTTGTAACACTAAACAATCATTCAATAAATCAATAACTCTATACAACTTCACATCATCTGCATACATCAAAAATTCACAGTCCAAGATACTGGCGACGTCATTTATAAATATTAAAAATAATAAGGGCCCCAAGTTCGACCCTTGAGGGCACCACTTGTGGTTACAAATGATTTGGACCGACAATTCATATACTCAATATACAACCGACGGCTAGACAAATATGAACAAATAATAGATATTACATTGGATGGAATATTATATTTACACAAATATGAATATTATTGATTATGAGGAAAACAATCAAAAGCTTTGCTTTTATCTGTATAAATAACATCAACCTATGAACCACGATCTAGAGCTATAGAAATAAATTGGGTAATACAGAATAAGTTTGATTGAGTGTTTCGTCTGCGCATAAAACCATGTTGCTGAGGTGATATTGACTGTTCAATGATTTCGCGAATATATTTGCAAAGTATACCCTCAAATACTTTCGAAAAATTGGAAATAATAGCAACGGGTCTATAGTTCTTAATATCTGATTTAGACCCAGATTTAAAAACCGGAAGTAAACGTGACAATTTCCAACTCTCAGGAAATACATGGGTATTCAATATTATATTAAAAATATATAAAAGGGTTCGCGAGTTGTGATGCACAATCCTTAAGAAAAAAACCTGGAACTTGATCAGGGCCCATTGTGATATTTGGTTTAATTTTCATTAGATGTAAAATAATAGTTTCTTCATCAACTTTGAAGTTTCCCATAACATCAGCACTACCATGAAACAATTGCACTTCACTACCATTCGATTGTTGATACACACTGCCAAATAATTCTGCAAATCCTTCCAGAATCTGAGAGGGCGAATCCAATGTTTTTTCTCCATGTATCATTACTCCAGGAATCCTAGATTTCTTTCGTTTCATATTGACATAAGACCAAAATTTCTTAGGTTCTGAAGATATCATATTCTCGGTGTCAGAGATGAAGTTGTTAAATGTCTCAGAAATTGTGTCCCTTTCGCGCTTTCTGATATATTTATAATCGTCAATTACAGAAGAATTAGTTGATTTCCTCATTTGTTTATGCAGCCTATTTTTAGATTTTATTAAATTTATAATCTCCGAATTAAACCACGGAGGATATATTTTACTACCATTGGAATTTCTATGAAATTTAGGAATATGTCGCTCAAATATTGAGTACAATATTTCGTAAAAAAATTACAAGCTACATTAACATCATTGGCAGTATATAACATAGACCAATCAGTTGATGATATTTCAGCATATAAACCAGGTATATTACCTAAAATTAAATCTTGAGGCATATTCATCATGCAGAGAAAAATTAACGTTTAATTTAGTTTCAACCTCAAAATTTAAAGATGGGTGGTATACATCTTCATAAACTAAAATTTCATCAGCTTTTTTAACAGCACAACATCCGTCCAAAGGAACCAACAGTAAGTCCAACAATCTATTGTTAATGTTAGTAATTTTATTGCATTGTGGAAAATCTTTTAAAGCCATAAAATTATTTAAAAAAAGTGTTTACTTTATTACACACATTAACGCCACCTTGAAGATCCAGATTAATGTAATTTGGAATGTTAAAATGTCCACAAATCCACAAAATTTTTCGTCTATATAATCAAATAACAAAGTATAGGTTTCAACTGGCGTTTTGGGCGGAATATATACGTACATAAGCGAATACACTATCTTGTCTAAAGTTAATTTAGACGCAATAATATCAATATTGTAATTATTAAATGCAATATTATTGGAAATAGGACGACTATCATATTTATTATTGACTGCAATTAATGTACCACCGCCCCTTATTAAACTTCTATCACACCTATAGACTAAATAGTCATCAGTAAATAATTCAGAATTTAATACTCCATCTTTAAGCCAAGTCTCTGTTAATAAAATAATATCGTAGATACTTGTAAGAATATTATTTAAAAAACTTGACCACTTTCGTACTTAGTCCAAGAACATTTTGATAGTAAAATGTGACAGGTTTGCGACGTTCAGAAGATTTTACTTTCTTATGTTTTTTGTAGAAATTAAATTCGGTATTTCATTCAAATATTTTATTGTGAGATCTACCTCTCCATTATTTTTGCGGCGAGAAAGTTCATCACGCAAAGATTTTAAATATGACTGCCGATTTTTTGGTTAAATCAGCTTTAATAAAAATATTATCAGTTTTAATTGAATGACTTTGCCTTAAAATAGCTTTAGGTATATCATTATTTTCGAAAATAATCTTTATAGGCTGGGTATTTGAACCACGGGAACCTAATCTAATTACTTTTAATGGTTCAATATTAGGAGTGAATTTATTCAGTTATGATTTTACACAATTCATATCATCGGGTGCATTGAATATCATTAAATTACGCCCACGTGTACGTTGATCATCAACTTCATTGATTACATTAAATGTTAATTGGACAGAATCCGTTGGTGAAGTCCGAGACTTGATTTGTTGTAATTCATTTTTTAAAACTCAATTTAACTTTCGATATATTTAATTTTTTCAGTCATTTTTTTGTTTAATTTCAGTGTTAAATGTAATCATAAAGACGTTTTGAAACATCGTGAAATGGTGCTTATAAACTGTAGAAATTGATGTTTCTAAAGATTTATTTATTATATTGTTGGATCCACCCTTAATAATGATTCTTTTGTTTGCTTATCACTTGCTTATTCAGCAGTATAAATATAATATAAATACGGATCCAGCGCATCCCCAGTCAGTCTAGTTTTGTCAGCCACGTTAACCGCGTACCGCTGCGCGTTATTTTACAGAGTTTATTTTAAGTCAATTTAAGTTCAGTTAAGTTTAGAGTTATAATCTTATAGGAAATATATTAAGTGTGTGTAATCAGTGTTTCCTTAAAAAGGTCACCCTTTAATCAAAATCCGATTCGTAAACGTTTAAAATCATAAACAATTAATCATTCGCAGCTGGGATCCGTTAGAAATCACCCTGGTGTCAGAAGTTAAATAAATACAAAACCTTTCGTGATTGTGTGTCGGCCCCTAAAATTCGGGATTAGTTCAGGACGCAACAATATCATCAGTAACGACATGTGATGGTAAAAAAGTCGAGCAATTCTATAAGTCGCCATCAGGTTTTTTATCCTCCTCCATATAATAATTGAATCTAATATAATCCAAATCTGTAAAACATGAAACCAATTGCAGCATTTCATGCACTTTATCCTAGCAACCCTGGGACTGATGTTTTTTTTTTACATGATGTGCAAGCTTTATGTACCATTATGCAAGATTACGCAATTAAATAAGTGAAATTAAACGAGGACACAACACCCAGGGGCGATCAGGGTGATTAACTAAGACAAGACAGGAAGCCTACCTGTTATTTACCTCAGAGCGAATTAAAAGTTAAAAAAGTAGTTGAGAGTATTTTATACACTCGACCTTGATAAGACAAAAAACTACAAATGAATTAAATTAAATGCTCGGTAAATTTTCATTAAAATTAAATAAAAATTAATTTAATTTAACAAGGTTTACTATTATCGAATCATAATAATATTTAACTCATAGATTCAGGATAAATTATGTAATTAGCTCACCAAAAACAAAATTTTAACACACGTTTTTACCACTAAAAATATTAATATAGTCAAGAGCACAGCTAGCACAGCCAGAACAGCACAGCACTTTTTAAATATTTTTTTATTTATATTAATATATATATTCATTTAAAGTGGATTTAATTCACTTATTTAACTTAAAAGAGATTACATTAATATTGGTACTTTGTATTTAAAGAATAAATAAAATAATAAAATAAACATTAGCGCATAAACAATAACTTTAAGAATCATGGACTCTTACACTGATATTCTGATTTCCCTATAATTTATTACAGTACGCTGACGAAGTCACATAGAACTTAAAACTTCTAGATTCCTTAACAATGAAATGATAACCTACACGTAAAGACAATAAACTCTATTATTATTATTATTATTATTATTATTATTATTATTATTATTATTATTATTATATTTTTTAAACTTGGTTTGGTCACGTATAAAAAGATTAAATCTTGTGTTCACAAAATGCTACTACAGCAGCATGCTAAAAAAGTATATATATATTTTGAACTTTACCTTTAAACCAGTGTTTTATACGCGTGTCGCATGCAGTAAAATTTCGAGTTTAGAAAATTTCTAAACTCGAAATTTTACCTTATGCTTTTAGGAGTGAAAAACACTCATTTAAAGCTTCAAATTAAACTTTTTTAAAAAGCAACAAATGTCGGCAAATATTTTAATAATATGTTGCAGGTGGATAAAGTTTAACTCGGTTTGCGAAGTATTGGAACTGCTTTCATAAGCTAACATTTGTGGTATCTGGACAGACTTGTTTCTTTGATAGCCTTGATAGCTTTAAAAGTTGACCAAGCAAGTTCTTATTGTGTATATAAAATACGTTGCTCATATTAACACATTTATTGCCAATACTGTAAATTTAATAAGTATAACTTATTTCTTAGACAAAATTTCTTGTCACATGACCTTTACCGAAAAATTATCGACAGCTCCACAGCTAACGGCCGAGCAGTTAGAGTTAATTCCGAAAGTCAATTTTAGGTAAAATTCTGCACTTCTTGTATACGCTGCAAATTTACAAGCATTCTTCGATTTTATAAAAGCGTTAAATTTGAAGTTTTAAGTGTCTCCAATCCCAGATTAAGCATAAGGTGAAATTTCGAGATTAGAATAGTCTGAAAATTTGGTTTTGTCGCTCCGCGAAGCGGAGTGGCCAAACCAAATTTTCAGGCTTTCCTAAACTCGTAATTTTACTTCATGCACCACTCGCATGAAACAATAAAATATTGTAAAGGTAAAAATACACTTGAAAATATTTAAATAACAAAATATTTACATTTTTCTATACACATTATTAACTCAAGTCAAGTTAGCTTATTTAGTAATTTATTATGCAAAAAATTAATAATGTTGCGTTATTGCATCGATGGCATTAAAGGGCTTATCTACAATCAGATTCCAGATTACCTCTTTTTGCAGAACAATATCGATATGTAGAAAAATATCTTTAAAACTAACGCGTGCATAACTTATCAAACATCAAATAATAATCATTCCATGATTTTGTGGCATCTACAGAGAGTTTTATGTAACACCGAACATGCCCGAAAATATTCAATGTAAATTTTCCTATGTTCGATGTGTTCTGGGATGCATCAAAGCATTGAGTGCGATTTCATTGGCTGATTTTAGTAGTTCTAACGCAATTTTAGTTTTTAGTAGTTCTAACGCAACTTACATTTAACGTCAAAAGGAAATGTGTCATTTAATAATCGCCTACATCACTAATTGAATGTTAATATTAAACAGAAAAAAAAATGAGAAAGAGGAGAACTGATTTAGCTTAATCGCAGAAATAATAGAAAGACAGATTCCTGTTACTTCTGTTTGCCAATATTTCAAGATAAGTTGGTACATTGCTTCAATTTCACTGGAGATTATCAAGATCTTCGATTCATCGTATTGTGTAAACCATTTGATCAGGACCACCCCAAGTACGTTGCTTTGGATGTACCAGCAAAAATACCGTCCAAAAACTGCCTGGTCCTTTGGGGAGTGCGCATTTCTGCATTGTAGTTAGGCCAGTTGTGCTAACAAAACGGCCTTTCGGTAGCTTTAAATATAAATATTCCAAATTTTAAGAGCGTGGCTAGGCAGGTTTGCAAGTACCGCACCTAGTACTGCTGCCAGCACAACAACACTGGGGTGTTAGGTGTGCTGTTTTATTTGGCAAACATTGCAATTTTCATATATTTGCTAACATAATACTCAATGAAGATAATGTAGCCGAATTTATTACTTTATTGACAGAGTAACTTACAATGAATTGAAGATAGTGATTTTTTTTAGGTAAACATGCATCAGCTGTAAATTTTCCGACATTCGTTGTTTTTTGAAAGAGTTCAATTTGAATCTTTAAACGAATGTATTCCACTCCCAGACTAAGCATGAAGTAAAATTTCGAGTTTAGAAAAGCCCCGTGAAAATGTGTTGAGGGTCGCGCAGCGACCCGAGACAAATTTTCTGGGCTTTTCTAAACTCGAAATTTTACTTTATGCGCCACGCGTATAAAACACAGATTTCAAGTGACGTTCGAATATACATAAATTTCACAATATTTTAGTGTTTTATACGCGTGGCGCATGAAGTAAAATTTCGAGTTTAGAAAAGCCCAGAAAATTTTAACGGTGCTTTTCTAAAATCGAAATTTTACCTCATGCTTAGTCTAGGAGTAGAAAACACTCGTTTAAAGCTTTAAATATAGTTTATAAAAACAAGGAATATCTAAGGATATACAGAAAATAGGATGGATTTTAAATACGTATACCTAAAGGAAAAACTTCCTGTATGTTTCAGGACAGTATTAATCTTGATTGTCTTGAAATGCTGATGTCTTGCTTTGGACAAAAAAGTATGTTCTATATTCCCACACACTGCACTTACCATAAACGCACAAGATATAATAACTGACATATTTTATTTTGACGTTACATGTACCCTATATACATTAGTCCTAATTTGCATTAGAACTACTAAAAATCGTAACCAATGATATCGCACCCAGAAGAATGTAAATTGGGTTTACTATATTACCATTGGAAATCGTAGCCAATCACATCGGACTCAATGCTTTGATGCGTCCCAGAACAAATCGAACATAGGAAAATTTACAGTGAACATTTTCTGGCATGTTCGGTGTTACTTAAAACTCTCTGTATGTAATAAATTATTTTTTGTCATAACAAAATAAGAAAAATTGTCTATTTAACCAGCATGTTTCTCCGTAATAAGAAAATCCAATATAACATTACGGAATTATCTGGATACTCCCTTCTACGAGTATATCGAGGAAGGGCTAGATTGTGGGGATTACGAGCAACTGTTTTACTTTTATTCGTGCCATTACTTCGACTTAATTGCACGAATCATTTTGATATGAAACGGGAAGGGGATTTGCCGGGTTCCGTTTTAATGAATCCGAGCCACACACTCGGAGCTCACTGCCTCCATAAAACTGATATCGCCCCGGGATCATGCAACACAATTTAGAATAGAATATAATTGAAAGAGCGTCATCGCCAATCCTTGATTGGAGAATATTGTTTCATGCAATAAATAGTTGCTAATTTATTGTGATACAAGTATGAAATTTTCGAAGCGAATGGATATGAACCACTTAGCAATAACAAATGTTTTTGAATGCGCGGCAATTGATGTGAACTTTCATGATAAAAAAAGGCATTCGTCGTAATTATAGATTCCTTAGCAATGATGCTAGAATTTTCTTTGAGAAATTAAACATGATTGCTTGCAATATTAATATTAAATAATAACCACTATTTTTAACTCAGGATATACTAAAAAATAACTAAGCGACGCAGGAATTTAAAACGCTAGTAGATTCGTATGTCAGTGTTTTGTTAATTAATGAATACTGTCGTATATTTAATGGTAGCAATCAGTGACGACTCGTCAGGGACGGTAGGGTCGGTTCGGCCGTACCGTTAAATTTGATTGATCATATATTATAAATTATGATTTTTTCAGAAATAAATATCGCGCATTTTTATAATTAATATATAACAGGCTAATAATAATATTAATAAGCACTCAGTATAAGACCGATAAATACGGATATTTATTTTCATATAATAAATATATATATACATATATCTTTATTTATGAATTTTGTACATAACATAATACATAATAAAATATTACATAAAACTCGTAAATAGGCTATCAACCAGGGGTCTTTCAGCCTGTCTTTGTCAAGTACATGTCGGTTTTTTAAAAGTCATGATCACTAACGTTGTTGTCCAAGTCCGTGTGATTAGATGAGATAAATTGGTGAATTGTCGTCACTGGGAATTTATATTTTGGTTCGATGTTGGGGTTGCGGGGAATACAGAGGTATTGAATAATATTGGGAATGTTAGGATTATTGGCAAATTTTAAGGATAGAATTTCAAGGCGTTGGCTAATAGGAGAAATGTTGCAAATGTCATAGAGGAGTGCGTTTGGAGGATTATGTAAGGGATTGTTAGGGTGTCGGATTTTGGAAGGGTGGTGCTGCATGTAGTTGTGGGGTGGGCTTCACCACACTTGGCGCATGTCATTGTTTCGATGCAGTTTGCAGGAACATGATCGAATTTGTTACAGTGGTTGCAGGGGATGGGGATTGGATTCGGAGGTCGACTTTCTTCGACGCTGTATGTTTTACACATAAAGTGAAATTGATTTTGTAGTAGTTTTGTGTAGGATTCTAAGGATCCTGTTATAACTCTTATCATGCGAGTTTTGTGGTTATCCTTTTTGGCAATAATTCTACGGCAAAATCTATGTGTTATTCCTAACGCTTGTAAATGCGCGGCGATGGTTTGATCATTAATTTCCTGCTCCACTCCTTTAATGTCGATTATTTTCTCCGCTTGCAGGTTTTTTAGTTGACTTTCTGTTATCCCCTTATCTTTGTTACTTTTTAATAAAAACCCATACTGTGTTTTAATTATTAGCGTGTTGGGGTCATAACTATGATTGTACCATATTTGGGCCATTTCAATTCTCGAGATGTCATTTAATGTCGTAAAACTGAATGTGTGTTTGTAACTTTGTTGTGAAGTGTTACTGGCGTTTTGTTGCTGTTTTTGTGGCTCAGATATTTGTGGCTGTGTGAAATGGGAAACGTTGCTGGATACTACTGTTTTTTGTGATTGTGTTTGCATGGGATGTGTCTGAGGAGAAGGCTGTGTGTCGATGTTTCTACTGTGTGTTGGTTGTTGAGATAGCGTTCGTGTGGTTTGTATTTGTTGTTGTAAAATATCGTGGGGAAAATTAGTTGCAGAAACATTTTGATTTCTTTTATTTTTTTTGCTGTGGTCATGCTGCTCCGATGAGCCATCAACCGTGTTCGGGCAAGAAATGGTTAATTCACCCCCAAACATCGTGGAGGGGGTGCTACCCTATAAATAGCGTGGCACTTTCGGCACAATCAATCAGTTGTGTTTTGGTGCTGAAGCAGTAAGCCTAAGTTTTGATTTTTTTTTTTTAATCTGAGATGTGAAGTTTCGTGCCGCGTTATTTATTGTTTGTAAGTAATTCCGTTTTTTATGTTCTTTGTTATTTCATTAATTTTTTTTTACTTTGTATATATTTTGTTTTATCACTATTTGTGTGATCAAATTTGTTTGTTGCTGTAAATAAATTGTTATTTCTTTTTTATTCGAAAGAACGATTATTTCTTTTTTATTCAATTCAAAAACAAAAAATACAAAAGATAAGTGAAATAACCTTTCCGTGTGTGTGATGACTTAAGCTACGTACTAAAGGCTAAGCCGAAACATTTCTTTTCATAAGTTTTTTTTTATTTCTTTATTTTTTTTTGTTTGCGACTGTGAGAACCATAAAGCTAGCCTGGTAATCGCGGGAACCGATTTAGATCACTTGGCCAGCAAAGTTTGTTCTAAATCGGGGTTTTTGACTGAAAAGTTTAAAGCCTTAAAACCCCCCGTTGATAACCGGATGCTATACATCAATATTAGAACCATCAATTGTTGAAAAATTGTATCCCCAATGTATTTACCATCAAGATTCCGAAGTTAAAACTTGTAACGGTACAACACGTACCCGATTTAAAGCGAACATCCCCGCATTCAAAGAACTTAATTCGAACCAAAACATTGATGTATTATTATACGATTTGCATGAGTATTTTGACGGACTCTTAGGATTAAGAGACATTGTAAATTTAAATTTAATAATCGATTGCGTAAACCAAAGAATGTTAAATGACTTTGTTGATATCCCATTTTTTTATAGACAACCGAACGAAATTCGAGAATATGTCCAAAATTAATGCCAAATTCTCTCATCGCAACATACCTTTCTACATTATTTTGAATTAGAGCCACTGTCAAATCTAACCCAAACTCTAAAAAAAACAACTTTCGACCATTAAGGAATCCTTTCAAAATTCAGCGTTTAAAATTAATTCATCTGTAAACTTCCTACCTCTCTTAGAATTAATTGATCATGCGACTTATGTCATTAACGACGCATCCCAAAAATTAGAAAATATCAAACCCCAGAACAGACGAAAAAGAGCACTAGTAAACATTGTCGGTAGAGTGAGTAAATGGATATTTGGCACTCTCGATGATGAAGATGGAAGTCATTATGAACAGAGTATAAAAAGATTAGAAAATAATTTCAAAATTATACAAGGTAATTATCTACAACAAATTATATTAAATAAGCAAATGATAAACAATTTTAATAAAAGCATTTCAATTCTCGACATCAACCAAAAGAATACTGCAATGAAAATTAAAGAATTAGAAACTTCTCTTTCAAACGCAGTATATTCATTCGACGAATACTTAAAATTACAAGCATTGCTCAATCAAATAATTTTAAACGGTCAACTCCTAGTCACAATTTTAGATAACATCAAAAACGCAATAATGTTTGCTAAATTAAACACACTACACAGCGTTGTAATTAGTCATACCGACCTATCAATGATTCTAAGTTTGCTTCCAAATTATTACGATTCCAACCAAATAATTAAATTTAAAGATAGTATAACCTACTACCAACTAGCAAGTCTACAAGTAACCTTTTCTAACGATAAAATGATCTTTGCTACCCATTTCCCGATCACTACACCTTACAATTATAACTTATACGAACGATATCCAATACCCTTTAAAAACTTTACAATTATTCCAAATTATCCCTACCTGGCACTGAACGAAAAAGAAAATTTCTATGAATCAACCGAATGTCCAAAATTGGAGAATATCTACATCTGTGCCAAACCAAAAATGGCAAATCATGACGATTGTATTCCAAGTTACATCCAGTCGACCAACCAAGAGAAATGTGTGTTAACCCCAACTAACATAAAACAAACCATTGTGGAACAACTGTCTCCAAGCTACACCGTCATCATCCCAAAACAAAAAGGCATTCAACTACTAGAGAACTGCAAACACACTATTCTACTATAAATGGACCAAGTCTAATAACAATTCCACCAACGTGCAGTATATTCATCGAAAACCAGACCACAAAAACGATGAAGAGTCGAAGATCTCACTTGCTCAATCTTCCCTTTTAAGAGGGGAGGAGTTATGTGTCAAAATCATATAATACCCTTATGACCATCCAGACAACACATCAGCGATCCTGATCAACAACCGCACCTGACTTATTACAATACCTATGAATAAGCAATATGTAATTTAATGAGTAATCAATTATTAACCATATAAATATTGTAAATTAGTATTAGAAGTTAGTTATGCTTGTATCTTGATGCGTATTACAATAAAGAGTTGCTTTTTCAAAAAGTCGTGCGTTTCCACAAAACAGTTAATTCGGTGCTGGTCGCGCGGTTTATGATGGGATCGTTTGCAATTTGTAAGTCGTCATTGTTGGTCACGTTCGGGGGAGATTGAATGTACACCTAATTACCGTATTTATAAAGAAAAAATATATACAATAGAACACCGAATGATTTGTTACAAACTTGAGCCATTTGGAATTAAAATGATTATGAAATGAAATGAGCAAAACAAATGGAGACCGATGTTTTAGTGAATGTGAATAAAATAATCGAGTTCCGACGTTTTGAATAAAACGCCGGTAACAGTCTATAACAATAATGAGAACATAATTGTGTTGGTCCAGTTTAGTCTGAGTATTATACGTTATATCTAGGCATGCTGCTGTGGTTCCGGTTTTAGTTTGATAGGCATATTGATTTGGATGTATAATTTTATTAAGTAGAAGATGGTTTTCTGGTCTGGTTAATATTATTTTCTCTACTATTTTTGACAGTACAAATGACACCGTAATAGGACGGTAATTTTCAGGGAGTGATGGGTTTACACTTTTATATATCGGTGTTATAACTACCTCTTTCAATTCAGTGGGGTAGAGAACAATTTTATTTTATTTATGATGTATTTATTAGAGTGTGTGTTATGCAGAGCTGGGCTGGATTCGAATCATTCAGAATTCGAATCCTGGATTCGAATCGTTTTAGAGAATTCAAAAGAGGCATTCGAATACTTTAGTATAGCTGGATTCGTGATCCGGATTCATTACATTTTTTTAAGAGGAGTCGTATTCGAATCCAAGTGTGGGTGATTCGAATCATAAAAAGATTAAAATATTTATAAAAGGATTCGAATACTTTCAAAAGGTTTTGAATCGTCAAAATTAATTCGAATTAATTGAAAAATGTATTTTATGTGTTTTTAAATTTCTCGTTAAATCACTGTTTTCTACGCGTGGCGCATGAAGTAAAGAAAATTTTTCTCGGGTCGCTGCGCGACCCTCGACATTTTCACGGGGCTTTTCTAAACTCGAAATTGTACTTCATGCTTAGTCTGGGCGTGGAAGTGCTCATTCGAAACTTCAAACTGAATGCTTTGATAAGAACATTAAATGACTGAAAATGTTTTTAAAGATAATAATCTAGTTTTCAAAATTTTGTTTTATATTATTTGATTTGGTCAATTTGAATATGATTCCATGACTTTTCTCTGACTTTCTTGGTTTTAGTGATATTCAGTGATTTTTTTTATTTACGTAATTTTCAGGCATTCGTCGATTTTATAATAGAGTTCAATTTGAAGTTTTAAACGAGTGTTTCCACTCCCAGGCTAAGCATGAAGTAAAATTTCGAGTTTAGAAAAGCCCCGTGAAAATTTGTCGAGGGTCGTGCAGCTTTCGGGTTATTCTAAACTCGAAATTTTACTTCATGCGCCACGCATACAAAACACTAATTTGAAGTGAAGTTCAGAAATACACAAATACATCTTTAATCAGAGTAACAGGAAATCAGATTATTAGTCTGTTATCAACGATGTTCAGTTTTAATAATAAATAATTAGGTTTTGAATATTTTTGCTAAAACAACTCATATGTTAATGGTTGCAAAAATATAATAAAATCAAATTTACTCTTAAAGGATTTGTACTCATGATTCGAAAAAACAGGATTCGAATCTCTGATTCGAATCATATTTATTTCTTACAAATCCTTTATTCGAGTATTCGTGATTCGAATCATATTAGGTGATTCAGATTCGTGATTCGAATCCTTTCTACCAGGATTCGTCCCAGCTCTGGTGTTATGGCATCTTTTCCCGGCGATGAGTATTTATTTAGTTTGTCGATAAGTTTTGCATTGAAAAATATCAATATGTTCAATGGATATAATTTAAGTGGATTATCGCTTCGTTAACCGAAACGTTCTTGTGCCCAGCGTTATCTGTCCGCCGAGCTATAATATAAGGTCTATTATAACTCGGGTGGAGAGCCGATTATCACCCACTTGAAAAATAATACCTCCCTCTCGTATAATGCAAATCAGTTGCAACCCCCAAATGTTCTTAGGGCACTCGTAAAAAAAGTGTGTTGCAGTTCGAGTTTGGCCGATTGTGCATCCGCCTTACAGTCCCGACTGTCACCTTGTAACAGTGCAGACCACTACGAACAGCAAACATGTTTTACGTTTTACACAGAATCACATTATTTTTCAAGAGGACTGGAAGGTAATTAGTCAGTATATAGAAGCCGCACACATTTGGGGCCGGTTCTTACTTTCCCCCGAGAGCCAGTCCGCCTGTGATGGCGAATATGGTAATTTTACCGCTCTCATGTAGATGAAAGCAACTTTTGAGTACCTCTCTTTTAACGTACATGTGGACTAATATACAAAGACGCGTTTGAAAAAATGTCTATACCTTCGTATGAAATAGCCGTATGTATATTTACACGTTGAACGCAATCAACAGTAATATTTTATTTTTAAAATATTGTACAACCAATTGTATAAACACATATTATTAGTAAGGCGTAACGAAAAGTGAACGGTTGTTGATAAGGATAACGTTATGTAGACACAATAGCATTGTTAGAGCATATGTATTATATTACAGAAAATGTAAACGATAAATAATTATTGCTTCGATAAATTAGAATGTCAGTCGAGAGGAAGATTAAAATCTATTTCATTCCAGCTATGCTTTAACTAACCACGGAATTCAATCACGGCCATCGTTTGCATTATTCACGGTGGAAAGTTCGCAAAAGTTACCCTTCCTCAAACCTTAATATAGATACAGCATTGTTTCCATTTTCTGCAATTTTCCACGCTGCAAAGATTGCATTGTATGAACGTTATTCCTAAAGAACTCGAACATGGACCGTAAACCTTTCCAATTCCGCAATGAAATTGCTAGACAATATTCTCGTGACAAATCGAAAAAATCGCTACAGCATTTAAAAAAACATCAATACCGAGAAAAATTATGCTGCATAACGATCAATTTTTAACAAGGCAATTTTCTAGAAGCGGGGTAACCCAATTAGATAAAACTCTTGTTGAAACGCGTAATTGCTACATGTAGAAAATTGATGGATTAATTTTTAAAAAGCAAAAAGCTTATTACAAGTAATTGTTATACTTTAAATCTATACCTTGCCTAGCAAATGCTTAAAGCAATAACGTTTCCTGCATGTACGAGATTTTTTAAATATGTTATTCTACAAGGTGTAGATGGATAATACAGAATATAGGATCTTCACTTAAATTATGTTGATAATATTAGGTTGTTCGAAAAAAAAAATCGTTAAAAATGTCGTTTTTTAATTTAACATCATTGTTTGCAAGGCATCAAATTTTGATTTTTTAATTCGCAAATTAACAAGATAGCTTTTCTAAACAATATACTAAGTCACTGTCAACACGTATTTAAGTTCAAAAAAGAAAAAAGAAAATAACAAAAAATATTTGGGAACAAGAAGGTAAAGGGTTCGTGAATGTTAAAAAAGCCCAGCTTCAATTTAAAAAAATGGGAAATGGTGCTACGACTCTTTAAAGAAAACATGGCTCTGGACGTCTTTAAAGTTAAATCGAAATGTTCTTTTGCAACTTGTTAATGAAAACCCAGTTACAATACGTCAATTGTCTGCCAAGTTAAGGGTATCTAATTCAACTGTTTGGTGCTGCTCAAGAAGGTTTAATAAGGTTGTTAGACGTTCTACTAAAACTCCGCATGATCTGAACGAAGCTCAGCTTCAACGGCTGGTAGACATTTGCATCGAATTACTCCAAAATCCCCGAGGTGATCGGTTTCTAATTACTTGCGATAAAAAAAATGGATTTGTATTAAGAATAAAAATGGTAAACGTTCAGAACACACTGTAAAAAAAACAATTTTGGCGATTTCTTACATTCCTGTATAACTTGCTTATTATTATGATAATAGGATGATTTTTGACATTATAAAGACACTTTTTTATGCTTTTTAATAATATCTCTTTTGTTTTATGATGTAGCAAATATTTTCCAAGATACGCATACTAACTTCATTATTCACACTTAACACTTTACGTTTCTATAAGTTAAAATAATTAAGAAAATGTAATGGGATGTTAAAAAAATTATGACATACCATGGAATTGATACAACAATTGCGGATGTAAAAATAGCACAAGATGTTACTTAATTAATGACAAAAACATAACGGAAAGATCGTGATAACTGTGGTCTGTATAATACCACTTTATTAGGAGGATTTTTTCTTGCATAGTGTAAATCATTTTGAAAACATTTACTTTAATCAAGTGACTGCGATATCTTTTGCCATTTTGACATCCGCAATTGTTGTATCAATTCCATGGCATGTCATTATTTTTATAAAATCACATTACTTTTTCTTAATTATTTTATTTATTTTTAAGAGAAACGTAAAGTCATAAACCTTAACACGAATAAATTTAGAATGTTTCCCTCTACAAAAATGGTAAATACATTTTGTTTCTAAAATAAATAGGGGAGCCAAAATTTGAACATTTCAAAATTTACATGGGATTTCCTATGTTGCGTCCGCCAAGTCAACACCCGGTATATATATATATATATATATATATATATATACCGGGTGTGGCACTTAAGACGCCTCGGACCATAGCTCCTTTACGATAAAAGCTATCGAAAAAAATCTAAGAGCAAAGCGGTGCATAATTACCGTCGCTATGTTTCAAAAATATTTCTAATCATCAGTGGCGTGCCGTACTCCAGTGGCGTACCAAACTTATGTTTTTTTTTTTTAATGGAATGCCCAATTTTTTATTGCAGATTTGGAAAGTGCTTATTTTTTTATCTAACATGTTATACCCTTCACTTTAGCGGTTTCGCTGTTATAACCCCTTCTTTCAAAATTGCGCCCCACTTTTGAGATTGTTTTGTAGAGAAACTAATTGACGCCGGCGCCTACATTTTGAATTAAGGTACAGGTTAAGACCTCGTATACCTTCACGTAATTTTTTTTTTGGGTAATTTATGGAAAAAAAATAATTTTTGATTGAACTTCGCATGTTGTCATTTTTTTCGAAAATTTCAAATGGCACCCCCCTAAAAAAATTACGACGTTGTACAGCCAAAACTCTAAATTTTTCATTGGTACAAAAAAAATTACACATTGCATAACAAAATTTCGGAGAAAAAAGGAATTTCATCGCAAATGTCGGGAAACGTTTTCCGTTCCCAAGAGTGCCATGAGAAAACAAAAGATTGGTAATTGTCAAAGTAAATTATTAGACGCCAGTAGCAGCCATAAGTCATTTTTGATAAACGTTCTAAAAATGTTCCGAACTCAAGAGGAAATGGTTGACATGATATTTATTCTTGGAGATGGTAACAAGAATTGTTTCTTGGCGTCACGAATGTACGCTGCGAGATATCCGCACAGGGCACATCCAAATGAACGTGCGTTTCAAAAAGTGTTGGAGAGATTTACTACAACGGGAAGTGTAAAACGGCCGAGGAGAGTTAGAAAGAAGACAGTTTTTACCGAAAATAATGAACTGCAGGTTCTGGAGGCAGTTATTGAAGATCCTCATACCAGTATCCGTGATATTAGTAGGAATCACGATATTTCAACGCGATCCGTACATCGTGTTCTTCAAAAGTACAAATTCCGTCCATTTAAGATTCAACTGCACCAAGAATTGCAACCTCAAGATTTTCATGCGAGGCAAGATTTCTGCTTGTGGGCTATCAACAAAATTGAGCAGGAGGAATCATTTCTTATGCGCGTATTATTTTCTGATGAAGCGACGTTCCATAGAAATGGGCATGTCAATCGCCACAACTACCATTATTACGCCGATGAAAACCCACACGCCATCCGAATGATAAACCACCAGCAAAGATGGTCGCTGAATGTTTGGGGAGGCATACTTGGAGAACACCTTTTGGGTCCTTATTTCATCGAGGGGCACCTGAACGGCAACAGTTATTTGAGGTTCCTTCGCGACGACTTGGATAATCTCTTGGAAAATGTCCCTCTAGCCGCTCTACGACAGATAGTTTTCCAGCACGATGGAGCTCCTGCACATAATAGCCGTGTCGTTCGGGAATTTCTCGATGAAACGTTTCCGGACTCCTGGATTGGTCGTGGGGGTCCTGTGAGGTGGCCGCCAAGATCACCAAACCTCACTCCCCTTGACTTCTTCCTTTGGGGCCATATCAAAGACGAGGTTTACAGGACGGTACCAACTACTGTCGGGGATATGAGGGAGAGAATTCGCGCGGCTTTCCGCGATATCACCAGAAGTCCTTAGGGCAGTGTCTAGAGCCTGTGAGTCGAAGTTGCGGTTATGCCTCCAGCAGGAAGGTCGTCATTTCGAACATTTAGTTTAAGTTGTTAAATTTTCTTTATCTGCATTTTTCATACCATGTTGAATAAATAGGAACATACTATTATGTTGACCGTATTTGTGTTTCTGTTTTCCCATGGCACTCTTGGGAACGGAAAACGTTTCCCGACATTTGCGATGAAATTCCTTTTTTCTCCGAAATTTTGTTATGCAATGTGTAATTTTTTTTGTACCAATGAAAAATTTTGAGTTTTGGCTGTACAACGCCGTAATTTTTTTAGGGGGGTGCCATTTGAAATTTTCGAAAAAAAATGACAACATGCGAAGTTCAATTAAAAATTATTTTTTTTTTCCATAAATTACCCGAAAAAAAAATTCTGTGAAGGTATACGAGGTCTTAACCTGTACCTCAATTCAAAATGTAGGCGCCGGCGTCAATTAGTTTCTCTACAAAACAATCTCAAAAATGGGGCGCAATTTTGAAAGAAGGGGTTATAACAGCGAAACCGCTAAAGTGAAGGGTATAACATGTTAGATAAAAAAATAAGTACTCTTCGAGCACTTTCCAAATCTGCAATAAAAAATAGGGCATTCCATTTAAAAAAAGGGCATTCCATTTAAAAAAACATAAGTTTGGTACGCCACTGGAGTACGGCAGGTCACTGATGATTAGAAATATTTTTGAAACATAGCGACGGTAATTGTGCACCACTTTGCTCTTAGATTTTTTGCGATAGCTTTTATCATAAAGGAGCTATGGTCCGAGGCGTCTTAAGTGCCACACCCGGTATATATATATATATATATATATATATATATATATATATATATATATATATATCACTGTTTATATATATATATATATATATATATATATATATATCACTGTTTCTTCGGGTTTGGTCTCGCGTATATTCTTGGCTCTGGTCCATTTTATTTTTAATTCGACGTTTCGATGACGTCGCAGTCATCATCGTCAGGAATAACTATCAAAATTCCATTGCTCTAGCAACCACTTGTTTGACTTTTACGTACACACAAACAGGTACTTGAATGCGAAGTCACATCACCATCAGGCTCAAATAGCGTCTGTGGCAAAATCGCTTCTACTAAGAGCACGTACGCTATCGGACGAACACCACTTAAATAATGAAATATCCAATGTCAAAAAGGCATTAATGCAAAATGGGTTTTCCAAAAAAACAATCAATAAATTAAACAGAAACAAAAGTCCAAAAACAAGATGTGAAAGTCCGTGTAGCAACGTCACCCTTCCCTACATTAAAGGAACAACTGATAAAATCGGAAAAGTCCTCTCCAAATACAATATTAGAACTTGTTTCAATATACACACAAAAATTCAAAATTTACTCCGAACTCCAAAAGAAATTATCCCACTTGAAGCTCAAGGCGTATATGAAATTCCATGTGGTATGTGTGAGAAGAGCTATGTAGGACAAACAAACCGGAAAATTAGTACTCGTCGAGATGAACACATTTTAGCAGTAAGAAAGTCTGATCCACAATCTTCTTTATTTCAACACGTAAACATTTCTAAACATACAATAAATTTCGAAAAAACGAGAATTTTAAAAAAGACAGACTTCTTCCACGCGAGGATTATTAGAGAAGCGATAGAAATTGAAAAGAGGCCGAACAGTCTAAATCAAAGAGATGATGCTAAAAGACTACCACCAATTTGGAAAACTTGTATAAATTCTGGTCAAAATATATTATCTCCGAACAACAACCAAGAAATTCAAAATCAAACCCCTTCCGAAAATAATATTGAAATTGTCACTACTACATCATTAGAAGAACAAAACAGAAGAGTAACACGAAGCCAAACAAGAAATTCATGCATTAAGTAGTACGTAAAAGTAAAACAAGTGGTTGCTAGAGCAATGGAATTTTGAAAGTTATTCCTGACGATGATGACTGCGACGTCATCGAAACGTCGAATTAAAAATAAAATGGACCAGAGCCAAGAAAATACGCGGGACCAAACCCGAAGAAACAGTGATACATGTTACGCCCGCGAAAATCTACGTTTTAACATATATATATATATATATATATATATATATATATATATATATATATATATATATATATATATATGTTGTTCAGAATCAACTTCTTCATAACCGGTTATACCGGAAGTAAACACCAACTTCCTTATTTGAAATAGAACACCCTATATATTTTTACATTTTTGGATTGCTCGTTAAAAATAAACATGAGTTTATTCACACAACATTGGGTCTCAGTTGAACCGATTTCGAGTTATTTCATTTTTTTTTTTTGATAAATTTTAACGATTTCAGAGCTCGACGCCAGTTACAATATCTTCAAAACGAAATAAGTCAGAGTTGTGCGGCTTACGGTTTTGGATTCGGAAAGAAATGTAGTATTTGTTTAGGTTTTTTGCCATTAGTCAGATTTTCTAAATTGAGCCGAGTCCGTCGACGGTATTCTTCAGTACTTCAAAAATGCATAACTTCATTTTTTTTAATGGAACCATCTATCTTATGACACTTTATCTGATGCGAAATTAAATTTCTTTTTTATTAATACCGGGTTGTTGCCATATCCTTCCAACTGTTTTTGAGAAATTTACGATTTTCTAAAAATTTTAATACATTTCGTATTATCGTGTTAGCCCTGGATACTGATGACATTTGGCGATTTTCTTTTGACTCACATGTCCGACAAATGTCAGTTTATTTTACATTATTTTGGCGAGATCTTGCAATAAAAAAACCGAACATGTTTTCTCAAGAAGAACTGATTGGTATGGTCTACACCTTGGGCAGTGCTGATGGAAATACATTACTTGCTTCAAGAATATATGCCCAACGTTTTGCCAATCGGAGACATCCAAATTCAGCTTATTCCCTACATTTATACTTAATGACTAACTTTTATGTAATAAATTTTGACATTTCAGGGGGCTATTCATAGCACAGATGCATCGGTGAGAAGTCGCACTAAAATGACGTCATTTCGGGAAGAATTTTTCGTATGAAGTAAAATGACGCCATTTCAGTGCAACTTGTCACCGATGAAAAATTGCATTGGTGCTGTGAATAGCCCCCCAGAAATTTCCCAGTATAATATAAATAATAAAAAACGAAACTACTCCAATCATTAAACCAAATTTTACATTTTCAGTACAAACGGTGTATTCAGACGTTAAAAAGTAGAAAATTTGTTTTTTTTGTTCGTGAACATTCATCTAATGTGTATTCTAAGGACTGTCGAGTATACGGTAAGAAGGATCGTCAGAATCAAAGATTTTAAAGTGAGGGTAGGGATAATTTACGTCACAAATGCGCGCTGAATTTAAACGTTGTTACTTCATGGTAAACTTTAGGTAAACATGCATAAGCTGTACATTTTCTGACATTCGTTGATTTCTAAAAGAGTTCAATTTGAAGCTTTAAACGAGTGTTGTCCACTCCCAGACTAAGCATGAAGTAAAATTTCGAGTTTAGAAAAGCCCCGTGAAAATTTGTCAAGGGTCGCGCAGCGACCCGAGACAAATTTTCTGGGCTTTTCTAAACTCGAAATTTTACTTCATGCGCCACGCGTATAAAACACAGATTTTAAGCGAAGTTCGAATATACATAAATTTCACAATATTTGAGTGATTTATACGCGTGGCGCATGAAGTAAAATTTCGAGTTTAGAAAAGCCCAGAAAATTTTACTTCATGCTTAATCTGGGAGTGGAAATCACTTGTTTATAGCTTTAAAATGAACAAAAAAAATAAACAGAGAATATCTCAATGACTAACTAAATGTCAAAACAAAATCACCAAACGTCATCAGTATCCAGGGCTAACGCGATAATACGAAATGTATTAACATTTTTACAAAATCGCAAATTTCTCAAAAACTGTTGAAAGGATATGGCAACAACCCGGTATCAATAAATAGGAAATTTAATTTCGCATCAGATAAAGTATCTCAAGATAGATGGTTCCCTTTAAAAAAATAAAGTAATGCATGTTTGAAGTACTGAAGAATACCGTCGACGGACTCGGTTCAATTTAGAAAATCTGACTAATGGCAAAAACCTAAACAAATACTACATTTCTTCCCGAATCCAAAACCGTAAGCCGCACAACTCTGACTTATTTCGTTGTGAAGATATTGTTAATGGCGCCGAGCTCTAAAATCGTCGAATTTATCAAAAAAATGAAATTACTCGAAAACGGTTCAACTGAGACCCAATGTTGTGTGAATAAACTCATGTTTATTTTTAACGAACAATCCAAAAATGTAAAAATATATAGGGTGTTCTATTTAAAATAAGGAAGTTTGTGTTTTCTTCCGGTATAACCGCAAGGCCGCCATATTTAGCAATAATTTTAGGTTATGAAACACAAATTTTATTTGAAACTTTTTTTGCTATTTTTAACGATACGCCCACTATAGACCGATTTCCGCTTAGTGACTCACCCTGTATAATAATATTAGTGAAAATTAACTAAGTGATTTCTTTTTAAATCATGATTAAATATGTTCCACCACGTGAAAGATGAGAAACTTGTTCAAGGTTCTAAATACAATAATTATACAATATGTATGAAAGTAAATGTGTGTTATATTATAACTTTAAATGATGTAGAATTTTTGATGAGCATAAAATATTTGTTTAAATATTTTATTTAATTAAACGTAATTAAATGTTTTTGTGTGTAAATAACACAGAGTGGGTTTAAGTGGGTTTTTATTGTTATTCTTTACTAATTTGGGTGCGCTGAATTCGAAGCCCGTTTGGGCCCAAAGTCGCCAGACATGGAGGACATGTTGGTTTTACATCTTATATATATATATATATATATAATTTATAAATAAATGTATTATTACTGCATTTTGTATTTATAGTTTGAGATTTGCAATTAAAATTCCATCGTCGATAGATAATTTCAAATTTCCCAGCGAAACGACTACCAGTCGCCGACGGCCTATCGGCTGTCTGAAGGCGTTTATTTTGACTCTAGGACCGTTTGTTTTTTTTTAATTTTGAGCATGAATTAAACAAAAACTTGCCTCACGGTTTTTGAGATTAGTCAAAAACCCAGCGTGTTAATAGTATTATTTTTTTTTATTCTAAAAGTATAGGTCTATTTCCTTTAAAACGCGCCGACCATTAGTCATTACTCGCCGACCAGAAGTCACGCCGACCAGAAGTGACGTGAGGTTTAGTAACTGAAGGCCCAAAAATGGCACATATGGCCCACTTTGACAACTTTGAGATAAGATATCTTAAAATCTGGAGACTTTAAGCCCAATCGGATTCGAATTCAGCTTTCCCGAATTCAGCTTACCCGAATTTAGCTTATCCAAATAAGTAAAGAACAACAATTAAAACCCACTTACCCATATTGTTGTAAATTAGTGTTATTAAAATATTTTAATTATTTAAACTTGTGACCGTATTCGGCAGCTCTTAGCCGGAAGGGTTCAAAAAAATAAAAACATAAAAACTACTTTTGGGTGCTACTTGATTTTATGACTCGCTATTGGCTTGATCCCCACTCAAAGCAAGAAACTGGGAAAAGGTTAATATAGTTAAGATAAAAATATATTATTTTAGAAAAACAATTAAATAAATAATTTAAAAAAAAAACATAACGGAATTTGATTGCAAATAAGCAAGATAACTAGTTAAGAAAACATAATAGAATATCGAGACACTTTAAATGAAAAAATAATACCCAAATCAAAACAACCTGTATTCAACTAATTAATTTCCCCTGAAAACTAATAAAAAATACTCCAATTAGAAATCACAAATTGTAATCAGATAACTCAAGTGATTTGTCAAAAAAATATTCAAAGATATACACAAATTATTTGTTAGAATTTTCACAATTTTCACAAAAAAATATCAATTCTAACTCGTGCGTGATTAAAACCTCCAGTTTATATTAAAAATTCTAAAACTAATAGAAAATTAAAAAATAAACATATTCCATGGTACACTAATGATTTAAGAGTTCAAGCAAATGCATTAAGAGACTTGAACTGGTTACGTAAAAATTATAATTCTGATTACACAAATAGTAGATATAAAATCATGAAAAATAGCTATCGAAAGGAAATCACCCTCGCAAAAAACAATATTACTCGAATTTAATATCATCTTCTTCAAATATTATAAGAAGTACATGGAATATTGTTAATAAACAAACCAACAATTCAAGAAAAAAGTCAAATATTCCTCATAAAATAATAGTAAATGGTTCAGAAATCACAGATATAAAAGAATTATCCAACCACTTTGGAGAATATTTTTCAACAAATGTTATGGCAATAAAAAATAAGCATTTTAAAGGAAACCTATCTACTACTTGCACTGTAGATGATACAGATTCAAAAAATATTCCTTCGATGTTTTTTTGAACCAGTTACTGCAGATGATGTCATCGAAACAATACAGGAATTAAAAAACAAACCATTACTGGTCATGATACAGTCCCTAGTATATAATAAAAAAGTGCTGCCATAAAATAGCACCAGTTCTTGCTACCATAATTAATAAGTCAATAACACTAGGCTAATTCCCTGACTATTTAAAGCTATCATGGTAATACCTATTTTAAAAAAAGGAGATCCACTAAAGCTTGAAAATTACAGGCCTATTTCCCTTTTAAGTATATTTTCAAAAATCATAGAAAAAACTGTATGTATGAAAATTATAGCATTTATTGTTAAAATCAATAAATTTTGTAATGAACAACACGATTTCCGCCTTAACAAATTTCATACAGCACATTCATAACATGATTGACAAAAAAAAAAAAAGTTGTAGGAGCGTTTTTTGATTTATCAAAGGCGTTTGATAGTCTAGACTTTTATTTTATATTTTTTATATTACAAAAACTTAATGCGTTAGGAATACGTGGAATATTAAATGCCTGGTTTAAATCCTACCTTAATTACAGAAAAATTGTTGTAAAGTTGAATACTACAATATCGGACTCTTATAATGTAGACTTAGGGGTACCACAGGGGAGTGTGGCGGGCCCATCTCTCTTTATATTATTTGCATGTTTGCGGATGACACATCTATTATTGTAAGTGGATCAGATGCAAATACATGTAATATCAAGTTAAATAATATGTTAATTCGATTTAATAACTGGTGTGAACGTAATAACTTAATTATAAACTATTCCAAAGCAGTCCTCATTCAATTTTACAACAATCATGTCCATCCATCAGAATTCACCATCGATAATAGTTTTAACAAAACACTAATCAGCGAAGTAACATCGTTCTTAGGATTACAAATCGACAAAAATCTTTCATGGAAGACTCATGTTAGTAATCTAGTGAACAAACTAAACAAAACATACTTTGCCCTATGTAGAATTAAAAACATATTAAAGATTACTGAACTTAAATCAGTATATTACGGATTGGTACACTCAATTATGAGTTATGGCATTGTAGTATGGGGACAATCGACAGACGCAACAAAGATCTTTCTTGCACAAAAGCGAATTTTAAGATTGAGGTTTAATATAAAATAAAGAGACTCGTGCAGAATAATATTTAAAAATGAAAATATAATGACACTAACATCAATTTACGTTTATAAATTATTAATACACATTCATAAAACTAGACATTCTTTCACAATAAATAGCGATATACACAATTACGAAACTCGAAATTCTTCTAATATTTATATTCATCGATTTTCATTAGAACAACATAAACGATCCCCATTACATGCGGGCAGTATATTATATAATAAAATACCGAATAATTTTAAACAACAAAGTCTAAATAAATTTAAAAAAAGAATTGAAAAAATTGCTAATCCAGAACTGTCCATATTTAATTCAAGAATTTACGTTGTCGTTGTAAACTATATTTTATATATACACTAATCTCTTTATATTTAGCTTTTATTTAATATATTATGTTAGTTGTAAGCAAATTTATATTGTTCTTTAATTTATATGACGAATGTATCTGTAGTAGTATGGTTAACACATAATAAATAATATTGTATTGTATTGTATATAAACTTCAATTTGTTAATCGCACTTAGATACCAATTTTAAGTTAAAAAAACAGATATGTTCTGAGCAAAAGTTCACTAAACGTAATAAAAATATATCAATTTTATATAATTTAGTTCATATGAGAATATTACTTCTCAATTTAAAGTTAAAAAAAACTTCATACTATTTCACTCTAATCTATCTAAAAATTCCACTAGCATCCACGGTTTAATCTCCTTCTTCCTTGTTCCAATACCGAAAAAATCTTTAGCCCCCAGCTCCGTAACTATACAGCTTCCGAACCTGGTAGCCGGAACAATCAGAACGATAGATAAGAAGTACCCTCTTTCGTAAAATTTTCCAGTCAGGAAATTACGGAATTCACACCGGAATCAGAATTTAAACTTGGCACTAAATAAATTCAAAAACTGAATGACTAAACGAGGCCTAAAACCGAATTTATGTCAATAAAAACAACCGTAGAAATAGAACCTCGGAGCTTGAAAAAAAAAATATATGAGAAGAAAAATATCATCTACTACCTTTAGATACCGGGTGTTGACTTGGCGGACGCAACATAGGAAATCCTATGTAAATTTTGAAATGTTCAAATTTCGGCTCCCCTATTTATTTTAGAAACAAAATGTATTTACCTTTTCTGTAGAAGAAAAAATTCTGAATTCAATTGTGTTAACGTTTATCACTTTACGTTTCTCTAAGTTAAAATAATTTTAAAATAATAATGTTATTTTTTTTAAATAATGACATGCTATGGAATTGAAACAACAACTGCGGATGTCAAAATGGCAAAAGATATCGTAGTCACTTGATTAAAGTAAATGTTTTCGAAATGATTTACACTACACAAGAAAAATGTCATTATTTTTATAAAATCACAGTACTATTTCTTAATTATTTTAGCTGTTAATTTTCTGACATTCGTTGATTTTTAAAAGAGTTCAATTTAAAGCTTTAAACGAGTGTTTTCCACTCCCAGACTAGGCATGAAGTAAAATTTCGAGTTTAGAAAAGCCCCATGAAAATTTGTCGAGGGTCGCGCAGCGACCCGAGACAAATTTTCTGGGCTTTTCTAAACTCGAAATTTTACTTCATGCGCCACGCGTATAAAACACAGATTTTAAGTGAAGTTCGAATTTACATACATTTGACAATATTATAGTGGTTTATACGCGTGGCGCATGAAATAATTTCGATTTTAGAAAAGCCCAGAAAATTTTACTTCATGCTTAGTTTGGGAGTGGAAAACACTTGTTTAAAGCTTTAAATTGAACTTAAAAAAACAAGGAATATCCGAAATTATTTAATATTTTAGCTGTTAATTTCTGACATTCGTTGATTTTTAAAAGAGTTCAATTTGAAGCTAAAATATAAAATAATTGCGGGGATTCCCTGTTTTTTTTAAGTTCAATTTAAAGCTTTAAACAAGTGTTTTCCACTCGCAGATTACGCATGAAGTAAAATTTCGAGTTTAGAAAAGCCCCGTGAAAATTTGTCGAGGGTCGCGCAGCGACCCGAGATAAATTCTCTGGGCTTTTCTAAACTCGAAATTTTACTTCATGCGCCACGCGTATAAAACACAGATTTTAGGTGAAGTTCGAATTTACATAAATTTGACAATAATATAGTGGTTTATACGCGTGGCGCATGAAATAATTTCGAGTTTAGAAAAGCCCAGAAAATTTGTCTCGGGTCGCTGCGCGATCCTCGACAAATGTTCACGGGGCTTTTCTAAACTCTAAATTTTACTTCATGCTTAGTCTTCGAGTGGAAAACACTTGTTTAAAGCTTTAAATTGAGCTTAAAAAACAGGGAATATCCGCAATTATTTTATATTTTAGCTGTTAATTTCTGACATTCGTTGATTTTTAAAAGAGTTCAATTTGAAGCTTTTAACGATTGTTTTCCACTCCCAGACTAAGCATAAAGTAAAATTTCGAGTTTAGTAAAGCCCCGTGAAAATTTGTCGAGGGTCGCGCAGCGACCCGAGATAAATTTTCTGGGCTTTTCTAAACTCGAAATTTTACTTCATGCGCCACGCGTATAAAACACAGATTTTAAGTGAAGTTCGAATTTACATAAATTTGACAATATTATAGTGATTTATACGCGTGGCGCATGAAGTAAAATATCGAGTTTAGAAAAGCCCAGAAAATTTGTCTCGGGTCGCTGCGCGACCCTCGACAAATTTTCACGGGGCTTTTCTAAACTCGAAATTTTACTTCATGCTTAGTCTGGGAGTGGAAAACAATTGTTTAAAGCTTTAAATTGAACTTAAGAAAAAACAGGGAATATCCGCAATTGTTGGACCAATTCCATGGTATGTCATTATTTTTATAAAATCGCATTACTTTTTCTAAATTATTTTAACTTAGAGAAACGTAAAGTGTTAAGTGTGAACAACAATAAATTTAGAATTTTTTCTTCTACAAAAAAAGTGAAATACATTTTGTCTCTAAAATTAATAGGGAAGGCAATATTTGAACACTTTAAAATTAACATGCGATTTCCTATGTTGCGTCCGCTAAGTCAACACCCGGTATAGGGCGGCCTCTCTCGAATTTCTTATAAACCGTCTTATTACTCGAAACATCACACAGATAATTTCGAAAATTTGCGGACACCGCACACAACACGTTTTTTTTTTCCACCTGAGCACACAGCTCCTCACCGGCGAACATTTAAAATTCAAATGGCTTAAAGACCTAATTAATCAAAATTAACGCCCTCTATCCGGATTAACAACTATTGGTATAATTAATCTATCAAATATTAAGACTCTGCTACATTAACCACTTATCCTCGCCACTCCTAAACGTGATATAACCCACAAAATTATATCCAATAAATTACCAAATAAACCTCACTGAATCTCCTTCGGAATTAACGCGGATAAATTATTTTGAGTATTTCGCCAGAAACCGGCGAACGCGCTCCGGGCCTCGAATTAAAGGATGTGTGTCTCTCCCTTATCAGTCAGTCATCGACCGTTGCCTAGAAAGGTGACAATTAACCAAAAATTAATAGAGTTAAATAATTTATTTGTGGATAATTGTGAATTATAGGCTCATCTACTGCTTCCGGGATCAGAAATCCTATAAATAATCACCAGGAATAAAGACAGCACCGTTCCAACAAACATCAATTGCTGTTACAAAATTTCATTTTGAGTTTGGTTTTCTAATTCTACCAAAAAACAGACAATATTAGACAAATGGTGATCTTATCCAATACTCTGTTTTCTTCTCTAAAGTTTCCCCATATACCTAAATCTCCCTCAATTTGATAAGGATCTGAACAAAATTGTATTTTGTAGAATTTCAACGACATTTTCTTTATAAAGAGTTACGTAACAAAAGGAGGGGATGAATGGACGTAAGCACGGGTAATATACACATATCCTATTTCCGGAACCGTTATGAAAAGCGAAGGATTGATTAAATTAATCGAAATAAAAATATTCGTTTGTTTAAATTTTTGTGATATTTGGGTTGCCGATAATAAATCTTGATTTTTTAAAGTTAATTAAATTTAACTAGTTTTGTTCAGCACTTATTTTACTACTATTTCTCAGAAAAAATAGTAAAAGAAAACACGAACGTTCCAAACTGATTGGTATTTATGTCCATACGAGAAACTGTTTGTATTAAATCAGTTTCTCGTATGAACATTTGTTCAATTTTAATTTCTCTTTATTAACGTAATCTTCATTTCCAAAATACATTTATTAATACATATTGAAAATATACAAGAAATACATATTAAAAATATACAAGAAAAGTGTGCCCAACACTAAAAACAAAAAACAAAATGGCACAAGACACACGTCAAAATTGTTATTTCTCAATCCCAAACAGTTCATAGTCAAAGCAATATGCAACCAGCTCATTCCCATCTTTAAAAAATAATAAATCAATATAACATAAATATAAAAATCAGAGAGAAAGAGAAAAAAACAACAATATAATATATCAAACTGACAATTTCAAATACATGAATTATAAAAGAAATGAAAAATATATACCTTTAAGCGATAATAAATAAATGCAAAATTATATAAAAAGCAAAAAGACTATCAAATATATAAAATAATTAATTAAAATGCAATAAATAAATAAATAACCTAAAACAGTAAAATGTATAAATAACAAGTAATAAAATAGATGAAACAAAACTAAAATCCAATATCACAGAAGGTATCACTACAAAGTGTTATTTGCAAAAGCAAATTATCACAGATAAAAACATGCAGTGTAAATTGCGTAGACTTGAATTGAATTAACAAACAACAATGATACATATACTATATAAAATTATTTACGAATAAATAAACTTAATAAATAATAAAAATAAAATGCATTACATTTATGTAATATGAATGAGATATGATATATCAATATGGCGTAAATGGGCTCTGAAAACTGCAAATGAAGAAGTGAAGAGCATAAAGTTGGAATTATTGCACAAATCGTTTGCATGTCTCATCATACGATCAATAGGGTTATACATACCGTACTTTGTGGTATGAAAACAAATTCTAAATATTGATCATTGTCTGGAATTAATACACCGAGGTATATTAAAATCCAGAGCTCCCACTAATTCACTGCAATTCACAAACCCATTCACCAGCTTATATAAAAATGAAATATCTAGAAATATTCTTCTTTCGCCCAAAGAATGCAAATTGAGTGTTGAAAGCATTCCGCTATGGCTGAAGTCTAACAAACCTTTTCCCATGCGAAAACCTATCAACTTCAGAAACCTTCCCTGTATCATCTCAATCTGATAGATGGCACAGTTTGTAAAAGGAGACCAGATTACTGATGCATACTCTACATGTGGCCATACCAGGGACAAATATAATTTTTGATTTTTGTGGAGTTGAGTCTTTAAACTGTTTACTATATCGATTTATAAAACCCAACACTTTTAAAGACTTATTGCACACATGAGAGATATGTTCTTTAAAATCAAGTTTTAGGGTAAATATAACCCCCAAATCCTTTATTTTTGTTACTTGTGTCAATTGTTGATCATCCAAGGAGAAAGCATAGTGTTTAATACTACCGCGGTGATAACTTATCTGAGAGCACTTGTTTAAATTCAATTCCAAATTATTCTGTATACACCACATTGTAATTTAGATCCCTCTGGAGCAAGTGCTGGTCTGACACAGTAGAAACCTTTTTGAAGAGTTTCAAATCATCAGCAAAAAGAAGAACCTTGCTATCCTTTATAGTTGAAACAATATCATTTATAAAAAGTAAAAATAATAGAGGCCCATAGTGCGAGCCCTGAGGCACCCCGGAACTTACTGTTATAGTATCTGATACCATCTGACCAATGTAAACACGCTGGGATCTACGTATTAAATAACTCTCTATCCGTTTTATGAGACTACCAAAGAAGCCCATACAACGAAGTTTGTGTAATAGAATGCTGTGCTGCACCCGATCAAATGCTTTGGAGAAATCAGTGTAGATCGAATCAACCTGCAAACCTTTCTCCAAAGCATTCGATATGTATCTTTGATAAATCATCAAATTAGTGCTAGTTGAATTGCCTTTAAGAAAGCCATGTTGCTCTTTAACTATGTATTGTGAACATTTCACATTTAATTGATCAGATACAAGTTTATCTAAAAGTTTTGGTATAACTGATTGGATGCACACACCACGATAATTTGTTATAGTAGATCTGCATCCGCTTTTAAAAATAGGCACAACATAGCTATTTTTCCAATACATGGGAAAAACTCCTTTTGATAATGAATCCTCAAATAAACTGTGTATGGAACCGCTTAACGTATAAACGCATTGTTTTAAAAAAATATGGGGGAATGCCATCAGGGCCCGAACTGCAATATTCGGGAAGAGCACATAAATGTCCAAATACATCCTAAAGACTCAGACTAAGCTGATTCAAATCTAAAATTGCTTCTATATTGAAATCAACTGGCATGGAACTGTTACGATCATTATAGGATTGGGAAAAATGAGATGCAAATAAATTTGCACAACCCGCTGGTGTATTAGTGGACCTATTATTATAATACATTTTTTCTGGAAATCCATTAGATTTTCTAGACACATTTACAAATGTCCAGAATGATATAGAATCAATATCAATCTTATTCTCGATTGAATCAATATATCTATTATACAACGGTTCGTTTAGTGCATTGCATTGTTTCCTTAACTTGTTAAAGGTCTTATAATGATATGTTCCGCCAGAAGACTTATACATAGCGTGAGCATGTTTTTTATCTCGCGTTAATTTGATCAATTCACTACTGAACATTTGGGATATATTGACACATTTACAAATTTCGTTGGAATAAAAGTTTCCATTGCCGAATACAAAATGTTGTAAAACGTGGAAACATTATCATCAACAGAATCATTTGGCAACACTTTATGCCAATTAACGCTGCCCAAGTAATTATTTATTGCGGTATAGTCAGCTGATTTGAAATCGTAAATCCATTCGGATTAAAATTTCTAAAATAAAAAGTTGTTACACAAAAACAATACATTTAAAAATGAATGTCATACAACAAAAGTCTTGTAATTAAATTTAGTATAAGCATAACAAATTTTAAAATGTTTGGACCATAAATAAAAAAAGTTTTTGAAACGTAACAAGTGAAATCCCCTTAAGATAGCCCTACAAAAAGAAATCATAGCTTAAGATATCAGGAAATGTAGGAGACAATTTTTGGAAACACGATTCGTAAACGCTATTCGTAAATAACTGCATTTTTAACTTCGTTCTTAAAAACAACAGCTTTAGCAGCAAATGTACGCAAGGCACTTGTCCACAGGATCGTAATTAGTAGCTTGCAGTCCAGCCAAGACTTTATAAGAAATTTCTATTTATCGTTATTTTTGAAGAAACAAAAGCATTGTTTCCGCCCGGGATCGAACCGGGGACCTTCCGCGTGTTAGGCGGATGTGATAACCACTACACCACGGAAACAAGTTATTAACTAATTTGATATAAATCTTCGAGAATTTTTAAGATAGTGGATTTTGCCTCTTATGGAATACTTACAATAAATAACTTGACTATAATAATTTCGTTTTATTAACCATTAGGTAATTTTAGAGCATTATATAATGATGATATTCTAGAAATTATTAAGTAAGGTACATTCTAAGTTTAGAATCGATTATGCATTGATAATTACGCGTGCCTCAATACTAAAATCAGAAACACATGTTATAATTTTACATTTTACTGTCGTAATAATAAATTTTACAAGACAAATTTTTACATTCAATAGGGTAGGTATGTTTTCGAAAATACATTGTAATGTTTTTGACAAGTTTTATAAATAATAACAAAAGAGAATGGCCCATGAGGGGATCGAACCCGCGACCTTCGCGTTATTAGCACGACGCTCTAACCAACTGAGCTAATGGGCCTGCTGATTACAATTTATAGACAGCCTGATTAAAAAAATCGTTTAGTAATTTATTGGCTAAATACACCGTGTGTAACCTAAACTTAGGTTCATGATTATAATTCTAATGTTTTTCCTATAACTTAAGTTGCATTTTCCATTTTACCAGAACTTACATCATCTAACCCATGAAGCGCCATTGATGCAATAACGGAAAATGATGATTTTTTTTTAGAAAATAAGTTAATTTGATACATTGTATTATTTGACGTGACTTGAATCTGTGTGGGGACGAGACAAACGAATTTTTCAGGCTTTTCTAAACTCGTAATTTTATCTTATGCTTAATCTGGGAGTGGAAACGCTCGGTGCAAACTTTAAATTGAACACTTTTATAAAATCGACGAGTGCCTGAAAATGTACAGCATATACATTATGTATATTAAAAAATCTCAGTATGTACAGAGTGAGCGAAACTCGATGTCTCAGATCTATTATAAGAAAAGTAATAACGATAGAAAAAATCAGACAAACAATTCATAAATAGCATTGAGTTAAGTCCATTTTAAGCCAAAATTGCATATTTTTCTAAATTTGGAAACTGAAGTAATGACGTCTTCGAATATTTTTTTCCCAGAAACATACCTATATTTTTGGATATTTAAAAAGAACTGATTTTGCTGAATAAACTTAGTACAGAAAAAAAATTGCTATCTTCTTCCGTTAAAAAACTATGAGCAAACTTAGAATAAAGTATTATCAAAAATTCACAATTGTCACTATTTAAACAAGTAGCCTTTGGAAGCAAATATCAAAGTCGCATCTGTCGGTAATGAAACATTATTAATTAATATTATTAATTAAACATTAAAACACACATAATATGTTCCTATATTACTATTATTTATTTAATATTCTTCGGGTTTCTCCTTTTTACAATATTACAAAAAATAGATGGAAACAAAATAATAATACGCATAAGTTACATCACTACAACAGGGTTGGTAAAAAAACGTTTTTTTTTTCATTTTAATTAAAACAAACAGAATAAAACAAAACGTGTTTTTTTGATCAAAACAGCGTTTAAAACATTAACGATTAAAACATATTTAAAACGTATTTAAAACAGAACAATAGGGCAATTATGCGGGAATAGCGAAGCGGAGCGGCTAATCCAAATTATTCTTTTCTCGAACTCGAAATTTTCCTTCATTCGCCACGCTTAAAAACACTGATTTACAGTGAAGTTTAAAAACACACACATGCAACAACAATTATAGGCAACCTAATATATGTTAGAGTTATTGGGTTGCCTATAATCACTATTTTAAACAATTTGTTTAGCGTAGAATTTGACTTACGTTTTATTTACATCTACATATTAGATTGCTAAAGCCGTATATTCTAAACATTGCGATATTTCAGTGTTTTATACGTGTGGCGCATAAAGTAACATTTCGAGTTTAGAAAAGCTTAATTTAGATTGGCCGCTCCGCTTCGCTACGCGGCCAATCCAAATTTTCAAGCTTTTCTAAACTCAAAATTTTATTTCATGCTTAATCTGGGAGTGGAAAACAATCATTTAAAGATTCAAATTAAAATCGTAAAATTTACAGTGTATGCATACGTATACCTGAAAGAAAAAATGCCCGTATTTAAAAATCACATAACTGCACACACAGTTGTGATATTTTATTGTAATAAAATGTTAAGTATATTAATGCAGTTTAAAATATCTTCAACAATTTAGTTGAAATTTAAAAATGTAAACCAAAAAAAAAAAAAAATAATAATTAAGCAAATTTACGATAATAAAAAAACGTTTTAAACAAATTTAAGATTTAAAACGTGTTTAAAACAAAACCGTTTAAAACACGACGGCTGTTTTTGAACATGTTTAAAACACTGTTTGAAAACAAAGTTTTTTAAACATAACAACCCTGCTTCTAATCACTAATCCAACCTCCGCCTGACTTATATTACTAAAGCCTTACGTAACATTTTTCTGGATAGTTCATCGCAAGTATGTCTGATTTTTTCTTTTAAATGTTTTATGTTAACAGATGGTGTTTTGTAAAAAATTTTTCAAAGTTTCCCACAAGGGGAAGTCTAGTGGGGTCAAGTCCGGTGATTTAGGCACCCACTGTATCGGTCCATTTATACCCATCCAATTTTCTCCATGAGTTTCGTTTAAATATTGTGACAACTTGTGCTTTATGCGGTGGAGCTCCGTCATGTTGAAAACATATGTTTGCTCGCAGCTGTAATGGCACATTTTCGAGAAGCACAGGAAGTTGTTCTTGAAGAAATTGCAAATATTGCTCACTACTTAAAACTTCTTCGTAAAAATATGGACCAATTAAATGCACATAAATAATACCACACCAAATGTTAATACCGAAGTGTCCTTGGTTTTCAATCGGATTGACAAAATGTGGATTTTGGGCTTACCGTTACTAACAAAACGGCTTTCATCCGGCCACAACACATACTGGAAAAATCGATTGTCATTGATCTCTAAGTTTACCATCAATTGGACACAATAATTTATTCTTCGTTGATGTTGATCTGACAAGTGTTCTAAGTTGTAAAGTTTATAATTGTGGTAACTATTTCCTTTCAAAATTTGTCGTACCGCACAATATTTTAAATACAACTCACGACAGGCTTGCCAAATCGAGTTCCTTGGATGGTCTTGAAAATACTGAAAAACAGTGGCAACAGTATTGTCACATTTGATCCTTTTAGCAATTTGTCATCCCTTTCGAGCAAAAAATGCTTCGTTGTTTGCACGTAAATTGCGTTTCAATCTTGCAAATATTTTTAGGGTTGGAATAGCACGTTCAGGGTATCTCTGGGCGTATAACTGAAATGCTCTTCTAGGTTTTTTTGAGATTCTCCATAAACTAATAACATGTCGACATTTTCGTTGTGCGTAAACATTTTTCAAAATCAAATGACAACAAAACAATATTTGTCAACCATTAGTTTAATTATTGACAGATGCGACTTTGTTATTTGCTTTCAAAGGCTGCTTGTTTAAGTCGTGACAACACACGAATTTTTGAATTTTTGATAATACTTTTTTTTAAGTTTGAAATTTTTTAACGTAAAAAGATAGCACATTTTTTTCTTTGCAAAGATTAATCAGTAAAATTAGCTCTTTTTAAATAACCAAAAATATAGGTATGTTTCCGGGAAAAAATTTTCGATGACGTCATCACCTTAGATTCCAAATTTAGAAAAATATGCAATTTTGGGTTAAAATGGACCTTACTGACTCCCATTTATGAACCTCTTTTCATATTTTTTCTATCGTTTTTCATTTTCTCATAATAGAGCTGAGACATCGAGTTTCGCTCACCCTGTACGTGGTGTATGCAGAAAGTAAGTTCGGTTTCTATTTTTTGCCACCACAGCTCTATGATCGCAAGCTCGCGCATGCGCGGTACCTACTATAACCCATTGCAAAGAAGTTTACGTTATTATGGGTCAGTTAAGTGTTGTGTACGCTTAATGGTGCTTGTTTTAAAAGGCGACTAACATTGAAAATCTCGCCGCCTCACACTGGTGCTAATTCCTCAAAGCGCGACCAAAAGTCGAAATCGAAATTTAATCTTTCTAAAAACATATATTGCGGGGTTTTTGAGGTCGCTGAGTTAAATTCTATATAAAACTTTTATTTTTTCAACGTAAAGTTTTTTTTCCTGTTGTTTCCCTGAATATTTTCTGTGATTCAAATTCCGTGTTTTCCCGGTTTCCTAGTGTTTTCCAGAAACTGACCGCTGATCATGTTGTTACTTGTTTATGGCAAAACGAACAGGTATATTTTTATAAGACGCATAGTTTTTTCGCTCGCACGAACAATCGACGATCATTTTTAGATCGACTGCCCTGGTAAAATCTAACCTTTTGGGTAGTAACTAGTTCCAGCACCATTACTGTTCTGATTGCAGGACAAGGTTGCAGGATACAAAAAAAAAATGCTGAAACTTGAAGGATTGTAATGTCACCAATTTAAAACTATTAGGATATTTAGTGTTTTTGTAAAAAAAATCCTGAAAATATAGGAAACAAAAACTTGTGCTACGTAAAATTCAAGAGCGTTCCTAAATTCTGCATTCATTGAAAAAAAATACATCTTACGTTTACTTTTTTATGCTGGAAATAGTAATAATCTCTTTCAATCTTGCTAATGGTTGGAAAGAGTCTGCCTCACTCAAGTAAACCTAAATCTTAACGGATTTACCCTTTATACAACAACATATTAATAATAATGGTATAACAAATAAACTAAACGCTGGCGCTATGAAAATACAAAATTACATTATTTTTTCCTTTAGATCATTTTTATCAAACGTTGGTGACGGCAGTTAGTGAGATTAGCTTAGAAAACAATCGACACTCTGGTTACGTTAGGTGACAGATTCATACGAGGGTGATTCGTAAAATAAGGTTCCCTATGCTGCTGAGAAATAATACCAAATCTCCCTCTCTTTATTCCCACCTCTCTCGCCACGCTACATCGCTCAATGCCGGCCTAGCAGCCTTTGAAGATGGAGCTCCCTATCGCTGTTACCGCCAGATGCGAAATTCGCGCTGTGATAGGTTTTGTAAGTGCACAACGGATTTCACCATCGAAGTTTATGGGGAAAATTGCATATCTGTTCAACATGTTCGCAAATTGTGCAGAGAATTCAGTGAAGGCCGCACGGAAATTCACGATCAAGACAGGAGCGGAAGGCCTTCAGTTTTAGATGGAATAGTCGAAAAAGTTGAGAGAATCTTACTTGAAGATCGGAGGATTACCATTAACAAACTTTCTATCCGTATTTCTGAGACTTCCAACACTACTCTTCATAAGATTTTAACCGAAAAATTAGGCTATCACAAAGTGTGTGCACGGTGGGTATCGCGAATGCTCACAGAAAACCACAAACAGCAACGTGTCGAGTGTTCATGGCAGTTTCTGCAACAATGTGAAGACAACAAGGAAGAATTCTTAGATTTCATTGTTACAGGCGACGAAACATGGGCGTATCACTTAACCCCCGAAACCAAGCAGCAATCACGTGAATGGCGTCACTCAAGTTCGCCGAAGCCGAAGAAGTTTAAACAAACACAGTCTGCTATGAAAGTCATGGTAACCGTCTTCGGGGACAGGACGGCCTGGTTTTGATCGATTTTTGCCTCATGGAACAACCGTAAACTCCGACAGATATTGCGACACATTAAGAAAACTGAAACGTGCGATACAGAACCGCCGGAGAGGAAGATTGTCCAGTGGTGTAGGGCTTCTCCATGACAACGCTCGACCTCATGTCTCACATCAAACTCAAGAACTGCTGAGAGATTTTGGTTGGACTGTTGTGCCCCACCCCCCTACAGTCCCGACCTAGCCCCAAGTGAATATCACTTATTCCTAAAATTAAAGGAACACTTGGGTAGTTTACGCTTCAATACCGATGATGATGAAGGTCAATCAAATGATCTTTGCTTATGATTACCGTGAAATTATCATGACAGACAGAGTTCTATGTCGATGAAGTATTACAGGAGAATATTTATGTGATTTCATTTAAATTTTAAACTGAAAAATGCAGAGAACCCGACTTCAGTTGCTCAAAGCTGGGCCACTCATTCTCCACAACAACGCACACCTGCACATTGCCAATGTCGTAAACGAAAAGATGTGCTATTACAGTTAAGAAGGGTTACCTCATCCACCCTGCAGCCTTGACATAGATCAACTGGACATTAACTTACGCCCAAAGTTAAAGCAATTGATGTGAGGAGGACGGACCAGATCAAAACATCCACAGAGTTTCTAAGAATAATGCCTACGAATGAAATTTTTAGGAGCGGTGATTTATTGCACAAACAGATTTTTTGTTTTAGCATAGTAGGTTTGTATAACAATAAACACATTAATTTTAATTTAATCTAACATTTCTAAAATTTAATAAAGAGTGAGCCATCTCTTGGAATCTTTTTAAAGTACCACTTTATTTTTACTTTTATGATATTTGATATTTGATGTATGACAGTTCTTCAGTACAACACGCGGTTAAGGAAATGGCACGCTATACGCTCGATGAACGTTGGGAAATGTTAAAAATTTACTTTGAATGTAATTCGTGTATTGCAGAATCAGTGCGAAAATTGCGTACAAAATTCGGTCGCGAATATGCACCAAATGCAAGTGAAATTTGTGCACAAAGTTCGTGAAACTGGTATGCTGGTGGACCGTACTAAAGTTGCACACGCTCATCCGGTTCGTACGCCCGAGAATATTGCTGCTGTAGCCCGTAGTGTGCAAGCCAACCCGAGAACATCGACTCGTCATCGCTCTCAGCAATTGAACATTAGTCGCACTACCTTGAGGCGTATTTTGCATAAAAACATCTGTTTATTCGCCTATAAGGTCCAAATAACACAGCAGTTGAAGAGAGTTGACCATCCACTTCGATACAACTTTGCTAATTGGGCCTTAGAGCAGCTGGAGGCAGACGGCGAGTTTTGGTGAAAAATTATCTTTTTTGATGAAGCGCATTTTTACCTCGGGGGCTATGTACACAAGCAAAACTACAGGATTTGGGCATCGGAAAACCCACACGTGATCGTTGAGCAGCCAATGCATCCCGAACAAGTGACTGTATGGTGCAGATTATGGGCCGGCGGCATCATCGGCCCATTTTTCTTTGAATCTGGCGAAACGGTCAATGAAAACCGCTATAGGACCATGAGAGCAAATTGCTGGTTTGGATGTGGGCAACATTTGGTTCCAACAAGATGGGGCGACATGCCACACTAGCAACGAAACTATGGACTTATTGCGGCCAAAGTTCGAAAATTGTGTAATCAGCCGTCGTTGAGATCTGAAATGGCCAGCAAGGAGCTGCGATTTGACGCCCATGGACTTTTATATCTGGGGTGCCGTTAAAGAACGTTGTGATGCCAACGATCCAGCTACGATTGACGATCTTAAAGTCAATATCCAAAATGCTATTGCTGAGATAAAACCGCAGACGTTGGAAAAAGTTCTGAAAAATTGGGTCAAGAGAATGGACTATTGTAAGGCCAGCCGTGGCAGCCATTTGGCTGATGTCATATTCCATGTATAACCGGATACTCTTGGCTACAAAATAAATTCAAGATCATTAAATTTCATCTAGCCGTTTGTGTTTTATTAACATTTTAAAAAGATTCCTTGCGATGGCCCACCCTTTACATACTAGTAAGTACTAGTAAGTACTTTGTTAATAAAATTTATTAAAATGATGTAATTAAGTGAATGAAGAGCAGCAAAATTGGTGGTAAAAATTGTGTGGATGTTTTGGATGAGTCCCATGCCAGGACTCCGTTATTTATCTCTAAAAGAGCTTTCTGTCACCGGTAACCAAGCAATTCATCAGATGAAGAAACATGGCGTATTAGCTTCACAGACGTAGAGAATCGGTCATTGAGAAGCAGAAAGATTATGTTGGAGGATTGTAAATAAATTATATCAGAAAAATGAATATGTAAGGAGATAAAAGTTATGTGCATTATTTATGGAATGACTCTCGTAAAACATCAAGGATAATATCTATACTTTGTATAGATTAAAAATTGTAATAGAAAGTGCTATCGAAAATGCATAAAGTCGAAATGACGCATATTTTTTAATATTTATAGATTCCCTTTTTTTACTTTTATACATTTTAAACAATAAACTTACCATAAATTGCGCTATTTGGTTTCTCATTTATTTAATTATTATTTTTTTACATTTTATAATTACGTATTGTTTTGCTATCTGTAGAGTAACTTTTGTCTAAATTACCAATTGTTACTATGTTTCCAGCAGAACTGGGACGAATCCTCTTAAAAAGTATTCGAATCCCGAATCTGAATCACCTAATATAATTCGAATTACGAATCCTCGAAGAAAGGATTCGTAAGAGATAAATATAATTCGAATCAAAGATTCGAATCTTGTTTTTTCGAATCTCGAATATAAATCCTTTAAGAATGAATTTGATTTTATAATGTTTTCGCAACTATTAATATATAAACATCGTTACTAGTTGTTGTAACAAAAATATTCAAAACCTAATTATTTATTATTAACACTGAACATCGGTGATAACAGACTAAATATCTAATTCCCTGTTACTCTGATTAAAGATGTATTTATGTGTTTCTGAACTTCACTTTAAATCAGTGTTTTGTACGCATGGCGCATGAAGTAACATTTCGAGTTTAGAAAAGCCCGAAAATTTGTCTTGGGTCGCTGCGCGACCCTCCACAAATTTTCACGGGGCTTTTCTAAACTCGAAATTTTACTTCATGCTTAGCCTGGGAGTGGAATGCCTGAAAATTACGTAAATAAAAAATTCACTGAATATCATTAAAACCGGTAAAGTCAGAGAAAAGTCATGGAATTATATTCAAATTTACCAAAACACTAACATAATAGCCATATGATATTATTAAATTTGTCAAAATTAGCAGGCAAATTACAAAACACGTAAAAATTTATAAAATTAACTTAAATATTGACAAAAACAATGAAAAACTTTGAGAAAATTAGGATTTCCCACAAAAGAAAGTTATATTAAAAGGCCAGTGAAAAAATCTTAGATCAGGGAAATGTCGGAAAAGTTAAACATTTCAGATTGTGGCTACCATGTCAGTTTTACTTCAAATAATATTAAACAAAATTTTTAAAACTAGATTATTACCTTTAAAAATATTTTTAGTCATTTAATGTTGTTATCAAAGCATTCAGTTTGAAGTTTCGAACGAGCGTTTCTACTCCCAGACTAAGCATAAAGTAAAATTTCGAGTTTAGAAAAGCCCCGTGAAAATTTGTCGAGGGTCGCGCAGCGAACCGAGACAAATTTTCTGGGCTTTTCTAAACTCGAAATTTTACTTCATGCGCCGCGCGTATAAAACAGTGATTTAACGAGAATTTTAAAAACACACAAAATACATTTTTCATGTTAATCCTCATAATTCGAATTATTTTTGACGGTTCAAATCCTTTTGAAAGTATTCGAATCCTTTTATAAATATTCGAATCCTTTTATAAATATTCGAATCATTTTATAAATATTCGAATCCTTTTATAAATATTCGAATCCTTTTACAAGGATTCGAATCACCTACCTTTATACGAATCCTCTTAAAAAAATGTAACAGATCCGGATCATGAATCCAGTTGAACTAAAGTATTCGAATGCCTTTTTTGAATCCTCTAAAAGGATTCGAATCTAGGATTTAAATCCTGACTGATTCAAATCCTGCTCAGCCTTGGTTTCCAGTAATATTACGAAGAATTAAGTTTATCAATTTCGAGCTTTTTACTTAATCCATATTAATTCGGTTGCATATATTAATTAGTCTTTCCCTTAATAGAAGATGCTATTGTTTTATTAGTTTTATACTATAAGCTCGTGTAAAGTTTAGTTTAGTAGTGATGTAATTAGTTTTGTATACTTAGAGTGTATATATATTTTTTTATGTTAATGTTAAAATGGTTTTTACCGTAAATAAATAAATAAATAAATAAATATTAAACAATTTTAAATAACCAGTAGGTTTACATCACCAATTGTATAATAATTTAAAAATATATTTATTTAAAATTGTTATAAAATATACTCAGTGACATTAGTGTTATACTTTAAAGGAATTATTTTTTGGAATTCATTTTTTCTCAACAGGGTGACTATATTTAAAGCATGATGTGATAACAATTTCAGCCTTGTATCTTTTCTATTTTTTACGAAATAAAAAAGATTTATCTCTTCATTTTTTGATAATACCGTTTATAAAAAAAGACCTTTATTGGCATAATACTACATTACATCTACACTAATCGCTGCCCCCTATCTTCTTTTTGTTTTTCCTCTCTTCGACCTCTCTTTCCCCAGCGTCCTTACCCCGGCCCCATCCTATCTCATCCATTCCGTCACTCTTCTATTCCCTCTTATTCCTACCCTTTCCTCCTTCACCCCCTCGCACTCCTCCGCCAAATGACTCCAAGTATCCCTCCCCTGCTCACACATTACACACTTCCCGTACTCTTCCCATATCCACACCTTCCTTCCTCTCTCCCCTGACCCACACCTCTCCCTCGCCAACACCATCCTTTCCTACTCCATCCCCCCTCCACCAAATACCTCGGCATTTTCCTATGTACCTGCCACCTCCCGTACCTATCGTTGTATTCACTCCTCTCTATACACCCCTGTGTTTCCACCTCCTTCTCCTTCTCTACGGTTTAACGGCTGTTATTTTATAATTTTCGTGCCTCCGCCGACTGTGTAACAAAATGCCTCGAGTCCGAAGACGTTAACAATATCACCATGTTAGCGATTTTGACAGGGGTCGAATTGTGCTTATCGGGATGTTGGCTTGTCCTACTGCGAAATTGCTCGCCGCACAGTGGTCTAGATCTCAGAAAAGTTGGCCAAAAATAGAAAGAAGTTTGAGATTTCAATGGCAATTGGTAAAAAAAGGTTTTCGAGGTCGTTGATTACGAATTTCATTGTATAATTTCAACATTAAAATTGGTGGATCCAATATGGCCGACCACTTCATTACAAATTATTCGAAATTTCATATAAAATTGGTATATAGGGGTTTTCGAGGTCGCTGATTTCGAATTCCATAGTAGAATTTCATTTTGTTATTCCAACATTTAAAATGGCGGATCCAATATGGCCAACCACTTCATTACAAATTGTTCGGAATTTCATACGTGTACAGATTATTTTATCAATATGCGTTTCTAAAATACAGACATATTGCGATGTAAAATAAATAAAAACACATTTTTCGGATAATCTATCAAGAAAACACATAATAAAGAATGGATCAATAGAGACATTATAACGGCAAGTAACGAATTGAAAAACATATTTTGGCTACATAAACAGCTGAATGATGGTGTATTTTATCGATCGTATCTTGATAAGAAGAGAGAATATAGGGATCTAATAAAGAAAACAAAGAAAGAATATTTCGGTAATATAATAAACAATGCTGATAACAGGCAACGTATAGTTTGGAGCATAATAAACAACAATTTAGGGAAATCTAAAAGTACTGAACCCATATTTCTGAAACAAAATGAAATAGAAATACGTGATATAAATGAAATTTCTGAAATATTCGCAAAACATTTTTCAAGTGTTACTGAAACTACTATAAATAATCACTTTAGGCACAATAAATCCAGAGAATGCACAACTTTGAAAGAAACTGTAAACAGCTTCTACTTATAAAAAGTAACTGAAAGCGAAATACTTCAAATAATCCACAATTTAAAAAACAAACCTAACCCTGGCGTTATATATATTTCAACGAAAATACTAAAAATTATTGCTCCCGTAATAGTAACTCCACTAACATGATTAATAAATAAATGATATTATTAGGTGTTTCTCGGGGTTCAATTTTAGGGCCACTGTTGTTCTCTATTTTTATCAATGATATTGTTGATTATGTGTGCAATTGTCCAGTTGTGCTATACGCTGACGACATTTCAGTTGTTGTCTCAGGCACATCCCAAAATTACCTAAAAAATAATATATTAAATGTAACAAGAAAAGTATCGGAATATTGCAAAAAAACAACCTAATACAAAACCCCAGTAAGACGGAATGCATTTATTTCAAAAATAGTAAGGTTGATAATCACATATCCGTGACAATAAATAACATTATACTAGAATCCCAAACCCACACAAGATTTCTAGGAATCGATATTGACTATATGCTAAAGTGGGAAGTACACTTGGATAATCTATCAAAAAAACTCAACAAAACCTACTATGCTATATTCAAGTTAAAAAATACAGTGGACACCAGTGCATTACTTAATGTATACTATAGTTTAGCATATTCACATATCGCTGGTAAGATTACATTGTGGGGTAGCACGGCAAAATACGAAAGAATATTTGTTGCACAAAAGAGGATATTAAGGCTCATATACAATCTCAAAACGAAAGAGACATGCAAGCCAATATTCAAAATAAATAAAATCTTGACAGTTCCGTGTATTTATATATACAAACTACTGCTCTGTACAAAAACTCTTACAACCACATATATAACAAATCAACACCTACATTGCTATAATACCAGAAATGCAAGTAATTTTGTAATTGAGAAACATAATACAACAAAATTTGAAAAGTCGCCCAGTTATATGGGAAAAAAACTTTATTCACATTTGCCAAAACGCATTCAAAATCTTAATATTAAGGAATTTAGAACTACCATCAAATTAATGTTGGTTGAAAAAGTGTTTTACAGCACTACCGAGTATTTAAACGAAAAAATTGTGTGACTGCTATTATTTTTAATCTGTTTCTGTGGCCGCTATATTTCATGTTTAAACAATAAATTGTGTGATTGCTATTATGTTGAATCTGTTCCTGTGACCGTTATATTTTATATTTTATGTGTTAAACAATTTAAATTATTCTTGACTTGTATATCCATTTGTAACGGCTTTTATACCAAATAAACGTATTCTATTCTATTCTATTCTAATAAGCTTTATTTAATTAGAAAATAAAAATAATAATATTTATTCACAATAATATTTTCGCGGGGTGTTATTCATATGATTATTTGGAAAACTGATAGAGATTCAATAATACATTAAAATAAGACACGCGGTATATACAGGGTGTCCCACTTTGAGTAGGACAGGTAAATTAAAACTTAGCATTATCTAATGCGCCAAAACAAGTACTTTGAAAATGTTTTTACTGATTTTCAAAATATTCAATAATAAAAAAAATACAGATGGTTTTCACAAACCGCGGTTTTCAGTTTTTTCTCAATAACTTAAAAGTTTCTTATTTTTCTTCTTTTTTCTCATTGGAATCTCAATAGGCACATAAAATGGCACCTATTTGCGTTTGTAACCAATTCTCTATAATTAATAATAAGACAGTCACCAATACTGTCCTACTCAAAATAGAACACCCTGTATACAAAAATTATCAAAAAGCAACGGTATACTACTATTCTACATCTTTTAATAGCAGCATGCCTCAACAGTACAGGGGCAGAGACGGGCAGAATGTTCTTCCAAAATTGTATTAAAAAACATCGTAAACTATATGCTCCATACCTTAACTTGTTGGATGCTGCTGGATAGATAACTTTTTACCTAATTGACGGATTTCTTATGTTGCATCCGCCAAGTCAACACCCGGTATGTAACTTTTAGGTCAAATTCTCTTAAACAACGAACAAACAATGAAAACAGAAGTAATTACAGAAAAAAATAAATTGAAGGGGACATTAAGGAGGATTAAAACTAATATCATATTTATGTTTTATATTTAAAGCTGTGCAAACTAAAAGCGTTAGCTAATTTATTACGTATTATTTCTTGTTTCAGTTCCGGAGAAGACATTAGTGCTGCGAGGTTTTTCAACCATCGAAAATAGCATCGCTATTCAATGTAAGGCTGAAGGCGTCTTCCCTAGACCTAATATGACCATCAGATCAGAACAAAGGTACTTATTAGTTTTGATTATTATTGTAGGTCAGTAGCCTATACCGGGTATTGACTTGGCGGACGCAACATAGGAAATCGCATGTTAATTTTAAAGTGATCAAATATTGGCCATTTTAGAGAGAAAATGTATTTCATTTTTTTGTAGCGGAAAAAATTCTATGAATGTTCACACTTAACGCTTTACGTTTCTCTAAGGTAAAATAATTAAGAAAAAGTAATGGGATTTTATAAAAATAATGTTATACCATGGAATTGATACAACAATTGCGGATATTCCCTGTTTTTTTTTAAGTTCAATTTAAAGCTTTAAACAAGTGTTTTCCACTCCCAGACTAAGCATGAAGTAAAATTTCGAGTTTAGAAAAGCCCCGTGAAAATTTGTCGAGGGTCGCGAAGCGACACGAGACAAATTTTCTGGGCTTTTCTAAACTCAAAATTTTACTTTATGCGCCACGCGTATAAAACATTATAATATTGTCAAATTTATGTATATTCGAACTTCACTTAACATCTGTGTTTTATACGCGTGGCGCATAAAGTAAAATTTCGAGTTTAGAAAAGCCCAGAACATTTGTCTCGGGGACGCTGCGCGACCCTCGACAAATTTTCACGGGGCTTTTCTAAACTCGAAATTTTACTTCGTGCTTAGTCTGGGAGTGGATAACACTCGTTTAAAGCTTCAAATTGAACTCTTTTAAAAATCAACGAATGTCCGAAAATTTACAGCTAAAATAATTCAGAAAGAGTAATGTGATTTTATAAAAACAATGACATACCATGGAATTGATACAATAATTGCGGATGTCAAAATAGCACAAGATATTGCTGTTACTCAATTAACGACAAAAAAATATAACGCAAGCATCGTGATAACTGTGGTCTGCATAATATCACTTTATTAGGAGGATGTTTTCTTGTATAGCGTAAATCATTTCGAAAACATTTACTTTAATTAAGTGACTGCGATATCTTTTGCCATTTTGACATCCGCAATTGTTGTTTTAATTCAATGATATGTCACTATTTTTATAAAATCACATTACATTTTTTTCTTAATTATTTTAACTTAGAGAAACGTAAAGTGATAATCGTTAACACGAATGAATTCAGAATTTTTCCCTCTACAAAAAAGGTAAATACATTTGGTTTCTAAAATAAATAGGGAAGCCACAATTTGAACATTTCAAAATTTACATGGGATTTCCTATGTTGCGTCCGCAAAGTCAACGCCCGGTATACAAAAGTCAATGAGATTGACTAATTTGGTTGTAAAAAATGATATTTTTGTATTAGTCGATACCGTAGGTCAGGACTAAAAATAAATTCGAATGCATATAAAACATACTGATTCTCGCACCAAATACAAAAAGCATTTTATCTTCAACCGCAAAAAATAAGTTATACCATAAATAAGTTAATCATGAATTGCAAAGATATCATAATACTTAAACACCTATGTTAATGTAACTATGGATACGAGATACGAGATACATCTGTAGTGGACTCCCCACCACTTCATACTCCTAACTAGAGATGGGCGAAATGGCTCTTTTCAGTGAGCTGGTTCACAAGATCTCACTAACTTTAAAAAGCTGGTTCAGTGAGCCAGCTCAAAAGAGTTACATGACTCAGTTACGAGCTAGCGATCCGTCGAGAGTTCTGACTCTTAGAATTCCATCTGATTCGCCAACTCATTGGATTGAGTGACGCCGTGATTAATTATTTCGGTTATACAATGATTGCAATAATTTAATCATAATTTATATAAAAACGTAAGAGTGAATATTTAATCAAAATTATATTAATCGCGTATTCATTTTGTGCCATTACACTTCAAGTGTGTTTAAATTTATTGAATACATATGCGCGCCTATGAAAACACATACATCCATTCAGCACGGAAACATCGCGATCCAACTCCGAACCTTAGAGCTGGATCCCGACGAGTGAGCTATTTAGCTCAGTCGGATTCAAGAGCTCCATTAAACGAGCTAGTTCAGTTAGATGCGAGAGCCGTCGTGAATCATCGGGATCTAACTTTGAACCGCGGAGTTGGATCCCGATGATTGAGCTAGCTAAGTCGGATTCGGCAGCCGCCGTGGCTCTTTTAGAGTCGATTGGCCAACTCAATGGTCGTAATTCGAATCGACTTTTATCACTAAACGAATTTCTCGAAATTTCTATCGTTTTAAATAACATATTGGCAGTTTGATGTAAAAAAAGATTTTAAATATTTCAAAGCACGCCCTTTAGCTTATTTTGAAAATAAATCTATAAAATTATTATTATTTATTTGTCGTATCCTTATTAGATAGGACGTAGATACCAAACATACTCTTACAAGATCCGTCGAAACTTTATTTTTAACAACAAATTTTGAACAAACTTTAACTCTAATCTCTATAGAAATATTTTAAATCTGTATTTTATCCTAATAAATGCATACTACGGCACAATTATTTTATACTCGTGGTAAATAATTGTGCTATATTAAGCGGACTGTAACTGTAAAAACGCTTACAGATAATCCATGTAAACTGGTAACCCAAATTAAATGAAAACAATTAAAAATATCTTATCACCGTTTTCACACGATTAACTATATTATTGTTTACCAGGTGCTGTGCTTAATTGTTTTGTTGATTTCTCTATAAGTATCTTCTTGCGATAAAATTAATAATGAAAAATCCATAGTAATTGCGGAGCCCTGTTTTCAGCTCAAATATGTATAAGTATGTCCTAAAATTTAATACAAATAACCGGAGCGTCTCACCAAAATATCATAAGATCTATTACTGTTATAAATAATTCTTAGTATTATATATTTAATTTTAGTTTTGGGTTAAAAATAATTCTTTTTTCTATTGATATTTGTCTGTTACAATAAAAAAAATAACGCGCAACATGAAAGAAATTATTCGAAAGGGCTTGTTAGTCTTAAATAAACAAACTCACAGCCCTGTTTAAAGATTGTGCTTACAATATTTTTATTTATTTATTTTGTGGAGAGAACTGCAACACAGAACTAGATCTTTCATATTGACTTAAAGGTACAATCCAAATTGTACATTAATCGCATAATTTGGCAAATTAATTTAAGAAAGTGCAAACTCTCCTTAAAAATGTCAAATATCACCAATAATATGTTACTTTTCCCATTAAACGTCTAGTCACAATCAACAGGGTCTAATGAAATTTGGTTAGATACTTGAAACCAACAGCTTTCAAAAGTGCACCTACCTTATTTTCCAATATATGCTTTTTATTAATGATAAACTTCTTTCGTAAGTCTCACTTATGTGTTCCCTTTTCCACAAAATATTTATCATGTCAATATCAAACAACCGTAACTTATATCAATGCTTACTGATTTAGAGCAATTAATTAAAAATTCACATTTTTTAAAAAGTACAAAAAAACTACGTATAATGCTACGAAAAAAGGTATATACAATAAATTCTAATTTTATGTTTATTTTAACAAATTATTTTTATACGATCAATGGTCCCGTTCATCAAAATGTTCAACATTCAACATGTTTGGATTTGTTTGTGATGCATGTTGGTATCTGATGAACGGCACTCGGCCATTATGAAAACTTTAACCCGTCAACACTAATCGCTAACACCAATCGGTCTATTTTGCAAAAATCCAAAAATCCCAAACACGCTCACGATTAATAGTCCGGTCATCAGAGAATTTCCCAACTGTTCCCAGTAAACTCCCACCTGTTGTCGTTGATGAACAGGCCCAATGTTAAAGAAAAATTCAAAATAAAAAAATAAAATAGGAAACTACCACTTTCTATTTCAGCATATTCACCAAAAGCCTAACAGTTTCATGAGTTGCAATAAAAAGCTTAAGTTTATAGTGTTATCTTAACGTCTCATTCGGTTTACGCTGTACGGTTATAACAGATTAACAGACTAATAGACATTTTTTAAATATGTTCTTAATCAACTCAGGGCTCTCACAATTGATATATCCACTAACATTTTCGATTTTTTTAAACAATAGTTTTCCTTTGTATAAAATATGGGGGTAAATAAAATATTATTCTTTTATTGTTTAGCTTTCATATGTATGTTTTGGAAGTATAAATTACTAAATATATACGTGGGTCATTCCGAAAATAATGCAAATCATTTTTTATTTCCTTAAATGTTTGTTTTTTAATATTTCTGCTTTTAAATGACCGAGTTTTCACGTCTAGGCTAGAATGAAATCACAATAATATACTCCTATGACACTTCATCCACATAGAACTCTGCCTGATCCATGATTATCATAAGCAAAGATCATCATTTGATTGACCTTAGATTGAGCTCGACAAAATTTGTTTGAACTTAGGGATGATTGACCTATTCACTTGTTTGATTCTGATTTTAACTCTGGTTTAAAGTCTTGAACCCACATTTTATTAATAGATTTTATGCAACAAAGATTGACCCTCAGCGTCAAATTTTCGTTTCAGCACTTTGATCTTTGATCCGCAATAGTTACAATACCTGAGACCATTGTGGGCTCCATCTTTAACTCGCGTTAATAAAAAATAACACACCCTATTGATAAATCACAAATACTGGTTTCTGCCTCAAGCTTTAAACTACAACTTAGGTAGCAATCACTAATGTATAGTTGCCAAACTATGCATTATAATGAAATGGCCCTTATTCAAAAATTGTCGTATTGTAATTCTTTTGATAGGTACAGTAAAATTCTTGATACATTTAAAAGCATTACATTTGATAAAATTTAGTATTAGTTTTTGTTTTCATTTTAAATATTTCATTATCCTGCAAATTACCTAATAACATTTTTGAAGAAACAAAAGCATTGTTTCCGCCCGGGATTGAACCGGGGACCTTCCGCGTGTTAGGCGGATGTGATAACCACTACACCACGGAAACTAGTTACGTGACGTAACCAAGAATTAAGTTCGGTTTGTATATCTTGCTACCGAAAAGCTGTAATCGCAGTTTCGTGCATGCGCGGTACTTACTATTAGTCTCTTGAGAAGAAGTTGACGTCATTATGAGTTACCTAAGTGTATGCTGGTGCTTGTTTGAAATAGCGAATAAGGTCTGTAATTCGTTTCCTCTATCTCTATCACATTCATCACTAGATCTGTGAGGTGTTTGGAGAAAATGTAATAAGTGATTCAATAGTAAGGAGATGGGAGAGACAGTTCAATGGACGAAAGGACGTCAAAATGTGCACGATGATGAACGAAGAGTGCGTTCCTCTTTGATTTGTGATGAATCAGTTCTTGCAGTTAAAGAATAGATTCACGAAAACCAAAAGTATACAATTTTTCTCTCTATAAGTGGAAACAGGTTTAACAATGGCGACGTGATCAAAGGCCATGTTGTTATTTGGTTGACATCACAAGCGGCACTTTCTTATAAAGGGAATAAGTTTGTGCCACGATATAACAGCATATACATTGTAGAAGTTAAGGAGAAAAATAGTTTAAGGTTTAAAGATTATTTTACAATAATATTTGCCTTATTTAACCAGTCAAACGGAACTTACTTTGTGGACATCCTATACATTAAATATTTTGATATAAATCTTCCAGAATGTTTTAGAAAGTTAATTTTGCCCTTTAGTGTTACTTTCAAATTAATAAGTTCATTGACATAATAATTTTGTTTTATTTAGTAGTAGGCAATTTTAGAATATTATGTAGCAATGATATTCTAAGAAATTATTTAGATCAGTAGCATTGATAAAATGAGTGTTAACCATTTAGAAATTTAGGGTCGAGTGTGTATTGGTAATCCATGCGTGCCTCACCACTCAAATCAAAAGCATTTGTTGTCATTGAATTCTTTTCTGGCGCATTGTTAAATTGTTTTTTAATAATGTATTTATAATGTTTATGACGTATAATATTATAAATAATAACAAAAATATTAATGGCCCATGAGGGGATCGAACCCGCGACCTTCGCGTTATTAGCACGACGCTCTAACCAACTGAGCTAATGGGCCTGTTAATAAAATTTTCTAGGCTGATAAATATTTTGTAATATAATAATTTATAGATTAAATACCTATACTAGATGTAACATAAAACAGTCTCACCTACTATAATTTTTTTAAAATAAAAACTTTAAATAGAAACACTTTTTAACCTTTCTTTACAAATTTATTTTATACCAGATGTACAGGATGGTTTTGTTTCGTTGATATTAAGGGTATATGCTAAACGGTAAGAGATACAAAATAACTAAACTAAACTAAACTAAGATATGTGCGTTCTCTTTTTAAGTGTTTAGTTTAATGGCGCAATCAGATCTACGCTAGCTAGATTGGTTTAGAAGATACAAGGTCATTCTCAAAATCTGCTTTTTTTATTATCTCTTATGACTCGGTTATTCATGGAGATAAAAAAAATATTTAAAATACAATAGATTTTAGACTTTTTACTTAGAATTAGTGATGGGCAAGATCGATCAAAAAAGATCGACTGATCGGTCCTTGCAAGTGATCGATCCGCTCGATCTCTTTGAGCGGATCGATCTTTTCGATCGGATCGATCTTCTCGATCGGATCGATCTTTTCGATCGGATCGATCTTTTCGATCGGATCGATCTTTTCGATCGGATCGATCTTTTCGATCGGATCGATCTTTACGATCGGATCGATCTTTTCGATCGGATCGATCTGTTCGATCGGATCGATCTGTTTGATCGGATCGATCATTTCAGACCGCTCGATCGGCTTGATCTTTTCGACTCGATCTTGGGGGCGGTTCGATCTGTGTGAACGGGTCGTGCTGATCGATGTGATCAATCGGCTCGATCAGATTGGTCATATCGATCGGCACAAGTGGATTGATCAGGTTGTGCGGCTCGAGCAATGATCTTTTTGAGCGGATCGATCATTGAACGATCACACTATTTTTGTATTCTGTTTTGCGCAAAGTGAGACAGCATTTATTAAAAAAAGGATATAGGCAGGGTCTTGGCAGGGCCTTGAAAAAATTACTAATGAGCCGGTTATTTTTCCCGGGCTAGTCTCACACTTTATATCCGAGCGTGCTATTATATTATAGAGATTTTAATAAAAATTTATAATATTTCATTTCATATTAGCTATTTATATATTTAGTAAATACATAAATAGCTAATATGAAATTAAATGTTATAAATCTTTATTAAAATTAATACTATTTAGTAACAGCTGTTAAATAACGTTAAAAATAACTAGTTATCACCATTATTGAAAATTAACTGCTTCTCTCATCTTTAGTGTATACTAAAGAACAAAAATGGTGATGTGTCCATCATATTACTTTCCCCGTTTAATTATATAATTGAATATAATTAAAAATAAATTAATTAGAAATATAAACACAGCAACCGAGAAATGGAATCGAACCCGCACTTCTCAATTAAGAGTCCGGTGCGCTACTGCCTGCGCTACGACACTTGTTTTATATTGGGGATGGGCAAGATCGATCAAAAAAGGTCGACTGATCGATCCTTGCAAGTTCGAAAAGATCGAAAAGATCAAGCCGCTCAAAGAGATCGAGCGGCTCGATCTTTTCGATCGGATCAATCTTTTCGATCGGATCGATCTTTTCGATCGGATCGATCTTTTCGATCGGATCGATCTTTTCGACCGGCTCGTTCTTTCTGATCAGATCGATCGGATCGAGCGGCTCGATACTTCAACTGATCGATTATTGCTTGATCGATCTTTGCAATGATCGATCTTGCCCATCACTACATAGAATCCAGTGGTGTACTAAAAAAGTATAGATGTTTTAATTTTTAAGATATTATCAAAACTAACACTTTCTTATATCTGAGTATCTCAAAAAATGCATTTTTTTTAATGCTACAATATGTAACTTAATATTTTGCTTTGTCCTAAATAGCTAAAATACACAAAAAAATCTAGATGGCCATGAATTGAATAATTATTCTTTTTTTTATAATAGGTATATTAAAAACCCAGTTAGCAAGAATATTGAAACATTGATAAACTAAAATAACATTTATAAAAAATAAACAAAAATTTATAATAACTCAACAATTATATCATATACTTGCATAACAATTAGCATAGGTGCTTAATCAAAAAAAGTGCTGAAATTGTCTTCCATTCTGTTCGATGCATTTTTGGACTCGGCTTGTAACTGAACGAGTGGCGTTATAGATGTGAATATTTGGCCCTCTTAAAATGCAATTAATAAAATTTGCTATAAGTTCTTCTACAGTATTACTTTGGATTTTATATATTTCATGTTTGATAAATCCCCGATAATAAAAGTCGAGTGGCATCAGATCGGGGGAACGCGGAGGCCATCAGTTTGGTCCAGTGCCTTACCATCAAGTCATAAGAGGTTTCCGTGAAATGATGGAAGTGGTGGTATCACAATAGGCCTTTTAGCAATAAGTGTGGACCTCTTTAGGCGGTGCAGTCACTAAAACCTAACCTAACCTAAGTGCCTTACCATATGGCAAGTACGTGCTGGAGCACCGTCTTGTTGTCAATAAACATTATTTATTGTAGCTAATGGCATGTTATCCAACTCGATTATTACACATTATTCCATTATTTGGATGTATCCTTCAGCGTTCCAATTTTTGTTAAAAATCCTGTAGTTAAGGACTCTGTTTTGATATAGCGTTACCCATACATGGAACCCAAATCGTCCTTGTTGTACCCTGACGACCGTCTGATGGGGATTAATTTTTGACCAATATCGATTGTTCTGTCGATTGAAAATTCCTTTGCTAGATATAAAAGCCTTGTCAGTCCATATTATATTTAAAAAAAAAATAGGATTTAGATTAATCTGTTGCAAACACTAATGTCAAAATTCTATACGCCGCTCTTCATCTCCAGGGGGTAAGTTATGAAGCTTTCTTATTTTATACGGTTTATATTTATGCTAACGTTTTAAAACTCTAAATTTACTTGTGCAAATATCTTTTTCAATATTGTGACAACATACCATCGGGTTAGCAGCAACAGAAGCTAATGAATTTATTTCATCTTTTTTCTCCGGATTCCGTATAACGCTCAAAATATAGATCTAAAGCTGCGTCTTTATTTTTATCCCTTAATATAGCACTCAAACATGTTTAAAATGAATTTTTTCAGAACTATAAAAAATTAGACTCCTTTTTTAAAGAAATATAATCAAAAATATTTCGTTAACAACTGAATATCAAATCCAATACGTAATTGTTATTGAATTTTATGACATGTAAACAAACAAAAACGAACGCTTAAAAAATCCAATTAACGGCCATCTATAAATACTTTTTTTGTGTTTTAGTATTTTAGCTATTTAGGACAAAGCAAAATAATAGGTGTTCATATTATTGCAATCACAACAAAACATACAATTTTTTAAGATACTCAGATACAGGGTGTCCTGTTTAAGAAAATGTTAGTTTTGATAATATCTCACAAATGAAAACATCTATATTTATTTCAAGTACACCACTACGTAAAAGGTCATAAAACATCCGTATTTATTTTTTTTTACCTCCATAAATAACTGAGCCATAGGAGATTATAAAAACCTGGAGATTTTGAGAATCACCCTGTATCTTCTAAACCAATCTAGTTAGCGTAGATCTGATTGCGCCAAAAGTTGAAGTGCGATAGGACCATTGAGTTGCACAATATTTTCCTAGTTAAAGAGTCAATGAAATTTTGAATATTATAAGAGTTTCAAGTTCCAGTAGGCCTTTTGTTTTACCTTTAATATCAGGGCACTAAAATTTAGCTTGTTATCAATAATAACACAACGGTTTCTAGCTGAATCAATCTTTGCAATTTGTTTACCATCAATATTGACATTAGAAAAGTCGTCTGGTATAATAGAGGAACTGCGGTTAAAAAAAATTATCTTGCATTTTTCTGTATCCAATATTAGAATATGTCTTTTAGTAGCTTCACAGAACTTCTGAAGGTCAGAATTTATAATATTACAAGCGGCAATATAGTAATATGGATGGAATAAATAGTATAATTGACTATCGTCGGCATATTGTATTAGTTGGCATGAGTTTTTTTTTTTTTTTTCCACATGAGGTGGTATCGCTTTGCGTCCCTGCACTACGGTCTCCGTGGTCCTTTTGTGCTCCTCTGGTTATTTTACTCCCTGTATATTCCTGTGTCTTCTAGGAAGTCCAGGAGTTTGGGCCAGGGGATGTTCTTGAGCTGTTCTTCAGGAAGCACGGGCTTCCCGAGTTGCTCCGTGCGTTGCCGTTTATAGGCTTCGCATGTGCACAGTAGGTGTTGGGGAGTTTCCTCTTCTTCCAAGCACCCACGGCATAGGGGGCTTTTCTCAAGACCCATCCTATGTTTGTGCTTATTCAGGTCACAGTGCCCAGTAATTAGTCCTGTGATTTTCCTTAGTTTCATTCTGCTCAGTCCTGACAGCGCTAATGCGCTATCAGGTACCGGGCCATCCAGGAAGAGTCTCGTGTGCCTCATTCCCATTTGGTTGTGCCATGCCTTTGTATGCTCCTCTGCTAACTTGCGTCGGATTATTTCCTTTCCGGTTTCATGTGGTATTCCGAAAGCGGGTTCAGGTCCTATAAATTCACCTGTTGCCCCTTGTTTGGCCAGCAAGTCGGCCCCCAAGTGTCCAATAATTCCTTGGTCCTTGGGTATCCATACTAGCTGTGTTTTTGTTGTTGTCGCCAGTGCGTCCAGCCTGTTTATGCAGTCTATAACCAGTCTGGACTGAACTATCGGCGAGGCTAGCGCTTTTAGGGCTGCCTGGCTGTCCGACATAATGGTAATTGGTCCTTTGTTGAGTCCCGACTCCATTATGTGGTGGGCACACAAGTCAATGGCGGCCACTTCAGCCTGGAAGATGGAGGCATGTTTCCCCAGAGCAACCGTGAATTGTTTGCTCCGGTTACAGCCTCCATAGATTCCAGCCCCGGTTCCTTTAGTGTTTTTGGACCCGTCTGTGTACCAGATGGTTCCTTTACTCGTTCCCGGGTATGTTCCATTTGTCCATTCACTCCGCTGTGGTATGATTATTTTAAATCTGCGGGATGGGTGTACGATTTTAGTGAAATCGGACCTCATTTTTAGGATTTCTTCTTCTTGTATCACTTTAAATGTTTCCGGTCTAGATGACCCTACATTTAAAGTGTGTCCATTTATGTGCAGTCTGTAGGCTGCCTGTCTGGCTTCCATCATAACATATAGATGTAGTGGTGGAAGCGATAATATGTGTTCCATGGCTGCTGTGGGCGTTGTTCTCATTGCCCCAGTAATCAGCAGACACGCCTGTCGTTGCACTCTTTCGAGTTTTGCGGCTGCGCTCTTGGTTTGGGTTTTTTCTCCCCAAGCGAGCGCCGCGTATGTCACTATGGGTCTTATGACCACGGTGTATAGCCATTTGGTCATACTGGGTCTCAGTCCCCATGTGCGTCCTACCATTTTCCTGGTCGCAAAAAGTCCTCTCATGGCCCTTTTGCTGATGTTCTCCAGGTGGAAGTTGAAGTTCAATCTGGTATCAAGTATGACCCCTAGATATTTTACTTCATTTTTGATTGGGACTTCCATTTCATACATGCGTAGCGATGTTATGTCATCGGTTTTTCGTCTCCTGGTAAAGGGGACTATCGCCGTTTTGGCCGGGTTTACAGCTAACCCTTCGTTCTTGCACCATCTTTCCACGGTAGTTAGTGCCCTCTGCATCAGGCTTGATACTGTGGTCCCAAACTTCCCGCTAACTAGAATGGTCAGATCATCTGCGTACCCCAGGGCATAAATGCCCTGGTTTTCAAGTAGCAGCAGAAGGTCGCCCATGACGAGGCACCACAGGAGCGGCGAGAGAACCCCTCCCTGGGGGCACCCGCCAGCGACCACCGCTTCTGCTGTCTTTCCGTATAGGGTAGTTGTTACAGTCCGGCTCCTGAGCATCTTGTTCACCCAGTGTCGGACTTGCGGGTAGATCCCTCTTTTCTCCATTGCTGTTGCTATGGAGTTGAAGGTTGTGTTGTCAAACGCCCCTTCAATGTCCAGAAAGGCCCCCAACGCAATGTCTTTGCATTGTATGGTCCTTTCGCATCTGCTCACTAGCTGGTGGATTGCCAGTTCGCATGACTTTCCCGCTTGGTAGGCATATTGTTGACGGTGTAGTGGTGAGTCCTTTAGGACTCCTTCCCGTATGTGCCTGTCTACTAGTTTTTCTAGTAGTTTTAAAATGAATGATGACAAGCTGATCGGTCTGTAAGATTTGGCCAGGGCATACGAAGCACGCCCTGGTTTGGGTATAAATACCACCCTTACAGTCCGCCAGCTGCTTGGAATGTATGAAAGGGCAAGGCTAGCTCTGAGGATATCACATAGTGGTCCCCTCAGCGCTGCTATCCCCTTTTGTAGCATGACAGGATATATCCCGTCAGGACCTGGTGATTTGAATGGTTTGAACGTGTTAATTCCCCACTCAATGTCACCAGGTTTGATAATTGTTTTCGCTGTGTCCCAGTCCTGTTTTGGAGCCCATGTGTTGGGCTCGCTTAGGTCCCCGGATACAGGATTTTCAAGTGTTACAGAACCCGGGAAGTGCGTCTGCAGTAATACTTGCAGGGTCCCTTCTACCGAGTCTGTGTACTCTCCATCTTTGGTCAGCAGTGAGCCGATGTTCCCAGCATGATCTTTGCTGAGCGTCTTAAGTAGACGGGAGCTTGTGGGTTCACTTTCTATGTCCCCACAGAATTTTTGCCAAGAGTCTCTCTTGGCTTTTTTGATGGCATTGTTATATGCCGTGAGGGCCGTTTTGTACTGCGCCCATTCACCGTTTCTCTTGGCTATGTTGAATAGCCTTCTGGTGCATGCCTTTGCCCTATCAAGATCCCTGTTCCACCAGGTGACCCTGGTGGAAGTGGGTTTGGTAGTTCTTGGGCAGCTTGCTTCAAACGCCGTATTGATGGAGTCCGTGATGCTTTGCACCATGAACTCCAGCTCATGCGTTGTTCTTGCTCCTGTTGGACAGTCCCCGATTCGGCTGGCTAGTATCTCATTGTACAGGTCCCAGTCAGTTCTCCTCGGGTTTCTGTTTTGGGTTTCCGTTGGTTTTTCTGATTCGATATCGAATCGTATATATCTATGGTCTGATAAGGATGGTTCATCAGACACATGCCAAAGTTTTATCAGTTCACTTGCCTTGCGAGAGGCAAGTGTAATGTCAATTACTTCGCTTCGCACCGCGTTTACGAACGTGGGTACATTTCCAATATTTGCTATTTCAATGTCATTCTCTAGGATAAAATTTAATAGTTTCTCACCTCTTGGATTGATGTCCGTGCTCCCCCATATAATGTGGTGTGCGTTGGCATCGCATCCAAGGATCAGCGGTATGCCATCGTGGCTCCCGCGATTTATCAGCCGCTGGACGATGTCTGGCGGCGGTGGTCCTGGTTGGTCGTAGGGAAGGTAACCGGATCCGAGTATAAACTCCCTCCGCGTTCCCCTTTCCACTACTTCCAGCCGTGCTGCCACTAGGTCTCTGCAACATAGGTCCCATAGGGGCATTAGATTCAGTTCATGTTTTACGATTATACATGTACGTGGGTTACACATAGGTTCGGCCACTATCAGTCGCCTGCCCTGTATGTTTAACCCCTTTACAATTCCCTTGTAGAGCCATGGCTCTTGTACAAGTGCAATGTCAATATTCTCATTAAGGATATATGCACTGAGGGCAGCGGATGCCGCCCTACAGTGGTGTATATTAATTTGAAGTAATTTGAACATTACTTACCCTTCGGTGATTTGGGCAACGGACTGCTGTCCATTGCTCCCTCTCCGGGCAATGGAATGTATTCCATTGTTCCCTCTGTGGTCTCCTCAGGTTTGGCGTCGGTCTTTGCCGCCAGGGCCCTGAGGGTGATCGTTGAGAGGCCGAAGTGCAGCTTCTTCCTCTCGCTGACCTTCCCCCAAGAGAACTTGTCCATCAGTAAGATGTACTGAGTTCCCCTGGGGTCCGGCCTCTCGTTGACCACTCTCCAGGTATCGGTGCTCAGGTTGTTCTGCACCGATATTCTGTTGAGGAAGGTGGTCGCCTCTATGGGTGGTCCTGGAGCCCAGGTTAGCACTCTCCTGGGTTCCGGTAAGTCCTTCAGATCAATGATCTGAAGTTCCTTCCCGTTCCCCAAGAGGTTTTTCTCCTTGGAGATGCTCTCGAGCCATGCTCTGGTTTGCATGTCGGAGCATATTACTTTCAGGAATCCCCCTTTGTGGGTGCATTCCTGAAATCTCGGCGATGCTTCGCCTTTCGCCGTGGCATCAATGCATTGGATGATCGAGGTTTTAATAACCTCGGCCTCCTCTGCACTGATGCTATTCTCGGGATATCCCTTCGGTATAATAGCGAGTGCTATGCCCGTAAGGATATCGCTGAAGGTCCTCTTTGGCGGAGGCCCTTTCTCCTCCCTTGGGGTTTTCGCCGGTCTCTTGAAGAGTCCCGGAGGTGTGCAGTCGCTCGACAGGTTTCGCTTTGGCGTCCCTGACGAGCCGGGTGCTGACGTTGGTCCAGGGTATCGCGGATGCGTCCCCCCCCCTAGCGTCGGCTTTCCCTGAGGTAGGTTTCGCCTAGGCGTCCCTGCCCTCAGGGCGAGCTTTTCTCTCCTCTGGCGTCGCTTGGTCGCCCCCGATGGCTGTTTAGGGCGTTCGGGTTCGGCCACGGCGGCACCAGTGGAGGTAGGGTTCTCCGAAGAGCCCCCTATGGTTGTTGTTTTTATTTTAATTTTTGGTTCCATTTTGGTCCCACGACTACGGAGGAAATAACCGGTCGCTGTGCGCAGTGCCCCGATACGCACAGAAGGCTCACTACGTTGGGAGGTCGCCCGGTATCCCAACGGAATCGTTCGCGACACTTAACCCTGTGCCATACAGCTGTTGGCACGATATCTGTACACCGTAGTTTGGGGGAGTTGGTTCGCGGCAACTGGTTTAGGCCGGTCATGCGGGGGTGTCCCACCTGCCCGACCCTATGCCAGCTACTGGCCGAATGCTCGGTCGTGCTCCTATCCACCACCTGGAGACGCGCTCGGTAGCCTCTGCCTGCAGCTACCAGTCGGCCCCATTGCTGGTGCCAACTGGTTTCATCGAGGGCATGAGTTAATATAATTTTTAAGGAATGCTATAAATATACTAAAGAACAACGCCCCCGAAATGGAACCTTGCGGGATACCACTAATATAGACAGACACACCTATGTTATTCAATATGGTAAGCAACAAGCGATGCGGTATTGTATCGAACGCCTTGGAAAAATCTAAAATTACTATGCAAGTCACCAGTCTATTCTTGGTATTAGTACCGATGTCATCTGTAAGTTCCATCACAGCTGTGTGCAGCTATGACCTTTGCGAAATCCTGATTGATTTGCAGTGATAACATTATGATTAGTTACATATTCGATTAGTTGATTGTATACTAGCTTATCCATAACGTTCGATAATGATGGCAAAATGCTTATTGGTCGTAGACGTGACATGACATGAGGTAGGTGTCGATATCTTTGGCACGGGAACTATTACAGCTGTTTTTCAAAGCCTGGGGATATTCTTTTCTACGATAGTGCAGTTTATTAGATGGGTGATAACTGGTAGAGCTGCTTGACAAATTAGTTTTATAAAATTTCTCCTAAATCTATCCGCACCCTCAGCGTTATATTTTATGATTTCAACGACAAGAGCTCAAAAAAATCCTGATGAAACGTACGGTGTGATTTTCGTGTGCTTGTCACTACTTTCGCTCTTGACGTTCTGTCGTATGTCTGTCGCTGTTCACCACTGGGAAGGTTGTTCTAAGTTGTAGAGTACGGATCATCCGAAGATGGTAGTCTTGCAAGTCCGGCGTATATCTTTTGTAGCTGAAAGTCTTAGAGTCCAAAAGTTCAATTGTATAGTTTGAGTGCACTCGAGTCGGAAAGAAATTATCCTGGTCGATCTGGTAGATTCTTATCCTGTTGCATGGATATTCTTCGGTTGCGTGTATGAGGGTCAAACGTCGGGGTCACCACTTGATATTATGCGCGCCAGTAACACGAACGAAAAATCCGTCTCTTGCTATCTTATTTCCTTACACCACCTATTCCTTCCTTCCCACGCCCTATTCATCCACAGACGACACGACACAAGACATTAAGGGACCCAATTAGGTCACGGATAATAACAAAAGATATTTTAGGTCGAGGTTATTTTGGAGGGCCCAAAGGGCACACGACCCACCAACCCCATAACATATCATAACAAACCTTTATTTGTCTTTCACAATAACATTTTTTTAAAACATCGTTTATATTTGTTGTATCATTTGTTAGCCCCCATAATACTGTAAATCTTCTTGGCGGCCTAGGGTCACTGTATTAAATTTTATTTGATTTCTTTAAAATAGTTAACGACCAAATACCGAAATAACATATTTATTCGAAATATCATATTTATTCGCGTTGTGGCCATTCAGCACAGTCCGAAACGCGTTGCGGACAATGTTCAAACGGCCACGACGCGTTCTAGATGATTGAGGTTAGGTCATGAACCGATTTTTCTTGTGTGTTTTCACTTTGCTATTTTTTTTTTCTACAGCTTTCTAATAATATTGGCAGATACCCTTATCTGATAAGTAAATTTTATAAATTTCAGTTAAGGGTGTAGCAGACAGTCTTAGCAGGAGGTTATAGTATTTAACATTATTAGCATTGTTAAAACGGTTTTTACTGGCGGACAGAAGGATATGACTGGCGAGTCGCTAGACGAGCCAGTCACCTTCTGGAGCCAGTAAAACCCGTTAACTTGCGTATATTGTTATATATTTTATTTGTCAATCATTTGTAATTAATTAAAATACAATTATTTGGTAAATTTAATCAAATTGGAATTACAAAAAAATATGTAGTAAGTTATGAAACATTTCCGTGGATACTTATGTTATTTATTTGATTAAATCAAATTATTTCGCAATTCGTTTAACATGAGCTTGCCTCCGAAAGTGCCTGCAGCAATTACTGAGGCAGCCGCAAGAGTTGTTTCAAGTTTGCTGCCAGTAAAGTCAACGATGAGATATGAGCGGGAGTATACGGACTTTAAAATATGGCCGAAAGAAAGTGACGTGATTGGCGTGACAGAAGATGTGATATTGGCATATGTAAGTCACCTTGCTGAAAAATTTAGCCCTGTGCGCCAGGTGGTTCGATTTCCATTACTGGAAGTACAAACTGTATATTTAATATATATAATACAAATAAAAGAGATTAATAGTGAATAAATTGTGTTTTAACATTGCAGTGCATTATTAAAATAATAATTAAGAAAATATATATTTTCTTAATTATTATTTTAAGAATAATAGTATTTATTGTATTTTTCTTTAATAAATTCAATTCACGAAAAACTATAAATTACTATAACACTACTAACTTGTTAAATATTAACAAGTTAGTATACTGACTTGTTAAAATTTTACAAGTCAGTAGCTTGAAAACATAACCTTACTTGTTTAATACTGTCTATTGATAAATTGACGTTTACAAATGAGAGACAAATAAAAATTGTTAAAATACTATTATTGCTTAAAATCAGAAATTGGAACATTGGCGAACTATTTCGCTTCTACACAAACTTTTGCCTCGGAGAGGACATATTATAATCAAATATTCATTAAAACAACTACTTCCGAAGAACCTACTTCTACGGATATTTAATTATACAATGACTATTTGTTGTTACACGCTTAAATAGCATAATGTAACTCTCGGATCAAATAATTATAAACTTTATTATATGAACAAAGAGAATTTTACTAGATAAAATAAAAGGAAAAATCTTAGGTCATCTATAGACGCGTTTCGAGATTATTCTCTCATCAGTATAGCATTGCTTCAGACTTAAAATGCAAAAAAAATATATAATTTAAAACAAGCGAAGATAACTTACGTAGGAATTGTGAAGTGTGAGGTTTAAACAAGTAAACAAAACTGAATTTTGTGAAAATAGAGTTCGGTATTTATAGGTAAATAGATTATGTAATTAGTAGGTAGAAATATTTAGATCCTGAGTGGCATACAGTGTACACAGTACAGTGACATATAAAATAAAATGAAAGTGCCATTCATGTAGTTTGTAGTATTTTAAAATTGCGTCTATAGATGGCCTAAGACTTTTCCTTTCATTTTATCTAGTTACATTATTTTTGTTCATTTAGTAAAGTTGATAATAGTTTGATCCGAAAGTTACATTATGCTATTTAAGTGTGTAACTACAAATGTTCATTGTATAATTCAATATGCGTCGGGGTAGTTGCTCGGGAAGTAGTTGTTTCAATGAATATTTGATTATAATATGTCCTCTCCGAGATAAATGTTTGTGGAGAAGCGAAATAGTTCGCCAATATTCTAATTTAAAAATACTACATACCACATGAATAGCACTTTCATTTTATTTTATATTAATTTTCAACTTAATTTTGCTCCATCTTTAACCGTTACTTGTTGAAACAGAGCAATGTGGTTAAATAATGACTGAAATTGGTACCTAACAACTTTTTTGTTTGGTTTTAGTTATGGAGGCTGAAATCAACAAAAAATACTGCAATGTTACTAGAGCAGCTATACAGATCTATTTGTCTTTCTGCGAAAAATGTGAGGGAAAGAAGAAGATGAAGAAAAAGGGTTTAGTTGCTGCACCAATCCTATCAAATTACATGAATTCAAGATGTCAAGTAGATTTGATCGATATGCAAACCGAACCTGACCAAAAATATCGTTTCATATTACACTACCAAGACCATCTCACAAAATTCACAATTCTGAAACCACTTAAAACAAAAACAGCTGTAGAAGTCGCATATAATTTAGTGGACATTTTTTGCATGTTCGATGTTTCATTTATACTACAAAGCGACAACGGAAGAGAATTTTCTAATAGGATAATCGAAGAGTTAAAGGATCTGTGGCCAGGCCTTAAACTTGTGCACGGTAAGCCCCGCCCTTCACAGAGTCAAGGATCGGTAGAACGATCCAATCAGGACGTCAGAGATATGATGGTAGCATGGATGCTTTACAATAAAATCAAACAATGGTCAGAGGGTTTACGGTTTATTCAGAGCAAAAAGAAAAACATCGTGCCCTGCACGAAGGAATTAAAAAAAGTCCATACGAAGCCATGTTTGGTGACACTTTAGAAACGGAAGAAGGTTTAGAGAAAATCTTGGAAGAGATGACACTTGCAACAAACCAGGAAGGGGAAGGAATGCAACATTTGCAAAGATAATGGAATTACCCAACTATGTAAAACATGCAGTTTAAGCGTGCACATGAAGTGTGGTGTTGAAAATGAAGGAGAAGTTGTATGTAGCCTTTGCTGCAGACGTGATTCAATCAAAGAGCAACGCAAAGATGCTAAAGCTGGAATGGATAAGCAAGCTGAGAAAATGCTGACTTTTGTCCCGTGAAAAACTTCCTACTGCTGAGATCGGCCAAAATGTAGTAGTGAAAGTTCCAGATGTCGACAGAGGGCGACTTGCTCCTAGAAGTGTTCTAGCTATAGTCGTAAGCATTAATGAATCCAGCTTGTATAAGTTGGGAACCAAACAAGGCGTGCTAGAAAGACTTTATAGTCGTAATGAATTCATCTTCGCTGATTCAAATTTTATAAACTTGTCGGATGTTCCGAGTTGTTCAATAAATTTGAGAAAAGCTTCAGCTCTTTCGTCTGGTTCGAAACAAGGATTTGTCATGTGCCATCGTAAGCGTTATTGCAATACAAAAAAGTGCAGCTGCAAGGCTAATCAGGTGTCGTGCAATTCCAAATGCCACAATAATAGTGCCTGCAAGAATAAGTGAATAGTCCTGTCAATAACCTGCGTTTCAGTTGGCTATTATACTAAATAAAGTTTCATGTAGAATTAAGTATACAATAAAGGTTTTCAAATTTTCATTTATTTTGTCTGTTATTCCAGTTAAATATTAAAAGCACAATCGGTTTATGAGTTGTCTATATTATCCAGAACGCGTCGTGGCCGTTTGAACGTTGTCCGCAACGCGTTGCGGACTGTGATAACCGACCACGTCGCGATGTTATTTCGGTATTTGGTCGTTCAGCACAGTTCGCAACGCGTTGTGGCCGTTTATTTGGCTCAGTGCGCGTAAAAATTATCAAAAAAAAAACAATTATCTTGAAAACTAAGTTAGTTCAAATAATAATTTTACAATTTTTGAAGACTTTTGCGATCAATTCATTATTAATAAATAATACTAACATCTCTGTTATTTTAATAGTATGTATTGTCAAATATTTATCTATAAGCTTTAATTTTAAAAAGACAATTTTTCGATAAAAAAAATATCTAAATTCTATATAAAAATGTAAAACTAATTTTAAGTGCTGTTCAATGACATAAAAATACACAGGGTGTTTAATTTAAAAATAATGCAACTTTATATCATAACTCGGAAATTATTAGTCCGAATAAAAAATAAGCACGCCACTGCATTTTTAAGTGAAAACTACATAAAAGATCATTGATTTTTTTTGTATATCATTCATTCATTCAGGATTCGAATCCTGGATTCGAATCCTTTTAGAGGATTCAAAAGAGGTATTCGAATACTTTAGTTAAACTGAATTCGTGATCCGGATTCGTTACACTTTCTTAAAAGGATTCTGATTCGAATCCTCATAAAAGGATTCGAATCCTCGTAAAAGTATTCGAATCCTTATAAAAGGATTCGAATCCTCATAAAAGGATTCGAATACTTACAAAAGTATTTGAAATAAAACAACGCAGTTGGGAGGGTTTCACTTTTATTGTTGAACACTGCAACATGTTTCACCACACATGTTGCAGTGTTCAACAATAAAAGTGAAACCCTCCCAACTGCGTTGTTTTATTTCAAATAGTATTATGGAGTTTCATCATGTATCCGCTTCATCAATTAAATACTTACAAAAGGATTCGAATCGTCAAAAATAATACAAATTAATCGTAAGGATTAACATGAAAAATTTGTTTTGTATGTTTTTAAATTTTTCGTTAAATCACTGTTTTATACGCGTGGCGCATGAAGTAAAATTTCGAGTTTAGAAAAGCCCCGTGAAAATTTGTCTCGGGTCGCTGCGCGACCCTCGACAAATTTTTTACGCGGGGCTTTTATAAACTCGAAATTTTACTTCATGCTTAGTCTGGGAGTGGCCGACATTCGTTTGTAAATGATAAAATCAATTAAATTAATGATTTGTGTCAAATTTGACATTTTGATAAATTTTGATGATTTTTGCCAGAGTTGAGATTTTTAATTTTTTTCGGTAATTTCGCCAAATATAACATTTTGATAAATATAAATTGACATTCTCAATCTGTAACAATTTGATTAACATGTCGATTTATAAGATTTTCAACAAATCGATATTTTCATAAAATTATCATCATTTCGAGATTTTCGTCGATTAATCAAATTTTTATCAGATTTTACAATATCTCCTCAATTTTCCTTAATTTATCGAATGTTGATGAAATTTTCAATATTTCGAGATTTTTTATTAATTTATGAAAATGTTTATTAGATTTTCAACATATCTTGATTTTGATATTTTTATCGATTTATAAAATGTTGATGAAATTTTCGATATTTCGAGATTTTTTCGTCAAATATATAAAATGTTTATATGTAAGATTTTCAATATTTTTATTCAGATTTGTAACGATTTTCAAAAATTATTGAATCATTATTTGAACACACAAATTTGAGATTTTTTTTTTTCTACAAGACATATTTAATCAATTTTGACATTGAATGGCATTTTTGATATTTTTTACCTTCTGAGATGACATTTTTGACAATTGATTATATTCTTGATATTAGACTACGTTTTTTTGACATTAGATGACATGTTTCACATTAGATGCTACTTTTGATAAACAATGACATTTTGTACTTTTTTACTATTTCTGATGTTGACATTAAATGACGTATTTGACATTAGCAGTTCTGACAATTTATATTTTATTAGTTTTTTGACATAGACGACAATTTTGACATTTGATATTTTTGATATTATATATTTACTTATTTTATTTTAGATAACAATTTTTATATTATTAGATAACTTTTTTGACATTATTACTGATTTTAACAGAAATTTTCGTTTTTGTAAGAACGTTTTTGTCAAACTGTCACGTACTGACATAACATGATAATTGTGACGTAAATCGATTTTATCAACACGCCGAATTTTTGACGCTTTTGATATTTGTTATAGTTACTAGATGACATTTTGTTCATTTTGATGTTTTTGGCAATTTTAAATAATTGTTTTGATAACTTTTAATACTGAAAACAGTTTCAATATGTTTTTATATTTTTAACTTTACTTGAAATCAGTGTTTAATACGCGTGGCGCATGAAGTAAAATTTCGAGTTTAGAAAAGCCCCGTGAAAATTTGTCTCGGGTCGCTGCGCGACCCTTGACAAATTTTCTACGCGGGGCTTTTCTAAACTCGAAATTTTACTTCATGCTTAGTCTGGGAGTGGAGACACTCGTTCGTAAATTTTCGAATTATCATAAAGTTGTGTATTTATTTTCAAAAAAATCTTTCTCGGTTTATTGAACAAAAACAAAAGAGCTGAGGTGAAAAGTATTTAGGTAAAAGTGGTTTATTTTTTCGTTGGCTACAACATTTGTTTGAAACATTTTTTGATTTAGACGTCAAAAGCCATAATCGGTGAGTTGTTGATGTCCACTAGATTTCGTAGTATCTAATTCAAAAACAAAAGAGCTGAGGTGAAAAGTGTTTAGTGTTTAGTGTCGTTGGCTACAACTTTGGTTTCAAACATTTTTTGACTTAGACGTCGAAAGCCATAGTGAAATTTGTGTAATAAAAAAACATCTAATGATTTCTGGTGATTTTTAACGCAAAACTTTTATACATTTGATGGTATAATTAATATTGAATTACTGAAAAAAGTATTTATTTTTAATATATTCGTAAATATACGGTAAACAATGTAAAATATTTATTTAATTAAAATATTTAGAAAATAACAATACAATAAATTTTATATTATTATTATTATTATTATACTGGGTGTCCGTATTTCAACAAAATGTATGGGGATCTCGGTTATTTAATGAGATAGAGTGTCGGTTAAATTGGGCCAAAGTTGCATAATTTAGGACCCAATAATAACCCAAAAACAAATTGAAATATCTTATTTCCTTAATGAGATATTGTCAAAAAAGTATTTTTGAAAATTCGTTTTTATTTTTTTATTCAAAAACTATTGAATTCAGGCATTTACAACTTTGACATTATAGGCACTTTTTAACGATAAATCTAGTAACATATTTTATTTTAAGATAACTATAACATTTACCTAGGGACCATAGCTAACTTTTGTTTTTCTTATGGGCGCCATTCTGGATTTTGATATTTTTTGGAAGAATATTTTTTACTGAATTCAATGATGTATCACACTTATAGTTTATTGTACATTTTATATGTACAATTTTAATCTTTTGTTTTTTCAAAGAGTGCCTTGGAAACAGGTGAGTAATTCACTTATTTGGCAACTCATAGGACCCATAATTTGCTTACATATCACCCCTGAAGACGGGCATCCGACGATACATACTTTAATAGTTGTGACATATTTTAAAGTAACGAGTGTCTTCCACTCCCAGACTAAGCATGAAGTAAAATTTCGAGTTTAGAAAAGCCCCGCGGGGAAATTTGGCGAGGGTCGCGCAGCGACCCGAGACAAATTTTCACGGGGTTTTTCTAAACTAGAAATTTTACTTCATGCGCCACGCGGATAAACCATTGATTTGAAGTGTAGTTCAAAAACACACAAATACATCTTTAATCGGAGTAAGAAATTTAGTCTGTTATCAACGATGTTTAGTGTTTATAATAAATAATTAGGTTGTGAATATTTTTGTTAAAACAACTGATAACGATATATGGTTGTAAAAAAATAATAAAATCAAATTTATTCTTGAAGGATTTGTATTCGTGATTGGAAAAAACAGGATTTGAATCTTTGATTCGAATCATATTTATCTCTTACGAATCCTTTATTCGAGTATTCCTGATTCGAAACATATTAGGTGAGAGATATTTTATGAAAACATCGAATTTGGGCCACCCTGTACAACTGACGTCGCGTTGTCTCAAGTTATTGATTTTTTTTTAATTATGCATATTTTATGGGAAAACGTAACATGTTCCAAAAATTTCCCTCTGCATTTTATTAAAACTTTTCCTCGGCGACAAGTTAACCGAATACCTCCAAACCGAAGGGAATTTCGATTTATGTATATAAATGCAATTGTCCGGTACAGACCTTTAATTGGAAAATAATCAAAGTTTTATTTTTTTACTGTTGGATAAACGGTTGAGCGGTTGCAAATTGAAAACGAATTTCCTAACATGTTAAACAAGTTGAATTGTCTGTATTTCACTGAAAACGTGATTATATCGAGTACATTTAGGTAAATTTAAGGTTTACTGTTCATAAATTCAATCAAATATTGATTTTTTTAATTAAACACTGTTATATCCTTTCAGCAACTTTATAAAGATTATTCCCTTTATGTAACTCAAAAAACATACAGTAAAATGTTTGCACTTTTATTACATAACAGGTCTAGACATAAGTATTTACATTTTTAGTTATTGTAAATTCAAGTCAATGAACTAATAATTTCAAACTATACTTAGATTGATTAAAAATAATAATCGATCAAAACATTCCCTTTGCGCTTCTTCTATTATGCCACAACACGTTTTAGCATGATTAATTTTATTATAGCTGGGATGTTTGCGGAGTCGCCAGGGGAAATTATATAAAACTTTCAGGGATAAGACGTTTTTCCTTTTTTTTTTAATTTCTACGTTCCCTTTAAAAATGAAGCTAAGAAATGTGTAAATTGTGTTTTTTTAAAATATGATTAATGACGTACTGGAAACAATCACTAAAGGAATTCTCACTACTTTTAAAACCTTATAACTTGAATGAGCATTTTCAATAATGATTACATCACAGGTGTATTTGACCCTATTCTGTGCAACGAATGTATGTTACTGTACATTCTGTTTTTATTAGAATAAAGATATATTATTATTAAAATATGCAAACATGGTAACTTGTTCATATAATAATAATAATCTCTTTATTTTTCTCTGGATAGATATTACATATAAGTATACATATAATACATTTCACTGTACAGAAAAAAACAGTCAATAAGCAAGAATTTTACTGAAAATAGAAATTAAATAAAACAAAACTAATCATGTATAAACCCATAAAAGTCTGCCATTGTATAAGGCTCTAAACTACAGAGATAATTGAAGAGTTCTTTTTTCCTAGTGTGCACACTTCGCACATGTTTAATTACACTGGTCTGCAAAAAAAATTTTTTTTTCGAGCCCTGACACCATTCCTGCTGATTCTTATGTAAAATGACCTCCTGAATCCGAATATGACCTCCGTTTTCCCCCATCACCCACCGTTTTCGGGGAGGCCCCCCCATCTATTTTTATCACTTTTAGATAATTTGGAGGGATGAAAAGGATTATTTTAGCCTTTACATTTCTTCTGAGGGGCTAGAGACGTGAAAAGTTCCAAAACATGAACATTTGTAGCAAGGAGGAAGATTTGGGGGGGGGGATTTGCCCCCTTAAATTGTAAAAAAATCATTAATAATGATCAATTTTTTTCGTTTTTTTCGCAGTTTTTTCACTTATTTTCTACATATTCCAACTTCCATTCCCCCTCATCCCCCCCCAAACACCCCCAAATAATAAAAATATATTGTAACAATATATAGCAACAATAATAAAAATATATAGCAACAGTTCGGAAGATTCACTGTACCACGCTGGCGCTCTCAATACTTCCCCCCGTTTCCCCCATCCATTGGAGGGGTGAAAAGGATTATTTTAGCTGTAAAGAATAATAAATAAAAAGTAAAATAATAAATGTAAAATAATAAATTCCTGGGCAAACCTGTGCGCGCGAGGTATTGAGAGCGCCAGCGTGGTACAGTGAATCTTCCGAACTGTTGCTATATATTTTTATTATTGTTGCTATATATTGTTGCTATATATTTTTATTGTTTGGGGGAGGATGAGGGGGGATGGAAGCTGGAATATGTAGAAAATAAGTGAAAAAACTGCGAAAAAAACGGAAAAATCGATCATTTTTAAGGATTTTTTTACAATTTAAGGGGGCAAATCCCCCCCCCCCCCAAATCTACCTCCTTGCTACAAATGTTCATGTTTTGGAACTTTTCACCCCTCAGAAGAAACGTAAAGGCTAAAATAATCCTTTTTATCCCTCCAAATTATCGAAAAGTGATAAAAATAGGTGGGGGGGCCTCCCCCGAAAACGGTGGGTGATGGGGGAAAACGGGGGTCATATTCGGATTCAGGAGGTCATTTTACATAAGAATCAGCAGGAATGGTGTCAGGGCCGATTTTCATGCCGACCAGTGTTATCTTTGGCAGGTGGTTTACTATTTTCAGGCATTACTATTCATGCCTGAAAATAGTAACACCCCCCTCATAACAATTTAATCTGTGTTGTGGTAGAGTAATTTTTGACTATGGCTTGTGCTGTAAGCGTTTGGTAGTAAATTCGTGATGAATAGATCCATGTGACTCCATACAATACATCATATGATCGGTAACACAATCAAATAATAAGGACAAATGAATTGATTATCCAAAATTTTCAGGGTCTTGTAACAAAGCGCAATAATATTAGTCACTTGTATTGAATGTCGAAAGAACAAAAGCTGAAAATTCAGGTCTTCTAAAATGATTTGAAACTATACCAAATATAGGATGTAACAAAAGTCGTTCTTTGATTTCAAGAGGCTAACCTTTCAAGAGTCGACCGTTCCTGGCCGAAAATATTTCTTACCCTTCGGCGGGGCGAGGAAAGCAGTTTCTCACGAAAGAACCCGAAGACATACTACAGCTCTTCGAGATTCAGATGATATACGAAAATCGTAGCGAGTACTTCGCCGTTTTACCCCGGGTCCGTCGTTATTTCCGTATACCTGTTGTCGTTCGTGTTTTGTTATTTTCCGAGATTATTTTGTTTTCATGTTATATGTTTCAGGATTTTTTTTTACGGGTAAAACATGCTAAATATTTTTGTAGATAAAACTATCTATTTTTAGTCAAACAAAGTTTAACATTTATTACACAAAATGTAAACTGTTTTGCTTACAAATAATATTTATTTGCCGTTTACTTCAAAACAAATGTCTTCTTCTATATTTGCCGTTTACTTTATCGTTACTGGTTACCGAATAGCCGAATATTACGTGATAATACCCCGAAAAATGTGTCTAAAAGAAAATGATAACAATGTACTATTCACAATAAGTACAAACCGTTTAATAGTTTTATTATATGGGGAATTAAACAACAGAAGAGAGAGAAAAGCCTATCTAGGTGCTGCGATCCGTGTTTTTGTGATTATGTGATTACACACCCAAAAATGTACCACAAATAAAACAAAAGCTGAGTGAATAAATAATATTGATCTGAAATATCTTTACGAAAATAACGTTTTTAGATAAGGATACACTTCTTATACAGAATTACTTTTTGTTGAAGACACACAATGTTTGGTCTAACTAATAGATTGAGAAAAAATAATCATCCTACATTTGACGAATAAAGCACTACTAACCTTTCTTCACACTTTTATTTGAATTACCAAATTTACATTTCGGACAGAAAGTGACCATTATCAATAAATTAACACTAGATTTCATTGTGTTCTTGAGTTTTGAAAGCGTTCAGTTCCTGGTACATTTTTAATGTCATACAAATATTATTTAACTGTTGTGACTAGTTTTACTTACACGGTAATCATTACCAAACTAAGTAATAATTATTTTAATATTAATTACCGTGTAATTGCAAAGTTAAGTGTTTTCTTTATATTATTAGTATTTTCTTTTTGGTATGATATTTCACTTTAATTATTAATGTCTATGGCTTAACCATAGATTCCTGAGATAAAAATATGATGATATTAACTTATCTATATGATGGTATTAACTTATCTATATCTAAAAATTTACGGCAAAGTCGGAATTAGTCTTTAAAGTTCAAAACAATTATATTAATTTTATTTGTAACGATTGAGCGAGCGCTCTATTCGATTTGACTGAAATTTATTATTGTTAATTATCATAATATAAAAAATCATTTAAGTTATTGTGGTAATCATTGATTAACAAGAAGTATAAATAACAGTAGTACCACAGCATACAAACTAAAATATGTTTTTACTGGCGCACCCTATAAAAATTGAAAAAACATTACTTCAAAGATTGGTTCCTTTGAAAGAAGACACATTTTCTGGGCTTTTCTAAACTCGAAATTTTACTTCATGCGCCACGCGTATAAAAGACATATTTGTGTTAATCCTCACCATTGTATCAAACCATTGACAATGGTCACATGGTGACCGAAATGTACATCTGGTATAAAATAAACTTGTGAAGAAAGGAGAAAAAGTGTTTTATTTCAAGTTAATCCTCACCATTAATTCGAATTATTTTTGACGATTCAAATCCTTTTGTTAGTATTCGAATCCTTTTATAAATATTCGAATCCTTTTATAAGGATTCGAATCATCCACATTTGGATTCGAATACGAATCCTCTTAAAAAAAAATGTAACGAATCCGGATCACGAATCCAGTTAAAGTAAAATATTTGAATGCCTCTTTTGAATCCTCTAAAAAGATTCCAATCGAGGATTCGAATCCTGAATGATTCGAATCCTGCCCAGCTATGATTTCTCAACGTGAAAGATGAGAAACTTATTCGAGATTAATTAGTCACTTGCCCATTTGCACCATAATCGGTAAGTGTATTTTTTTATCAACAACAAAACTACATATTGTTAAAAAAATAATCAAAATACAATGTGCAAATAATAAAATCTTCCATAATAAAATACTTCTAATAAAATAAAATAAATTGTGTATTATACAAATATAGACATACGTTATATGAATTAAATAGAAAGCAGACCCAAACAATATAATAATAATTCATACCTAGATTTATATATTGCGGCAAAAATATACAAGATTTCTTCATTCTAGCTGTGTTACTCAGGTTTCTGGTTAGTTCAGCCTTATAAAAAACACTATATACTGAATTTTTTATTTATTTAATCTTCCAAATCAATTTCATCTCCTTCAAAGTACTCAACGTTACAATGCACTTATGCCAACGTTTTTCCAATCTTCAAAACAGTCAGAGAAGTCTTTTTCCAAGATGGCCTTAAATAGTTTCTTCGATTCGGCTTGTATCTCCTCAATCGAGTCATAACAGCGGTCTTTCAAGTTTCTTGAACAGCCTGAAGTCACACGGTGCTAAATCAAGCGAATACGGTGGTTGTGGATCGATATGGGTCCAGTTTTTGGCGAAATGTTATCGAAGAATCAATATAGTGTTTGACTGTGCATTATCGTGTTGCAAAAACAAAAAAATGTCTGCACTTAATTCTGGCCTCTTAAGGCGAATAGTTTCACTCAAATGAAGCATAACACTCAAATAATACTGCTTGTTAACAGTTTGGCCTGGTGGAAAAAAAATCTTGATGCACAACACCGCGATAATCGAACAAAACTTTTAGCATGACCTTACATAGTAAACATTAAAAACACACTTTTGTATGTTTAAAAAAATACGTGTAGCCCTGCAGCAATTGAATATATTGACATAAAAGTCTGCATAGATATCAAAGACAGTACTACCAATCAGCAAAACAAATAATTTTATGATTTCATAAAAACCACGAAATTTAAATGAAAAATCCACCGTACTTTTGATTACAGTAGTATGTTTATATACCGTGTGTCCTACTTTAAGACGCATCATAGGAAATTCCCATATAAAAATGTCAATCTTAGTAACTAAAGCACAGGAAATTCTGAAATCGAACCGCAACGTGTTCGGATTGCTGTGGAAAACTCGTATAGTTCAACTGCACTAGAAAAGTTTCATCCATGCATCTATGCACTATTAGTGCCTATAGCGCATTTAGACGACAAGCGCTGACTTTTCAGAGCAACTACTATTTTGAGGATTTTATTTGCTAGTTTTTATCCATAACTTATAAGGTAAATTTCAATCAAACTAAAGTAAAAACAAAAATAAAGCCGTGAAAACTTTCTTAGCAAGCAATTTAATAATTTTAACTGTACTACGATCAAGTCGAAAATAGAGTATTTGTAATTGAGATAATTTTAACAGGTACCACTGTGTTGGACTGAGCAGATTTTATAAAATTTTAGAAATGGTTCAAATTTTTAGTTCAGATTACAGAAATTATTATTATTTATTGTGAACTTTTCCACCCCAAAAAGTGCCGCCCGGTGTGTTCAATTTGATCAAAATATATCCAGCGGGAAAACCATTAACAGGAGGTAAAGTTTTTACTATGTAAATCCCTATGAAGCATCTATAAACAAATGCACTGTAGAACTTTTCGTCCTCGCTGAAACACCCTGTATATGTAATATATTTAGATGACCCTTTGCTTAATATAATCGGTGGCCTTTACCCGAAAACGTCAATTAAGCTTGTTTGAGTTCTAATCTGATTATGTTCCAGGGGTGTATTGGACACAGAAGTGAGCATCCAGGAAAGGGATCGGCTTTTCGACATAATCGCCACTGTCAATTTAGAGCCCTTCGAACATCCCGAAGAATTCATATGCGAGCTACATATTCGCCAGGCCAACTATAGCAAACAAAAAGAAACCGTCATTATTCCAGGTTAGTTAAATCCTTGATGTATTTTCAAAATATAAATCCAAATTAAAATTAATATCGACTTTCCGCAAAAATGTAGGATCGTTCAGACTTTTCCTAATATTTAACTACTTCTCGAGCTAATACCCCGACAAATATTTAATTAAGGTCGGAAATTTACATGTTAATTGGCCATAAGAACAAACAACGATTATTCTTACACAATAATGAAAATAGATCTTTAAAACTTATACATATTGTACAGGGTGGTCTAATTTCGATGTTGCTTATGGGCATCTCGGTAAATATAAGAGTTAGAGAAAAACCGATGGCGCAGTCGCGATCTTTTTTTTTTGAGACTAGGACTATGCCGAAAACAAAAAATGCACCATCTTGTTTTTTTCAGAAGTTATAGGGCAACATCGGGTTTTCTTGATTTTTAACTTTAATTAATAACTTGCATAATTTGTGAGATAGACAAAACAATAAATACCTTCTTAAGACACTTTTTTGAGTAGAATCTAGTGGCGTAGGCATTTTTTTATTTTATGCACACATTTTCGAGTCATAGCCCAATCATTTTTTTTTAAATGTAAATCATAGTTGGCTTTGACATAGTTGATGAGAGTGTTTTTCACTGATTTCAAATATATATACTTTTGTAAATTTATCTTAAAAAACAGTGTTACTATAGAGTAAAAACTAGTTTTTAATCAGCTAAATAATATAATATGGAAGACAATAGCCATTTCTGATCATTTGTATGTTCAGTTTTAATTATGATAAACATTATAAATTTATGATATTTTTAATAATAATAATTCTTTTTTGAGTAATATGTACTTTATTATTTTTACTTTCCCCCGTATATAATACAAAGGGAAAGTATTGTTTTCGTGAAAATTTTCGAATCAAAAATTTTAGCGGAAATATCCGTTTTGAGGTCCCCTGAGTTGAATAAGACCATTTTTGAAAAATGTCTGTCTGTCTGTCTGTCTGTCTGTCTGTGTGTGGGTCTGTGTGCGCTGTACCGCAAAAACCGCTAAAGATTTCGAGATGAAACTTGAAACTTAAGCTTTTTGTTACAATCGGAAGAACTGAAAAGCTTTTGGTGAAAATCGGAAAACCGGAAGTGGTACTTTACTCTTAGCGTTTTTCAGTTTTTTCAGATTTTTTCAGATTATTTCAATAAATGTTCATCAAACAAAAAAATCTTTCAAATAAAAGTTGTACATAATAACAAAATGAAGATGTATTGTTTACTTACTTTTTGTCATAGCACTCTTAGTTTTTGAGATATTTCAAAAGTTGTGTGTTTTATCTAGTTATTGAGGACCACTTCGTAATATGTTATAAAAAGAAGAACGTTTTTCGGGATCTTTCAAACACAATTTTCTACAGGGTGATTCATTAGCCTCTTTACAAACTTTAAAAAGTGATTTAATACGCAATTTACGGGGGAAAGTACTATGATGGACACATCACCATTTTTATTATTTATTAAAATTTTTATATATTGAAAAAAAAACTTATTTTAAATATTCGAACTGATGGCCATTATTTTTAATGCATCTTTGGCATCTACCTCTTACAGCTTAAATGGCGATACAAATTTGAATGTTGGGAACAGTTCCTATGAAAATCATGAATATGTTCTAATATGTCTAAATTAATTTAAGCTGCTTGTAAATTTTATCCTGCAGGTATCCCAAAAAAAAAAAAAACGGTGTTAGATCTGGAGATCTAGCAGGCCACCTAACTGGTCTAAATGTTCCCAACCAATCGCTCCCTAAATTTGCATTCAAAAGTAATCTGCTCCATCTTGTTGGAAGAACAGAACTTATTGCTGTTTCAATCTAACAATTAATTAAAATTGAGCATGCAAATGATTAAAAATGGCTATTGTCTTCCGTATTATATTATTCAGCAGATTAAAATGTAGTTTCAACTCTATAGGAACACTATTTTCAAGATAAATTAACAGAAGTATATATTTTTGAAATCAGTGAAAAACACTCTTTTTAACTGTGTCAAAGCCAACTATAATTTACATTTAAATAAAAAATAATTTGGCTATAACTGGAAAATGTGTGCATAATATAAAAAAAATGCCTATGCCATTGGATTTTACTTAAAAAAGTGTCTTAAGAAGGTATTTATAGTTTTTATCTATCTCACAAATTACGCAAGATACGAATTAAAGTTAAAAATCAAGAAAACCCTATTTTGCCCTATAACTTCTGAAAAAAACAAGATGGTGCATTTTTGCTTTCGGCATTATCCTAGTCTCAAAAAAAGAGATCGCGATTGCGCCATCGGTTTTTTTCTAACTCTTATATTTACCGAGATGCCCATAAGCAACATCGAAATTAGACCACCCTGTACATTAAAGCTTTGCAAATAAATTGACAGTATTTATTTTTTCCAAAAAATTGTTCTTTTTTTAACGGCTTTATTTACAATAAAAATACATTACAAAATTAATATTTTAGAGTAGGCGAAGTTCAGGTAGCTGGAATACAACTACTACTGTCTTAAATTAAATATAAATTAAATAATGAAACACTGTCAAACTATCACATAACTCCTTGAAATGCTTCCATTGGAAACATTATTTCTTCTTCATATTGCTTTAATTTATAGAGGTAATCTATATAAATATGTTGTATTAAATAGATTGATCGAAAATAAATGGTAAATAAAACTAATCATTGCTTAGAAATCTCCATAAGAGCAATGTAAAATTTGATTATGTTTTAAATAAATAGGGGGCAGCATCGTGCCTTTTTCGTGATATTTTAAAAATATACTATGATTTCTAAAAACAAGTGAAAATAAATTAGATTTGATATGTAGAATTCGTGTACGACAGCCGGGAGCCAAAAGCCCGCGTCGCGACTCGGATCCCTGGCTCCCCGCTCCCGACCTTGAATTGCGAATGCATTTTTTCTGACGCGGACTATTTGTTATTGATATACAACAAAGGAAGACGGTGTTGAATATTACCCAATACATTTTGTAAATATAATTGCATTTCTTGATTCGTGTTTTGAATAGGAATGTGGAATGCCAATAAAGGTTGATTTAAGTGCTGAGTCTGAACAATTCCTTTTTCATTCATAACTTACCAAGTTGAATGTGCGGCACTCGGCAATAATTAATATTTGATAGTAATCATTTAAATTACCTATGCAGTTGTAAATAACTTGAATTTCTATTTTGTTGATAGAATTTAATTTAGAATTTAACATAGGCATTCTTTTAAAATGTTGAATGGTCTAATAATTGTAGATTAACTGGACACGGTTTTTAATTTTATACAAAATAAATGAGAAATCGTAAGTGCAGTGTTATTCTGCTTAGATTTAGAGGGGGGGCGGGGGTTTGGGGTTCAACCCACCCCTCCCGAAATTTTTTAAATGGCTACGGCCTTGATTAAGTGTACCGTTTAATGGAATTCGATTCAACACAAATAATGAATTTGTGCCTTTGAACTGGAGTCTGAATAAAGTCGGTAATAATATTAATATTAGTAATGGGAATAATCCATCTACTAATCAGTAATTAGTCGATTGTTAAAATATATTGATATAATCGATTATTATGCGGAAATTAGTATATACTAATTAAAGCGATTATTTGCTCGGCTAAATTAGTAATTACTAATTTAAGCGATTATATGATCAGGTAAAATAGTAATACGAATTTAAGCGATTATTGATCCATTAAATTGGTATATACTAATTTAAGCGATTATTTGATCGGGTAAATTAGTAGATACTAATTTAATCGATTATTTGACCGGGTAAAATAGTATATACTAATTTAAGCGATTATTTCATCGGGCTATACTATTTTAGTATATACTAATTTAAACGATTATTTTATCGGGTAAATTAGTAGATACTAATTTAATCGATTATTTGACCGGGTAAAATAGTATATACTAATTTAAGCGATTATTTCGTCGGGCAAATTACAGATTAGTATACTAAAATAATTGATTATTATCTTGGTAGACTGGACTATTAATTATTATCAACAAATGTTTCGCTTATTATCTCGGTAGACAGGACTACTAATTAATGTACAGTAATATTAATAATTACTGATTTGACGGTTGTTTTGTATTTCATTAAATAAATCATTTCATTAAATAAACTCCTCCATAAAAATCACTCCCTGATATACCAACCCTTCGAAATAACACCCCCGAAAAACCCCCCGCGAAACAACCCCATAATAAACATTCTATGGCCCGTTTTTGTTTTACAAGATCACTTTACATCTCTCTTGTTTGTACTACATAATTATTACTCAGCCCCCCCCCCCCCCCTCTCGCTCATCATATTTTGAACTAAAAGGTTAAGTACTAATTTTCAACTATTAATTTAATCGATTATAAAAATATCTTGTTTTAAAATAATTGATTATTAAAATATATCGATTATTCCCATCACTAATTTATATACATCAATTATATTTTCTTAATTTGTATAGACATAAATAAATGTGTATATGTAATTTATATTTATATTGATTGTAATTCATAATAATATAATAAAAATTAGTCTTGGAAATGAGGCAAGCAAAAACAGTTGTATGTATGTCGATTGAAATTAAAATCGTGAATATTTATTTATTCAGTTTACTTGCCTAGTGTAATTCAACACCCATTCAATCGCCCGGCGCTATCTAAACAAACAAACAACGCGTTCCGCGCTCATAATTTTTATTATTCGTTCTAGTAAAATTCGGCAGGCAGTATAAACTAATTCATAATCAAAACTACTTTCAGCAATTTTGCTATCTCTGCGCCATCTCGTATCCCAGAAACACACAACTAGCAAAAAGCGGCGCTCTTAAGGCCATGATCCCGTAGGCATTTTCCGTACACAAGTGAGATTAAGTTGCATATGTTATATTGGAGATTGTAAAAATTAAATAAACGAAGTGAAATGTATGTGGAAAGTTTCGAAACTAGGAATTTCTTTAGAAGAAGCTTCAAAAAGAAATATGATATGCCTGGAGTTTAAAAATAATGAGTTACGGCTAAAAAGAAATCATGACTATTATTATCAGGTAAAATTATAATAGCGAATACTATTGTTATTTTCTTTGTACAGTGCATTTAAGATATTAATTAATAGATCCATTCATATTTGTAGATCCAAGGACAACTGCATATCGCTAACAGGCAATTTTGTTATTTCATTGTTTATGTTAACAACGCGACACCTATTTTTTTCGAACAAATTTATAAGGATGATGATTTTTGGCAATCCAAAATGGAAGAAAAACTGATTAATTTCTTTAAAATTTCAATTTTGCCAGAAATTATTAAAAAAGAGTTTCACAGCCGCTGAAACTACAAAGAAATCAGGTTTTCTTAAAATTATTATTTCACTCAAAGTTTCAATTTCAAACAATCATAACGTATTTCGTTAATTTTCAGATTTCATGAAATATTCCCTAGTAGAAATATTTCTTGTAGCAATATTGTGTCAACATGTATATCTTGTATATAGATTGAAACTGTTATTCAAACTGCATACAACATAGACACAATATTGAATGCGAAGAATGATACAATAATAATATTCAATCTCGACACAATGATGTCAAAATCTAGAATAAAATTGATTAATATTCAAACTGCGTACAATATAGACACAATATATATTACAAAAATAGACACATTATTTATAATTAATATAGACACAATATTGTTTATGTCCTGAATAACATCAATAGTTTGCGCATTTGTAACGGGAACTAGTTGATGTTTGACACTCTACACAGGCGTCAGGTCTGACAAACACTTGATTTTTGAATGCTGGTGAAAAGTTAAAGTATTAATTTAATGTGAAATAAGAATTTATTTAAATTTACAATAAAGACTAATTTTATTCTTAATTCTGGGACCAGGTCCCCAAAACCGCGAAATCCTCGGTTCTTTCTTTCACAATTGCAGGTTAGGTTACAGTATTGTATCAATTTGATACAATAATGTGTCAACTTGTACAATTTGTGTTTTTCAAGTTGTATTTCAATATTGTGTCGACCTAATGTCGCCCCGGGCGCCAAGTTCAGGGGGGCGGCAAATTCAAGCGTAACAGCACCCCGTACGGGATTGACGTGGAGGCAAAACTGGCAACTGCACCGGGCGGCAGAATTACTTTTATCCTGTTATTTTAAAAAGTGAAACAGCTACAGGGGCGGCAAGAGGCTGACTTGCCCCCCCCCCCCCCTGAGAAATTTTCTAGATCCGGCACTGATATGTATGTGTCACCCGGTATATGCATGTTTATGCATTTGACTGGGATACATACAAGTTTAAGAATGGAGTGTTCATTTTTTTGTGATTTTTTTGTATATTTACTGATATGTATTTAATGAAATTCAATAAATAAAATTGATTGTTGCAATAAATATAATTATTAAATAATGCATCCTTCATTCATTTATTATTTATTTGTTTTTCTTCCTCTTTTTCTTTAGTACTCAAAATTTGTATACAGGGAGAGTTTTTGTTTGATGGTCTCTATTGGGATTTCTTTCAACTATAATAGATAGAGAAATGATCAAATGGGCAAAGTAGTGCTGTTTTAAGAGTGTCATACAAGTTAAGGTTAACTAGACATTTTGAAAAATGTAATAATTGCCGATATTTCTCGATTATAGGAGATAGAAGAAACTGTAAACAAAACATAATGTAGAAGTATCTAAAACGTTGCCTATTACAGTTTCAGTTCTATATCTTTTAATAACCTACTCATTTTATTAAGACATTTGTATCAGAAATTTAGTTTATTCAAACATAAGTCAATTTTTTTTAGGAATCCCATAGTTTGATATTATTAAAAAGACGGCTTTTCTCTTTTATAAGATATTCCTTAGGGTCGTGCCTACAATTCAAATGGTATACATTTATCTTAAAAAGATGTACGCTATACCTAATGTTAATGGTGACGATTTAACAAATTTGTTTGGCTGCACTATAATACCGATTTAACAGTTTCTCTTATTAGTATACTTTCCGAGATCCCTAGAGAAAACATCTAAAAACACACCCTTGGTAATTGAAAATTCGAAGCAGATTTACTGTATTAAAAAACAGGTTATAAACAATGGTTCCTAGGGCAACGTACAGGAACGATCTACCGGCAATCATTTTCTCGGCGTACATGTTTTTATGTATGTATGTTTATATTTTTAAAGTGCCGACCTCAATATCTTTAACTTATTGACTAAATTAGCATGATAATTATTTATAAATAGGCCTGCATAAAGTTATTGAATCCGTAGCGAGATGCTTCGCATCAGCTGCGTAATCTTGTTTTTTTTTTGTACATACGCTCGTCCCGCGCGTCCCAACGCTATGCATCGGCATCGCATGATTTCATTTCTGCAATAATCCGAATGACACGAATAACCCATCGTATAGAACCGCTATACGTCGTGCGATCTGTCTACCAACAGCTCACTAGCGCTGGAAAACGGGCGGTGGACGAGGTCGTTACACATTTGTGTTTAGTTGTATATCTTCTACTCCAGCTAACATTCAATCACCTATCGGAAATCGGCTGAACTAACAGCGGCTGGTACATGATGAAAACAATGGCGCCTTTTTTAAACAAACCAGATTTTTTCCATTGATACTTGGACCATATTAACGGGTATAAAAAGCTATATTTTGTAGTTAATTGAAGTGGATATGTAAAGAGACAGATTTTCCACATCCATTGTGATATTTTTCGTGATGATTAAATATCATTTTCTATTTATAATTAAATTTTAAAAAACATTTAATTTTTTTATTTTTTATTTTCAAAACTAAAAATATTCTACCTTATGGGTAATTAAATTAAGTAACTATTCCTATTTTTTTTCTTTTTTTTTTTGTAAATCGTGCTACCGTTAATATGCTTTAACTGAAACACACTCGCAGGATCGCAGCCTTAAACAAATAACATTTGAGTTACACAACAGATTTACTGTTGTTTATAGTTTAAATGAAATAAATTAAAAACATGACAGGGAATGAATATTAGTTGAAAGAATCTTAGGCTATCTTAGAGAAAATTTTAAACCATCTATAGACACGTTTCGAGATTTATCTCTCATCAGTATAGCTATGCTTTAAACTTTTTTATTTTACCTAATCGACGTAGATTGAGGAAGGTCTAATTTTATAAAAAAATAAGTAAAATGCCGTTAACGCTGCCTACAGTTTAAACGTTCAGTTATGCTTTTCAAACTAAAAGTAGCTGAAACGCGGAGTTACATTGAGTCTAAGTTAAGCGGTGACTGAAGTATGAGACACTTTGACATTAACGTTAACGCATACTGTCTAGGTCCCGTCAAATGTTGGTGAATTTCTATACAGACTTGGATTGATAGCAGTGTTGCCAGGTTTGGTGAAATTTCACTATATCTGGTGAATTTTAGATTATTTGCTTCTATTTTCAATAAACGAAACGAATTTAAACCTCTACGCAGAAGCATCAGCATTAAGCTTTTTTATTTCATAATTATACACGTAATAAAACATATTAATTATCAGTTTTTTTTATATCTTATTGGTCCAGGGTGAGAAGTGGCAAACGGTCGTTTGTATAGTCAGGGTAATAGTCAGGCGGTAAAGGCGAGTGTTATCCCCTCCCTAACCCTGCAGTTTCGCAGGCTACCTTGTTTCGTGGCCATCATGCCAGAAGACAGAGCTACTGCCCATACAGCCCAAGCGTTGATGGCTGTTGTTAGACGGCTGTTTCCTAATCACGTTATCTCCAGATTCGGTGATATGTATTGCAACTTAATTTTGGACATTCTAGACATTTTTAAATATAAAAATTATCAAACTGATACACTCTTCACAAACGAGGAGGCTATCATTAAGTGCAGCGGTCAATAGAGTTTTAGAACAGTATGCTCTAGTACATACTTTATTTTGGAGCTAAAGTGTTTGATAATAAAACACACAAGTTGGGCCAAGTTCCCTAATATTATACAAAATTTAAACGAATTAGATAGAGAATTTAGACTATTAAAAAACTTAAAAATAATTTCGAAACATAATAATGATATATACAAATAGTTTAATAATACGTATATTGTTTATTGTGATATTTTTTATTGCTTTATTTTATGAAATTTTGGGAAAACATTGAATTATTTTGTTATTGCTTTTATTTTTATTACTATTATTTTACTCTGCATCGATAAAAAAGACTCGATAGGTCACTGCTAGAAAAGTGTTTTCTGGTGAGAAACAGTGCAAATCTGGCAATTTTTTAACGTCAAATTTAGTGAATTTAATTTTTTCAACCTGGCAACACTGGTTAGTATACACTTCCATTAATCGACTTAATGAGTATGTAATAGTTTGAGCAATTCTTGTACGAACTAACCTAAATGGTGAGATTGACTTTCTGAGCCTCTTGATTGTCAATACCGGGCGTTTTTTGTTTATTATTTAAGATATACATTTGAAATTTGGTAGGTTTATACTAAAAATAAACAGTGTTCAGTGGTGATTAGGTTCAGTGGTGATTAGGGGCAATAGCAAGTCCGGTTTCATCGGAAGTGACATCAATTTTGACATTTTAAATGGAACATACAATCTTTTTTTGTTGTTTTCGGATACAAGATATCTATTTACATATAAAACAATTGTTTTAAAAAAATAATACAAGTGTCATATTAAAAAAAATATATTGCATCAAGGTGGCTGTGACCGCCCTAATGTGTTTTGTTTGGTATCATAGACGTAAAAAAACCAATAATATTAACTTTTGTTTCATAATTTGCTCAACACATGCCTTTAAATCAGTGTTTTCCAACGTTTTTTTTTTATCATAGACCCCCTTTGAATAAATGTCTATTTTCATAGAGCCCCTAATGTTACTCAACCTTTTCTATGCAAACCGGTGTTTGTGGTAATTGTGTTTAAATTTGACTATTATATGCAGATTTTTGACGCACAATTATAAATATTTCAATATCTACGGTATTTTACCTTCAACAGTGACAGTGTTATACTTGTTTGTACTTCTTGGTACTTCTGATCAACTTTCTTTAGTGCTAATGATTTTCGTCAGTTTTAATAACTAAAACAAATTTTTATTAAAAAAAAAATACATTTTTATATTTGTTTTATTATATTATTATTATTACCTAACAGAAACACTTCTAATTTAATGTATGATATATATTTTGAAATTAACTTTAAATCATTATTTATACGCGCGGCGCATGAAGTAAAATTTCGAGTTCAGAAAAGCTTAAAAAATTTGGATTTGCCGGGGTGCGACTCGCTTCGCTCGCGCGCCCCTGCAAATCCAAATTTTTAGGCTTTTAGGTTAAACTCAAAATTCTACCTCTTGCTTAATTTAGGATTGGAAACACGTTTTTATAAACTCATTGAATTCTTTATTAAAACAGTATTTTTATTAACAATTTAAACTTACATTCTTTTCAATTTTCAAATATTTTGATAATACAAAATTAACATTTTTAAAACCGTTTACTGCTACATATCTTCACCGTTTTCAGAGTGAAAAAATTTAAACGTTTATTTACATTTTTTAAAAATGCTTAAACCAAATTTTTGTATTATAAAAATTTTACAAACACTTTTGAGATCAAAATGAAAATGTTTATATTTTAAACCACTTTTTTTCGCTCTTCTGTCAGATTGCGTGTGTAGAAAGATTATCAGAAATAGTTAGTTCTTAAAAAAATACCATGAAAATTAAACAAAGAATTTTTCAAATCAAATCCTTCTCAAAACTCATTCCAGTTATTTTCAATTATGAATGCTCATATATGTCTATATATATATATATATATATGTATATATATGTCTATATATATATATATATATATATATATATATATATATATATACAGGGTGAGTTTTTTTCGATGTTCTCTATGGGGATCTCGGAAACTATAAGAGATAGAAAAACGGTTAAGTGGGGAAAGAAGTGTAGTTTTATAGGACGAATCAAAATATTTGAAAAAGTCAAGGGTAACTAGATATTTTGAATAAAGTAAAATGTGTCAATTTTTTGAAATCAATATATCTCTATTATTATCATAGATAGAAAAAAACTGTAAGGGACAAAGTTGTAGAAGATTTTACACAGACTGATAACAAAAAATCAAAAAAAAATTTCGCCCATATTTTGGGAGATATGACACAAACTTACCTTTTTTTAAATGGAAACAATAGTTGGCTATGACTTTATTAAAAGGGCTATTTTTTTCTCTTCAATTCGATATAACATATGCCATAGTTATTTTTAAAATAAAGTAAGTTACAGTCGTTTTTAATTTTACCATACACCAAAAAATAGTTAGCCATGAAAAAGACAAAAGTAAAACAATTGCAGTTGTTTATTCTAAACACATATTTGGTTTGTTTCGATAAGATTGTTTGGTATTTATTTGGTGTTGAAAGTTTTTTAAAGTGATAATGAATTTTTCCAACGAAGAAAAGCGTGATATGCTTGTTTGTTACATTCAGTGTAATAAAAACGCTGTGGATGCTGCAGAACAATATTATAATTAATATATCGATCGTCGGCAGCCATCTTTACCAACATTCAGAAGAATTTAGCACAATTTGGGTGAGTACGGATCCTTTACAAAGCCGAAACTTGAAAATAACGATATTAATGAAATTTCGGAAATAAACGTATTAGCATTGGCGATGATAGATCCATCCACATCGACCAGACAAATTGCAACAGAAGCAAGCATATCTCAACGGACTGTAGTACGAGTTTTGGAAAAACACAAATATCACCCATATAAGGTATCAATTTCACAAAATTTACATGACGGTGATACCAATAAGAGAATGGTCTTCTGTATGTGGTACAAAAACATGTGACAAGAGGATAATCGTTCTCTACAAAAATAATTTGGACAGATGAAACGCGATTTACTAATTGTAGGATTTTTAACCAGCACAATGAACATGTTTGGAGTCAGGAGAATCCACAAGAAGTTGCACAACGTAGACCACAAATTAAATTTGGATTTAATGTATGGTGCGGTGTGTTCGGATCGAGAATTCTCGGCCCATATATTTTTGATAACACATTAAATGGAAATGATTACCTTCGTTTTCTTCAAGAAACATTTGAAGATATGCTCGATGATTTAAATTTATCAGTACGGGCAAGATTGAAGTGGTTTCAACACGACGGAGCTCCACCTCATAGCAAGTTGGCTGTGCGAAACTATTTAAATGATGCTTTTCCTAATTCATGGGTGGGAAGAAATGGACCAATCCTATGGCCACATAGATCACCCGACCTATCCGTTTTAGACTTTTTTCTGTGGGGTAATGTGAAGAACAAAGTGTATCAACAATCATATTAATCCGTGGAGGATCTTAGACTAGCTGTACTTGATACATTTAATTCTATTGACAGAAGACAAGTCAAAAAAGCCACAAATTCGATTTTAAAAAGATGTACTTTATGCCATAATAATAATATGGCATATGTTATATCGGATTATAGGAAAAAAAATAACCTTTCCAATGAGGCCATAGCCGACTATTGTTTCCATTTAAAATAAGATAAGTTTGTGTCATATCTCCCAAAATATGGGCGAATTTTTTTTTTTATTTTTTGTTATTAATCTGTGTAAAATTTTCTACAACTTTGTCCTTTACAGTTTTTTTCTATCTATGATAATAATAGAGATATATTGATTTCAAAAAATTGACACATTTTACTTTATTCAAAATATCTAGTTACCCTTGACTTTTTCAAATATTTTGAAAGTGTCATTTTATTCGTCCTATAAAACTACACTTCTTTCCCCATTTAACTGTTTTTCTATCTCTTATAGTTTCCGAGATCCCCATAGAGAACATAAGTACCAAATAAGAAATAACAGCGCTTAAGGTCATGATGCAAAAGTTAAAAGTTATTTTATTTTTTTTTTATCAAGTGAGTGTGCAAGGAGGACAGAAGACGACGACGATCGTTTCGCTCTTTTTATGAGCTCCTCAGGCCGCCACATCCATCATTCTATACACACTCACTTGATATGTAGAAGTTGTATATATGCTGACTTCGCTAACCATAAGCCGGTATTGACGTCAGTATTTTATAATTGCAACTGCATTGATAAGGGCATTGATCTCATTTTGCTTCTACAGAGAGATCAATGCCCTTATCAATGCAGTAGCAATTATAAAATACTGACGTCAATACCGGCTTATGGTTAGCGAAGTCAGTATATATACAACTTCTACATATCAAGTGAGTGTGTATAGAATGATGGATGTGGCGGCCTGAGGAGCTCATAAAAAGAGCGAAACGATCGTCGTCGTCTTCTGTCCTCCTTGCACACTCACTTGATAAAAAAAATAAATAAAAAAAAAAAAATAAAAAAAAATAACTTTTACATCATGACCTTAAGCGCTGTTATTTCTTATTTGGTACTTATAAGCAGGTCGTTAATTCTAATTTATTTAATTTAATTCGGCGTTCTGAATATTATCATCGCATTGGTTCGGGTTTCTCGCCGCTCCGATGCTAGTCGATGGTTTAAACTAAAAACCGACACTAACTGTAGAAGCAAAATGAGATCAATGTCCTTATCAATGCAGTAGCAATTATAAAATACTGACGTCAATACCGGCTTATGGTTAGCGAAGTCAGTATATATACAACTTCTACATATCAAGTGAGTGTGTATAGAATGATGGATGTGGCGGCCTGAGGAGCTCATAAAAAGAGCGAAACGATCGTCGTCGTCTTCTGTCCTCCTTGCACACTCACTTGATAAAAAAAAAAATAATAACTTTTACATCATGACCTTAAGCGCTGTTATTTCTTATTTGGTATATATATATATATATATATATATATATATATATATATATATGTTGAAACCTAGATTTTCGCATGCGTAACATGTATCACTGTTTCTTCGGGTTTGGTCCCGCGTATTTTCTTGGCTCTGGTCCATTTTATTTTTAATTCGACGTTTCGATGACGTCGCAGTCATCATCGGCAGGAATAACTATCAAAATTCCATTGCTCTGGTAACCACTTGTTTGACTTTTACGTACTACTTGATGCGTGAATTTCTTGTTTGGCTTCGTGTTACTCTTCTGTTTTGTTCTTCTAATGATGTAGTAGTGACAATTTCAGTATTATTTTCGGAAGGGGTTGGATTATGAATTTCTTGGTTGTTGTTTGGAGATAATATATTTTGACCAGAATTTATACAAGTTTTCCAAATTGGTGGTAGTCTTTTAGCATCATCTCTTTGATTTAGACTGTTCGGCCTCTTTTCAATTTCTATCGCTTCTCTAATAATCCTCGCGTGGAAGAAGTCTGTCTTTTTTAAAATTCTCGTTTTTTCGAAATTTATTGTATGTTTATAAATGTTTACGTGTTGAAATAAAGAAGATTAGTAGGGAGAGATAGCCGATTCTAGAACCTCCTCCTCCTCGCGGAGGAGGAGGTTCTAGAATCGGCTATCTCGTGGGAGGAGGAGGAGGAGGAGAAGGATGAGGAGGATGAGGAGGACGATGGGGGGGGGGGATGAGGAGGAGGTTTTTGAATTTGGGCTAAGAAGGAAGAAGAGGGAGTACTTTTTTTATATATTTTTTTTTGATTGTAGAAATGTTTCATGAAATAAAAAAAAAATATTTTAAATTAATTAAATCAGATATTTAAAAGCAGTTACCTGGGGAAATATTTATAATGGATAGTGGTTTTATAATAAAGTAGGCAAAAGTAATATTTGAAGCAATATATTTAAAATAATACAAATATACATAAAAATAGAATTAAAATTATAATTGTTCAGACATACATTTATTAAAGATACAAATAACCTTATAATAATTATAATTCAATTGTATCGAAAGAGTAAGTGTGTTTTTACCCACGTTTATGAAAAATCAAAATATATTTAAAAGTAATATTTAAAGCAATATTTAAATTATAATTGTTCAGACATACATTTATTAAAGATACAAATAACTTTATAATACTTATAATGTAATTGTATCGAAAGAGTAAGCGTTTCTTACCCAGGTTTATAAAAAATAAAAATATAATTGAATGTTTAATCAAGCTCTTGAATTGCATCGTTAATCATTTTATCCAACACCTTTTCGTTTTCTAAATCCGCTATACGTAAATGGCCCCATGCTAATGTATGATATTTATCATTTAAAATGTATCTTTTGTCGTCTTTTGAATTCAATGCAATTTTGTTTTGAAGTTCTGTAAACATATTATGATAACTGGATCTAAATTTGTACATTTTTTTATAAACTGCACCCCCATTCTCCACTACAGTAATGTAATCATTTACCGTTAAATGTTTTTTTATTACATATTTTTTAACACCTTTAGCTTTTTTAATCGAGCTTGAATTGAGTAAATTTACACAATACGCCTTAGCACCAGTTCCATAAAATGATTCAATGATCTGACCTTTAAATTCGTCTTTCATTTTTCCGATGTAAGATTTATTTGGAATGATGCAATGCTGATTGTCAACTGGATAGTTGGATGTATCAAACTTATCAATATTAATTTTAATATCATCGTAGACATTTTCTGTAAAAACTTGAAGAACTAACGAATCTGTATCTGTGTACAATAATGTTACGTTGTTATCGTACTTTCTCTTAAGGAAACTATAGAAAAAATCGTACATTACAGTTTTGGATAATTCTAAAATAGAAAATCCTACATACAGTGGTTTTGTGTACTGCACTTTGAGAACACCCATTTCCACAGCCACTAAATTATTACAAAATATTTTTGAAGATTTAAAATTTGGTTTCGATATATAAAATTCTGCACCAGGTTTCCTGAAATGAGAATCCCAATGCGTACATAATTTAATATCAACGCGATTTTCAACATTTTCCATCGTTTTTCCAAATACAACATTATTCATACTTTTGTAATGATTGCGTTCAAATTCATTTTTAGATTGTTCTCTCTTACTAGTATTGAAATCAATATATTTTTGCATCCAATTATCTTGTTTAAATTCTAAAATTCTATGTATCCGTCGCAATTTTAAGCCTTGTGTTAAACATTGTTTTAGATTTTTATAATGAATAATATATTTTTCTTTGTCATATAAGGTAGGAATTAATTTAGAATATTTTGAATTTGGAGGTATTGCCGATTCTGGGCAAAAAGGAAAATCATTATGATAATCCTGTAAAGCTACTGGATATTTTAAATCAACTTCTAACACATAACCCATCTCACCATCATCTTCCAGTGATGCGATATCAAACTCGAGAATTTCATTTTGATCAAGCCAGCGAAACTTTCCAACAGGAAGCTTACATCTCATAGCATACCCATACAAATTTGTAGCATCTAAATAAAGAATAAATGAAGTTGGTTCAGAAGCATTAAAATTTGGTAAAAACTTATTATTTGCTTCAGCTTTTCGTTGAGTGCACATACTTAATCCACCTCTGATACCCTTTTTAAAAAAATGTAACATGTCAATGTCTGTCAATAATTCCAATTTTACATTTGTCATCTTTAACAAAGCGTCCCAAGCAAATCCTGGCGCTGTGAAATAGTGTGCAGGGTCGAGTTTGTAGAAATCTAATGACATTTTTCGAAAATTTTCAAATACGTCAACAAGCAACAACACATCAGATGTCAAATAAGTGTTTACGTAATCACGTAATGAATTACAATTAAATACGTCCCACACTTTACAAGCTCTCTCATAGTTTTTTCTGGATATTTTTTCATCCGTTAAATGATCATAAAACTCATCCTCACTTGGCAAATGATTGTAATTTAATTTTTCAAATGAATTCATAAAACTATAAGGAAAAACGCCTTTCTGCCGTATTAGATTAAATTGTTCATCCTCCTGAAACCTTTTTCTTATTTCAACACACTGATCATTGTCCAAAAGTGATCCCAATGTTTCTAATGATTGTGATAAAAATTTAAATGAATCTACAAACCTTAGTTTTATAAATACTTTTCTCTTTTTTCCGTTACCATTAATATATTCACCAACGTGCACATTTTTTGTAAAAGTTATATACTTTTCTTTGTTTTGTGCAATAACATCAACATCTTCCTTGTTTAATGCAATATTTTTTACAAACATATGACTGTCATAATTTGAAAGATTATGAAAAAATATTGGAATATATTTTGGAATTTTATAATTAATATTGCAAACGGAATGGGCTGGGCCACGAAACTTTCCTGTTAAGTGATCATGATCATATACTTTATCATTTACTGACAATGTCCTTTCGCAAATATGACATACATTTCTTTCATATATTAGTTTTTCTTCCGGTGTTAATGGTAACATTTCTTTACGTACTCCTAAATAATTTTTATAAATAATTTTAATATCGTCTTCTAATTTGTTTACAAATTCTTGTGCAGCATTTTCTCCATTATATATATTAAACTTTGAAAGACTATCATCATATGAACATTTTATGTGGTATGCAAAAGCATAAGGTTCATGACGAAAACATTTAACTGTGTACGGTTTACTCGAATCTGTATAAGTAGTATTATTGTTAACATTTACTAACAATGCCTCAAAATCAGCATAAACTACAAAAGGAATTTTCATTTGTTTTTGATAATTTTCAAACTCTAATATATTTCCCAGAACTTCTTCACCCAATTTATTAATTTTTTTACTACAGTTCGGAAGAACAGCTTTTACATTTCCACAATCTTCTTCTTGATGTCTTTTTAATTCATCTTTTTTAGAAAAGTAAATTAAACAACCTTCGCATATAAATTTTTCATGACCATGTAATGATATTTGAGTTCCAATTAAACGCGACAAATTTTTAATCCAGCAATAATGATTCTGATTGTCTATTGAAATATACAACAAGTTTATATGAACTATTTTCTTATTCTTTGATATTCGTAATGGAACGAATTCATAGTCCATTTTATTTTCGTTAAAATATTCATTAGCGCCATAAACGTTTATTGAAATATTATTTTTACCTTCAAATATATTGATATCTTTTATTGTAACTGGAAATTGTAAATTTGAAAAGTCACATACTGTTGAGTAATGTGGATATGAAGATGGTCTCTGTGCCAGTCCTGTTGGAACCCGAAGTGCTGAAGTTATAGCCCAAGCAAAGCATGCATTGTCGGTATTGTAAACATTGATTACTGCACGTTTTGCCTTTATTGAAGCAGGTAACTCGATGTAACTAGATGCTCTCATTGGATTATATACATTGAAATTAAGTTCAATGCTTGTAATTTGAAATAATGTCCAACCTTAAAAAAAAAGAAAAAAAAATAATAATTATAACATTAAAAATCACCAAGTTTCTAACTTTACCTGAATCTTTCTCCTGAAATTCTGACATCTTGGTTTTAATTTCGTCGAGGAAGTGTGCGTATGTCTCATATAGATTCGTTGCAGTGGTGATAATTTTGTTCGACGTGTTAAATGATTTTATTTCAACATTTTCTTTTGCTGTCAAAAAGTACAATGCAAAGGATTCCATGTTTAATTTAAAATTTCCAATAACCGCCAATTTACTTTCAATGAGAGTAATAATTTTCTCCCTCACTGAAATGGAAAACTTGTCTAAATCAACATAGTGTCCAGGTTCGGTGATTCGGTAACTTGTTATTTTGCCCCCATAAGCTGTAGATATTTCCTCTACTCCATCATCAACAATAATAAATGCATTACTTTTGTGTAAATTAGTTCTCAAATGGGCGGCAAAACATGCGCTATCTACTGTTATGTTACATACATCACATATTCTGTGTTTTGATGTTGATGCAAGTTTTTGTCGTTTATTTGGAATTTCACAAACTTGTTTCGATGTGGATGGATTTTCCAAAGATGTTGATGGAAGTGGATTTACCATTTTGATATCTCCCTGTTGTGCGGATCGGGGTAGAATAAGTTTGATTGTTGGCTTTTCTCCTCTATTGCTTACATATGAGTTTTGCTTGGAAACACACGAGTTTTTTTCGTGTCGTTTTAAGTTGTCTCTTTTTGTAAAATTTTTACCACAATATTCGCACAAAAACATGCTTTAAATGTAATAAAAGAGTAAGTTGCTTTACACGTCAACACACGATATGATGCTTGGGCCAATACGTTACCTTTATATAGTGAACTTAATCAAGAAAAGAAAAGGAGGAGGTTTAACTATGAGGAGGGGTAAATTTAATATGACGAAGAACAACACATTCACTCACACATGCACACACTCACACAGAGAAAAAAACATTTTACAATCATTTTAATCCTCTTCTTCATCCATGTCAGTCGATGTGTCCCACACTGATGAAGTAGAAGATGATGAAGATGAACTATCTGTTCGTTTACGTTTTACAGTATGTTTTGTTAGCTCGAATAACGGTGTGAAGAAACAAAATTCACAATAACGTTTTCGTTCTAATATCCATGTATGCAATTTGTCTTTTCGAAATAAAATATTCTTTTCGTATTTTATCCTGAATAATTTTGTATTAGGTTCTAAATTGTAAATTTTTTTTCTACACCAACGGCAATATCTCTTTCCCTGTGTATCAATCCAAAATCTTTTTTTAACTAACACTAAAAATGGATTTTGTGGAATGTTCATAATTTTGGAAATATTACCATTAGGATTTAATAAAAAATCCACTATATATTTAGGTAATGGATTGTGACATGTAAATGGTCGGCATTTACAAAGAACCGAATACATATTTGCTTGTCGTAAATGTCCAAATGTCCAAACATAAAAACACCAGTTGTCAAAAATTGTCTTACCCAAACATTTTGGTATTTCTGCTAGGCGTACCATTTTTTTTACATCTAACCGATCTTCTATTACATTTAAACACACTTGTTTTAGAGCGATTGCTTGTAAAGTATTAACAAAACTCATTGTAGATAAACTTTAATTTGTGTTCTTATATTTGACAATGCAAAAATTGATTTGATCTATGGAAAAATAGCCGGTTATTTTATATTAATATTGTAACCTTATTGTAACGGTCAAAAGTATTGCAATTTAGCTCCGCCTTATAAATTTTCAAAAAGTGTTGCAATTTTTGCCCCGCCTTTTAATTTAACCACACCTTTATGAGTAAAGGTAATTTTAGTCCCACCTTTTAATTTTACCACACCTTTATGAGTAGAAGTTAACTCAAAATCTTTTAAGAGGTGTTTTACTTTAAACCCCTCCTCCTTATACATCCTCCTCGGTTTACAAGCTATTTAAGCACCAACACACTAAGTTGAGAGGAACAAACTGAACAGCGGTTTTAAAGTGTTAAAGTGAATCATGGGTGAGTAATTTATTTTAAATAAAACAACATTTAAAAAAATATGTTTTGTATTTATAAAGAAACATTTACATTTGTATTACATATATTTTATGTTTTATATTTTTTTATTACAGACCGCATACAAATCTACAACGAAATTAGAGAGGAATATTGCAGGCGATTCAACAACAAGCGAGTAAACAAGTTAATACGTGCATGTAAATAAGAGAAAATTGAGATTATAATAATTTACAGGTCACCATAATCGAGCTGGATGACTCGATACCGCCAATTCCTCTACCCCGGGCAAATATCATCATCCAGAGGGCAGAGTATACGGCCATTATTTGCCCGGAGGATAACGCGCTCGTGTGGTTGCGGATCCATAACACATTATAATTTAATAAAAGACTAAATATTTATAAAACATTTTTATTTGATATCCATGAATTATGTGAATCATCCAAACCCAACCATTTTACTAAAACTTTATTCTTCATTCTTTTAATAACTTTTTCGACGAGATATACATCCTGATGTTGAACTTTTTTTAATTCTTCCTCATAGAATCCTCCAATTATGTCCTGGTTTTTTATATCTCGTAGTAGATATGTTCTGGGGTTCGTGTTTTGAACTTTGGATACTGTGAAGATTTCGTTGGACCAATTTGGGGTGTAATTTTTATCAAATGCTTGACGATGTTTGCTAATCCTTACGTGGTCACTAACTTTAAATTTCTTCCTAAATCCATCAAAAACTTTTAAATTACTGTACACAGAATTTAACAATAATTTTTCCTTATTTTTATTTACTTGTTTTGGTTTCATACCAATTGTTCTATGTTTTGTATTATTATATTTATTAATTATATTTTGTAGAATACTAATCCAATTATAATTGCCTTGCATGCTAAATTCCTTCCACATCAGTTCTTTAATAGTTCTATTGTACCGTTCAACAATTGAACTTTTTAAAGATGAAAATGTGCTGTAATGATTAATTCCATATTTTTCACATAGTTTTTTAAAATTGTTGTTGTAAAACTCAGTACCATTGTCTGTTTGAATATTTGCAGGTATCTGCCTCTTTTTCAACAATTTTTCCATTTGTAAGGCAACTTCTTTTCCAGTTTTTGTTTTTAACGGTAAAGCCCACCCAAATTTAGAAAAAGCATTTATAACCATCAATATATATTTGTATCCTTTATTTTCCTTGGCATAAGGTATCATTTCAACTAAATCCGCTTGGTATAAATCATTTAAACTCTTCAATATTACTCGACGTCTACGAAAATGTTTCCGAACTGGGGCGTGAATTTCATCAATTACATCGCGTTTAATGTTGGGTTTCATTAGTATTTTGTTCGATTAATATCTCAATGCAAAACTTCTTATCGACACCTTCTGGAGTCGCTGCAAATCTGCGCTTAATTTGTATTGTATCATTCAATTTAAGGTTTGTTAATTCAGACAATACATACTTTTCATTAATAAATAGAATTACATTTCCCAGGTAATTTGTTTTAAGAACTTTTCCAGCGTATAATGTGTTTTTATATAATATATCACCCCCCTTATTATCAATTGTATAGAATCCATCGGAAGATACGTTTCCGTTGCCGGCAAGTGTCAAAATTAACCTATATCTTCTATCTTTATCTGTTTCATCGAATTTAAAATACCTCTGAATTATCTTGTCTAAATTGTTAGATTTTTTAATATAGCTCGAGACACTATGCCCATGTACATGTTTTCCAAATTTGTCAACAGTCATTGCACCAAAAATAGAATTTCCAAATTTGTCTAAACTCATTTTATACACCGGTTGCTCGTCTGGTGTCTAATGAGATAATAACATATGTTTATTTCAGGAGCCACACTTATATTACTTTATAATGTTTGCTTCCTTCAATTCTTCAATTATTGAAATTATTTCATTTGTATGCGCATTATTGCCAGCACTTTGTGAAGCTAATAATAAGCGTAATCTATCTACAAGTTCATTCGGATTATCCCAATATTGCAATTCTAAGGAAGAATTGGGAATAATTTTTTTTTGCAAACCGCGTCCAACTTTCCATTTTTTAGTCCACCACACTTTTGGAGGTTGACCATTTAAAATTGGCTTAATAATGTTTACATATTTCAAAGCTTTACTACCAATACGTTTTCCGCTTGGATCATAATTAAATCGCGTCGCAGATATTTGCTCTAAAATACGTTTATAATTTCGAACATCGTCAGGTTTAAAAGTGTAAGGGTCCTTTTTGAAAAGTAATTCGTATAGACCGGTAGTGCCCTTATATGGCACATCGTTAATAACAACATTTGCTCCATCAAACTTAAGTGCCGCGTTTCCGATATACAAAACACCATCAAATGTTTGACGAACTCCATAACGAGTATCGAATTTATCTCCACGATCTAATTTAAAGTCAATCAAATATGCGCGAGGTATATGATGAAATTGTTTCAGGGTTTGTTGTAGGACTGACGAAGTATTAAGTTCGTCTACCAGTCTATCATGAGCTTCATCTAAACGTGTGGTAGCAGTCCGTAGGACTGTAGCGTCATCATCAGAATCTACGATCTCTTCATCATCATCATCATCCTCATCATCATCATCGTCATCATGTGTGACGTTTCCTGTTCTTGGCGGTGAAGTTTGATAAACTTCTTCAGTGTATCCTGTTGCAGTATCCTCAATCGGTGTTGATGTAATAATATCTTTTTTCAAATGCAATTGATGTCTCGGTCTTCTGGGTGTTGATGATGACGTTTTAATGGGTGTAAATATTCGTTTGTGTACTTTAATTTTCAACGGACGTTTTCTAATAGTTTCCTCAGATGAGGTTACATTGGATTGCGGTGTAGTAAATATTTTTCTGCGTATTTGCGATTTTCTACTTGAACCAAATCCCGTTTCTTTTTCTTTAACATAACTAGAATCAATAGGAACAAATTCTTCATTGAATTTACTAGCGATTTGTTTCAGTGGTTCACTCAAGGGTAATAACGTTGCGGCAAGATGTTCTTTTGAGTCTGCAATATCTGTTTTTAACGATCGAATTTTATCACGCAAAGCACTACGTGCTTCCACGAGTTGCTTTGCAATGTCTTTATCCATGTTAAGAACGCAAAGTGTCTGTAAACACTGATAACATCTGCATCGTTACAGCGCTTTTTAAATAGTCAGAAATTTATCGAAACCTTTTCGATAACGACCATTCGTTACAGGACAATCTAAATCAATTACGAATGGAGAATAAGGTTGCTTACAACATTCTGTGCAAGTTTCTAGAAATGTATTCAATGTCATGTCACCTATTACGTGATCATTGAAAATATGCTTTAAATTTGTTGCATCTTGCTATATTACCAATAAATTACAATTGTCTCGAACCAATTGCTTTTGAATGGCACTGTAACTTTGGCATATTTTAAAACAATCAACATTTTTGTGTCGACCGTATGAAAAAAAATCCTTAATTACATTATGACCGGTCGGTGGAATATCATCAAATATAACAATGGAATATTCTTTAATATTTTCAGGCGGTCCAAGTGATTCAACATCCGAAAACTCAAAATAACCACATTCTGGCACGTCTTTTACTATTGATCGTAGATACGCGTATTTATTTTGAAATAATGATTTTGAACACAAGTATATGTTTTTAAAACGTAAACCGTTGGTTGCAAGTAATAATGATAGCATTGCATTTGTTTTACCGCAGCCAGAAGGGCCTATAATAAGACCTCTTTTGCAATTTCCTCCAAATAGATCACTATGTCGTTTATATCGAAACTCGTTAAGATCAAAATTTATTATTGGTAATGACAAGCAGTGATTTTCAACATTTTCCGACATAATAATGCTATAAAAAACCCAACCCTGCGTACAACTTAATTTTTGAAGGGTGAATGAAAAGAAATTGAATTGTCAACAGTTATATATTACAAATAATATTAATAATTAAATATAAAAACTAATACTAAATAAAAACTATAAAAAAACTAATACTAAATAAGAACTATAAAATAATTCCCTGACAGATGGTAACACACATCCAAATGACTAGGAGCGACACACATCAACCACACACGACTAGCAACAGACAATGACCACAAAAGCAGATGTAGCAATCAAACACCTCATTACAATTGTTTGAAAAGAATTAGACTTGAAACAAATTGACAAATTTAAAAAATAGTTACAAAAATGTAATGTGCTTTCACAATTAAATTTCTTTTAAACGTTTTTTTAAACTTGTCAATGAATAATGCTCCTCTCGTAGCTGATTTCGTTTTGCAGCTAAGTAATTACTAACGTCAGGAGTGTTAGAATTAGTAGATTGCACAACGAACTCAACCACATCAGGCTTTGAAAAACTATTCAAATTATCGATTATACTATCAATTCTTTCCAATCGATCATCAATGGATGTCATGAAAGAGTCTTTGCGAGCTTGCATAGAACGAATTGTTCCTTTATCACAAATGATGGCTCGCATAAACTCTTCGAAATTGTTAGTAGTAGTGGTTAAGGGAGGAATCTGGTTGGGTGGTATAATTGTCGGTGGAGGAGCGTTAAGATTGGGGTTAGTTGCTCTTACTACATCTGCTGATGAAGATCTTCCAGGTAAAACTGTATTGGTTATTTGCAATTCACGGACAGAAGATCGAACAGCACCGTTATCTTGAGAAAGTGTAATTTCTTGTGATAACCGCACTGATTTAAACAAGCCACCCAGCTCACTGTCTCCCATATCCGAAACTGCAAATCGACCATCAGTATTATTTTCCGACTCGACTTGGCTGGAAGATCTTTGGCACCCACCTGCAGGCCACAATCGCAACGGAGACTGAGTCATCTGAGCTGATTGCTGTGGCCCAGGTGTGCTCGATTTTGTCCCTGCAATTAAACAAAAAACATTGCAATTAATAAATATCATTAAATATTACAAAAAATACAGGACTTACCTCTCACGTCATTGGTTGCAAGTGATGCATCAAAACCTGGCTGGGAAACCACCAAGTTTACCAATGACTGAGGAAATGTATAATTTTGCCCAGTCGGTACCGCGACATAATTTTGTCCAGTCGGCATCGCGTAATACGTGGAATCGTTTTGCACGATGACAAACTGGTTTGAGGGTTGAGGTTGTGCAATAATTTGGAATGAGGATTGTTGTGGTGGTTGGATTTGCATATTTTGTTGGATTTGGAATGAAGGATTTTTTGTTTGCGGTTCGACTAGGTGTATGCTCTGAGGGCGTTGTGGTTGATGTGTGCTGCTGCTGTATTTGTTTTTTTGGCCCTGCTTGGATAATGTCGAAGGTTGGTGGTTAGAAGGCGATCCAACAAGTAACGGCATTGAACACATAGGATTCGTTCGCCCTGTACACAATAATTATGCATTAAAATTATAATTAGGAATAGAAAATAATACATAATAAAATATCTAATCAACCCGGAAATAACCTTTAGTCTTTCGTTCCTTTTTCGCTTTCAACGATCGATCAGTTGCCGGTTCGCCTTTCTCCTTCGAAAGCAATTTATTTGATGAATCATCTGCCACTGATTTCTTTTTGTCATTTGTAAACAAATCAAAATCATCCCATGATTCATCAAATGAAACTGAAAACAATAACAATAGATAATCTAGAAACATTTAAATAAGACGTGTTTTAAATACTTTTTACATCAGGTCCAATTATGTTAGGATGTGCATCTGAATTGGTGGTGCTCGTTTTCTCAACTTCACCTTAAAACAATAGACAATAAATAAGATACATTTGATTAAATAGAATTAAAAAAAAACAAAATACCTAACATATTCCCATCCATGCTGGAGTTCAGAAAATCGTCGATGCAAATGATCTTGTTACCTAAAAGCAAAAACAAACACACAAAATAAGAATATCCAAAATATGTTAAAAATATTCAATCACCAAAATATAAATAAAGACCACTTACCTTCCATTTTAGAGTGGAGATGTTGTTCGTTCCAAAACTTGCACTGGATGTGATTTCTTGGTTTGTTCTGACTTCTTTTATACCCAATTTTGAGGTCAGTAAACGGTAGCGAAAGTAAAACAAGTGAGGGGGAATCGAGGTTAAATTTTTTTCGGGGGGTGGGCGGAGTAGCCAACTGGGGCGTGGGGGAGGAGCCAAGGAGGGGGCGGGGCGGGGAGTGGCCAAGGGGGCGTGGCGTGGGAGGAGCCAAGGAGGGGGCGTGGCAATGGGCGTAACTGGAGGGGGTAATTTTATTTTGACGCCTCCCCGCTGCCGAAGGGGGGGGGGGAGGGGGGGACGAACGTATTTTTAGACGTTTTCCCCACTCCTACCCCCACTCTTCCCTCTCTCTTTGTGGGAGGAAAGTAGGAGGAGAGTAGGAGGAGACTAGGAGGAGATTCCTTCTAACTATCATTCTCTTTTTTTTTCTCTTTCTTTTTTTTCTCTTTCTTTTTTTTCTCTTTCTTTTTTTTTCTCTTTCTTTTTTTTCTCTTTCTTTTTTGTTTATTTTTTTAGTTGCCGCAATTAAAACAAGTTATATTATAAAAAACATTTTTTATTTCCTAATCATGGATACATTGAATATTTATTAAACAATATACATTGAACAATAACAATAACAGCAATCACAATTTACGATACTCTTGCAAAAGAAACAATCCTTCTTCATTGGTGGTGGTCCATCGACATGTGTCATCCAATTAGCCGTGTTGAAATGTTCATTGCATGGCAATCTTCCTTGTAAACATTTCATTGTGCGTATGTGGTCCGGTAATATGGGCCATAAAGTAGCGAGTTCCAATGGTGTCATTCGTTTTAGCAAATAAATTAATGTAGAATTAGTAGCACGTTGATCTTCTAGAAATGGTGTCCCGTCTCTACCGATATATTTTGATAATGCATTGTTAATCCTTCTTAAATAATTAATAACATAATACTTTAAGTTACAAGTATACTGTCGAACTGTTTCCATGTTAACACAGTTGTGAACCAATGCCGTCTGATATTATTTCACTTTCCGACTCAATTATATGCATTCAAGTTTGCTGTACATTTGTTCTTTTTTCTGTTCTACTCCATTTGCTGAAGGTTGTTTCGTCGCAACCTCTTTTATAAAATTGTTTCTTCTTCTTCTTCATCTTGCATGTAATAATTGATAGGATTTGACATTTTATCGTAGATATAATACACATTTGTTAATGCACACATTGTATAATCTGTATCTTTGTGATACGTACACTTTGGGTGAGACGCTGACAACTTTATATCCAATCTTTTAATGTCCTCAATTGGCCGATCCAATATTTTCTGTAGATATTGTGATTTTTGCTCACCTCTCACATAAATGTTTTTAGCTTTTTTACTAAACACTCGAATAATTTTATCAATTTTGTTGAGTGGTACATTTCCACTAGTCCATTCCAAATGGTGGAAATTCGAAGTTAACCAATGTGCTGTTCGACGTTGCTTAGCAGGTAAACAATTTACAGAATGGGGAGCCTCAAACAAATAATGGCTAATTCGACGTTCGCTATCACAAATAGCCACTTCTTTCGGTAGTAATTTATCATTACTATCGTAAAAACCTTGAATGTCGATTATGATATAGTCCAATGTATCCATAATTTGTTTGTGTACTTCTTAATTCATTCACTTCTTGTACTTGACTGATGTGTAAAGCAAATTACACTACTTTTATAATGACAATCGCCCCTCCTTGTTTTATAGCAACAGGGAATTGCAGCAGGACGGGTAACACCTCTTTTACAACAATTCTTTTACCACTTTTGTTAGTGGTGCATAATAAAACGCCTTATCGTGCAAAATTAAACAGTATGCTGTTGTATTAGCCGGAACTGGTTCTTTTGAAGTAAATTCAATTTTAATTTCAACGCCACTTTTGTGAATAGTGTCTGCCTGATACGTACAATCGATTCCTACTAATGGAATTTTCTCTTTAAATTCTGCTGGTGAAAACATTGGTTCACTTTCTGGCACATAGTAGTATGATTGTTGGAATCTGCTATACATATCGTACACAATAGCATATTTATTGTTATCAAAATCAATATTTAAATTATCATACGGAAATCTTGTACCGTTCAAAAATACACTTAGGTTTGTCAACTTTATATTATCAAATAGAGCCATTGAAGACTTCATCTGGCCTTTTCGATTGGTTTGAAAACCGAAAATAATATATCTGGGCGTTTCGAGTTGCGGCGCCGTCTTTACGGCCCATGTATGTCTTGTTGTTTGCGGCAATGACGGATACTCATGAATCTCCCAACTTCTAAACCATAAATTGATATTTTGATTTTTGTCAGTTAATTTTGTCAAGGCTAACTGTTCTCGTAGACCGACTGCAATTTGAGGTATTCTCCAAATAATTTTATCTATTGTCAATTTTACTTTTTCTTTTTCAGCTTCACTTTGAACAATTACATCGTTATCATCGTTATTCCGAATGAGTACCAACTCTTGTCTACAGTTTAATACAACTTTCTTAAAATCTTCCGCAAATCCTAAAATACTTTTAAGCGGTACACTAATTGCAAAATGTCCATTGTCATCGACTATATCGCAGAAACCTTTTTTCTCAATGTCCCACCCTGCATTTTGTAATTTAATCATTTCATTTTTATTATACGAAAAATATCCTTTCATACATGATGTCACTCCCACGTTTCTAACGGAATCCACTTGAACACCATTCATTAAATACCGAAGATCGCTAATCATAAAGCCTGCTGGGTTGTTGACTAATTTTGAATTCTTACTAGCCTCGTTTTTAACATTCCCATCCTCACCAACTTTCCGTAGAGTACCCTCTACATATAAATAACTCTCTCCTGGTAATGTATAATTGTCAGTTTCAGGAACCGTTATCCTAATTTCATCATTATTATCAAAACTTGCCGATCCATAAGGTTGGTATGAATGATACTCGTAACTTACTATTGCATTGTTAGATTTAACTTTGTCGGTAACATTTAAAATGTCCATTATTTTAGTAGTTTATAGCCCAAATCTTCTAAGAATATACGATTTTCTGTTGTTAACTTCTTCACTTTTTTTAGGCTACTGCACACATTTTTCATATCGCTACCCAATTTATAGGCTGACCGGTTTGCTGTGTTCTTCTTCTTCTTCTTCTTAACAATATGGTTCCTCTTTCGATTCGACGTTTTTGAGTTATATAACTTCATCTCATTCAACATTACGCAAGTGTAATCGTGTCGTTACTTCTTCACCTCTAAAATTGATCAATTTCCCTGATTGATCCAACACTCTTACCACAATTGTACTGATAATATCTCCAGTAACAGATAAATATATAGGTAAATGTGGCGATTCTACCATCTTATATCCGGCCGGCACTTTAGGAAAAAAATGATAAAGCACGTGTACCGGTTCACCGTTATTATAAGAACCGCTCACTAAATTGCAATAAATTTGAATTGCATTGACTGTGTGGATATTAACAATATTTTCTGCTTCATAACTCTTTCCGCCCATTAGTACTTTCTTATCAAATCCCAATAAGGTTCCTATACTTTTTTCAGCTGTAAAATCGATTTCTACATCGGTTTTTATGTGCACCTTCTGAGTATTATTATTACCGCGTATACGGACCAATGCCGTATTGTCAATGTCCCCTTCTATTTTAGTCTCTATAAAATCAGCAATATCATCTAAACCGTAAATTCCAACGGGCAATTCTACTATTTTTTTGTTGTTTCCTATTTTGTAGTGAAATAAATTATTTGATATGTCAACGTTTGGAATTGAATTGAATGACTCAAAATTGAGTAAAGCCAACTCATATTCTTCATCTTCATCTTTGCTCAAATAAATCGGTGGATTAAAATTGCAACTTAACTCGGAACTGATTCCGGTCAACGTAAACGTAAGCGAATGAGAAGTTTTCACCATTGCGTTTAGTCTTCGACTGATGTTTAAATTGTTTTCTTAATTATTTATTAAAAACATTAAACACAATTGTCCACAGTTTAAATCATCGATTGTCTGGTAGCGTTCATAGTTATAACTTATAACATTATTCTTATCATCTGATCTTAAATATTTTTCAATTTCAATGGAAGGTTTTAAATCACCGAAACTGTCAAAGTATTTTACTCTACTGCCACTTTTTTTATAAGCTACCCAATGCGTTCCTTCACTTTCTTTATTGTCTAAATTGATAACTGCACTTTCATTTTTTTAAATTTTTTTCGGTAATGCATTTCTCATATAGACACCTCTAAACGATGGTATTTTCAATAATTTTGCTATTTTTAAAATTTCCAAATTATTTAGAGGTCTTTTATGAAGGAACATTATTTTCAGTTTTTTGAATATTCGGGAAAATATAAACCACATCCTCTTTTATATGGTTTTATGTAATAACCAGAACCCACTGATTTGGCTTCCATAGCTCTATTGTATCGCTCAGCTTCTTTTTGTTGTTCTTTAGCTGATTTTGCACTGTTTACTGCTTTCGCTATAGCGGCTGCCCCTCCTCCAAGGGAACCCAATGCACCTAAAGCTGCAAATAATGGAATCAACGGAAGAAATCCTCCTTGTTTCGGTATAGGAATGACTCTACGTTTTGGAAATTTAATTTTTCTCTTATATTTTTTCAAAACATTATATGCAGCTTTTGTAGAATAAAATACACTTTTATGTTTTCTTCTACTGATAGCGTTTCTGGCCAGTCGAACTGCCTTGTTAAACGTTAAAGTACCACCCCGACTCATTCTTTTGCGGTTTCTACCCTTGCTTTTTCTCTTTTTTAGACCCATTCCAAATGAAGTTTTCCCTTTCATTGCAGCTGCAACTCCTGCCGATGCAATCTTTTCTCCGGCACTTGGACCAACCTTCTGAATTATTTTTTTTGCAGTTTTGAGTAACCTCTGATCGGCTATATGCCTTTCTTTTAAATTATTTGTATTATCGTACACTATATCGTGCTCTTTACAAGCTTCGTCGAGTTCGTTTATTCCTTTATCGCCTCGCGCTAATCTCTTTTCTAATTTTGTTCCAGGCCCACAATAATTATATCCAGGTAAATGAATTTCAAAAGGCAGCTTGTTTATTAATTTATTTAGTAGCCCCCGACCGATCCATTTGATAGTTCTTTTACGACTGACGGGATAATAGACATACATTTTATTATAAGGTATACAAATAAACGGTGGCAACTTAAAAACTGTTTATTGATTTTTATAATTTAATTTTAACAAACATTTACCACTTCACCTAATACTAACACATATACTAACTATGTTCTACTTAAACCTTGAGTTATATACATTCTCCCTAAAACTACTTTGTAAACAAAAACTTATTGCTAATTCGATTCTTTTCATTTTTTCTTTGAATCTTAAAGAATCATAATAATATATATGCCATGCACCTTTCCTAGCTTCTTTATACGCAAATTTCCATACATACATATTATGAATAATATTTTTACTTTCACACATTACTACTTTCTTTTTACTTCCCATTATTATAAGAATCTAACATTATATGTTGCATATCAAAATCAAACAATAACTTATCATTACCATAAAGTAACAATTCATCAATCATACAAGCATATTCATTACATTCGCCTTGCATTATTTTCGAAAAACGAGTTTTCATATCCCCATCCAGTTCATTTAATAAACCCAAGCAAGAATAGTAATATTCACTAAACTTAAGATTTTTTAAATATTCCAAACGAGACGAAACAACATCAACCAGTTTCCACAATTCACGAAGACCTTCATACGATAAAAATACGTGATTTCCACCGATATCAATTCTTGCAACTTTACGACAATTATTCATTAAACTAAATGAAATGTTTACTCCATTAAAGCTGATTGTTTGATCCGTATCTACATAAAAAAATGTTTGGTTGATATTCACTTTTTGTTCTAAAAATACTGTCCACATCTGTTCATTCAAAGAAATTCCTTGCCCACCCTTACCCAATATTCTAATAACTGGTTCAAGATTAAGATCTATGTCCAAACCTACCGACACCCATTTAGAATTACTTTTATTTAAAAAATACGTATTCGACGACAGTAAATTTTTCATAGCGTTCTTCTTTTGTTTTACAAGTTGATTGTTGTGGTTGGCATCATCGTTGGTATCGTTGATATTCCATGGAACATCAACAGTAGTAGTCTCACCATGATTCGGTAGATTTATGTTCGAAAAAGGTTCTTCACCCTCTTCAAAAAATCCCGAGTCATTTGCTGAATTCGCATTATCAATTGGCCCATTATTTTGAATATGTGCTCTAATAATTTGTTTATTACTCGGGTTTTGTCGTTTCACTAAAATTTCACTTCAATCAATAAATTAATTTATTTTCAAAATAATTACAAATACTTACTTATTATTCAATTTATTATTGACAACAACACTAATTAGTGACACAGTTCTGGCAGATGTATTCTTGACAACAACACGTGTACTGTAATAAGTTACACCCATCCGGCAGATCTTATATAGTCCCATAATATTATGTTGGGGGGAGGTTCTGTATATATTTTTACATCACAACGACCTCACATACTTCTCCTCTGAAAAGGACTAACTACTTTATGTTTTTCCCGCCTAAAGGAGGTCGTTTGTCCACTCATTAGAATCCAATTGAAGGTATTCAATACCTTTAATCATCGATGTTGCTAACAACACTTTAACCGCATTGACAATATTTATTAATAGATTCATATATGACATCTTATGTATTATTCATCAGTCGCCCTTGAACCATCGAGATGAACACATCTTGTCTTGTGCATGGTCCGCCTATAGCGATACAGCGCATAAAAGCTGTAATGTATCGGGTGAAAATCTTAAGGGGGTAAGGGCCCCTTTGGATTTTGATTAGACACATTATTTGTCTTTAATGGATGCTAGACAATACGTTAGACCGTGGACTGTAAGCACTCAAGGGTGATATTTTTAGCCGATTCTATGAACCCTACCTCTTCTATTTGGTGAAAACTATCTTAAAATTATTAAGAGTATATTGCCTCTTTAGAATCAATAAAACCGTAAAGTAACCTCCTCCTCCTCCTCTTCATTTTATGAGGAGGAGGAAAGAAGGTTCTTTGGAGATTCTAAAAAGACACCTCCTCCCTACCAGGAGGTTTTAACTCTTTTAATCATTTTGAGGAGTTTCCTCTCAAATGAGGAGGAGGTTCTAGAATCGGCTGTAACCCTCTACTAAGATTGTTATATATATATATATATATATATATATATATATATATATATATATATATGTATATATATATATATATATATATATATATATATATATATATATATATCTTCGTTAAAAGTTTATGGGGTTGCCGTTGCACTAAAAATTTGAAAAAAATCCTTGTCATATGGTTGAATCAGTTCTCCTCATGTGACCGGAAGTAGATCCAAGTTTGTTATTTTAAATAGAACACCCTATATATTAGAAATTTTTTGGATTCCTCGTTTAAATTGCAACATATGTACACTTATCTCTTATAGTTTTCAAGAAAAATAAAAATATTTACTTGTACCTAGAGGATGCCTCTATGAGTGAATTAATTGGAAACTGTCAATGTTCACAATAATAATAATAATAATAATAATAATAATCATTTATTTCTCAGCAGAATAAATTCTATTTACAGAGAAAAATTCAGTTTTTTTAAAATATACTAACTAAAAATAAACATTAATACTAAAAATAAACATTAATACAAAATGGTAGAAATAAAGTAGAGTGGTGGATAAGTGTTCTTAAAATGTCAATATCTAAGTACCCTCTTCAATATCTAGTAATTCAATTTTTTTAAATGGAATGACCCAATTTTTATCACATGGTACGATTGGGGGGAAAATTTCCTACAAAAAGTATTATAAAACTATACTGCTAAATCAAGTAGTTTTCGAATTATTACGAAAATTCGTTTTTCGTCGCGTTTATGCAGTAAATAATGCGCGCATAAGTCGCAATTGAATTTTAGTAGGCCAGTACAATGCTTCTGTTTTGTCGCGATTGTATTGCGAAATGTCAAATAATAAAAAGAATTAGTATAAAGTTTTACAGAAATTAACACAATGAATAATTATACAAATAAACAAATTATCAATTGATTCTTTATACATGGTCACTGCTAATTGAACAAAATTTGATTCCAATCTTCTAAATCTTGTTTTATTCATCGGCGGCAAATATGGATAAGTTTTATTAAATATTCTACATATTCGAGTACCAATTCTATTGCAGTTGCCATGTATAAAGAATAAATTGATAATTTGTTGATGTGTGTATTTAATTATTTTGTTGATTTCTGTATAACTTTGTACTAATTGTTTTTATTATTTGACATTTCGCATTATATAAGCGACAAAACAAAAGCATTACTACTTGCCTACTAAAATTCAGTTGCGACTTATGCGCGCATTATTCCCTGCATAAATGCGACGAAAAACGAATCTTCGAAATAATTCAAAAACCACTTGCTTTAGGAGTATAGTTGTTAGTACTTTTTTGTAGGAAATCTTTCCCCCAATCGGACCACGTGATAAAAAATGGATCATTCCATTTAAAAAAATTGAATTACGAGATATTGAAGAGGGCACTTCGATATTCACATTTTAAGAACACTTATTGTCAAAATTGACAGTTTCCAATTAATACACTCATAGAGGCATTCTCTAGGTACCAGCAGAGATATAAATCATATTTTTATCTTACTTTTAAGAGAAGTTACAGATAGATTTCAAGATGCCTTTTAGAGGTCAACATTTTATAAATATTTTTTTTGCACGATAACTATAAGAGATAAGTGTACATATGTTCGAATAAAATATGTTGCCATTTAAACGAGGAATCCAAATAATTACTAATATATAAGGTGTTCCATTTAAAATAACAAACTTGGTACCACTTCCGGTGGAACCGGAAATGATATAAAGTTGAAAATATTTCACATGAGGAGAACTAATTCAACCGTATGACGAGGATTTTCTTTCAATTTTTTAGCGGCAACTCCATAAACTTTTAACGAACGGTTTAGCGTAGACACCCTGTATATATATATTTATATAACTGGTTGAAAATTTGTTTATTTGCGCTCTACGTTTCGGTAGCATCACTTCTGCCATCCTCAGGACGTTTTTTATATACTGAGTGATAGATGTCACGTTCACTGTCAGTACACTTGTTTTATAAACTAGGGACTTGTAGTCTAGATCTGCTGCGTGTGATTGGTCCACTCGATGTAGAAGGTACTAAAATTTCTTGATTTGTGTCCGATGTATCTGCATTGTTGAAATTACTTGAATTTGTCTGAATATCCCGAAAGTTGTTAAATATTGGAGGCAAGTCATTTTTTGTTGTTTTATAGTATTCATTAAAGGTTTCCATGTGGTTTGTAATCATGTGCCATCATCTCGTTTATTTTAGAATTATTAAAATTAAAAAAAATCTAAAATATAACTTCATCATGCACTCTATAATGATTTTATGATTATATAATTCTAATATCATATTTTCGTGACATCTATGGTTATAAAAACTTAACTTTTTCCATTAAAAAAAATAATCGTTTATAATATCATTACAGACCATTTTATTAGACAGATTAATCTTTTTTCAACCAAGAGTTGGCAATTAGGTACCAATATATATATATATATATATATATATATATATATATATATATATATATATATATATATATATAGGTACCAATATTGATATTGAAGTGAAGCGATTCCAAATTCACTTTCGAGTACATTCAACGGATAACCCTGCACAGGATAGACATGGTGTTTTCTGAAGTACAAATATTTCAGGAATTTTCTCTGAACCTTATCGATTTCCAGTGCGTATACTTTGTACATAGGGCTCCAAACTATTAAACAATACTCTAGCCTACTGCGTATATACGCGTAAAAGAAATTAATAATAGGTTCCAGACTATTTAAAATTTTTGTATTTCTAATTATGAAACCCAATAGCTTGTAGGATTTGCTGGTAATCATTTTTATGTGATCGTTAAATGTAAGCTTGCTTAATGCAGATACATCGGACACAAATCAAGAGAATATATATATATATATATATATATATATATATATATATATATATATTAGTAAACCACCATTTTGTGTGCCTTCATAGTATAACACGATTTTAAATTATTACGGTGAGGGTTGAGCGCAGCCTTAATTTAATCGACTTAGTAATCTTATAATCGACTTAGCATATATCTTGTTATTCTTTACGTAAAAATATATTATTTTGTCAAAATAATAAAACATTTATTTATTTATTAATTTAACCCAACAGCCAAGAAGGCCAATTACAGGATAACTTAAAAATTAATTCATAACATGTAAGTGAAGTGACATCAGATAATTAATATAATAGATTTAACATAAATCAGTGTGTGATATACACATCGAGACAATTGCTATATTTGACAAACTAAATATTTAAGTACAATACGCAAAGAAAACTACAATACATATCGAAAATACATTATGATGAGAGAGAAAATATTGTTATTGGCGCGATATATCTTTATTAAATTGAAATTATTGCTATACAGAAATAAATAGAGAAAATCGTAAACATTTATATATACATGCATACACACACCCACGCGGATATATTTTTGCGCACCTATGCATAATATTAATTTATTATACATATAATTACTTATATATGAAAAAAGAAAACTATTGTAACTGTGATCTCAGTACAGCTTCGCTGACATTAAACATGTCCAGGTCCTGATTATTACAATATGTGTTAACAGTATTACACATTGATAATATTGGCGAGTTTATATGACGATGGCTATTCGCTGAGGGAACATAGAAGGTTAATTTTTGTCTGCCATTTAAACGGGGAATGTAAAAGTTTAATTGAGAGAGCAAATACGAATCGTTTATTTTGTGATAGATTAACTTGTACACAAATATAATTTGCGACAAGATTCTTCTTTATTGAAGTGAAGCGATTCCAAACTCACTTTCGAGTACATTCAACGGATAACCCTGCACAGGATAGACATGGTGTTTTCTGAAGTACAAATATTTCAGGAATTTTCTCTGAACCTTATCGATTTCCAGTGCGTATACTTTGTACATAGGGCTCCAAACTATTAAACAATACTCTAGCCTACTGCGTATATACGCGTAAAAGAAATTAATAATAGGTTCCAGACTATTTAAAATTTTTGTATTTCTAATTATGAAACCCAATAGCTTGTAGGATTTGCTGGTAATCATTTTTATGTGATCGTTAAATGTAAGCTTGCTGTCAAACAAGACGCCTAAATCCTTAAAAGATTGAACGCGATCTATCAGCGTGTTATTAACTGAGTAAGGAAATTCTCTGATGGTTTGTTTTCTGTTGAAGGTAATTACTTTGCATTTAGCTATGTTTAGTTGTAATCCATTGTTGTGGCACCAAACAAGAAAGTTATTTAAGTCATTTTGCAGTGCTGAGCAGTCATTAGGTACATCAATGGCTCTAAACATTTTTAAATCGTCAGCATACATTAGACATCGAGATCCAATACTATTTGCAACGTCATTGAAAAATAATAAAAACAGCAATGGGCCCAGGTTTGATCCTTGCGGGACACCACTATTTGATACATATGTATAAGATCGATGGCCTTTGTACTCCACATAATTTGTTCGATCTGACAAATAGCATGTTATCAGATTTATTAAAGAATCACTTAGTCCAAACATATGCAGTTTCTTTATTAGCAAATTATGTTGTACTGTATCGAAGGCCTTCGATAGATCGGTATAGATGACGTCCATTTGGCAGCGTCTATCCAAGGTCTCAGACACAATATTCGTAAAAGTACAGAGATTTGTGGTAGTTGATTTTCCACTCATAAATCCATGCTGGTTTGGTGATAAATGTTGAGCAACATGAGCATATAATACTTTGTACAACATAATCTCAAATATTTCTTGAATTACTTATCACTTGGTGAAACATTTTTAAATATTGATAATGAAGGTTTAAATTAAATTACACTTGGTTTGTTTCACAATTTTTTACTGATAATGCTGTAAAACGCGAAATTAGTCGAGTAAATAGTAAAGTTAAAAATTGTAAAACAAACCAAGTGTAATTTAATTTAAACCTTCATTATCAATATAATCTCAAATATTTTAGCAAAATTACTAATTAGCGAAATAGGCCTGTAATTGTGGATATCATCATCACTTTTGTTTTTGTGAATTGGTATAACCTTTGATGTTTTCCAAATAGTTGGAAATATATTATATTTGAGCATCATATTGTATATGTGAAGTAAGGGTGTTGCTAATGCATATCTGCAATCTGTGACGACCATGGCTGGTATTTTATCGGGACCCATTGTTAGATTTTTTTTAGTGACTTAGCAGCTAAAACAAACTCATCTAGACTAAAACTTTTAATATTTATTAAGAACGTTTATGAGAAAATGTTATTTGTATTGTTCGTGTTTTTAGAATTACTGATTGATATACAGAGGAAAAATAGTCTGCAAATCCATTTGTTATGTCCTGTGGTTGATCGAGTTCGACATCGTCTTTTTTCATATATCCGGGAATTCTTGACCTACCTTTACGAGCATTAATAAACGACCACATTTTTGCGGGATTTTGTTTAATGTCCTCTTCAACAGTGTTGATATAGTTGTTAAAGTCATGTTTAATATTATTTTTCACAAGCTTTCTATATGCAAAGTATTGACGTGTATTGAAAATATTTTTATTTCAGAACTGTATAGTAGTGTTGTTTGCGTTTGATATTTAGTATTGTTAAGCTTGAGTACCAGGACGGAAAATTCGTTTTACTTTGTATTTTCATGGGCACACATAAGGTTATAAAATTGTTTAGTATTTTGTAAAATGCTTCACATGCCTCATTGGGGTCTTCTAGCACGATAACTGGTTCCCAATGTGTTTCTGATATCAGTTTATACAGCATTAAAAAGTTTGTTTTCCTAAAATTGTAGACAGGTTTATTTGACTTAATTTTTTGATATGGATGCCACAGGATATTGTACATGAAATATTTAACGATGGATGGTAGTTATCTTCCGAAACAAGGGGAAGATTACTGCGTTCTATCAAGCATTCGACATTTTTAGAGGATATAACAAGATCTAGTATTCCGTTGATACTATTTCTACATGCATTCGATTGTTTTGCGCCATGAAATTCAATGAAATTTAAGAGTGACAACGATTTCTTATTTGTATCATCAGGATATGCCGGTAAGTTGAAGTCGCCGGCAAATATATATTCACCTTCGAAGAGAGATTGGGATTCTAGGACAGATAATAAAGTAAGTGGTGTTTGGGGCGGTATATAAATAGCAATTATGTTCAGATAAACATTCAACACACATGCACGTACACACGATATATCAATATTGAAATCCGTTACACTTGTGTTTATTCCAGAGACTTTAAAGCATTCCCTGGTAGCAATTAAAACACCGCCACCTCGACCGTGCGATCTATCTTTGCGAAAAGCATTGAAATGTGGAGGGAATAATTCTGCATTCAATAAGGAATCATTTCCCCCACGTTTCGGTTATTATAATTATGTCTAAATTATCGGAAGCCAAAATATTGTGGTAAAATGTAAAAGTCTTGGTATTAAGCCCGCGGACATTTTCGTAGTAAGTATTCACATTTGGACGCTGGGTTGTAATACGTTTTTTCCTGCTATTATACGGGGTAGGCCATTGTCGTATTTCAAAGACACGTTATCTCCGGAACTCTTACGTGATCTAAAATCTGCTAGAATTGTTTTCCGTTCTTCGTTATCGCGTGGAGTCAGATCCCTGTTGATGTAGATGTTAGAATATTTGTTGAATAGCTTTAACTTTGCCGTTCTGTAGAGTATCCTGAGCAATGAACGCTGAATCAAATACTACCTTGAGCAGCCTTGGTTTGGGGCCATTTCTTTGGACCCCAAGACGAAAAGTTTTAATGCGGTTTTTAGATAAAGGAGTAGTATTGATTTTGTTTATAATATTCAGTGCAGTTTGTGTATCTTCTTCCTTTGTGGAGCCTTCGGGTATATTAGTCTAATCACATTACACTCTCTGCGTTTTTGTTCTCTTATTTCACACAAAACTTCGTCTATTATTTTCGAATCTGATTGAGCAGGTTGTTTCATTTGTGCAATATCGCGTTGGAGATTGATCACCATATCCTTAAGCGCGAGAATGTGATCTGTTAGATCCGATGTACAGCAGCCGCCGCATGTCCATTTAATATTCTTGGCGGATCGTAAGAATTTTGTTTCGGTATTATTTAATTTCGCACAAGCTGTGCTATATGTGCTTCTACACACATAACATTTGATGCAATTGTTGTCGGTTAACGTAGCGGAACAACATTTATATTCCATCGCGTATTGAATAAATGTAAGATGGTTGTATTGGATAATACATATACATACATACAACATATAATAAAGATATTATTAGATATTAAAGAAGTGTTGTTATAAATAAATTAAAGTTGTTCAATGTATATTCTTATGTTTTAAAGTATGTAGAATACTATAACATAAATGAATTCTTACAATTTTTAATGCGCTGGACACTGCTATTCGGAACATGGCTTTAGCGATTTGGATCAGGAAAAATATTTTTGAAATATTTTCAATAATATTATACAGGGTGTCCCCGAATGGTCTGTACAACGCTCTACCACATATTCTCTGAAACTAAATAAGACGATTTAACTAAACTTATCTCTATCCAAAAGTGGTTCCTAAGCCATCTACGAGGCCTCAAAGATATATTTTTTTTTTTCATTATTTTTCAAATATTTTTATTTTGGAATTAGGTAAGAAAACCTAATTTGCCACATTTAGTTACATTGATACCATGCACTTTTTGCGATATGTTTCTTTATCGTACGCTTAAAGTAAGTGGTCAAACTAGGACCATCGACTTCTTAAGATACCTAAATCTTTTTATTCAACAGGTCAAATCATAAGGAATACTTTGCAAGATCATTCAATTTTACGTATTTTTTGTCTCTTATAAAATTTTGCTATTTTCCCCACAAAAAATATTTTTATTTGTCAAAACAACAAAGAAATAAAATTCTAAAAAAAACTGATTCTTTATTTACAAAAATAGAAATTGAGACACCTGTGAAATTCAGTTATCGGTGATTTTGTGACAACGTCAGTCATGTACTCAATTAATGAATTAACTGTTAGTTTTTGGGTTTTGTGAAGGTAATGGCCGCAAATGTGTAAGAGTGTACAATGAAAGATTTCCAAATCGCCGAATACCAAACCATCAAACATTTGCTTCCGTAGAAAGGCGACTTCGAGAAACTGGCCGCCTAGAATACTCTGCGAGGGATTGTGGTAGAAGACGCACTGTACGAACTGTGGATGTTGAAGAAGAGATTTACGAACGGATATATGAAGATCCATCTAAAAGTACCTGGCGTTTAGGTGCTGAACTAGGCGTATCTAAAAATGTTGTGCATAAGGTGTTTAAAGAGCAACTGCTATACCCATATCACATTCAAAAAGTTCAAGAGCTAATGCCTCAGGATCACGATAAGCGACTTCAGTTTTGCCAATTTATTGTTAATAACCAAATTGACAATTTGAATTTCGCCAAGACAATTTTGTTTACAGACGAAGCGTGTTTTACCCGAAGAGGTATAACAAATCTTAAAAATGAGCATGTTTATTCCGAAGATAATCCACATGCAACTAAAACCATGCATTTCCAACGGCAATTTAAAATAAATGTTTGGGCCGGTATAGTAATTGATATTATTGTAGGACCAGTAATTTTACCACAAAATTTAAACGGAGAACAGTACTTACAACATCTTAAGGAATTGCCAGTCTTACTGGAGGATGTGCCGCTTTCACTTAGGCGTGATATGTGGTTTATGCATGATGGGGCTCCACCTCATTTCACTTTATCAGTGCGTACTTTTTTAAACCAAAAGTATCCCGGTAAATGGATTGGGAGAGGCAATGACACACCAGTGCCTTGGCCTCCACGTTCCCCGGATATCACCCCGATGGACTTTTTTTTTGTGGGGAACTATTAAATCTATTGTTTATGGTAAGCCCATAAATACGCACGACGAATTGTGGGCGCGAATACAGAATGCGTTTCAAACAGTTAAAAACAATGTTGGTGTTTTACAACGTGTCCATTTTAATTTTTTGCGACGTGTAAATTGTTGTATTGCTGAAAATGGCAATCAGTTTGAACATTTGTTGTGAAACTAATAAATTTGTGATTATTGTTAGGTACCTATCTTTATTTCTACTTTGTTAATTGTTTTGAGAAGCAAAATATTGTTCATAATTTTATTACTTTTTTTGACAAATAAAAATATTTTTTTGTGGGAAAAATACCAAAATTTTCTAAGAGACAAAAAATACGTAAAATTGAATGATCTTGCAGAAAAAAAGTATTCCTTGTGATTTGACCTGTTGAATAAAAATATTTAGGTATCTTAAGAAGTCGATGGTCCTAGTTTGACCACTTACTTTAAACGTAGGATAAAGAAACATATCGCAAAAAGTGCATGGTATCAATGTAATTAAATGTGCCAAATTAAGTTTTCTTACCTAAGTCCAAAATAAAAATATTTGAAAAATAATGAAAAAAAATAATATCTTTGAGGCCTCGTAGATGGCTTAGGAACCACTTTTGGATAAAAATAAGTTTAGTTAAATCGTCTTATTTTGTTTCAGAGAATATGTGGTAGAGCGTTGTACAGACCATTCGGGGACACCCTGTATATTTATATGATATTAAATACATATCCTGGCTCTTTACTAAAATTCTAGTGTTGCTGTTATCTGCTTCAACGGCGGCCTCAATCAATTGATTTTGGTCCATGATGAAACAATTATCCCAGGGTCGCCACATATTTTATCAGAAATAGGTAGTCGTCACAAGCAAAAAATAAACAAAATCCCTGAGAATATAAAATCGTAAGTAAAGTAGGCACAATAAAAAACAATGAAAAAATTGAGAACGACATATGCAATTGCTGATAAAATGATGAATTTTTAACCAAGCAAAACGACCTGTACTGACAAAAATGGGGGTAAAAGGAACATTAGAAGCTAATTATCTAACCAATTCACAGAAATACATTCCAAAAATGATTGGAAATGCATACAGGGTTTTCCCATTGGAAATCCAATGGACACCCCTGGATCGGTGTAAGTTTCAGGAAACATTTCGAAAAAGATTATTTTTGCTTTCCAAAAACACGCAGGTAGTTATAGATACATTTTGTTCGAGGCGAAATAGAACCGATTTAGCATTCTTGTCGGCGCGCACCAACTACCCCCCGCGCTGGTCACCCGCAGTGCCGGTAGCCGCAAGGTTGTATAATGATTATAATTTTATTGAGGGTATTTAAGTTCGATATTTATCGCTCAGAAAGAGAACGGTGAATAGACTATAACTGCATAGACAATTTGATAAAGGTAATGCTAATCTATCGAAATAATAACGTCAAAATCCACAGATAATTTTTTTTTTTACTTTTGGCCAGCTTTTCGGAATTCTGATCTTCTGTGCGTCGCTACAATGGCGCGACATATTACGTAGGCAGAATATACTTTTTGCGATTTTTCCGCACAATATTTCAGCATAGCAGTCCCAGCTTAGATTATTCTCAATGTGGCCCGTTTTCTCTTTTAACTGAGAGTTGCAGATTTTTAGTTTATGTATCGTTTAGGAGAAGTTTACTTTGCTCACACCAAATTGATACTTTTTTACTTCTGTTTCGTTTAGTTTCGTTCCTTTTTCGATTTAGTAACGGTGTTAATAATTGTAGTATCAGTTACGAGGATTAGTGGAGATAGGAAGCGGCTGAACATGCTATTTTAGCATACCTCGGCTTACCACCGAAATTATTATAACCTTGTAATATGTAATTTTATAAAATTTTGCTGGTGTCTCGTTTGACACAAGGCTAATCCTATTATAATATTTAAGATTCTCTGAATTTTACTAGTATACCCACCTAATAGAATTTCACTTTAAATAGAGTTATAGAGTTTACTAGGAAACAATTGGATAAGGGTAAAAGTAATTAAACACTGTTACCTAATTGCAATTTACCTTTAATCCGATGCTAACACGTGATTTTTCAGGTAATGATATTAAGTCTAAGTTATTTTTCTAGGTAAACGGATTAGGGATTTTGGGTAATCTGATTTAATTATTTATGTACTTGTACCTGTAATGTTTTACCCAGCACCGGCCCTAGGATACCTGGTCCCCTAGAAAAAACAAATTATGGATTTTTTTCATATTTACAAAATAGTAAATTGCATAAAAATATCGAATAATGTGTATTTGTTAAGGTAAATGTAGATTGGCCGGCAAAAGTGTACATTTCTCGATAAATCAACATTCACTTCCTTGTTTGTTTGGTAAATGTTAAGTCATCTGACATTTACCCTTCAATTTCGGAAATTACACACAGGCGTTCATGATTTATTTATTTTATTTATTTATTGAATAAACGTATAAACTTTTACAAAAATTATATTACTTCTGGACAAATATAATAAAATAAAGAAACTAACATTAATAATATCGCATGCATGCTGAATTATGGCTAAAATATTATTAAATTAACCTAACTAGAAAAATACAACAAAAAATGAATTTATCGAAGACGCCGCCAAAAAGCAACGTTTCCGAAATACATTACGTGATAAATTAAATAAATCAATGTAATTTGACAATGAATTGTATGTGCGCATTGCTCTAGAAATTGGATTATTGTAACCGTAATTGGTCGAGTGGTATGGAATCCTTAATAAATAATGATGTCTCCGTAGTTGTGGAGGTAAATTAACAGATCACTGCAGTTTAAAAATCCGTTAATTACATTATACAAAAACCACAAATCAGCTACTAATCTACAATTTCGCAAATGTGGAATACCTAATATTGTACAAATATCGGTTCTGTAGTGATCGCTGAATCCTACACGGTAAGAATAAATTTTGCAAAATTTTAATTCTACACCTTCTAACTTAAGGATGTCACAATCTGCAAAAGGTAACCACACAGGAGAAGCGTATTCCAACACTGGACGGACGAGAGTTAAATATAAAAGTCGTAATGTGTGTGGAGAAAAGTTGAAAGAAAAACGTCTTACACACCCTAGCCTTTTTTTGCCGTACATACTATTGAAGCTATTTGATTTTTAAATGACGCTTTACTATCAAATAGTACTCCTAAATCGTTTATAACATCAACATTAGCGAGAATATTATTGTTGATCACATAGTCATATGGAACATTGTTCTTTTTACGAGAGAAAGTGATTTTACTACATTTTTAAATTATTTAAATATATCTTGTTAGTCAAATACTATTGTTCTATTGTACTATTGTTCCAAAGACGACAAATCTTATTGTAATGCTTTACAGTCATTCAAATTTGAAATTGTTCTAAATATTTTCAGATCATCAGCATACATGAGAAAACTAGAGGTGTTTAAATACAGTGCAATGTCATTAATAAAAATTAAAAAGAACGATGATCCACAGTGTGAGCCTTGAGGCATACCAGAGGAGACATTAATACATTTAGAAATAGATTTATCCACTTTAGCAAATTGTGTTTTTTCACATAGAAAACTTTTAATCCACTTGATCGTATTATAGCTCAGACCTACGTTGGATAGTTTCTCTAGTAATATTTCATGATGCATCCGGTCGAAAGCCTGTGAGAAGTCTGTACATATACAATCCGTCTGTAAGCCGGCTTTCGAAGCATTTATTAAAGATGTGTTGAACATTAGTAAGTTCGTTAGAGTTGAACGTCCACTGCAGAATCCATGTTGTTGGGGGATTAATAAATTCTCGCATGTCTATTTTAACTGTATAGCGACAAGATTGTCCAATAATTTTGGAATTGTTGATTGTATGGAGATGCCCCTATAGTTTCTGATATCCCCACGTTCGCCTGATTTGAATAGAGGTGCAATGTAGCATGATTTTTTAATTAACGTCGTGATGGGCTGAGTTAATTTATATATACATTTCATCAAGAAGAATGGTGGAATACTATCAGGGCCAAGGGCAAAGCAGTCTTTTAAAGTATAAATACCGTTACAAACATCAATCGTTGAGACTGATAAATGTATACAATTTCCAGACACATCTTTAGCTATAATATGCGTTGTTGGCAAATTTTCAATCAATTTAACCGACGAGAAAAAGTCTGCAAATAAGTTGGTACTATGCTCGATATTATCGGATTTGTCTCCATCGAGAAACATGCATTTTGGAAAGCCGCTTGTCGAACGCGAGTCGTTTACAAAAGACCAAAATCGTCTTGGTTTGAGATTAATATTTCCTTCGACTTAAATTAAGTAGGCCTCGTGTAATCTTTTACTTAAAGTATTACATTCGGATCTTAATATCCCAAAATGCTCGTAATCAAATGGATTTAAAGTGCGTTTATATTGAATGTGTGCAAGTTTCTTCTCACGAACTAAATGGATCAGTTCAGAGTTGAACCAAGGTGGATATTTACTGTTTTTCACTCTAATTTTAGGTACGAACATATCTATAACAATATACAGAATTACATAAAACATAGATGTTGTATTATCAACATTAATATTTATTTCGCAATAAGGTCCAATCGGTGCTGGCAAGGTAGTTATTGATTGAAATATAATCACCATTTTTAAAGTCGTATGTAAAATAACCATATGAAGAATTTTCTTGCAGAGTAAGGGGAACACTAATGTCGTAAGCAATGTGATGAATAGAATGGGCACAAATAGCATCGCAGGTTGAATATATGAGTACATTCTCAATATTTGATAAAAGTAGATTGTGAGTAAAACAATTATATTTTCATGAAATTAGTGTTTGAAACGCCTTGCGCATAAAGTAAATATTTCGAGTTTCGAAAAGCCTGACATATTCACTTCATGCTTAATCAAGCAGTTGATGACACTTGTAAAAATGACACTAAGGAATATTTTAATAACTCCTTATTAACCTGTTTATCTGAATTATTCTGTTGTTAATCAAATTTAATAAATTTAAGAAATTAGAATAATGATAACGTTATAACTACACAGGATGGCTCATTTTTGAGTATCCAGCTTATATTTGCTAAAATATTAAAGATACAAAACCAAGTTTAATACGAAACTTATCATATGCAACGTGATCTACAAAATAGAAAAATATTTTTTCAAATACGACAAGTAAATTAGGTAATTACAATCAATGAAACAATATCGCATGAATACAATAATTCCGTTATTAGGCATAATTTAAAAGCCAAGTAGTACTTTTGATTCATCATTGTAAAGTGAATTTCACTAAGAATCTGATCCTTAAAAAATATATATGGCATTATATTTAAAAGAAAAACATTGACATTTTTTCGGAAAATGGGTAAGCCATGGCAAAAAATAATGTGTTTTATCTTGTAGATCACGTTACACATGATACGTTTCATATTATAATTGTTTCTGTATATTTAATATTTTAGCAGATTTAAGCTAGACACTAAAAACTCATATGTGAAAATCCCATTAGTCATTTTTAGTTATTTCCACCTGAATGTCAAAAAGTGTAATTATTTTTTACTTTTCTAGATATGTTACAGAGCTGGGACGAATCCTCGTAAAAAGGATTCGAATCACGAATCCGAATCACCTAGTATGATTCGAATCACGAATACTCGAATAAAGAGATAAATATGATTCGAATCAAAGATTCGAATCCTGTTTTTTCAAATCACGAATACAAATCCTTTAAAAATAAATTTGATTATATTATTTTTTTTGCAACCATTAATATATAAATATCGTTACCAGTTGTTTTAACAAAAATATTCAAAACCTAATTATTTATTATTAACACTGAACATCGTTGATAACAGACTAAATATCTGACTCCCTGTTACTCTGATTAAAGATGTATTTGTGTGTTTCTGAACTTCACTTCAAATCAGTGTTTTGTACGCGTGGCGCATGAAGTAAAATTTCGAGTTTAGAAAAGCCCGAAAATTTGTCTCGGGTCGCTGCGCGACCCTCGACAAATTTTCACGGGGCTTTTCTAAACTCGAAATTTTACTTCATGCTTAGCCTGGGAGTGTAAACACCAGTTTAAAACTTTAAATTGAACTCTATTATAAAATCGACGAATGCTTAAAAATTACGCAAATAAAAAATTCACCGAATATCATTAAAACCGAAAATATTAGAGAAAAGTCTTGGAATTATGTTCAAACTGACCACAACATTAACCAAAAAGCCATATGTTATTATAAAATTTAACAAAATCAGCAGGCAAATTACAAAACATGTAAAAATTTAGAAAATTAACTTAAATATTGACAAAAACGAGGAAAAAAAATTAACAATATGAGGGTTTCCCACAGAAGTAAGTTATATTAAAAGGTGAGGGAAAAAACATTAAAATCAGGGAAATGTCGGAATAATTTAACATTTCAAATTGTGACTAACATGTCAGTTTTACTTGAAATAATTAAAAAAAAAAATTGAAAACCAGATTATTATCTTTAAAAACAATTTTAGTGATTATCAAAGCATTCATTTTGAAGTTTCGAACTAGCGTTTTCACTCCCAGACTAAGCATGAAGTAAAATTTCGAGTTTAGAAAAGCCCCGAGACAACCGAGACAAATTTTCTGGGCTTTTCTAAACTCGAAATTTTACTTCATGCGCCACGCGTATAAGACAGTGATTTAACGAGAAATTTAAAAACACACAAAAGTTTTTTTTCATGTTAATCCTCACAATTAATTCGAATTATTTTTGACGATTCAAATGCTTTTGTAAGTATTTGAATCCTTTTATAAATATTCCAATCCTTTTATAAATATTCGAATTCTTTATAAGGATTCGAATCAGACACATTTTGATTCGAATACGAATCGTCTTAAAAAAATGTAACGAATCCGGATCACGAATCCAGGTGAACTAAAGTATTCGAATGCCTCTTTTGAATCCTCTAAAAGCATTCGAATCCAGGATTCGAATCCTGCCTAGCTCTGATATGTAATACGCGTACACAGAGCAAGTATTGTTTTCGTAAACATTTTCAAATAAAAAATGTTAGTATATCTATTCTGAGGTCCTCTGAGTTGATTTACACCATTTTTGAAAAATATCTATCAGTCCGCTACACAGCTAAAACCGATTGAGATGTTAAGATGACACTATAAACTTAAGCTGTTTATTACAATGCTAGGATCTGAGATTTTTTTGAATACTATTACATAAAAAATCTGTTTATCTACGACACCACTAAAAAGACAACATTTATGCATCGATTAATATGCTTGAAGCTCTACTTTTAAGCACTAGTGTCCAAATGACCAATGGATTTTAAATGGGAGTTACTTTTTTAAACAGTTTGTATTATCTGTCATTTTTTTTTTTTTCAAAATATAAAGCAAAATTATTGTTGCAGAATATGTAAATCATCATAAATATTAATGAAATTTATGATCTTAATTAAATTTAAATGGATAAAAAACAAAATATTTGTTTATTTTATGTATCTTCTATTACTATGAATATAGCGCCAATGACGCCACGCGACCGGAGTATCAACTAAACGGAAATGCAAAATACAAAACAAACGTCACAACTTTTCTTTAGGGACGTTGGCTTTGTACAGGGCTTTCATTAATTTCCGAACCCCACGTGACTAAATTTAAAATTGCCGCGTAAATTATTGTATTTGTACGTTGGAGGCTTTGAAAAAAGTAACCAAACGTTACTAAAGTCAAATTTGACATAAACGTTTATGCGCGGTGCATCGTTAAACCAACCTTTGAGATCTTACAAGATTCGCCCGGAATTTTCAGGTAAGCAAAAATTGTTTAATTATTCTGAAACATTGAGTTTTATTTCTATTTATTTTGCAGAGTCAATTTGCTAGGATAAGCAAATACTGCGAAAATTAATAAAAATTAGTACCATTTTTGAAGATGAGCCTATTTTTTAATCATTTTAAATATAATATTTTCAGTCGTCATAAAAATACGCCAGTGAATAAATATTTTTAAATCTAGGGAATTTTTGTGTGAGCCATACCACCTTGTACATTTGGTTGCCTATTATTTTTGGTCACGTGGGGTTCGGGTATTAATGAAAGCCCGGTATAAACAAATGTGTATCGAATCTGGTCGTAGTAAAAGTGTCACGAGTGATTAATTAATTAATCAATACAGTGAATTAGAAATCAAGAATTAGAAATGGATTCAGAAGACAATGTAGTTATGTGTACGCCTCCGGAAGTGGCAGAAATTGCAAGAAACGTCATTTTAAATTTACTCCCGGATAAATCAAAAGATGTATACATGAACACATACAAGGAGTTTATAAATTGGTGCGGAGGTAAAAACATACAAAATTATTCAGAAAATGTACTGCTAACGTATTTTTCTGAATTATCCGCCAAATACAAACCACCGACATTGTGGTTACATTACTCTATGCTCAAATCGTCACTAAATCTAAATAATAATATCGATATTAGCAAATTTTCAAAATTTATTACGTTTATAAAACGAGAGAATGATTCATATCAACCAAAAAAGTCCAAGATATTTACACAAGAGGAAATTAAAAAGTTTATTGAAGATGCTCCAGATGATTTGTTCTTAATGATGAAGGTAAGCAAATAATAAGTTAACGAATAAATTTATTACGCTTCATAATTTGTTTAGATTGTTGCAATATTTGGAATTTCGGGAGCTTGTCGTCGTCATGAGCTATGTGACCTGCAGATAGATGACATTCAAAATGCAGGGACTACATTAATTATAAAAATCAGAGAATGCAAAACTAAAATTCCAAGAACATTCACAGTTTTTTATGACACATTCATTAAGATGTATTTAAAATATGCCTCATTACGACCATCGTCATGCAATCATAAGCGATTTATTGTTTTTTATAAAAACGGAAAATGTTCAAAGCAACCCGTTGGGATTAATCAGTTTGGTAAAATACCATCGTTGATCGCCCAGTATTTAAAATTGCCACAATTTAAAAATTATACTGGTCATTGCTTCCGTCGGTCATCTGCTTCATTATTAGCTGATTCGGGAGCAGATATAACAGCAGTCAAAAGACACGGCGGATGGAAATCCTCGCATGTGGCAGAAGGTTATGTGGAGAATTCACTGGAAAACAAGTACCAAACATCTTGTAAAATGTTTGCCAACATAGATGATCCAAAACCTTCAACTTCTACTTCATTCGTCAACGTGACCAAAGAAACCATAATCACAACAAATTGAAGAGGATAAAATACAGAAAATAGTTATATCAAATATATCGCATTGTTCCAATTTAAGCATAAATATTAATATTAATAAATAATTTTTTTAAGGTCGTAGATAAAGTTTTGTAGATCACTCGTATGTGAAGGGCTTTTGCGCACTCTTTGCGATTATGGCACTCGCCTAACGGCTCGTGCCTTAAACTCGCAAGTCGTGCGCAAAAGCCCTACTTCAGACACTAGTCACCTAAATAACTATTTGTCCGACACTTCGAATAAGATACGATATTTTGATAGTTATTATTAAAGCAATAAGGGCATTTGTGTACATTACTAGTTTCTATGGCAATTGCACAAACACGTATTTTTTCCGTACTAGGCCTAAAAGTAATTTGACTTTGATATTTAATGACATGTCAAACTTCAATTTTATATTAAACATTTAAGTAAAGATAGTGCGTACTGGAAATGAACAGTGACTCAGATGAATTGATTTTCTGCACACCACCTGATGTAAAGGAATCAGCTGATATAAAATAAAATAAGTGTATAGAAGTAATAAGTGTGTAAATATAATTTATTTGTCTCTCATTTGTAAACGTCAATTTATCAATAGACAGTATTAAACAAGTAAGGTTATGTTTTCAAGATGCTGACTTGTAAAATTTTAACAAGTCAGTATACTAACTTGTTAAAATTTAACAAGTTAGTACTGGAATAGTAATTTATAATATATAAAATTACGAAAAAACTATTCGTGAAAATGCAAACAATGTCTTAATTAATAAGGCAACTTAAGACGATAAATATCCATTGAAACAACTACTTCCCGTGCAAATACACCTCCGGATATTGAATTATACAATAAAATATTTAAAATTTTATTTAATTTGATTTGTTACAACGCTCTATTAAAGTATATGTAACGTTTAGGTCAAATTCTCTTCAAACCAACTAACAATACAAATTTAAAATGATAGGCTATCTCTCCTTTCATTTTAAATTTGTATTGTTAGTTGGTTTGAAGAGAATTTGACCTAAACATTGAGTGTTACGTTCAAGAATATCGTCCTGAACACGGTAGATAAATTGCATAGGTGTTTTCTTACGGTGGTAAGACACTACAAGACACTTACTAATGTTCAATACAATTTTATTTACTAAACACCAGTGTGTAATATGATCAAGGTTATTCTGAAGTAGTAGAGCATCATCAACACATTTAATTGTGCAATATATTTTTATATCATCTGCCTATGCTAATACCGGACATGAAATAGAGGTTATCAGATCATTGATGTAAACAATAAATAGAAGCGGACCCAAATTCGATCATTGAGGGACCCCTGACGTACTAACAAACTTGTTAGATCTAAAGCCATTAAAGTGTACATAGTTCACTCTATTACTGAGGTATGAAGACATAAATTCAAGAGATGAACTAGTAAATCCAAAACTATTTAGTTTATGCAGCAATAAGTTGTGATTAATTGAGTCAATTGCTCGACTGAAATCAGTATAGATAACGTCGGTTTGTAATCGTTTATCGATAGATTCACTTATATTTTGAGTAACTACAGCTAATTTTGTTGAGATCGATCTGCCCGATAAAAAACCATGCTGAAATGGAGACAGATACTTATGAATGTGATTATAAATAGAGTTATAAATTATATGCTCAAACACTTTAGCAAAGTTTGATAAAAGGGCAATTGGCCGATAATTAGAAGTAAGACATGGATCGCCTTTCTTAAATACAGGCGTAACAACAGCAGTTTTCCATACCTCAGTAAATGTCGAGGTCCGTATAGCTAGATTGAATATAATAGTCAGTGGTTTTGCAAGGATGTATTTGCAATATCTAACTAAAAAGCTTGGAATTTGATCATCGCCACACACTGAAGAATTCTTCAATTTACTTATACTATTTACAACATTTTCGTTAGTATGACTAATGGAAAAAGATTCAAGATTAGAAACTATATCGTCAAGTTTAGCTATTGTTTTTGGCAGATATGATTTTGAGAAAGTATTTGCAAAGCCATTTACAATTGACAACGGTGACGTTAGTTCATGGTATTGAACTAACGTCACCGTTGTCAATTGTAAATGGCTTTGCAAATACTTTCTCAAAATCATATCTGCCAAAAACAACAGCTAAACTTGACGATTTAGTTTCTTATCTTAAATCTTTGACTAGGAATTCTGGATATTCCTTTTTTTGCCTGACGAATTTCCAAATGTCTTTAGGATTTTTTTTAAGATAAATTTCAATTTTTCTAAGATATTCTTTATACGCCGAGGAGATTTGAGATTTTGTAAGGTTGCGTAACCTTTGGAATTCTGAATAATAGAAAGGATACCCAGTTGATTTCAATTTCCGATGATAAAGCAATTTTAGTTTCACATTTCTTTTAATATTTGTTGTAAACCACACAGGAAAATTATTATTTTTATTTAAAGTATACATCGGCACATTTCTATTTAAGGCGTTGTATAATATATTGTAAAATTTACCGGTTACTTCATCGGAAGTACTGCACGATTCTAGAGGCGACCAGTCCGCATTAAGTAGCTCAGAATACAAGTTAAAATAATTAGCTTTTTTGAAATTAAATAATTTATTGTCATTTGTAGGACATAGTTGTTGTTTATTACTTGTTTTAAGTTGCATATTCATAAACAATGCGGGATGATGTAAGTCTTTAGCAACAAAAGAGAGGCTATCATGTTCCACGTGTATTTTACAATCAAAGTTACCTAATACTAAGTCGAGAAGTCTATTGTTGTTATTTCTAATTTTATTAAATTGCTGCAAGTGTAAAATATTTATGAAGTTGGTAAGGGATCGAGTCTTAGAATCATTTACGTTGTGTTCTCCATCAAAACTAGGTAGATTAAAATCGCCAATAATCAACACTGGCTTATCAAGAATAAGCTGCTCCAAGGCTTCAAAAAAAGTGTCTAACATATCAGTTGTCACATCAGGAGGTGTGTATACAGCGATTAAACATGAAATGAGTTAATATTACACTTGCATGCAATGAAATCAATTAATGGTACCGATGCTTCGATGTTACTGGTATCAATTCTTTCAAAGAAAATATTTTTGACAAAAGCCATTAATACTCCACCCCCAGTAGTTCTATGTGTAAGAGAAAAATTGCGGTCGTGTCGTACAATATTATAATTTGCATTAAATAATTCTGAGTCATTAACTGAGTCCTTTAACCAAGTTTCGCTTAAGAATATAATATCAAAACAAGAATTACATGAACTTGCATAAAATAAGTGAGTTTTAGACCTAATTCCGCGAATATTCTGGTAGTATAAGCTCAAACGTTCACTTCCTGGCATATTTAGTTTTCCGAATGTTCAGAATCCTTGTTGATAATAGTTGGAATATTTCGAATATATTTAATACGAATGTTAGTTTCACCAGCTTCTTTTCTTCGCACGAGTTCACTTTTTACCTCTCGATAGAGTTCAGTTTGCAGTTCTGTTTGATCTCTTGATATGCTTATTGACTGGAAAGTTTCATTAGATTTAAGTTTGGAATAGTTTTTAATTGCTGCAGATACATGCAAAGCACTATTAAGATTCACTTTCAAAGGACGCTTTCTGTTTAAGTTAGTGGGATCAAATTTGCCGATCCTGAACGGTTTGATAGTATTGTGCGATACTTCTACAATGGCTAGTATTTGATGTGTTGCACGTACATCAGCATCAATCTGTTCCTGCAATGTCTTAAAATTCCCTTCAGGCGGGCCAAATATCACTAAGTTATTTTTTCTATTCTCCCGTTCAGCCATTTCCTGGATTATTTTACCGGTAAGTACAGCAGTTGATTGTTCGAAAGTCGTGGATGATTTTGAATTTCGTTTAGAATTAAACGTACATTCAAATTTCATGAATTTTTCAGTAAGTTCTTTCAGTGCAGTTGTTAATTCAAAATTTTCTTGGCGAATATCGTCCATAGATAGTAGAACCTTTTTGAGTTCTATATTTTCCTTCCGAAGTTCATCACTGTCTTTAGATAGCTTGTCTACAGAGCCTTGTAATTGCTGTACTGCGGTCATTAAATCCGAAAGAGTGCTACAGTTATGTCGTTCGATACAACTAGGATGTCCAGATTTTCCACAAGTGGGGCACGACACTGGATTGATGACAGTATTCCCACAGCCGCCTTCACATTTTATTGCTGATTTTAAATTATTCGGTTTAGACATTTTGAGTAGTAATCAATAGTTAAAATAATAAGTGCTTATGGATTGGAAAAACTGGGTAACTTTTCACACTGCACTGTCTTTCGCAGGGACTAACGTAAGACAACACAAGAAGACCACGGTTATGACATATAATGACAACAGTAGGGTTATGCAGGATGCAATTATTAATTATCAAAGACTCATTTCAATTAAATTATTAAAATGATTAAAATAATTGAGTGCATTGAACTGTGTTCTTTTTTTTTGTTCTGTATGAGTCGAGCTCGTCTCCGATAAAGGAAACGACATTGCCACAGAAAAAATAACGTAGAGAATTTGGCTAGTTCACAATACACGGCAATTATACATAAATGAATTTAAACAAGATTATTAAAAATTAAATAATATAAAAACTGCATATAACAACGCACAACAATAAAGATATCAACCTCACCAAAGATGAACAATTTCAAGTACAAAATTCCATAAGAAACATCACTTTAAAGCGGATCACAACACACGTGCTGTTGACGGGAATTTGGTTGAACTGCAACGATAAAACACAATTTATTCACTATTAATCTCTTTTATTTGTATTATATATCTTAAATATACAGTTTGTACTTCCAGTAATGGAAATCGAACCACCTGGCGCACAAATTGATGAAGGTATAACATTTGGAGCTAAACTTGATATCGAACCATCTAGCGCACAAATTGATGAAGGCATAACACTAGGAACAAAACTTGATGTAGAAGGCATCGGATTCGCACTGCAAGGCTCATCAGAAAATAATTTTCTAGACATTTCCACTTTTTTGTTAATCAAATCATCGACATAACTTGTGGCTATTTCGTTAGATTTCCAACCGGCGGCACGTTTGAGAGCCAAAATATCTCCCCCTGCATCCATAACCATGGTTGCCCCAGTTCGGCAAAAGTAATGACCAGTATATAAGTCTGGTTCTTTTAAACCTAAAAAGTTTGCTATCTTTTTTGGGACTGCACCAATAGTATGTTGGCCGGCATTAAGCGAAATGCACTTTCCATTTCTGTAAGTCAAAAAAAATCGTAGAGATTCTTTTCCCTCTGGTCGAAGAGTTATATATTTTCTAATGTTTGTGCAGGGTTCGAAACTGCAGCCATCATTCGTAACTGTAAACCTTCTTGTTGTTAAATTTTTAGTTTGTCGCAAAGTTACAACAATGTATTTTCCAGTGTCTTCAACATCATTTATAGTTAAGGAGAGAAGTTCATCGCAGTGGCAACAACCAAAAATTCCAAATATGGTTATAATTTTTGAAAGCAACCAATGGTCATCGGGAGCTTCTAACAAAAAACGTTCCACTTCTCCCTTACTTAATACTTTGGCTTTTTTTGGAGTACACCGCTCATTCTTTCTTTTGAGGAATGCAATTACTTTCTGAAACCTACAAATATTAATGAACACCACTTTTTTAATATTTTAACATTGAATACCTGTGAACTGGAACATTTTCCTTCATATTTAAACAGCTTTTTAACATTGACCATTTCGTCCATAGCGAATTAGGGCTAAATTTTTCAGCAAGGTGACTTACATATGCCAATATCACATCTTCTGTCACGCCAATCACGTCACTTTCTTTCTGCCATATTTTAAAGTCCGTATACTCCCGCTCATATCTCGTCGTTGACTTTACTGGCAGCAAACTTGAAACAACTCTTGCAGCTGCCTCAGTAATTGCTGCAGGCACTTTCGGAGGCATGCTCATGTTAAACGAATTGCGAAATAATTTAATTTGATTTAATCAAATAAACAACATAAGTATCCACGGAAATGTTTCATAACTTACTATATATTTTTTTGTAATTCCAATTTGATTAAATTTACGAAATAATTGTATTTTATTTAATTACAAATGATTGACAAGTAAAATATATAACAATATACGTAAGTTAACGGGTTTTACTGGCTCCAGAAGGTGACTGGCTCGTCTAGCGACTGGCCAGTCACATCCTTCTGTCCGCCAGTAAAAACCGTTTTAACAATGCTAATAATGTTAAATACTATATTGTCGACTTATAGTTTTGCAGTACAAAAGATATCATAAAAGTTATTCCATATCCGACGTACAACACATGTAGTTTTAATTGAATGAGTTTTTCAAAAAATAAATAAAAATAAAATTACTGGTTGTTTTACCATGTGATCAAAGAGAAACTAGTTGAAGATTTGTTAAATGGTGCTGGAGAAAAAAATAGTACGTTTAATTCAGACAAAAAATGGGTGTTTGGGCCTCGTAAAATTGCTAGACTCCACTACGCGTCGTCCGGCAAACGTCAAACGTCACTATTTTTTCTCCTAATGATACAAATAACTATTAACCCCCACAAATAGTCAGACGACAATAAAATTAAACGAAAAAATGGTTATACAGGATGAGTTACTAAGCGCAAATCGGTTTATAGTGGGCGTATCGTTGAAAATAGCAAAAAAAGTTTCAAATAAAAGTTGTTCAGAATCAAGTTTTTCATGACCTAAAATTATTGCTAAATATGGCGGCCTTGCGGTTATACCGGAAGTAAACACCAACTTCCTTATTTTAAATAGAACACCCTATATATTTTTACATTTTTGGATTGCTCGTTAAAAATAAACATGAGTATATTCACACAACATTGGGTCTCAGTTGAACCGTTTTCGAGTTATTTCATTTTTTTGATAAATTTGACGATTTCAGAGCTCGACGCCATTAACAATATCTTCAAAACAAAATAAGTCAGAGTTGTGCGGCTTACGGTTTTGGAGCCTGGAAGAAATGTAGTATTTGTTTAGAAACCCATTAGTCAGATTTTCTAAATTTAGCTGAGTCCGTCGACGGTATTCTTCATTACTTCAAACATGCATAACTTCATTTTATTAAATGAAACCATATATCATGTGACACTTTATCTGATGCGAAATTAAATTTCTTTTTTATTGATACTGGGATGTTGCCATCCTTCCAACAGTTTTTGAGAAATTTGCGATTTTGTAAAAATTGTAATACATTTCGTATTATCGCGTTGAGCCCTGGATACTGATGTCGTTTGGTGATTTTGTTTTGGCTCGCATGTCGGACAAATATCAGTTTATTTTAGATCAGGTATGGGCAACCTTTGACATGTTGAGGGCCAAACTTTAGCGTGCAAATACGTTCGCGGGCCGCGTTTAAAAGTACTTAGTGCATTTTAAAGTAGTGATAATATTTTTTGCGATAGGTATTAGACATGAAATACTACGACAATGTTATTATAGTACAATTTATTAAAATAACAAAATGAAATTTAACAAAATGGTACATTATAATTAAATCGTTAAATTTGCAATTGTTACAAACTATGAAAGTTAAATACACCGAAATCAATGAGACACTTGAGCTTGAATTTGGGAAACTAATCCATCGATATTTGGATTAATTCCACTGACACAAAGACGTAAAGAATTTTCCAAATTATCGTCAGTCGGTCTTGTACGATGTGTTGATTTATTAACTTTCATCAATGAAAAGAACTGTTTGCATTTATAAGTACTGCCAAACGCACAAATCAATCTTCTTGCGAATTTTCTAAGCTGCGGAAAATTGTCGTCTTTTAGGTATTTTTTTGTAGAAATCGCACAACTCTACGTCTTCAAATTTGGATTTTAGGAGTGAGTTTTCTTGAATCTCGATCAACTCCATTTGTAAGTGTATTGGAGCATTTTGTACAATATATGTTGTAGGAGTAGCAAATAAACTGAAACAGTCTATGATGTTTTTGAAGTCGCAAAATCTGTTCGAAAATTGTTCCGACAGTAACTTGAGTTCTTCAGCATATTGAGCATAAGCAATATTTTCATACGCAGAGAGCGTTTTGAAATGGTAACTGTTACCAGACAGCATCTGTGACTCCCACAAGCGTAGTTTGATCGGAAACGCTTTTAAATGGCTGTACAAATCATTTACTAACTGTCCTTGTTTTTGAAGTTTCAAATTTAAATCATTCAAATAGCCTGTAAGATCGACCAGAAATGCTAAGTCACATATCCATTTTGGGTCACTTAATTCAGATAGTGGTTATCTTTTATTTTCATAAAGTCTGCTATCTCATTTCTAAGCTCGTAAAACCGTTTCAACATTTTTCCTTTGCTCAGCCATCTGACTTCACAATAATATATTACGTCGTTATATTCAGCTGATATTTCATCCAAAAACGCCTTGAACTGACGATGGTTAAGCCCTCGGGATCGAATAAAGTTGATGGTTTTTACTACCACATTCATAACATTCTGGAGTCAAATGGACTTAGAACACAAATTCTGTTGGTGGATAATGCATTGAAGGACTATCAAATCATCTTTTTGCACATTTAATTCTGTTGCTTTTTCATTCAAAATTCCGATGAAACCTTTACGTAAGCCGACCATAGAAGGTGCACCATCAGTGCATACTCCAATTAATTTTGACCATGGCAAGCCAAAACTTGTGAATACCTTTTGAACTTCAATAAAAATATCCTCTCCTGTAGTGGTTTCTTTCAGCGGCTGTAAAGCAAGCAATTCCTCAGTAACCATCATTCCTATACGTCGAACAACAGTTCGTCTTGACAAACTCATTTTTTCAAATTCTTTTTTCTTTGCAGGACATATAATACCGCAAACTTCTAACATACACTCCTTGATAAATTCTCCTTCGGCAAATGGTTTTAATGGTTTTGCCAATTTTGAGCTAACTATAAAACTAGCTTTCACAACATTATCAAGTTGTGTTCTTTGTTTATGAAACATTTGTTGCTGTTTTTCCAAATTTGCGGTAAGCTTCTGGATTTTGTCTGTTTTTAATTGTCCTGTCAGTGAGTGCAGCGTAGCATGCTTAGTTGAGTAATGCCTCTTTATATTGAATTCTTTCATTACTGAAATGGATTCATTACACAGCAAACAAATAGGCTTACCATTGTGCAAGATAAAAAAGAATTCTTCAGTCCATTTTTCTTGAAAATGGCGACCCTCTGTATCTACTTTTCGTTTCTTTCCACCAGACATCATTTTTGTTTACTTTTCGTTCAATAAACTTAATAACAAACTATAGTTAGTAACCACTCAAGATGCACACAAAGCCACAAAGCAAGTTGACGGCTCAAGCAGTTCGCTAGGATATCGCTTGTCCAAGTTATCACCTCGGTAGCTCAAATAGAACTGAACTAACGTTCGGGCCATCCACCGGCTTATATAGGCAAAATGAACGAATAATCTGGAATAAACTAGTTTAGAATAATTGAGAAGCGATAAATCTTTTGATGTGTCGCCCGTGAGGCGGCAAACCTCAAAGAATTTGATCGAGCAAGTCGAGTGGCGGCGATTATCAAAGAGTGAGGCGGCAAACATCAAATTTGATGTTTGCCGCCTCACTGTCACTCCCGTGAGTATAAGTACCTAATGTAATATTTTTTTAATTGGGTTTTTCAAAATGTTTCGCGGGCCGGACCATATCTTACAGTGGGCCGGGGGTTGCCCATATGTGTTTTAGATTATTTTGGCCAGATCTTGCAATAAAAAAACCGAACATGTTTTCTCAAGAAGAACTGATGGATATGGTCTATACCTTGGGCAATGCGAATGGAAATACATTACTTGTTTCAAGAATGTATGCCCAACGTTTTGCCAATCGGAGACATCCAAATTCAGAGGCATTCGCTACATTTATACTTAATGACTAACTTGTATGTAATAAATTTTGACATTTTAGAGGGCTATTCACAGCACAAATGCAATTTGTCATCGGTGAGAAGTCGCACTAAAATGACGTCATTTCGGGAAAAATTTACCAAATCGTATGAAGTAAAATGACGCCATTTCAGTGCAACTTGTCACCGATGACAAATTGCATTGGTGCTGGTGCTGTGAATAGCCCCCCAGAAGTTTCTCAGTATAATATAGATAATAAAAACTAAACTACTCTATTCATTAAACCAAATCTTACATTTTAAGTACAAATGGTGTATTCAGACGTTAAAAAGTAGAACATTTGTTTTTTTTTTGTTCGTGAAACATCCATCTAATGTGTGTTCCAAGGACGGTCGAGTATACGGTAAAAAGGATCGAGAGAATCGAAGATTTTAGAGTGTGGGTAGGGATCGTTTACGTCACAAATGCGCGCGAATTTAAATGTGGTTACTTCATGGTAAACTTTAGGTAAACATTAATAAGCTATACATTTTCTGACATTTGTTGATTTTTAAAAGAGTTCAATTTTAAGCTTTAAACGAGTGTTGTCCACTCCTAGACTAAGCATGAAGTAAAATTTCGAGTTTAGAAAAGCCCCGTGAAAATTTGTCAAGGGTCGCGCAGCGACTCGAGACAAATTTTCTGGGCTTTTCTAAACTCGAAATTTTACTTCATGCGCCACGCGTATAAAACACAGACTTTAAGCGAAGTTCGAATATACATAAATTTCACAATATTTGAGTGATTTATACGCGTGGCGCATGAAGTAAAATTTCGAGTTTAGAAAAGCCCAGAAAATTTGTCTCGGGTCGCTGCGCGACCCTCGACAAATTTTCACGGGGCTTTTCTAAACTCGAAATTTTACTTCATACTTAGTCTGGGAGTGGAAATCACTTGTTTAAAGCTTTAAAATGAACTTAAAATAAACAGGGAATATCTCAATGACTAACTAAATGTCAAAACAAAATCACCAAATCGCAAATTTCTTAAAAACTTTTGGAAGGATATGGCAACAACCCGGTATCAATAGAAACGATATTTAATTTTGCATCAGATTAAATATCACAAGATATATGGTTCCTTTTAAAAAAATGGTGATGTGTCCATCATAGTACTTTCCCCCGTAAATTGCGTATTAAATCACGTTTAAAATATTTGTACGATTATTATTTTTAAAATGTCTTCATTTTTTTGATAACTACAACTTTTATTTGAAACATTTTTCAATTGTATCAACACATACACTGTCACACACCAATAACTAGATAAAACACACAACTTTTGAAATATCTCAAAAACTAAGAGTGCTATGACAAAAAGTAAATGAACAATACATCTTTATTTTGTTATTATCTACAACTTTTATTTGAAAGAATTTTTTGGTTGATGAACATTTATTGAAAAAATCTGAAAAAACTGAAAAACGCTAAGAGTAAAGTACCACTTCCGGTTTTCCGATTTTCACCAAAAGCTTTTCAGTTCTTCCGATTATAACAAAAAGCTTAAGTTTCAAGTTTCATCTCGATATCTTTAGCGGTTTTTGCGGTACAGCGCGCACAGGCACACACACAGACACACAGACAGACAGACAGACATTTTTCAAAAATGGTCTTATTCGACTTAGGGGACCTCAAAACGGATATTTCCGCTAAAATTTTTGATTCGAAAATTTTCACGAAAACAATACTTTCCCTTTGTATTACATACGGGGGAAAGTAAAAATGAAGTTATGCATGTTTGAAGTACTGAAGAATAGCGTCGACGGACTCGGCTCAATTTAGAAAATCTGACTAATGGCAAAAACCTAAACAAATATTACATTTCTTCCCGAATCCAAAACCGTAAGCGGCACAACTCTGACTTATTTCGTTTTGAAGATATTGGTAATGGCGTCGAGCTCTGAAATCGTCAAATTTATCAAAAAAAAAAAAATGAAATAACTCGAAAACGGTTCAACTGAGACCCAATATTGTGTGAATAAATTCATGTTTATTTTTAACGAGCAATCCAAAAATGTAAAAATATATAGGGTGTTCTATTTAAAATAAGAAAGTTCGTGTTTACTTCCGGTATAACCGCAAGGCCGCCATATTTAGCAATAATTTTAGGTTATGAAAAACTTGATTCTGAACAACTTTTATTTGAAACTTTTTTTGCTATTTTCGACGATACGTCCACTATAAACCGATTTACGCTTAGTAACTCACCCTGTATACGGTTGGGGCGATTGTAGGAAAAATACTGTGGGTAATTTGAACGCAAAATGTGATTGGCGATTTCCGCTGCGTGTAGAGCGCCAACTTTCTCTTTCGATCGCCAATCGATCACCTTGCGCTCGAAATAAACAAATAATTCTTGTGATTTGTATAGTCCAGAGGGCGATTTATTTAAAATTGTTCGTGAACGCAATTATGCACTGGCGAGTTACTTTTTAATAATACGTTTATTTAAAAAGATTCGCATACGCCAACTTCAATTCGTATGTCCAAATTCAACTGTTTTTTTTTTGCGATTATCCAAACACCACTTGTATATTGACAGCGACTGTGAGATTTAACTTGTGCGTTTTGAGAATGGCATTCTAGAATGGAACCAGTTTGAAGCAGAATTATCAGAGGATCAAATAGAATGATTAAATAGTGTCTATAAACTGTTTAATAACTAGGAGGAGCGTTTTAAATTTCATGCGCCAAAACCTACAACTCTGATTGGCCGAGAGCACGCCTATTTTTGACTATGCTAATTACGTCATTATTAGACGCAACAGCTGACATAACCTTAATTCGAAGCGTTACCGAGTTGCAACTTTGTCTTTCGTAATAACCTTTTGTGCGGTGTTTCTTTACCATAGTTAAAAGTTGGTTTTGTTTATATTGTTGTGATGGATTATGGACCCAGTACAAGCTCGGTGATAATATCACCTTTACCTCCAAAAAAGCGTAAGAAGTTGGATTTGGGTCATTTATATCTGTCTGAAAAATAGTGCATAATAAATATGTATAAGCAGATGATAACAGATGATCTACATATAAAAAACGATTGCTACTGTATCAGACATTGTTGGTGCAGTAGGTGAGATATCAAATAGCATAAGAAAATGCATCAAATAATAAAATGTTTAATTTTTAGGAGTTGTAAATTCAACTGTCTATCATACCATTAGCGAATATACGAAATCCGGAGAGATTTGTAGCCCTAAACAGCTTGGAGAACATAATTACAAGTTTTGATGACGTAGTGAAGAGAGCCGTGCATAGTTTCTTCTATAAAAATGAACTGCGAACTTTGAATAAAGTTTTAAAAGAAGTAAACGATCATGCAGGCATGCCGAAGATGAGTCGTTCTACCTTGTATAGTTGCATGAAACAAATCAATTTTAAGTAAGATAGAGACCAGAGCTGAACAGGATTCGAATCATTCAGAATTCGAATCCTCGATTAGAATCCTGGATTCGAATCCTTTTAGAGGATTCAAAAGAGGCATTCGAATACTTTAGTTCAATTGGATTCTTGATCTGATTCGTTACATTTTATTAAGAGGATTCGTATTCGAGTCTAAATCCTTGTAAAAGGATTCGAATACTTACAAAAGGATTTGAATCGTCAAAAACAATTCAAATTAATTGTGAGGAATAACATGAAACATGTTTTTTTGTGTGTTTTTAAATTTCACGTTGAATCACTGTTTTATGCGCGTGGCGCATGACGTAAAATTTCGAGTTTAGAAAAGCCCAGAAAATTTGTCTCGGGTCGCTGCGCGACCCTCGACAAATTTTCACGGGGCTTTTCTAAACTAGAAATTTTACTTCATGCTTAGTCTGGGAGTGGAAACGCTCGTTCGAAACTTCAAAGTGAATGCTTTGATAAGAACATTAAATGATTGAAAATGTTTTTAAAGATAATAATCTAGTTTTCAAAATTTTGTTTAATATTGTTTGAAGTAAACTGACATGGTAGCTACAATCTGACATGTTAAATTTTTCCGACATTTCCCTGACCAAAGATTTTTTCCCTGGCCTTTTAATATAACTTTCTTCTGTGGGAAACCCCATTCTGTTTAATAGTTTTCATTGTTTTTGCCAATATTTGAGTTAATTTTATAAATTTTTACGTGTTTTGTAATTTGTCTGCTGATTTAGACAAATTTAGTAATATCATATGGCTTTTTTGTTAGTGTTTTGGTCAATTTGAATATAATTCCATGACTTTTCTCTGACTTTCCTGGTTTTAATGACATTCATTGAATTTTTTGTTAAAACAACTGGTAACGATATTTATATATTAATGGTTGCAAAAAAAAAAATATAAAATAAAGTTTATTTTTAAAGGATTTGTATTTACGATTTGAAAAAACAGGATTCGAATCTTCAATTCGAATCATATTTATCTCTTACGTCGAGTATTCGTGATTCGAATCATACTAGGTGATTCGGATTCGTGATTCGAATCATTTTCACGAGGATTCGTCCCAGCTCTGATAGAGACACATTATTATATAAATTCCATATTATGAACATAATGTAAATATGTTTTATTTATATATGGCGAGATGCCGTATAAGCATTTTAATTGAACTGACGATATTGTACGATAGAAAAGAAAATACTTAACCACAAATAAGTAGTACAAAATGGATATTTGATTTTATTTAAAGAGTAATTATGAAATTATTTAAAATTGCCGCCAAATTTATCTGGTGATATTTCTGGTAACTTTTTATAGTGTAAACTGGGCTTAGGCACCTACTTCTTCTAGTTTTTAAACAGACTATAGTCTATGTTGAACGATCAGCAGTTAGTAAAAATACGTACAGTAAATGTTTATTTTAAGTATACCTATCCCGATGTGTACTCTGTAAATAATTTTATAATTTTAGGCTTCTAACGAGTATTTCTAATCCTTGATTGGCATGAAGTAACATTTCTAGATCAGAAAAGCCGAAACATTTTAAGCGGAAATAATTTATTTCGTGAAATTAAACATAAAATCAAGCTAAGTCTACTAATCTATACTTCACACCAAATCAGTGTTTTATACACCTGGCGCATAAAGTAAAATGTGGAGCGAATAACAGCGAATGTCGGCAATTTTTTATTTAGGTATCTATTACTTAAAGATGTTTATTTTTATGTTCATTTATTAATAATTTTACTATCTTCAGAATTTTTCTTATATTTTATAATGTATCTTGCGGTTAATTAATTTTGCGGTTAATCAATTTAATTTAAATGCTTACATCATTTTTGGCAGATTATTTTTGTTCGATTAAAAGCTGTTATTTTTGTGATGAATATGCACACTTAATAAATATCGGGTGAGCGTTTGAGAGATACAATTAATTTATACACTGTTTCATTTTAAATGCTCACCTTTTCTGTTCCGGATAGATTATTTTGATTTTCTATATTGGATATCTGAAAATAATTATTGTTTATTTATAAAAATATAAAATCATTTTGGCCATAAATAAACTTCAGGTAATTTGTTTATGAAATGCCTAAGAAAAAAATCAAAATGATTTATAAAAATATTAAATATTCATAATATCAATGTTGGGTAGATAATTTTAGTTTTTGTGTACAGGGTCCTGCATCTCACCTCCTGTTTTCTGTAGCTCAGTTACTAATTAAGTTAGGCTTTTGATATTTGGCAGACTTTACCTGTATCGTCATTATGATATATATTTTTAGATTACATGCTATATATTTTGTTCGTTCTTTGGGTGCCTTCTATGGATACCTACATACCCCTAAAATTTTATAGAAATTGGTTTAGTAATTTTAGCAAATAAAATAAAAACTAAATAAAATCCGTTTTGCACCATTGGTTTAAAAAATTAATAAAAAATAAAAATAGTGCCTCGTTAATAAAATTATACAATGTACTTATTAAATAAGGCCTGGCAGTCCCGTTAACCAAGTTTTATTCATATGAATTATACAGAGTGTCTAAAGTTTAGTGTCAAACTTTTCAAACTTTAAAGCACTTTATTTTTCTTATTTTAAATTAGACCCCCTGTCTATTTTTATGTCATTCCATGCGGAATTATATAACAAACATTTTTCCCAATTACAACCCTATCGCAATTCCTAACACATTAAAAGTTATTTGCAGAAAACTCGTTTTATCAACTAATCCAATGGCCATTTTAATGATAAAAATCGAAGGTAACTTTAAAAAACAATTTATTGTTTAACAAAGTGACAAAAGCCTATTTTGACTTTAGTAATGTAAAAGTTAAAAGCATTATGAGTTAAGCTCTTTGTATCCAAGAATTTGTTGTCATGAAGTACAACCGAGACGATCTTGTAGATATGATTTTCATGTTAGGAGAATGCAAAAAAAACTGTTTTTTGGCAAGTCGAGTTTACGCACAGCGGTATCCGGAACGACGACATCCAGACAACAGGAGCCTGAAAAACTTGTTGGAGAGATTTATAGATAATGTAAACTATACAAGACCAGTTAGAAATAGGCCGGTTCGAACTGAAGAAAATCAATTGGATGTGCTAATATCAATTACGGAAAATCCTTCCGTTAGTCAACAAGCAGTCGCTGCTGCCGTGGATGTAAGCGAAAGAACCGTTTAACGAATTTTAAAGGACAACCGTTTCCATGCCTTACTCAATATGATCAGCGTGTCGAATTTTGCAACTGGGCGCAAACTAAAATTAGGGTACATGTTGACTTTTTTGATAAGGTTTTGTTTTCTGATGAGGCCACCTTTCATAAAAATGGATTTGTGAATCGTCATAACTTCCATTATTATTGCTACCACAATCCAAGAGTTTTTAGGCATGTTGATCAACAACACAGATGGGCAATTAATGTGTGGGGGAATTATTGGTGAATATATTATTGGCCCTCACTTATTTAACGGACATTTAAATGGATCAGCGTGTCTGGATTTTTTGCACAATCAATTGCCAGATTTATGTCAACATTTACCAATGGCTGTGAGGGATGCAATGTGGCTGCAACAGGATGGAGCCCCAGCACATTATTCATTACAAGTCAGGGATCATCTCAACACAACCTTCCCGAATCGGTGGATTGGAAGAGGAGGGCCAAGTAAATGGCCGCCCCGATCACCCGACTTAACTACATTAGACTTCTTTTTGTGGGGCTACGTTAAGGAAATCGTTTGCCAAGAACCTCCAACGACACCAGAAAACATGCAGCAAAGAATCATAAATGCATTTCACAACCTTACACCCGACCTATTACGAAGAGTTGCAAGGTCATTTCATACTCGTCTTCAATTGTGCCTCCAAGAGAACGGACGACATATCGAACATGAGTTCTAGTAGTATTTTAGAAATGCGTATTTTTGTTATGTTTTTTATGAAATGTTATTACTAAAACTATTTTTTATAGTTTTATAGTTTTTTACGCGATCGTAAAAAAACATGATTCAGAGCAGGCCTTGACTAGAACAACATGGTTGGCAAGACAAATTTTAGAATACTGTTTTGTGTTTAAATTTATTAGAAGTTTCCTGTTTTTATTGAATTGATATCAGTGTTGCTAATCGTTTTGTAGTAGTCAATGCCTGCTCTGAATCATTTTTTTTTTTCGATCTCATTGTACTTTCACGATGTGTAATATGTTTAGACGAAAATCTATGAATCCTTTAAAACTTTCGAGATGCAATTTAATTACAAAACATGTTATGTCAATAAATTGTTTTTCAAAGCCACCTTCGATTTTTATTAATTAAAATGGCTACTGGATTAGTTGATAAAACGAGTTTTCTGCAAATAACTTTTTATGTGTTAGGAATTGTGATAGGGTTGTAATCAGGAAAAATGTTTAGTTTTTAATTCCGCATGGAATGACATAAAAATATACAGGGGTTCCAATTTAAAATAAGAAAAATACAGTGCATTAAAGTTTAAACAGTTTGACACTAAATTTTGCACACTCTGTATAATTCATATCCACCAAACTTGGTTATCGGGACCATTAGACCTTTTTTAATAAGTACCTTCTATAATTTAATTGACGAGATACTATTTTTAATTGTTATTAATTTTTTAAATTAATAGTGCAAAACCGATTTTTTTAGTTTTTTTTTTTTTGCTGATATCACTAAACCGATTTCTATAAAAATTTAGGGGTATGAAGGTAAGCATAAAAGGAACTCAAATTATTAACAAAATGTTAACCATTTAATTTAAAAATATATATCATCATGACGTAACACTTTTTGGGACACCCTGTATAATCAAAAATATTTTCCTGAAATACGCCCTAGGATACAGGCAAAGTCTGCCAAATATCAAAATCCTAACTAAATTAACAACTGAGCTATAAAAGACGGGAGATGAGATGCAGGACCCTGTATAATAAATAAAAAAGTCTAGTTTTGGGGTCATTTTTGAGAATTTGAGAACTAACTTCGGATGAATTCTTTTACAAACTCTTGATAGAGTTTTTTTTTATACCAAAGTTTGATCACATGATAAACAGGATTTTATATGACGAAAAACAAACTTGGGCGAATAAAAATAAAATTTCGGAAGCTGAGAATTAAATATAATTAAATACATGCAAGATCCTTGTTGAGACAAAGGTTCTTGCATTTAAAAGTCTGTCTGTAATTCTGTCCTTCTGTAATTCTGTAATGATACTGCAAACTTAAGCTTTTTATTACAATAGTAGTATTCGATCAACTTTTGGTGAAAATGCGAAAACCGGAAGTAGTAGTTTACTCTTAACATTTTTATGGATTTTTCTTTAATGTTGATCATCCAAAAAAATCTTGTTAAGAAGAGTTGTAGATAATCGTAGATAAAATTAGCATTAAATATATATACAGAGAGTTTTATGTAACACCGAACATTTTTATAACGAGAATTTTTCTTTGAAGTATCCATATGCATACGTTGCACATTTTCCAATGCTCGGTTTATTAAAAAAAATCAAAGCTTTAAGCAAGTGTTTTCCACTCCCAGGCTAAGCATAAAGTAAAATTTCGAATTTAGAAAAGCCTGAAATTTTGGTTTGGTCGCGTAGCGCGAAGCGCGGAGCGGCCAAACCAAATTTTCAGGCTTTTCTAAACTCGAAATTTTACTTCATGCGCCACCGGTACAAAACACTAATTTAATGTTAAGTTTAGCGGTGTATTTTAAACTTTGTAATATGTCAGTGTTTTGTACCGGTGGCGCATGAAGTAAAATTTCGAGATTAGAAATGCCTAAAAATTTGGTTTGGTCATGAATCCGAATCACCTAATATGATTCGAATTACGAATACTCGAATAAAGGATTCGTAAAAGATAAATTTGATACGAATCAACGATTCTAATTCTGTTTTTTAGAATCACGAATACAAATCCTTTAAGAATAAATTTGATTTTATTATATAAATAAATGAATATATAAATATCGTTACCAGTTGTTTTAACAATAATATTCAAAACCTAATTATTTATTATTAACACTGAACATCGTTGATAACAGACTAAATATCTGATTCCCTGTCACTCTGATTAAAGATGTATTTGTGTGTTTTTGAACTTTACTTCAAATCAGTGTTTTGTACGCGTGGCGCATGAAGTGAAATTTCGAGTTTAGAAAAGCCCGAAAATTTGTCTCGGGTCGCTGCGCGACCCTCGACAAATTTTCACGGGGCTTTTCTAAACTCGAAATTTTACTTCATGCTTAGCCTGGGAGTGGAAACACCCATTTAAACGTTCAAATTGAACTCTATTATAAAATCGACGAATGCCTGAAAATCAGCAGGCAAATTAGAAAACATGTAAAAATTTATAAAATTAACTTAAATATTGACAAAAACAATGAAAACAATTTAACAAAATGAGGGTTTCCCACAAAAGCAAGTTATATTAAAAGGGCAGGGAAAAAAATTTAAATCAGGGAAATGCCGGAAAAATGTAATATTTCAGATTGTTGCTACCATGTCAGTTTTACTTCAAATTATATTAAACAACATTTTGAAAATAAGATTATTATCTTGAAAAACATTTTTAGTCATCGAGTTTAGAAAAGTCCCGTGCAAATTAGTTAGGACAAATTTTCTGGGTTTACTAAACTCGAAATTTTACTTCATGCGCCACGCGTATAAAACAGTGATTTAACGAAAAATTTAAAAACACACAAAAGAAACTCTTCAAGTTAATCCTCACAATTAATTTGAATTATTTTTGACGATTCAAAACCTATTGTAAGTATTCGAACCCTTTTATAAGGATTCGAATCACCCTCATTTGGATTCGAATTCGAATCCTCTTAAAATAATGTAACGATTCCGGATCACGAATCCATTTGAACTAAAGTATTCGAATGCCTCTTTTGAATCCTCTAAAAGGATTCGAATCTAGGAATCGAATCCAGAATGATTCGAATCCTGTCCAGCTCTGGTTTCAAGTATCTAACCAAATTGTATCAAACCCTGCTGTGATTGGACATTTAATGTGTGCAATCTGCCACTGTAGAATCTATCAGTAAACTTTAATTGTGCTTGCTATTCTAAGATACGAATACGTGCAGGTGTCAATGAAAATCAGACAGATGTTAGTCAAGAATATACAATTTATTTTATGTTGATTACATGTAACATTTCTATTTTAATCGGCAAATAAATGTAATCTATCCATAAGATTTAACTAAGGTTGGTGAAACGGGTCATTAATTTACAAATACTTGTAAAAATCATCGATGTTAGTTAAAATACAAATGTTCAAATCATAAACTATAGACAGTTGTAACAGGGTTCAGCTCTGTTATACTTTTGTGTGGAATTCTTTTTGTAGATTCGAGAGAGATACTGGACACATTTAACGTTTATTAGAAAAAACTATTATTATATCTTAGCAACATAACTAATATCACATCATAAGGGCGGCATTGATCATAGGCGTACAGAGATGCAAGATACAGGGCGTACGTTACACTTCTCCCCCTTTGGTTCCGAAGACGTCCCGACAAGGGAACCAATACAATTATCATTCTAAGGTGTTTTACGAGGTCGTCCTCTTTTTCGAAGCGGTGTTACTGGTATAATTTCTGGTGCACCAATAAATTTTGTTAAAGAAGACACGTGGTAGGTACCATAAGTTTTCGATTCATCTGAAAGCTCACCAATTACAAAAGTCGAAGGCGATTTCTTTTCTCGAATCATGTACGGACCATCTCTACGTGGGAGAAGTTTTGAACTTAACTTCTTAGAAGCATCGCTTAATTTCTTAACGTCAACCAGCACCAAATCACCAACCATATATCCTGAACCTTCGCGTCTACGACTATTTGCAGTTTCCTGTTGGCGATCACGTTTCTTCTCGTTCGTCTCCTTAGCACGACCATAAACGTTAATTACGTTTCTTAAATATGGCGTAATTTCGGGGATAAATCCATCACCATTTTAAATAATTTTAGGATCTTGAATTACGTCATCAATTGTTCGCAATTCTCTACCAAAATTCAGATATGCAGGGGTGAATCCAGTTGATTCACAATTAGCAGTGTTCATGGCAAATCTTATTGCTGGTAAATATGGTAACCAACGACTGTGATCTTTGCCAACTAAAATTGCGAGACGAGGTTTAAGATCTCTATTCTTCCGCTCCACCATATTTGACTCAGGATGGTATACAGGAATCAATGATTGCTTAATACCCAGTACAAAGGTAACTTCTTGCATTATGTTAGACACAAACTGAGTACCGTTCTGTAATAAAATCGGAGCCACATTAACAAGGATTTCATTTTCAAAAGACTCCCCCTGCTGTGGACCCCATTCCCATGCAGTATTTTCTTCGTCAGGCTGCTCAGCGGTCTCGACACTTCGGCAAAATTCGGTACAAATCTTCTATACCAGGAGCAGGTTTGTAAGAAGGAAATGACTTGTTTTACATTCATTGGAGAGGGCATCCGTGAGATCGCAGCAGTCTTTCCAGGATCAACTTGGATTCCTTGATGAATTTTCACCTGATGATAACCGGATCGAAGATCAATAGTAGAGATGTATAGAGAACGCTTTATCGCATGCAGTAAGTCGTCTACTTGAGGCAGCGGATAAGTGTCTGCAACAGTAATAGCATTAAGTTTACGATAATCAATACACACACGCATTTCATTGCTCTTCTTTGGAACAAGGACCACAGGCGCGGACCAAGGACTTTCACATTCCTCGATAATCTTTCCTTCCAACATTCTATTGATCTCTCTCCGAAGAATAGCTTTCTTTGCAGGAGCCACTCTGTACGGCGGCGATGCAATCGGCGGATAATTATTTGTTATTATGCAGTGCTCTGCATATGGAGTAACCTCACCAGTTGATTCGAACACGTCAGAATTTTCAAAAAGTAAGCCATTCATAATTTTCCTCTGTGGTTCATACAACATAGAGCCTTCTTCCGGACGCAATACCTGAATACAATCCACACTTAGAGTTTTTGAACTATCTTCATATTCATGTTTAAAACCAGTATGTGGATCATCAGCAAAATGCCAAATTCGGTCATGAAGATTTGACACTATTTTAGCATCTTCTATGAAATCTACACCTAAGAGTGTATAGTTCTTGGCTTCGGGTAACACAACAAAGTTGTAGGGATTAGTTTGGTCTTGAGTTTTACTGTCACCATACAAACTAATACATCTCGATCTTGAGTACTACCATCAGACAACGAAGTACAAACTCTCTTCTTACTGAACTGGCAACCTTCTCGTTTTAAGATTTCAAACAACGTTTTACCGGCAATAGAAAGTTTAGCAGCTGAATCCAAATAACTTGTACCATTCTTGTCACAGATATTAATAAACAGTATTGGTTTTCGACGGAGTTTCAAAATCTGATCAAAATCCAATGAACAAAAATTCAAATGATCATTTATCTTCTTCGTTATTTTAGGACATCTGGATTTGACATGACCTGTCTGTCCACAGTTGTAACAATTAATAAATGGTTTTGACATCTCAACCGTATTTGTTAATGTTTGCTCAGGTTTGGTTTTTGCAAGCAACTTCTTACAAGATTCTTTTATGTGACCGGATTGCTGACAGTAGTTACACTTTTCCTTCTTTACTTCTGACTGGGTTTGTAACTGTAGGTTTTCTTCAATCGCTCTAGCAAGTTCCAGGAGTTTTGTCGAAGTATCTGTTTTCTGCTCCTCGGCTTCTAAGGTCCGAACGTACATCGAAGAAGGGCTACAGCTTCATTCCATGTACCTGTGGTAGCTTTTACTCCTTGCCACCATGTAGACGCAAATCCATCTAATAACATAGATAATCCCTTTAACGCATGCTCATCACGTTTGTACACTCTTTAAGGTATTAACTGCATCCAAAAAGCCAGATACATCAGAACCTTTAGATCCATCAAAACGAGACTGACATCTTGCAAAATTCCCACTGATGACACTTACTTGCGGAAACGGTGCTTGTATCCTATGAAACAGTGCTTGGAATTGCTCATCAGTAAATGATATGATGTTCGCTGCTACTTCTTGACCACTCGTCTGCTTTGTTTTACCCATTAAAACAATATACTATACGTATACAAATAGAAAACGTTGACACAACAACTGTCAAGTCAATGTCGTGCAAAACCAACTACCAACTACGCAGAGCGTCTGAAGATATACTTTTCAACGTACAGTGAAATCACGATGTACGAAACAATTAATCTTCACGATGCGACGACAACACTTAATTTCAAACTTGTTAACTTGCTCAGCCACATCCTACGAAAATACACGGCCACGAGTTGGGCGCCAATTGTAACAGGGTTCAGCTCTGTTATACTTTTGTGTGGAATTCTTTATGTAGATTCGAGAGAGATACTGGACACAGTTAACGTTTATTAGAAAAAACTATTATTATTATATCTAAGCAACATAACTAATATCACATCATAAGGGCGGCGTTGATCATAGGCGTACCGAGATGCAAGATACAGGGCGTACGTTACACAGTTCAAATCAATGACGTTCAGTTGATTGGATATGGAAGGATTCGTTCTATTCTTGTCATTTTCTAAATTCGTTGGATTTCTGTATCTCTTTTCAAGATTTTCTTACACTGTTTATTAATTTTATCAATAATCTCATTTATTTCCACATTTTAATGCTTTTTGCAATGTCTGGTTGCATCAATGCTTTTTAGACAATGTCTGATAAAATCATCAAAATATTCAATATTTATCAACTTTTTTGAACTTACGTTATACCGGGTGTTGACTTGGCTAACGCAACATGGGATATCGCATGTTAATTTTGAAGTCATCAAATATTGACTCCCCTATTCATTTTAGAGACAAAATGTATTTACCGTTTTTGTAGAGGGAAAAATTATGAATTTATTAATGGCCACACTCAACACTTTACGTTTCTCTGAGTTAAAATAATCAAGAAAAAGTAATGTGATTTTATAAAAATAATGATATGCCATAGAATCGAAACAACAACTGCAGATGTTAAAATGGCACAATATATCGCTGTCATTGGATTAAAGTAAATGTTTTCGAAATGATTTACACTACACAAAGACAAATCCTCCGAATTAAGTGGTTTTATGCAGACCACAGTTATCAGGATGTTTGCGATATGTTTTCTATCCAGTTTCAAGACAGACCGATACCCGAGGAATCAACTGACGATAATCAAGAAAACGATTAAGCAAGACAAAATAGAAGTTTATATTTGCAAGCTATCAAAAAATTGTAACAATATTAATGTGATTCAAATTAAGTCTTCAAATAAACCCACAATAACACTCAAACAATATCCTAAACGATTGTAGAATTCATTTCGGACATTAGATAATTAATAATCGGAGATGTTCTCATATTCTGCAGAAATTGGATTTTTTAATTCTTAAGGGGAGGATAGCACTGCATTTCTTGCATTGTTTAATCAATCCCTTACACTTTATTTAAATAAATAAATTAACGACTGCAACATATATTATTATCCTAGTCATAAGAATTATGTATATATATGTATATGTAGCTATGGCATTGTTACATGTCATGAGTAAATTTGATAAAATTTACATCATGTATAAAGAAGTTATTTGCTCTTGATTAAAAAAATTATATTGTTTTTCACCGTTTTGCCACTTTTTTCTAATTTATTTTTATAACAAATTGTTCATTTTTTTGTAGTAGCATAAACACAATAATTACGCTTTAATTGAAGCCAATTTTATCGCAATCCGTTAATAAATAGCTGAGATTCTTTGTATAATAATAAGCAATTTTATTAAAAAATGTTTTTGTGTTGGCGTTTATACGGTCGTCATATAACGGTTACTTGTCCGAAGGACCGAAGATGTATTGGAGGTCATAAATGAGATGGCTCGGCTGACCCTTCGTTGGGCTGTATAATGGTTTTTCTTTTCTCAAATAACTAACGAATTTCACCATCGACGAGAAACCGAATGCTTATTCTGAGTATTTGTCTCTAAAATTAATTAAAAATAAATATATAGGGTGAAAATCTTAACTGGTATAAATTTGGTATTTATAAAATAAGAAGTTCCAGAAAAAAATCCCTGGACAGGTCCATCTTTGTTCTGTATTGCGCACTTTTTAGCGTCTTCTGGAACTTCTCATTTTATAAATACCGATTTTATTCCAGTTAAGGTTTCCACCCTGCATTTTTTTCAAATTAAATAGAAATAATTGATATCTGTTCAAATAACGCTATGGGGAGCGCTTCTCGAAACGAGCGCCGTTTATTTTAAAAATCACTGAATATTTATTTTTACTAACGAAACAACCGAATTGATTGTATAAAGGTAAGATTAAAAAATACGAATATTATTGAGAATCGATTTTCTACAAAAGTTTACTACTCGTAATTTAAAATTGTTCCACTTGTGGGATAGTGGAAAAGAGAGATTACATTGAAATTTCAATAGAAAAACCAGCTAAACCTGGATCAGTATCGGTTCGAAGAAAATATACCAAAGAGATTATTTTTGCCCTCCAGAGAAAGCAGGTATAAATAATTAGCATATTATGCGCGTTGAAGAAGAAACGATTAAGCGACTTTGTCGCACCGCTCCAACCTGCGGGGGTTGGAGCGCGGGGTTGCTCTCCTGCAGATTCGGTAGCTACAAGTTTGTAAAATGATTATAATTGTATTGAGGGTATTCAAGTTCATTGCCTAAAGAAAACAGGTACGGCTAACGCAAAGGTTAATAAATACATTATTGGGGACAATAAATGGGTTTTGTTGAAAGACCACAAATCTCTATAATTTATTGCACCAATGCCGGTCGAAAATGCGAGTTCAGCTACATCTAGGCGACCGTTCTTGTAAGTACTTCTTTGCTACCCTCCCGTTAAACGGCCTCAAAATGTGTATTTGTGTACATTTTTGAATTAAAATTGCCCTAATGAATGCAATGATGTGACCTGAACCAATAAAGTTCCTATAAAATGTGTCTACTAGATACTCCTGAGGCACACGTGTGTTATGCGCTGAGCAACCATCTAACTGGAACCAGATCTCCTGATTTTCACTTGCAACATCGTCCAATGCTGGTCTAACTTTTTCCAGCAGTAATTATCTTTGCCCAGTAAAATTAAAATAAAGAAAAAATGGTGCAATAATATAATGAACTAGAATTCCAGTCCACCCGTTGACTATTTATAGGTACTGCGTCATGGTTGTAATGAAGGGATGTACATTTTCCCTGCTCCAGTATCTAAAATTCTCCACATTATGTTCATTGTTTAGAGTAAAAGTACACTCGTCACTAAAACAAATATTTTTTAAGAACTTTCTATCAGCGTTAGCTCTTTTCATTATCTCGAAACAAAATTCATTCCTGAAGAAAGCATCACTCTCTTTCAATTCTTGATGACACTCGTACTTAAAAGACATGAATTTGGGTTTCTGTAAAACCTTAAAAGCACTAGTATGGTTTATATTCAACTGGACTTCTATTTTTCTCGTACTCATGCCCTTGTGATCTTCGCCGGACAGCAAAATATCAAACTTCTTTTAATTTTTCCTTGCTGGATATTGTTCTTGTATGTCCTCAATTTCACACTTGCAATTATTCAAAACTGTCCCCCTAGCTTCAAACTTGCTTACCAATTGTTGAACAGTAGATTTATTAGTTATCGGTCTGTCTGGAAACTGGACAGAAAACATATTGCAAACATCTTGATAACTGTGGTCTGCATATTACCACTAAATTAGAAGGATTTTTTCTTGTCTAGTGTAAATCATTTTGAAAAAAATTACTTTAATCAAGTGACAGCTATATCTTGTGCCATTTTGATAATTGTTGCTTCAATTCCATTGCATGTCATTATTTTTATAAAATCACATTACTTTTCCTTAATTATTTTAACTTAGAGAAACTTAAAGTGAAAAACGTTAACACGAATTAATTTAGAATTGTTACTCTACTCAAAAGGTCAATACATTTTGTTTCTAAAATTAGCCAATATTTGAACATTTCAAAATTTACATGAGATTTTCTTTTGCGTCAGCCAAGTCAACACCCATACATGTACATAATCAAAAAGTAAGGTTACAAAATGTACAGGTTTAATTGCAGGCCCTGTACCCTTACTTTTTGATTGTATCATTTCAATTAGTTTCCTAAATATTAAAGTTCATGACTTAATAGTTGTAATATGATTTTCAACCGTATTGACAAATTTCAATGATTTTAAAAATGTAGGTCTCTAATTATAGGATTTACAATTAATTTTTATGTATCTTGTCATTTTTGATGATTTTCAGAATCATCAATGTTATAAAATAGGGCAATAAAATGGAAAAAATCAACAACATCCACTAAAACTTGTAAAACTGTATCGATATTATACATCTCATTTTATTTAACTAGGCGAGAAATGCGAACAACTTTTTATCTCCAAAGTTCTCTGTGGATTTATGTGACTAATTATGTAATAATCAATGTTGTCGTTAAATGGTAGTCAAAATAGAAATGACAGTCAGATTGACTGTCATTACTATGTTCACTACCATTTGACGATTATATTAATCAACATGTAATCTATAAAATTAAATGACAGTTAATTTGACTATCCCGACATTTTTATTATTATATAATTACTGTTTTGTTAACTTAACTCAATCTTAAAATCGCGTAGTTGGCTGTAAATTGGGTATATCATAACTATAAGTCATTTAGTGTACTGTTTTTTTAAGCATGATAGTATTTAGTAATTATCTGATTATTGACTGTTGCAACATTGACTATAAGTCTAGATAGGATTTTGTCTTAACATCACTCACATAAATTCACAAAAGTATATATTTTAAAAATGAGTGAAAAACGCCCTTATCAACTATATCAAAGCCAACTATGATTTATATTTTAAAAAGATAACTCGAAAATGTGTGCATAAAATAAAAAAATGCCCACGCCACTGGATTCTACTCAAAAAAGTGGAAGGTATTTAAAGTTTTTGTCTATTTCACAAATTACGCAAGATATTAATTAAAGTTAAAAATCAAGAAAACCCGATTTTGCCCTATAACTTTTGAATAAAACAAGATGGTGCATTTTTGTTTTCGGCAATATCCTAGTCTCAAATAAGTGATCGCGACTGCGCCATCGGTTTTTCTATTTTATATTTATATTTACCGAGATGCCCATCAGCAACATCGAAATTAGATCACCCTGTACAATTTTGAAATCATATAGGTACTTTTTAATAAGGAATCTAGTACCATACTATATTTTATTAAAGCTCAACAATTTTACCAGAAACCATAGCCAACTATTGTTTTTCGTATGGGCGCCATTTTTAATTTTCATTATTTTTGATAAAGTTTTGTTTTTCTGAATTCAGTGATGTAACCTTATAATTTATTTTATATTTGATAAGTCAATATACTGTAAATAGAGAAAAAGTACAAAATGAGAGTAAAATTTAAATAATCAATATTGAGACGTGTTTCAATATTTTTCACCACTTTATTTTAATAATTCTACGACTCGATTTTCGACATATTTAGTGTAATTTTCAAGTTTGACAAATTTACAGTGTTTCTATGGCTAATAAGTATTAAACAGTGGTGAGTACAACACATCCATTTGTTCGTTAAAAAGTTTTAGCCATAGAAACACTGTAAATTTGTCAAACTTGAAGATGACACTAAATATGCTAAAACTGGAGTCGTAGAATTATTAAAATAATGTGGTAAAAAACATTGAAACACGTCTCAATTTTTATTAATTAATGTGGATTACCATGCAGTAATGTTCAATACGAAAAATATTAAAATTTAAATGTTTATACCGTCACTCAATTGCTCATAACTCCGGTATTTATTCATAGATTTTCTTCATAAAAACGTAGTTTTTTTCGTTAAAGTGTAATCTATATGCAAACAATAAGAAACCAAAATATAAGCCATAATTTTACAGTTTCTATTTGTGCGTGGCGTAAAAGTAAATTTCCAATATCTTGAACAAGTTTCTCATCTTTCACGTGGTGAAAATATTTAACTATGATTTATTAAAGATAACACTAGGTTCAATTTCACGAATATAATAATAATAATAATATATATTAGTTTTAACCAAGTGTTTTCTTTATTAAATCATAAATTTCCAATTTTTATTTTAGTAAAAAAAAATCGACGTTTCTCATATATTTTGGCGAATAACACTTAAACTACTGGACCGATTTAAAAACAATATACTTTAATTTAATATCTTGTGCGACCCAATCGGATGTTTCTAAATGGAGATATATCCTAACATATTAAGCTACATTCGAAAAAAAAATCATACCTCTAAAACCTATTCATAAAAATAAATTAATGTGATTATCGAGTTTAGCGGGTCTAAATACATAAAAAAAATATAGTGGAATTGAATGCACATTTTGGCTGTAAACTAGTTTTATCGAAACTATGAAATGCATTACGTTTTACAGCAAATTTGAAGTGTTGCCATATCTATCCTTCACGTCTTATACATGTAATCATTACAATATTCGTGTGATTTTAAATAAATCACCCACTGCAGTTTTTCAATTCGAATGCGATGAAACCCCCAAAGAAACCAAGTTTTTGGAATAAAATCCCTGGTTTTTCGAAATATCCTTTTATGATGGAAGATATTTTTATTTTGGGTTTTAGTTTATTTTAAGTATACATATCAATATTCAGATATTCGTTGTTCTTATAGTATACAAGATTTTAATCTAAAGCTTTTAACCAGTGTTTCAAATCCCAAGTAATGAAGTAAAATTTTGAGTTTAGAAAAGCGTAAAAAATGTATTTAGTCGCGAAGCAAAGCAAAGCGACCAAGCCAAATTATCAGACCTTTTTAATTTCAAAATCTTACTTCTTCCATGCTCTACGGCAAAACATATTTCTTAGGTTTGATTTGATAATAAATTTAGAAATGTTTATACCGGGTGTTGACTTGGCGGACGCAACATAGGAAATCGCATGTTAATTATAAAGTGTTCAAATATTGGCTTCCCTATTTATTTTAGAGACAAAATGTATTTCACTTTTTTGTAGAGGGAAAAATTCGAAATCTATGAATGTTCACACTTAACATTTTATGTTTCCCTAAGTTGAAATAATTAGGAAAAAGTAATGTGATTTTATAAAAACAATGACATACCATGGAATTGATACAACAATTGCGGATATTCCCTGTTTTTTTTAAGTTCAATTTAAAGCTTTAAACAAGTGTTTTCCACTTCCAGACTAAGCATGAAGTAAAATTTCGAAATTTTCGCATGAAGTAAACTCTAAATTTTACTTCATGCGCCACGCGTCTAAAACACTATAATATTGTCAAATTTATATATATTCGAACTTCACTTAAAATCTGTGTTTTATACGCGTGGCGCATGAAGTAAAATTTCGAGTTTAGAAAAGCCCAGAAAATTTGTCTCGGGTCGCTGCGCGACCCTCGACAAATTTTCATGGGGCTTTTCTAAACTCGAAATTTTACTTCATGCTTAGTCTGGGAGTGAAAAAACACTTGTTTAAAGCTTCAAATTAAACTCTTTTAAAAATCAGCGAATGTCAGAAAATTTACAGCTAAAATAATTAAGAAAAAGAAATGTTATTTTATAAAAATAATGACACACCATGTAGTAGTAGTAGTAGTAGATTTATTTCCAGAGCAAATATGTATACATTCATGGGAGTGTCATAAGTTAAAATAAAACAGAAATGTATATCTTGTAGTAGAAAATTCGAAATTATAAATATATGTATATATAAAATTTACTTTCCAAAATGCACACATTAAAATTGTTAACATTGTAAAAATAAAACATTAAAATAGAAATCAGATAGGTAATTAATGAGGTAGTGCCAATACAGCTATCACAGGTTGTTAAGAATATCACAAAATTTTAAGAAGTCTTGTACTGAGTAAAATGAATTTTCTGTTAGTAGATTTTTTAGACTTTTTGCAAATAGTATTGCATTTAACTCTTTTGTATATCTCGGCAGAGCGCTGTAGAGTTTTGTGCATTGCACAATGCAGGAGTTGTGATAGAAGGAGTGATGGTGTAAGGGCTGTCTTAAAGATATTTCCCTTGTATTATATTTGTGGCGAACTTGGTTTCTCTCAAACAGATAAATGTTATTGTGCACAAACTTTACCGCTTCGTAGATGTATAAACTTGCAAGTGGCATCATCCCTAACCGCTTGAAGAGTGAGCGGCAGCTAGTATTTGGTTTTTGATTTCCTACTGCTCGGACAACGCGTTTTTGTAAGATAAATACTTTTTTTGAAATTCTGTTCTGTAGTGTTTGCCCAGAAAATTATACCGTAACTGATTTGTGATTGGCAGTAGGACATATATACTGTACGTGCAGCATCTTCATGTATGTCTTTCCTAGTCGCGTAAATCAAGTAGGAGTATTTGGCAATTTTTGAGCAAACACTTTGAATATGGATGTCCCATTTTAGGATGCTCTGGATTGTTAATTCCAAAAATTTGACTAGCTCAGTTTCCTCTACTATTTCTTCCTCTAGCAGAATATTAGTTTGGAAAGGCGGTGACCTGTAGTTCATAACGTGAGTTTTTGCTACGTTGATGAGAAGGTTGTTTGTTAGCCAATCATTTAACTCACGCAGTGTTTCGTTAGCCGTGGGATTTAGGTGATTGATGTCATTGTCGGTTACATTGAGGGTGGTATCATCTGCAAACATCGTTAATTGGCCGTTAATTGAGAGAGGTATGTCGTTAATGATTAGGAGAAATAGTAGTGGACTTAAAATACGCCCGTGTGGCAGCCCGACTGTTTGTTGAGTAGGATTTGACTGGCGCATATTATTTCTAATCTTGGCGGTTGTTACTTGGTTTCTGTTATGTAGGTATGATGTAAGGATGCGATGACAATTCCCTCTTACTCCGTATGTGTATAGTTTATTTAGTATAATTCGTGTGGCACGCAGTCAAAAGCTTTTGTAAGATCTAGACATATCGAAAACACTTTCTTATTTTTGTCAACGTTATCTAAAATATAGTTTAGGAAGTTTAATATGGCATATGTCGTTGATAGACCTTTCCGGAAGCCGAATTGTTCTTTACATAAAATATTACAGTGGTTTAGGGAATCCGATAATCTGTTACATATTATTTTTTCAAATATCTTCGAAAACGTCGGTAATATAGATATCGGTCGGTAGTTATTTAACAAGTGTGGACTTCCCTTTTTTAGTTTAGGGATTATTTTGCCTCTCTTTAGCAAAGATGGAAATGTGCCTTCTGACATTAATAAATTTATTGCTTTTGTTAGCGGTTTACTTATATTATTTATTATTTGTTTAAAGACTAGTGCTGTAAGATTATCTATATCTAGAACATTACTAGCCTTCATATTTAGTACGGTAGTCGTTATCTCTGCTTCTGTGACTGGATAGAGAAATATAGAGTCAACTAAAAATCCCTGCATAGAGTGGTTTGGTGTTTTATTTTCATTGTGTTTCTTACCCACTGTACCAAAATATTCATTCATCAAATTAACAATTTTTATAGGATCTTAAATCTTTATGTTATTATTGTCAAATATGTAGTTTAATTCTTTTTTATTGTTCTGTGGTCTTGATTTTAAAATATTCCACAGTGTTTTACTTATGTTAACTGATTGGTTAATCATCTGTGTATTGTAGTCTTTTTTTTGCTTGTTGTAAAGCTACATTATATTGTTTTTTGAGACATTTATATTTTATTTGTAATTGACGAGATTTTGTATTTTTGTACAGCTGATAACAAAATTCAATATTATTTTTCATTTGTCTAAGAGAGTCGGTATACCAAGGTGTTTTCGGTCTAAAATTGTTAATAATTTTCTCTTTTATTGGACAACATTGATTGTAAATGTCTATAAAGTGATTATTAAATTTGGCGAAGTAGTCTTCCGAGTTTTTGTAGTCGCTTAAGAGTATTTCCCAATTTCGTGGGTTTAGTATATCATTTTGTCTATTAATATTGTTCTTGTTTATTATTCTTTTTAAATTAATTAAACTTTTCTTTTGAGTTTCTGGGATTGATTTAAATTTTATTAATTGTGCTCTATGGTCAGAGATAAGTGTGTCAATCACACTGGCATTTACATATGGGATATTTGTTATGATGTTATCTATGCAGGTTACACTTGTATCAGTGATTCTTGTGGGAGCATTTATGGTTAACTCCAAGTTATAGCTATCCAGTAGGTTTTTAAAGGCAGATGTTTTAATATCAATTATTTTGAATATATCAATATTAAAATCACAGCCGACCAATATATCACTATTATTCTATCTTGTGGTGGAGGCGGTTACTTTGTGATACATTGTAAATATTTAAATAATTAACACTGATTACTTTTTTGTATTCACTTTTTATTTTGTACTGTGACTAGTTTCGACTCAACAGCGAGTCATTCTCAAACTAACTACTTAAAACTAACATTGCAATCTTATATATACTTAAAATTATTTATCAGGTAGAAAAGCGTCAAATACATAAATTCCGTCTGGTCGTTTATTAGCGGGATTCCCGGATTCAATTTTGCTTTATGAATCTCTAATGACTCCAGAAGGTTCATTTTACGGCCTTTTTCTACACAATGCAAAACTGAAAGTACATCTTTATCAAAAATATGTCCTTCTTTTTATGAGGTGATTAGAAAACGTGGATTTATCCTGTTTTAATTTATACGCTCTAAGATGTTCTTTCAGCCTAATATTGAAATTTCTACCAGACTGACCTATATATACCCCTTTACAAGACTGACATGTTAACTTATATATCCCGGATTTATTGTGAATGCTGGTTTTTGTTTTTGAATTGAAAATTTCATATTTTAGTTTCGAATATGGTTTAAATGCGACTGTTATATTCTCTTTTTTTAATATATTTTTAATTTTAAGGCTTGAAATGCCGAAATAGGTGTGTGGGGCGTATTTTTGTTCATTTTTATTAGTTTTAATGGTTGCATACAAGTATTTTTTCATTTGTTTAAGTTTATGTTTTTTTATTAAATTATCTATTACTCCTGTGTTGTATCCATTATTGTTCGCAATGTTCTTAATTATTTCGATTTCTTTTTTAAACGCGTTTTTTTTGTTAGGGGTATGTTTAGAGCTTTATAGATCATTGAATTGAATGCCGCTAATTTGTGTTTCATAGGATGTCTAGATGATTGAGGAATTATTGTGTCTGTAAATGTTGGTTTCCTATACATTTCGAATTCTAATTTAGAGTTTACTTTTGAGATTTTTAGGTCTAAGCAATTTATTTGATTATTTTGTTCTGTTTCTTTTCTAGTGTAAACTTTATATTAGGGTGTAAGGAATTAATCAAATTTAAAAACTGATCCAATTGTCTATTGGAGCCTACAAAACAGGCTAATATGTCATCCACATATCTGTACCACTTAACAATATGTTTCTGTCCGAGAGGGAAATTTAAAATAACTGATGTGATGTTTTTATAAAAATTTCTGCAAGTAATGGACTAAGTGGTGACCCCATTGGTAGCCCCTCTTTTTGATCGAAAAATTTATTGTCAAATGTGAAATAATTAAATTTAAATAAGTATTCTAATAGTAGGAGGAATTCATTTTGTATTATTGGATTTATATTGTTAATATCAAAAAAATCTTTTATTAGTTTTACGCATTCTTGTGGTGGGATTTTCGCGAACATGTTGGACACATCAAAGGATACTAATTTGTAGTTAGGTTCTATTTTAAAGGATTTAAAGGATTTTAACTATTATTCTCTATTAAGACATTATGTATGACATTTTCAAAGATATTTAAAAAGTCCATAAAGTTTCCTTGGGGTGGGTGATAAATACATAATAATATAATATTTCTATTGTTGATTTAAACATATTGGGCTCCAGCGATTTCTATTGATCCTTCTAGTGAAAGTTAATTGATATCAGGTTTAAGTTTGCATTTGTTTGTTTGTATTGCCGTCCCTCCGTGTGCATGCCTCGACCGGTTGTAGGATGATAGCATATTTTTGGGAAGACTTCCTCGTATGAAACCCAATGTTCCGTAGCTAGAAAGAATTTAATATTTGGTTCATTTAACATTATTTCTACCTCATTCATTTTATTTTTAATAGATTGCATGTTTTGATGCAAAAGTGTAATTGTTTCAAATGAATTTGACTTTTGTATTAGTTCTTCTTTGGTTCTTTTCTGGTCCGCTGAAAAAAACGTATGCTCCATTAGGCCACATCTTTGAATCCATTGCCTTTTCGAACTGGTGTCTATCAATAGTCACTTTAAATGATGTGTAGTATTGTGGGTGTTTCGATATTAGGGGCTCGCATATGGCTTCTGGAAACTCATCTTCCAACTGTGCAAATAGATCTTCTTTTTTGGTAGTAGGAAGTAGTCGCGAAACTTAGAGAAACGACTTTTTCAGAATAGCTGCGATGCTGTGGGTATTTACTAGTTCTCCAATTATTTCTTGTGGTTTATTTTTCCTCCTTCTTGATACAGTTTTCCAGTCTTGATTTGTAGATTTATTTGTATTTTGTTCTGTCTCATCTCCCGTGGATTCCGGTGTAATAATACTCTGCTGTATTTCTTTGCTATGGACGTTTTTGTCCTCCATTTGAATTGTTAAAGTCGATTTGTTGTTTTTGTGTGTTGTGACTGCTGCGAATGTGTTTTGTGCTATCGCGAGCTTATCTGCAGATGTATTGTCTGTGGTGGTTGATTTGTGTGCAGTGTAGGTTTTTACGTTTTCCTTGTCGATAACGCTCGTTGACCGTGATCTTGATTTTTGCAGTTTGTTGCTAGTGGTTTTATTTTCTGCATATTTTATTTGCGCTAGTGGTGATGATATGGCTCTCGTTGATTTGTTATTGTTTATTAAATTATTTTTTAAATTAATGATTGTTGATTTTAGTAGTTCAGCGTTGTCTTTAAGGATACTATTTTTATCGTCCATTTCAGAAATTATTTTATTGATAAGTTCTACTTGCCTCTTCAGCGAGATATTTTCGAGTATTAGATCTTTTTTTTAACCTCAATTTCGGTTCCCGTTGCTTTACAGCATATTACTCTTGTTCCATCAATGATTTCTAAGCTTTTTTGTTTGCTGCAACTACGATGGTAGGAGTTACCGCACTTTATGCACACTAACACTTTGCAGGGTGTGTTTATACAACACTTTAAGTAGGATAAATAATCGAATGTAACGTCTTCGCCGGCCATATTTGTTTGATACAACATATTCCCTGTTTTTTAAATTCAATTTAAAGCTTTAAACAAGTGTTTTCCACTCCAGACAAATTTTCTGGGCTTTTCTAAACTCGAAATTTTACTTCATGCGCCACGCGTATAAAACACTATAATATTGTGAAATTTATGTGTACTCGAACTTCACTAAAAATCTATGTTTTATACGCATGGCGCATGAAGTAAAATTTCGAGTTTAGAAAAGCCCAGAAAATTTGTCTCGATGTTTAGTGAAGTTCGAGTACACATAAATTTCACAATATTATAGTGTTTTATACGCGTGGCGCATGAAGTAAAATTTCGAGTTTCGAAAAACCCAGAAAATTTGTCTCGGGTCGCTGCGCGACCCTCGACAAATTTTCACGGGGCTTTTCTAAACTCGAAATTTTACTTCATGCTTAGTCTGGGAGTGGAAAACCCTTGTTTCAAGCTTCAAATTGAACTTTTTTAAAAATCAACGAATGTCAGAAAATTTACAGCTAAAATAATTAAGAAAAAGTAATGTGATTTTATAAAAATAATGACATACCATGGAATTGATACAACAATTGAGGATATTCTCTGTTTTTTTTTAAGTTCAATTTAAAGCTTTAAACAAGTGTTTTCTACTCCCAGACTAAGCGTGAAGTAAAATTTCGAGTTTAGAAAAGCCCCGTGAAAATTAGTTGAGGGTCGCGCAGCGACCCGAGACAAATTTTCTGGGCTTTTCTAAACTCGAAATTGTACTTCATGCGCACGCGTATAAAACACTATATTGTCAAATTAATGTATATTCGAACTTCACTAAACATCTGTGTTTTATACGCGTGACGTATGAAGTAAAATTTAGAGTTAAGAAAGGCCCCGTAAAAAATTGTCTCGGTTCGCTACGCGACCTTCGACAAATTTTTACGGGGCTTTTCTAAACTCCAAATTTTACTTCATGCTTAGTCTGGGAGTGGAAAACACTTGTTTACAGCTTTAAATTGAACTTTAAAAAATCAACGAATGTCAGAAACTTTACAGGTAAAATAATAAAGAAAAAGTAATGTGATTTTTAAAAAATAATGACACACCATGGAATTGATGCAACAATTGCGAATATTCCGTGTTTCTTTTTAAATGTTCAATTTACAGCTTCAAACAAGTGTTTTCCACTCCCAGACTAAGCATGAAGTAAAATTTCGAGTTTAGAAAAGCCCCGTGAAAATTTGTCTCGGGTCGCGCAGCGACCCGAGACAAATTATCTGGGCTTTTCTAAACTCAAAATATTACTTCATACGCCACGCGTCTAAAATACTATAATATTGTCAAATGTATGTATATTCGAATTTCACCTAAAATCTGTGTTTTATACGCGTGGCGCATGAAGTAAATTTTTTTTTAGAAAAGCCCAGAAACGGGGCTTTTCTAAACTCGAAATTTTACTTCATGCTTAGTCTTTTCTGAGTGGAAAACTCTTGTTTCAAGCTTAAAATTCAACTCTTTTAAGAATCAACGAATGTCGGAAAATTTACAGCTAAAATAATTAAGAAAAAGTAATGTGATCTTTCAAATTTTCTGGGCTTTTCTAAACTCGAAATTTTACTTCATGCGCTACACGTATAAAACACTATATTGTCAAATTTATGTATATTCGAACGTCACTAAACATCTGTGTTTTATACGCGTGGCGCATGAAGTAAAATTTCGAGTTTAGAAAAGCCCAGAAAATTTGTCTCGGGTCGCTGCGCGACCCTCGACAAATTTTCACAGGGCTTTTCTAAACTCGAAATTTTACTTCATGCTTAGTCTGGGAGTGGAAAACCCATGTTTCAAGCTTCAAATTGAACTATTTTAAAAATCAACAAATGTCAGAAAATTTACAGCTAAAATAATGAAGAAAAAGTAATGTGATTTTTTTTAAATAATGACACCCCATGCAATTGATACAAAAATTGCGGATGTTTCCTTTTTTTTTAAGTTCAATTTAAGGCTTTAATCAAGTTTTTTCCACTCCCAGACTAAGCATGAAGTAAAATTTCGAGTTTAGAAAAGCCCCGTGAAAATTTGTCGAGGGTCGCGCAGCGACCCGAGACAAATTTTCTGGGCTTTTCTAAACTTGAATTTTTACTTCATGCGCCACGCGTTTAAAACACTATAATATTGTCGAATTTAGGTATATTCGAACTTCACTAAAAATCTGTGTTTTATACGCGTGGCGCATGAAGTAAAATTTCGAGTTAAGAAAAGCCCAGAAAATTTGTCTCGGGGCTTTTCTAAACTCGAAATTTTACTTCATGCTTAGTCTGGGAGTAGAAAACCCTTGTTAAAAGCTTCAAATTGAACTCTTTTAAAAATCAACGAATATGTTAAAGTATTCTTAGAAGAAAATATCCCTGCGCATATCCAAATGTTATTTTAAAGCGTAAGTCAAGTTAATCCCCTCTCCTCTGGCAGCCCTAGGCGGTCGCCTAATGGCACTGGTTTTAACCCTCCCCTCCAAGCTGCGCCTAAATTCGAACACATATAAATAGCAATCGTAATTTGTGTAATTCATATTCTTCTTCATCTTGTTGAAGCAAGATACTACGAAGGAACATTTGTCGTAAAAAGTGTTTTACTCCCATTTTTGTCAACATCAAGTTAGTCTTTCTTTCAAGTGCAACTATTAATCGGAACACAATAGTCAGACATTGCCGATATCATCTCAATCATTTTTTGTAAACAAGAATCGTCATACAGTTTTGACAACTTCATTGTGGAGTTCAGTGTAAAAAAAATGGATTACGAAAAAGTGTCAAAATCAACGATCCAATACCTAAAATCAGCAAGTTTAACCGAACAACAAAAACACTTTTATAAATTAAAATTGAAACTCGGTAACGCCAAACAGAACTTGTCGTACCTAAACAAGTGCAAACACAACGGACTTACTCCGAGTTATATCTCCATCACGACGAACTTGAATACATATCCCGCCAGAAAAGCTGTGGAACATGGCAAAAAGACGTGGCTAGAAGCGGACATCAAGAATTGGCACGTGAAACTGGACGTACTCTCCAATTATTTGCTGGTGGTCCACACGGCATTGGTAAATAAAATGCACTCAGTGGAGTTCGAGGTGTTTTACGATTCGGTGGAGAGTAAGGTGGAGGATATTGTGCAGAAGAAGTCCTTGGTGCAGCGCGAGAAGTTTGAGAAGTTGTTGAGGGAAAAGCCGGTACCGGTGAAGAAAGTTCGGCGTAATAGAGCAGAGGAGGCGTTGGTTTTTGAAAAATATTTTTCTTGTTTGTTGCCAATAAAAACACTAACTACTTGTGAAAATGCAACGAAATAAACTTATTGTTAAATTCTTAATTTTTTTTTTTTTTTTTATTAAAGTAAGAGAAATGTGCGTCAAAATATAGATTATAAGTGCATGTTTAGTTTTAATTATACTCTTAAATAAATAAATACGTAAAATCTGTTTTATCAACAAAAAATATATTCTATTTTCATTATTTTACATACAGAGAGTTTTATATAACACCGAACATTTTCATAACGAGAATTTTTCTTTGAAGTATCGATATGCATACGTTGCACATTTTCCGATGCTCAGTTTATTAAAACAATTCAATTTGAAGCATCAAGCGAGTGTTTTCCACTCCCATTCTAAGCATGAAGTAAAATTTCGAGTTTAGATAAGCCTGAAAATTTGGTTTGGTCGCGTAGCGCGAAGCGCGGAGCGGCCAAACCAAATTTTCAGGCTTTTCTCAACTCGAAATTTTACTTCATGCGCCACCGATACAAAACACTGATTCAATGTAAAGTTTAGCGGTGTGTTTTAAACTTTGTAATACGTCAGTGTTTTGTACCGGTGGCGCATGAAGTAAAATTTCGAGTTTAGAAAAGCCTGAAAATTTGGTTCGGCCGCTCCGCCCTTCGCGCTACGCGACCAAACCAAATTTTCAGGCTTTTCTAAACTCGAAATTTTACTTCATGCTTAGCCTGGGAGTGGAAAACGCTCGCTTAAAGCTTCAAATAAAATTCTTTTAATAAACCGTGCATCGAAAAATATGGAACGTATGCATATGAATACTTAAACGAAAAATTCTCGTTATGAAAATGTTCGGTGTTACATAAAACTCTCTGTATGTTATAGTTTGTAATATTCCTTGTTTTATTAGTTTTAATGGTGCAACGTTTTATATGCGAATTGTAACTAAATAATAAAACCTGTATAATTATTATATTTTATACACATACATAATTATTCCAGCAAAGCGAATCTCAGTTTTTTGCTATTAATTTAGTACAAACATTGTTTTGTTAATGATAAATAAATGTTTAATAAAGAAATATAAGATCTTACAAATATTTTTTATCATACACCCATTTTAACATCGTTTAAGGAAAGGCCTGTTGTTCAATCGATTCCCCAAATAGAAGCGGCGAAATGTTCAAAATAGTCGTTATTAGTGGCGTGCCAAACTTTAATTTATAGCAATAAAAACAGACATTTATTACTATGACATACAAGTATATACATTTAAAAAACATACAGAGAGTTTAATGTAACACCGAACATTTTCATCCAATACAATAAGACACCTTTAATTTTCAAGTTATGTGTAAATTGGATTGCCTATATGACTATTACAAATTGCAGACAATCAATCGCAATTAATGCTTCAACTTGTACATACAGGAAGTTTTTCTTTCAAGTATACATATCCTAATTACAGGGTATATGCCGTAAATCTTTAGATAACCGTTGTTTTTTTAAATAAGTTTAATGTTTCCTTTAAGTAAACATAAACATACTTTGTACATTTGCTGACGCTCGGTTTATTAAAAGAATTTAATTCAAAGCTTTAGAGAGTGTTTTCCACTCCCAGGCTAAGCATGAAGTAAAATTTCGAGTTTAGAAATGCCTGAAAATTTGGTTTGGTCGCGTAGCGCGAAGCGCGGAGCGGCCAAACCAAATTTTCAGGCTTTTCTAAACTCGAAATTTTACTTCATGCGCCACCGGTACAAAACACTGACATATTACAAAGTTTAAAACACACCGCTTAGCTTTACATTTCATCAGTGTTGTGTACCGGTGGCGCATGAAGTAAAATTTCGAGTTTAAAAAAGCCTGAAAATTTGGTTTGGCCGCTCCGCGCTTCGCGCTACGCGACCAAACCAAATTTCCAGGCTTTTCTAAAGTCGAAATTTTACTTCATGCTTAGCTTGGGAGTGGAAAACACTTGTTTAAAACTTAAAATTAAATTATTTTAACAAACCGAGCGTCGGCAAATGTACAACGTATGTTTATGTATACTTAAAAGAAAAATTCTCGTTATAAACATGTTCGGTGTTACATAAAACTCTCTGTATACTGAAAATAAAACCCACTAAAACCAGGGGTGGGCCTCGACTGTCAACTTTGATAGTCAACATGACAGCAAGTCGACAATGTCATGGGTGTAGCCCGGATTATCCCTATGTTGCCGGGGATTATTTTAATCTCCGGCAACAAGAATTGTATATCACATTTACAATTCTTCCTTTCTTTAAAATGAGTTCGCACCTAGCAATTAACTAATTGCCCGGCAAAGGATTATCTCCCGCGGTTCGGACCGTAATCGGGCCAACATCTACCTGGGCGGTGTGGCCGATTACCTCTCGGGTTTTTCAAAATCGACAATTAAGGAAGAGGACTAATGACCGCCGTTGCAGTTTGAAAGAAGAGAGATAATAAATTTCTATACTTCTTTCATATTGCAGCTTAACGGTTGTTTGGATTTAGGGGTTCGCTAAAAGTAATTATCTTGTCTGCGATAATTATTTTCTAGCAAATTCTTTACCAACGTTCACGCAGTTCTCAAAACATCCCTTCTCTACGCCAGTTTTTGTCGCATAAATACCTCAAAATTTACTTACCTTAAATGACTGAAAAGTATTCAATTCGCATTTAACTATTAAATATTTAATACGCCAGTCTTATTAATTAAGACAAATTGTTTTCAGTTTATACGAACATTATCGTAACTTTTATATATTATGATTAAAAAATTTAAAATTATTAGAAATTCCCAAGAAAAAATTATCAATTTTAGGCTACTGTTGAATGAAAGAAAATCGCTAACAAATAAATTTAGAAAAACTAAAAATTGATGACTACATTTCTTTGAACTTAACAGAACTAAAGATATAAGTTATGTCAAGTTCAAAAAAATTTAGAAAAACTTAAAGTTGATGACTAAAGTTCTTTAAACTTAAAAGTACTAAAAATATAAGTTATGTTAAGTTTTAATAAATGTAATCAACTAAGCTTTTGTACATTTATTTGAAAAAATTTAATTAAATTAGGCTAAAAACTCAGAAAAATAGCCTAGGTATTTGAAAAGTCTCTTAATTCAATATTTTTACCATTATTAACTTTAATAAAGTTCATATAAATTATCTAAAATCTTGCACGGTGCCATGATTGCTAGAAAATCGTAGATATTAAAAAAATATTAAAACTATTGCAATATTTACAACGGGATAAATAAAACGATTTCGTGCGTATTATTTAAATAGTTTAAAAAAAATCATGAATTTTCAATAAAATCATTTAAACAGAACACATTGCTTTATCGAGTCCTTAAAGCATAAAGTAAAATTTTGAGTTTATAAAAACCTGAAAATCTGGTTTGTTCGCTACGCAAAGCAGAGTGACGTAACCAAATTTTCTGGTTATTCTAATCTAGAAATTTTACTTCATCCGCCAGGCGTATTAAACATTGATTTTGAGTGAAGTTTAAAGTACACAGCGACCTATCGTTAATTAACTCATGGCCCACAGTTAAAAAAACACTAATGTAAATGATCGATATAGTAATAAGATTAATTCGGTTGTCGTATCTCGATTGTTTTCACCACAAATTAAAATATATTTTAAGGATAAAACAGTTTAATATTCTCGAACCTTGTCCATCATAGCACGTTCCCCGTTAAAGACATGATGATTTAAATATCAACAATATGGAAAAGTTGCTCAAACTAAATTTATTCTACTTTTATTTTTATTATTCCAAAACTATTCACAAAAAAAGCAATTTTTGCATTTTTTTGTTACATCCCGTTTAATATTAATGACCATCATCTCTAAGCGTTATATATTTTTAACTTTACTGTAAATCAGTGTTTTGTACGAGTGGCACATGAAGTACAATTTCGAGTTTAGAAAAGCCCTGTGAAAATTTGTCTCGGGTCACTGCGCGACCCCCAGCACGGGGGCTTTCCTAAACTCTAAATTTTATTTTATGCTTAGTCTGGGAGTGGTAGACACTCTTTGCTTTAAAATAATAATAATAATAATAAACCAACTTTATTTCAGATAAATGGTCACAAAATTAATACAAAACTCTGGAACATAAATGAAATTGTGTCACAACTAAATACATAAAAAATAAGAAATTCTTCAGGAATCATCTGTTTTAAATAGCAAAGTATTCATTTAGATTATATAATTCTGGCTGATAGGCTTTGGCAATAATATTAGATATGTCACCTAAATAAAACAATGATTTTCAACTAATTGTGTATTTCGCGACAATTGTTTCGCAACGTTGTTGCTTTTTAAGGTGAAGAACTTATAATATTTACAGATTTCTTAAAACTTCTACTTTATACAAATTTAAAAAGTGAAGATGGAAGGTCTGGGGTTTTCCATTGGTCATGGATTTTCAAAAATTAAGTGACTCAACTATCTACGATATTAGATATGTGTTCGTTAAAAGAGAGCACGAAATCGAAGACCACGCCCCAATCCCTGATTGATGTTACGCGTTCCAGTGGTTCATTCATTAATCGGTATCCATACACAACAATAAGCTGACGTCGAGATAAAGTTTTAAGTTTGCATTTTTTAAAGTCAAGTTAAAGTTTAATACCATAATTAAAATGATAGCAAATCATTCTGTAAGCGAACGGCATCTTCGTATGTGCAAACTTGCATGAAAATGTTTATGTCATCGACGTATGGAAGAAATTGAGCGATAGAAAAACATTTAATTACATCGTCCACAAACACGTTAAAAAGCAGTGGTCTCAGGTGAGACCATTGCGGTATACCGGAGGTGACAATAATGTTACGCAAGACACACTGGCCAATCCGAACGCATTGAGATCTTCCCGTAATATACGACTCGACCCATTGAAGAACAAAACCTCCAATACCAAGGTAACGCAATTTATTGAAAAGAATACAGTGATCAACACTGTCAAACCCCTTCGAGAAATCAGTATAAATGGAATTGACTTGTACTCGATCGACAAAGGCACTGACAATGTACGATTCATAAATAAGGAGATTAGTTGCGGTTGTTTTACCCGTACGAAATCCATGCTGTTTTAAAGAGACCGATGGTTGGAGTATTACTGTCAAGTAACGAGTTGCTAGTCGTTTGAAAAGTTTAGGGATCGATGACAAAATTGATATTAGCCTGAAATTTTCAACTATTTTCTCATTCCCTGATTTATGAACGGGAGTAACGAATGCTCCCTTCCAGATGAAGAGAAATGTTCCCTCAGTAAAGGATTTGTTGAAAAGGATCCACAAAGGTCTACTAAGTGCAAAGGCGAAATTCTTCAAAAATAAAGCAGGTAGACCATCAGGTCTAGAGATATAGCTTGATTTACTTGAGGTGAGTTCGTTTAAAACATCCCTGATCCTTTTTGGTTTAAAAATACATTCATTAATATGATTAGAGGAAATAGCACTTTGAACCATGAGTATGAGGATTGTATACTGACCCGAAAACGTAGCAAAATTATTTACTATACACTCAGGAGTGTCAATTGAGCTATCCCCATCAGTGAAAGTTGAAGGAATTTTATTAGATGACCAAGCGAACATCTAATAACATTCCTTCAACTTTCACTGCTGAGGATAGCTCAATTGACACTCCCGAAGGTATATTAAAAAAATTTGATACGTTTTTCAGTTAGTTAACATAATTCCAAAACGTTTTAGGATTATATTTGATGTTATCTTCCATTGCCTGGATATAATTAGTGTGGCAAACTCGAGCTGAATCTTTGCATTGCTGCCTAACAAAACTAAATTGACGGTAATTTATCATCTAAGTATAAACTTTATGTAGTTTTTCCTTCTGGTTTTAGCAAGTTTCTTCAAATTTTGATTTATTTCTAGGGTTTTCATCAATATTTTATGAATTGAACATTCGTATGTTAACTAACATCGATGATTTTTACAAGTTTTTCGTAAATTTAGCTTTATTTTCTATAAATTGTAAAATTTCCAATTAATCTCATTTTGACAATTTTAGTAATTATCGCTCATATTTATAAATTGGAACGTTAAAGCCCCGTTTCATCAACTTTAAATTATTCTTATACAAAAGTTACATTTATTTGCCGTTTAAAATAAAAATTGTCTATGTCATTATCCGATATGGATCATAAAATAAATTGTATATTCTTGGCTACCATCTGTTTGATTTTCATTGATACCCACCTGCACGTATTCGTATCTTGGAATAGCGAGCACAGTTAAAGTTTATTCATGGATTCCACAGTGGCAGATTGCACACATTAAATGTCGAATCACAATCAGCAGGGTTTGATAAAATTAGATAGATACTTGAAACCAGTACCTTTCAAAAGTTCACCTACTTTATTTTATTTATACGTGTGCTTTTTATTTCTGTAAAGCATTGTTCGTACGCCTTACTTATGGGTTCCCTTTTCCACAAAACATTAATCATGTCAAATTAATCATGTTTAAATTACTCAAAAATAAGATATTTACAAAAATATTACAAAATGACTAAGAGAGCTACGACAAAAGTGTATATACAGAGAGTTTTATGTAACACCGAACATTATTATAACGAGAATTTTTCTTTAAAGTATCCATATGCATACGTTGCACATTTTCCGATGCTCAGTTTATTAAAAGAATTAAATTTCAAGCTTTTAGCGAGTGTTTTCCTCTCCCAGGCTAAACATGAAGTAACATTTTCAGTCTTCTCTAAACTCGAAATTTTACTTCATGCGCCACCGGTACAAAACACTGATTCAATGTAAAATTTCCCAGTGTGTTTTAAACTTTGTAATATGTCAGTGTTTTGTGCCGGTGGCGCATGAAGTAAAATTTCGAGTTTAGAAAAGCCTGAAAATTTGGTTTGGCCGCTCCGCGCTTCGCGCTACGCGACCAAACCAAATTTTCAGGCTTTTCTAAACTCGAATTTTTACTTCATGCTTAGCCTGGGAGTGGAAAACACTCGCTTAAAGCTTCAAATTAAATTCTTTTAATAAACCAAGCATCGAATAATATGGAACGTATGCATATGGATACTTAAACGAAAAATTCTCGTTATGAAAATGTTCGGTGTTACATAAAACTCTCTGTACATATGGGGCATTCCACGCCAAATCAGATACCATCTGGCTCCGATTTTCTTTTTCTTTTTTTCTTAAGTCCACCAGCAATAGTTTCTGCCATTTATGAAATGTAATAGATATGTCTTAATAATTTAATAGATTATAACTAAGGTCATATACAAAAATTTCGGAAATATTCGGAAAATATTTCTATAAAATTTTCAAATTTTTTATATAAAATGTTGATTTCCAATAAACACGTACCGATCGATTTTCATGATTTTTTTTTATAAAAAACTGTCACTCATTACACAACTTTTAAGCCTAATCCGATACTGGGATAACGATCAGATTTATTTTTTTTTTTTCGGTTTTTTTAAAATTCCATGTTCTAGTTATACAAGGTGTAACAGAACTAATGTACAAGCTCTGTACTACATAAGGGGCAGTGTTTAAATAAACAATACCTAAAATTGAAATTACCGTACCTTTAGTAGATAGCTCACAAATAATTATTAAAAATAATTAATAATAATAGGCCACATGTTTGTGGTCTCTGGCATCCGCACACATTATGTGTTTTAACCGAGATTCCACATAGACTAGTAGTTTTTAAACGATGTCAGTTTGGCTATCGAATCAGTGAACGAATCAATAGAATGTAGGTGAAATTTTAAGCTAGGCCAGGAATGTTTATTTATGACTACTAAATTTATTAATGGTGGTCAGATTGGAACAAAAAAAAATAAATCCCATCGTTATCCCAGACGGACTAGGCTTAAAAGTTGTGTAATGAGTGACATTTTTTTAAAATAAAAATTTAAGAAAATCGATCAGTACGTGTTTATTGGAAATCAACATTTTATATTAAAAATTTGAAAATTTTATAGAAATATTTTCCGAATATTTTTGTATAAGTCAGCTTGGTTATAATCCATTAAATTATTAAGACATATCTATTACATTTCATAAATGGCAAAAACTATTGCTGGTGGACCTAAGAGAAAGATTATTATTACCTTTAAGTGCTGATAGCTGAAACATGTAATTTAAAATAAAAAATTCGAAAAAAAAAAAATAGATCCTATTGCTGTCCCATTATCGGACTAGGCTTAAAAGGTGCGAAATGAGTAACATTCTTTTAGATAAAAATTTCAAGAAAATCGATCAGTATATGATGTGTGAATAATAACATGTAAATGTTTATAAACATTCTTTATAAACATATGAGTGAACGAGTGGATTGTGAGTGGTAAGCATAAACAATACGTGTCGCTATAGTAAACAATAATACTAGTGTGATTATTGTTAACGCGGCATCGTGCTCTTTCAAGGCATCGTGTGCCATTAAACCAACGAGTGCCATTGAAGAGCCTAGTATATAAGTGTATTAGTTTAAGACTAGATTAAGAGAGAGACTGTCTACGCAACTCTCGATGTACCTACTTCTGTTGTACCTGAATTAAACATAGTCGAACCAATGTAGTGTTTTAGTGACGAACTGGAAGGGACCATCTCATGGCGATCCTGCCGGCCACTAGCAACTACAAGCCCTGGCCAAACACCGAAAAGTTGAGACCGCTACCTTAAAATGGGGTCAACATCAACCAAAGAAGAGTTAATAATCGCCCAAACGGGGAATAATGGAACTATGGGTCTCTCGCTATCCGGGCTACCATTGAGGGATATAGCCCTTGCTGTGACTTCAATAATTGTTTTGATATTCGTTGCATTAGTTGCATACAAACGATGCAAAAAATCACTGGAGACGAAAATTAGAAGAAAGATCTCCCGCAGCCAGGAGCAGGTCTGATACAATTTACGCATCTACTGGAGGAAGTTAGGGTGCTCAACCGAAATTTGAAAAAGGACAACCACGAAAGGAGAGGGAACCGTGAGTACCTAGTGCGGAAAAGTGAAGAATTAAAAACTTTAGAAAACGAACTGTGTGAATTTAGAACAATAGAAAACAATGTAGAAAGAGATTATAATTTTCTAAGGTTGACTAAAAACGTAAACGTGTCTAACGTGTAGTGGTGTTTCCTTTGTGATTTCCGGACAAATTAGTGCATATTTATGATATAGTAATTACATACGTTTATACACGAGTGTGATTGTATCGTATTTGTGATTCAGTAAGTATTTTACTGCTGAATTCGTAATTTTTTTAAATTCTAACCTTATTTTTATTTTATATTCATACACACATACCCATTCCAATCTCTCCTATTTTCTGTTCATTCATTAATTGTACATATATATATATATTTTTTCTTCCGTGGCCTTCTCTGTGTTTGTATCTAATTAGTCACCACGACAGGCCCCGTTGGTGCGAAGCGTGTGTCCAGTGTCTATTATCCTTTTTCCTCGCATTAATTCACATTTTTATTAATTCATTCACAATTTAATCTATCATAATGGTTAATTTTTGTGGAATCTGCGAGCGTGGAGTGACGCCTAATACACCGTATATTAAATGTAGCAGCGATTGCAATAAACATATTCATAGTAAATGTACGGCTTTATCTGATGATGCAATTGCTCTTATCATAACTTCTAAAAGTAGATGGAAATGCCCTAAATGCATAAAAGATAATATTCCATTAACCATTAACTCACTATATACGCTAATAATAGAGCAGTTTAATTCATTTAAAGAAGAAATAAAAAATTATATTTCTTCACGCTTCGACAATATCGAATCCCGTATGTCTCAAATAGAGAATAGCTACACTAAAATTGAATCTGAGATATCTATTATAAAATCTGCGTGTGATAAATCTTCTGTAGATATTATTAATGAGCTCGAGGATAGATGCAGCCGATTATCTAATGTTATACTTTACAACTTTAAGGAACCAGTGTCAGTTGTGTCAGAGGAGAGATATGCTGATGACACTAAGAACATAATCAATATCTTGCAGCGTCGAAAAATTTCAGCTATGCCTAAAAAAATAATTCGGTTGGGAAAAATAAGATCCGATAACAAACCTAAACCACTAAAGATCATGTTTGAATCAAAGGAAACCGCCAACTCTGTTCTTCGCAGTAACACACATTCTATTAATGATAAAATTATATTCAATTCTGACAAAACTAAAATGCAAATGGAACATTTCAACTCATTAAAATCTGAACGGAATCGTAGAAAATCTGAAGGCGAATTGAATTTGAAGATTGCATACAGAAATGGAGTACCCTACTTGGCTACAGGATAACGCGCATGAGAATCACCGCCCACAGGAAACTTAGTAGCCTACTACCAAAACGTCCGCGGCCTTAATAGTAAGCTCAATGAATTCTACAACAACATCTTCACTCATAATTATGACAAATTATTCCTCACAGAAACGTGGTTAACGTTCGGATCGTGACACAGTGTTCACAGGTCGATCAAAGGGCGGCGGTGTGTTAGTGACGGCTAAATATAATTTAAATATTGACTTAATAGCTACTGGCCATATTAAATCAAAAATTCCAATTATTGACCTTTGTGTATGCAAAGTTAAAATTGATTCAATTTATTTATATCTAATTAACGTATATATACCACCGGACACAATAACCACCGATATAAAATCATTTTTCGATCTATTAATCCAAATATATTTTAATGATAACCCTATACTCTTTGCATGTGATTTCAATTGTCCAATTCTATCAGCGGGAAATATGTCAGAAAAAGCGCAAATAATTTCAAACGCATGTACATTTTTCGGTTTAAACCAATTCAACTTGATTCAAAATTGTTCTGTTGTAACATTTTGGATTTAATATATTCCAGCTTAGATTGCAGCATTACGAGAGAACCTGATCCCTTAGTAAACGAGGATGCTTATCATCCTGCTTTAACATTATCTTTTCAATGTTCTTTCAATATGTCTCCTAGCAACATTAATGTCACTTAACTTAACTTCAAAAGAGGCGATTATTTATCTTTGTATTCCTACTTAGGTTCTTTCGATTGGAACTTCTTGTCGAGTTATTCCAATGTTGATTTTGCACTTAATGAGTTCTATAATGTGTTAAATAGTGCACTTTTTCAATTTATTCCGCGACATGGAAAATAGCAAACGCGTCCTCCTTTTTTTACATACATTTTTATCCCCCTTAATTTATCGAAAATTCAAGTCGTAATTTTGACATCGATGACAAATTTATAAACTTGCACGCCTGGCGTGTTATCCACTATTATCAAGTTTTGGAAAAAGTTTGCACCCCTGATCCGGATTTCGTGACATAAAATCATCTCCAAAGAAAAGATGGAAAAGAGGTTAATATTAATTATCCCAGATCTCATCACAGGAATGGTTTGCTCCTTTTCCAATATAAACTTCAATCTATTCGAGATTGTCAGTTTAACGTCGGCCAACTGGGAGGGTTAGCAATTTAACTTTATTTTAATACCGGCACAAAACAAACTTTGTATGTAGAGTGAAAATATAAACAGTTTTGAGATAAACATTTAGGTAAACTTGGCGGTAACATTTACATAATCCATGCTGACATGCTGGATAGAGATAGCTTTGGATACAAATGGGGAAGTCTGTTGAATCCATTAAATACATCCAGCCGTGAGCGATTCTCATGTCATTGTTTTTCATGAATATTTAACAGAATTTATTTTATAAAATATGTATTCAAGCAGACTCAGATGGCTTAGTTAGTAAAATAAGAGGATGGATGAATATTGTGTTATACGAAAACTAAACGAATAAAACGTTTGCTTAACAATTTTAAAACTACTCGAACAATGTAGATTTTATAGTATCTTTAAAATTTAGTTGGATTTATAAAGGAATATATTTGGCAACAAAATGTTATAATCAGTGGCGTAGCGTGGGTTTAAGCCGATCGGCACATTATTTTATGTAATGTTAACTAATCACTTGTTTCTTTATCTCGCACAAATGAAGCAGGAAAGAGCAGGCAAGTGTAATCATTAAACTGCGTATAACTGTTGTTAGGATTAACCGAAATTATCAAGTTAATCTCATTTGATAGGTAATTAGGTAATTGAAAGCACTTTAAATCACAGGTTACTCCCGTTTACTTTAGTTCTTATAGAAAGCACCAGTGGGTATTTTTGAACAACCGCCATATTTTCTAGATTTTCTTAAAAATATCAAATTATAAGCTACAGTTCTCCTACGCTGCTTATAGAGCTGGGACGAATCCTCGAAAAAAGGATTCGAATCGCAAATCCGAATCCCCTAATATAATTCGAATCACGAATACTCGAATAAAGGATTCGTAAGAGATAAATATAATTCGAATCAAAGATTCGAATCCTGTTTTTTCAAATTACGAATACAAATCCTTTAAGAATAAATTTTATATTCTTTTCAACCATTTATATATAAATATCGTTACTAATTGTTTTAACAAAAATATTTAAAACCTAATTATTTATTATTAACACTGAAAATCCTTGATAACAGACTAAACATCTGATTCCCTGTTACTCTAATTAAAGATGTATTTGTTTGTTTCTGAACTTTACTTTAAATCAGTGTTTTGTACGCGTGGCGCATGAAGTAAAATTTCGAGTTTAGAAAAGCCCGAAAATTTGTCTCGGGTAGCTGCGCGACCGTCGACAAATTTTCACAGGGCTTTTCTAAACTCGAAATTTTACTTCATGCTTAGTCTGGGAGTGGAAAACACTCGTTTAAAGCTTCAAATTGAACTCTATTATAAAATCGACGAATGCCTGAAAATTACGTAGTTAAAAAATTCACGGAATATCATTAAAACCGGGAAAGTCAGAGAAAAGTCATGAAATTATATTCAAATTGACCAAAACACTAACAAAAAAGCCATATGACATTATTAAATTTGTCAAAATCAGCAGGCAAATCATAAAACACGTAAAAATTTATAAAATTGACTTAAATATTGACAAAAACAATGAAAACAATTTAACAAAATGGAGATTTCCCACAGAAGAAAGTTATATTAAAAGGCCAGGGATAAAATCTTGAATCAGGAAAATGTCGGAAAAATTTAACATTTCAGATTGTAGCTACCATGTCAGTTTTACTTGAAATAATATTAAACATAATTTTGAAAACTAGATTATTATTTTTGAAAACATTTTTAGTCATTTAATGTTTTTATCAAAGCAATCAGTTTGAAGTTTCGAACGAGCGTTTCCACTCCATGTGGGTCTTTTTGAAATTTCGCATCTACTACAACAAACCACAAACTTTGCAAGTCTTTAAAGCCAACATTGCAGAAGAAATCACCAATTTGGGGCCAGATGTTTTATGAACAACAATTCAAAATGCTGTAAAACGAGCACAATTAACATCAACTCAGGAGATCATTTGACCGATATCATTTTGTTAACTTTATATTATCAATTTTTCATCTTTAAATTAGTTTTCAGTCAAAACCTTGTCAATTTCTTCATTTCTAATAAAATAGCAGGCAGTTCATAATATGACATTACTTTTGCCATATATTACACGAGACAAAAAGTTTATATCTTAAGAAATGTTAATTTTTGTTTTTAACATAGATTTACTGTCCTTGTTTACGCACGAAGTAAAATATAGAGTTTAGAAAATTCTGAAAATTTGGTTTAGGTGCGTAGCGAAACGGATATAACACTAAAATATTGTGAAATTAAAAATATACTGGTTTTTACTAATTATGTTAAAATTTCATAGCAAATTCAGTTTGATTTTATTAGAAATATCTATGTCCCGAGAAATACAGGGAGTTTTTCTGACGTCACAGATGAAATTCCTCGTGTGACGTAAAAAGTTAATGTAATTAAACTAACAAGGTCGACTCGGTTTTAAATTAATACAACCTTATACACTAACCACCTTAATAGCTGACGTCTCGATTTAAACCGAGCCGACCTTATCACGCGCGAAAATCCTCACATGACGTCAAAATCAAAGTCATTACTGTATAAGGTCGACTCGCTTTAAACTGAGACAGTCTTGTACAAGGTTGTCTTCATTTAAACGAGTATATTCCTTTTCCCAGACTAAGCATGAAGTAAAATTTCGAGTTAGGAAAAGCCCCGTGAAAATTAGTCGAGGGTTGCGCAGCGATCCGAGACAAATTTTCTGGGCTTTTTAAACTCGAAATTTTACTTCATGCGCCACGCGTATAAAACAGTGATTTAACGAGAAATTTAAAAACACACAAAAGACATTTTTCATTAATTCAAATTATTTTTGACGATTTAAATCCTTTTTTAAGTATTTGAATCCTTTTATAAATATTCGAATCTTTTTATAAATGTTCGAATCCTTTCATAAGGATTCGAATCCTTCTATATGGATTCGAATCACCCACATTTGGATTCGAATACGAATCCTCTTAAAAAAAAGTAACGAATCCGGATCACGAATCCAGTTGAACTAAAGTATTCGAATTCCTCTTTTGAATCCTCTAAAAGGATTCAAATCCAGGATTTGAATCCTAAATGATTCAAATCCTGCCCAGCTCTGCTGGTTAATTACAGAAAGGAATACTGAGAAAAGTAGTGAAAATCTCATCCTGATATCTGTATCCTAATCAATGATATAGTAAAAAAAAAATCTGCTAGATTTGCCCATTTTCAACCGGGCATCGTATAAAAATATATTATAAAATTTAGTAGGCCTTTAGCCTTTTTTGTTTTATGTTCAAGAGGTCAAAAATAATAATTTAATGAATAACGCAGATCACTTTCTCCCATTTATATGTTTTTTAAAGCAAATATATAAGTAAATCCATGATTATTCAAAATCTCAAAGTATAGTAGCCTACGAGATTAGTAACATGCTTAAAACAGTGTATACAGGGTGCCCGTATTTCAACAGAATGTATTGGGATCTTGGTTATTTCAAGATATAGAGAGTCGGTTAAATTGAGGTAGTTGCGTATTTTAGGGCCTAACGATAATCTGAAAACAATTTTGAAATATCTTTTTTTTGTTTAAGAGATATCAACAAAACACTGTTTTTTTTTTTTAGAAAATCGTTTTTATTTTTTTATTCAAAAACTACTGAGTTTGAACATTTAGAACTTTGACAACATAAGGCACTTTTTAATGAGGAATCTAGTAGCATATTTTTTTCAAGATAACTATAACATTTACCCGGGAACCATGGCCAACTTTTGTTTTTCTTATGGACGCCATTTCGAATTTTAATATTTTTTGAAAGAATATTTTTTTTCTGAACTCAGTGATGTAACACACTCGTAATTTATTTCCGATTAGATATTTAAAACTATAATATTTTCTTTTTTGCAAAGAGTGTCCTGCACACAATGACGTCATATCTAACTACGTAATTTAGTATAATGGTCACTTTTTGTCCGAAATGTACATTTGGTAATTCAAATAAAAGTGTGAAGAAAGGTTATTAGTGCTTTATTCGTCAAAGACGTCATATCTATTAATCAATAAAATATTGAAAGCAGTCAATCATTGTTAGCAGTCAAAATAATTTAATATTTGTCAATCTTGGATAATAATAAGTATCGATTATTACACAAAACAAAGTAAAACATTTGTGATGTGTCTATCATAGCACTTGTCCCGTTTAAGATATGATGACTTATGAATCAACAGTATGGAAAAGTTGCGCAAACTAAATTTATTCTACTTTTATTACTATTATTCCAAAACTATTCACGAAAAAAATAATTCTTGCATTTACATCTTAATAAATATTGATTACAATCACATCTAACCGTTATTTATTTTTAACTTTACTGAAAATCAGTGGTTTACGCGTGGCGCATGAAGTAAAATTTCGAGTTTAGAAAAGCTGGCGCGACCCTCGACAAATTTTCTACGCAGGGCTTTTCTGAACTCGAAATTTTACTTTAAGCTTAGTCCATGAGTGGAAGACACTCGTTAAATTGAAATACATCACAACTGTTAAAATATTTATCGAATTAGTATTTTGTCATTTAATCACTATATTGACTGTATTTGATATAGTGATTTAAGTGACTTACAATCATAACATCACAATAGTCGAAATACAGTCCATAAAGAGATATACAGTAAACCCTCCTATAACGCGGTAGTCTTAGAACGCGGTTTCCATATAACGCGGAGCAGAAATTGCGACAGCCCTCCTATAACGCGGTACTCTTACAGCGCGGTTTCCGTTCAACAACGTCCCATTAGTTCTTTCCGTGCACCCCGAATGGTTTTAACTGAATATGTTTATATCAGCGTGGTCCACGGGTGGGGCCCCTCACGCGCTATCTTCCACTTCCATTAACTAAACAATTTCGCATCGCACCTATTCCACAGCAATGCCAAGCGTGTGTGAATCTAATTAAACTGTGACATCAAAGATGTATATGTGATTCTTTTGACTACAGTGTTGCGAAGACTATAGAAAGACCATGTTCTGCGGAACAGACTAAATCGAGTGGGGGAAGCAGTTTTGCGCGTCGCGCAAAGCTTGGTATATAAACATTCAAGCTTATCTATTAGCTGTTTACGGCATCGGTTTTAGTCGTCTAAGAGCTCTTTTACAGTACGTCTGTTAATGACCAATTCTTTCTAAAATTTTGTCTGCCCCGTCCATTCGTTTAGCTTTTTGCTGCTTAATTTGTGGTTTATAATTGGACAACATTACACAATACTGTAAGTAATATTTTTCATTTGTTCTAATATAATAATAATAAAGTAATTATTAACCCTAGATTTGCATCATGTCAAACACAAAAGAAACAAGGAAAGGATTAGAAAGAAAGTTTATATCGCTTGAAGATAAAATCCAAATTTTAAATCGTTTAGAAGGCGGGGAAAAATTATCGTGTGTTGCAAAATCAACAAATTTGAATATATCTACAATTCGAACCTTTCTTTAAGGTTCGAATTGTAGATATATTCAAATTTGTTGATAATATAAGGAAAACTGTGGCAGATGGCTGTCCGTTAGGTGCGAAACGTGTTACTCGCACACGAAATTCTATTATGGTTAAAATGGAACGGGCGTTAATAATCTGGTCGGAAGACTGTATAGCCAAAAAGATTCCTATCAGTGGAAATCTTATCAAGCAGAAAGCACTTAAAATCTACGAACATTTAAGGAATATTGGGCATTCTTATGCAATGCTAGAAAATCATTCGTTTGTCGCGAGTAAAGGATGGTTTGAAAAACTAAAAAAAAGGTACACATTGCACAATATTAGGTTTCAAGGAGAACAGGCCTCAGCAGATGCTGAGGCTGCCGAAAATTATAAGCTGGAACTAACTAGAATTATCAATAAAGGAGGTTATTCACCTGATCAGATTTTTAACGCCGATGAGACGGCATTATATTGGAAAAAACTACCATCTAAGACCTTCACTTCGAAAAATCAAAGGCGTGCTCAGGGGTTTAAACCTTCAAAAGAACGTATCACACTTCATGTGTGCAGCAATCTATCAGGGAGTCTGATGATAAAACCAATGATAATATGTACATCGTTCTTCAACTCCCCGTGTAATGAAAAACATTACTAAGACCCAATTGCCTGTATTCTGGTGATCTAATAAGAAAGCTTGGATGACTCAAGATTTATTTAAGGATTGTTTTTATAATTGTTTTATCCCGGCAGTGAAAACCTATACGAGGGGAAAAAAAATGTATTTCAAAGTTTTATTGGTTCTTGATAACGCTGGTTGCCATAACATAAAACTGGATCATCCAAATGTAAAAATTGTCTTCCTTCCTACTAACTGCACGACATTAATACAACCTTTGGACCAAGGTGTCATTCAAACTTTGAAAATATACTACACACGCCAACTTTTCCAAACCATTTTTGACAGATTAGAAAATAGTGAAAATAAAACTCTTACTCAAGTGTGGATGGAATTTTCTATTTTAGATTGTATTAGAACCGTGTCATCGGCTTGCGCGGAAATTAAACCATCAACGCCTAATGCGTGTTGGAAACCTCTTTTACCTCAAATGATTCAAGCAGTACAAGATGATTCTGCAATTTCACTTCCAGTTACAGAAATAGTAAACATTGCTTCTAGTTTAAGTGATGAAGAATTTGCAGTTAACCATCAGGATGTAAGAGAACTAGTACTCGGCGAAGAAACTTTAGATGAGGAAGAACTGATGGAATTAATTAATACACCCACCTCAAATGCATTGATAAATGAAAATAAGTAAAACGAATGGGTACTAAATCTCGATTTACAAGATGTGAAAAAGGGCTAAATTTGGCTAAAGAATTAGAACTTCATTTCATTTAAACTGATCATTCAACGGTGCGCAGTGCAAAGTTTAAAAGAGAGTTAAGAAATTGCTTAGCTCCCTATAGAGAGGTTTTAGTGGAGTTAGAATAAAAAGCTACAATCGAAAACCAATGTGAGGATGAACCAAGTGAGGAAGAGATTTTGTCTATTAAAAGAAGACGAGTTAGGCGACTCATATCTGACAGCGAGGATGAGTGTTGAAAGATTACATACTTTTAGAAAAATCTTTCTGGTTTTTGTTAAAAAAACAGTTTTTTTAGTTTAGTTTTTGTTTCATTTTTGTTATCATTTGTTTATATAAACTCTTCACTTCAATAAAAATAATTTATAATTTATCTTATCTTTTGCATTTATTGGTCTTCATATAACGCGGTACGAATGATGTGATTTGTACTAATTCTGAGTTTCTTATAGCACGGTTTCCATACAACGCGGTAGACGTTTTCCCTAGAATGCGCTACGAATTAGCCTGGTTTTTACGGTTAAATCCAAGTTTCTTGTAGCGCGGTTTCCATATAACGCGGTACGCACTCACCGCGTTATAGGAGGGTTGACTGTAATCAGACAAAATCCTAGCCTAGTCAAAAGACCGTCAATTAAGCCACTTACAGTCACAATAGTCAAAACACGGTCAATAAAGATATAATATGACAAAATCCTATGATAGTGCAAAGACAGTCATTCAATTTATTAAATTTCAAAACGTCACACCTGTATTTCGTGTATAAACAAATCAGTACAGTAATTAATCATCTGGATGCCCGTCTTTGGGGGTAATATGTAAGCAAATTATGGGACCTAGGAGTTGATAAATGACTCAACTGTTTCCAAGGCACTCTTTACAAAAAACAAAAGATTAAAATTTTACATACAAAATGTACAATAAATTATAGGTGTGATACATCATTGAATTTAGAGAAACATGTTCTTTCAAAAAATATAAAAATCCAAAATGGCGCTTATAAGGAAAACAAAAGTTGGCTATGGTCTCTGGGTAAATGTTATATTTATCTTAAAATAAAGTATGTTACTAGATTTCTAGTTAAAACGTGCCTATATGATGTCAAAGTTGTAAATATCTGGATTCAATGGTTTTTAAATAAAAATATAAAAACGAATTTTCAAAAAGTACGTTATTTGTCAATACCTCAAAAACGAAAGAAGGTATTTCAAATTTGTTTTTAGATTATTATTAGGCCCTAAAATAGGCAACTTTGCCTTAATTTAACCGACTCTTTTTCTCTTGAAATAACCAAGATCCCTATACATTCTGTTGAAATATGGACACCCTGTATTTACTACAATTAAAAACACTTATTACAATACTTTATTAGTAGAATAACAAACAAAACATAAGAAGATAAATACAACAATTAAATCTAGCTTCCTTATTAGAGGGCTCAATAGTTACCGGAAAGGATAAAAATCAGATTTTTAGATATGTTAAAAATATGTAAACCCTAATCTACTCTAAATTTTGGTCGATTTTAACTACCTTTTCGTTTCTTTTGCTTTTACATAAGATGGAAATGAAAATGAAAAAGTGTAATCATTAAAATGGTTGTTACCAAATTTAATAAACAGCATTTGTCCAAAATTTTAAAAATCGACATTTTAGCTGCATCTGGTAGAGTATTTTGCAAGCTATTCGATGGTGAAAGTAGTTTATATAAAAACCACACATGTACAAAGTTACACCCTCAGACCAAGTATAATATAGACGAGTAATGCGATGGTGGGGATAGGCAATGTTTGTATGTAAAGATAAAATGTAAACACGCTTGTTTACAAACACGATTAAATGTAAACAAACTTAAAAGTGAGGTTAACTGTTTACAAACATGGAGGTAACCTCAAGCCACACAAAAATGCTAACCATTTTATAAACTTATATGTGATTTGAGCCAGATCCCGAGAAAGGAATGTTAAAGGCCAAAGATTTCATGTAACAAAAACTTAAAATAATACGCAATTAGATAAATAAATATAAAAGTAAAGTTAACGGAAAAGGCCTGGCGTGTTTACAAACATGAATGTAAACACACGCCTCACCCCGCGCACAACAGTTATGTTTCGTGACAACAAATGGGCGGTATGCTTTTTCTAGACCATACTAACTCTATGGTTACACCGCTTTAAATTCTAGCTGATTCGGCAAAAACAGCATAAGTCCACACTGTTTTTGAATAGGTGCGTGCAGTAATGGATATGGACAGCTAGAAGTAGAGAACAAAGATAACAGCAGTTGAAATGATTAGTCACTTAACACTATTAGGGATCTATGATAAGTAATAAAAATAATTGTATAAATAGAAATTGTAATGGTTACCAAGTTAAACAGTTTTTTTCTAAAGGTAATTTTTTACAAACGCTGTTTATAAAATCAACGCCTCAATTGAACGCACTTTAAAACATTATGTATTGTGTATTTAATTAATTAGAATAATACTATTTGAAATAAAACAACACAGTTGGGAGGGTTTCACTTTTATTGTTGAACACTGCAACATGTTTCACCACACAGTGGCTTCATCAGGCCGATGATTATTTCATCTGCCTTATGAAGCCACTGTGTGGTGAAACATGTTGCAGTGTTCAACAATAAAAGTGAAACCCTCCCAACAGTGTTGTTTTATTTCAAATAGTATTATGTATTGTGATTTAGAGATGGGCGAAATTGCTCTTTTCGGTGAGGTGGTTCACAAGATCTGACTCACTTTAAAGAACCGGTTCAGTGAGCCGGCTCAAAACAGTTACATGACTCAGTTGAGAGCTAACGATCCGCTAAGAGTTCTGACTCTTAGAGATCCATCTGAGTTGCCACACTCATTGAATTAAGCGACGCATAGTGGACCGGAAATGACATCAATAATAAAAATAGTGATGTGTCCATCATAGCACTTTCCCCGTTAAAGATATGAAGATTTAAATATCAACAATATGGAAAACTTGCTCAAACTAAATGTATTCTACTTTTATTATTATTCCAAAACTATTCACTAAAAAAAATTTTTTCTATTTTTTGCGACATCTAGGTAAATATTGATCATCATCACGTTATATATTTTTAACTGTACAGTTAATCCGTGTTTTATACGTGTGGCGCATGAAGTAAAATTTCTAGTTTAGAAAAGCCCCGTAAAAATTTGTCGACGGTCGCTGCGCGACCCTCGACAAATCTGGGAGTGGAAAACACTCGTTACTTTAAAAGGGGGTGACCGGTGCCCGGTGCTCTAGATACCAACAAATCATACATTTAAAATTGTTGCAGGAAAATTTTTGCTAAAATAAAATAAATAATTATTTATCTAACGTTTAGAAAATAAAATGTCTTAACTGAGGAAATTATTTACTTAAAAATTGACAAGACATTGTCAAAATGTATAAATAGAATTAGTATGAATAATCAGCTCTGAAGATTCAACACAATTTGTCAACCAACTGAACAAAATAAAGGCTAGTATTTTTTAAACTTGACCATATTTCAGTGTTTTATACGCGTGGCGCATGAAGTAAAATTTCGAGTTTAGAAAAGCCCTGTGAAAATTTGTCGAGGGGCGCGGCGCGACCCCACAAATTTTCTATGTAGGGCTTTTCTAAACTCGAAATTTTACTTCATGCTTAGTCTGGGATTGGAAACACTCGTTCGAACTTTAAATTGAACTCTTTTATAAAATCAACGAATGCGCGCAAATGTAGAGAGTATACGAATACATAAGGATATGATATATAAGAATGGTAAATTATTATGTCATATATTAATGACCTTTTTTGATTTTGAAGAATTTATTCAGATTTTTAATTTTTTTGTTTGTTTTCCTATTGATAAAACATATTATTGCTATTTGTATTATTTTACTATTTATTTGTACTTTTTTGTCAATATTCGGTTGAAATGGAGAATAGATAGAATTTTTTTATTTGATAAATTTTAATTTGTGTTAACTTCACAATTTAGAAAAGTACTGCTCATTTTTATATTTGTATATTTTATTTAAAATAAAAATTATTATTTCAATTAAATCAATTCCAATATTATTTAGTATCAGTATTTTCTAAATACAAAAATTAAATTGCATTTACATTAGGAAATCATTAGAACACAACGTTATACCAACTTCAAGCGGCATAGAACAACTTTGGATAAGAATAAACGTGAATAGCAATAAATACGCCTTTGGGGTTGTATATCAACCTCCAAATTTCAATCAAAACTCATTCTTGAATGAATTTGATATATCATTATCTGAACTTTTTCCAACGAATGATGATATTATATGTATGGGTGATTTTAATATAAACTTATATAACAACTCAAGCTTATTAACAGTATCCTTTAAATCTCTTTTGGACTCATTTGGTCTTACTCAAATGATAGATGTTCCAACTAGAATTGTTCCAAATAGTCATACGCTTATAGACTTAATTACAAACTCAGACCCCGATTTAATAATTAACGTTGGAACACAAAATGTACCGGGTGGGCAAATAAGCGAGGTAAGCGGCTGTATCTCAGAAAGTAATGATCGTAATGAGTTACGGTAAAAACATTTATAGGTAAAGTGGGTAAGGGAATTTGCCGGAAATTATTTTCAAGTTTCCAAGATGGCTGCCAGTAGGCGTTTCCACCATCTTGAATTACATAAAGTTACGTTTCTCGCAATTTCCCCAATGAATGTAACAAAATAGCATTTGCGCTTCAATTTTATCTTAAAGTGGAACATTTTTTGTAAAAACAATTTTTCTCTATCTTTCGAAACAAAGTGGTGGGGGTATTTGAATGTTGTTTTAAATAAATGCCTGTAACTTCGAAACGGCTTAATGGATTTGGATAAATTTGGTATCATTGAAAAGAGCATGTCTTGGGTTTCTCGTAATCATGATAGTTGTGACCTACACGGCCGCCGATAGAGGGCGTTATTCGATATTATAACCAAAATATTGGATTTTCTCAAAAAATGTAAATACGATGATATGACTTTGTTTACACTAGAAAATAGACAATTGACCAGCCAATAAGCCTGCGCAAACCGCATCTTAATATCTTTTTCCTAACTCAAATTATTACAAAAAATACTAAACCAGGAAAATTCATATATCCCCATTTAAAAATGTATCGGTTGCGTTCGATAAGAAGGCAAGTAGTAGGCCATGGATACGACGCCTAACAAAAATATTGCCAAGTAACGTCAAACTTTTGTCACCCGCAGCCCAATATTGTTGATTGCGCATAATTTGAGTACTTTTTAATCAAAATGCCTCTCACAAATAATGAAGCTGTTGACATGATTGCGATTTATTTCGAGTGTTATCAAAATACAGCTAAAGCTGCAAGACAGTACGGGAGAAGAATGTTTCCGCGCTTGGTACAGCAATTACGCGATACTGGAAGATTTCGTCGTCCTAAACGTCTCAGGCGTCGCAATGGAAGGACCGAAAAAAACATTATGAATGTCTTGGCTTACATAGAATTTGATAGACATGTAGGAACTAAAACATTGTTTCTAGACTTGGGAATAGCACGAACAACTGTTAGAAATATTTTTAAAGATTATAGGTAAATAATTTTATCTTATTCCAAGTATTTTAGCACATACTCTCAGATACACAATTCAGTGTTATTCTGATTATATTATTTTTACGCATATGTTGTTTTTTACTTTTAGATTACATTCTTACCACATAGTCTTTCACCAGGCGCTAAAAGAACAAGATTTCGATAATAGATTAAATTATTGTCAATGGATGCTAGGCCTGCTTGAGAAAAAAAGAAATTTCTTAACGAAAATTCTCTGGACCGACGAAGCTAACTTTAGTAGTGATGGTAGAGTAAACCGTCATAATATGCATTATTGGTCCGCTGAAAATCCGCATTGGTTAAGAGAAGTGCAACACCAGGGACTCTGGAGCCTAAATGTGTGGTGCGGTATCATTGGGGACAGAATTATTAGACCTTATTTTTTTGGTCAAGCTTTAACTGGTAACCGCTTCTTAGAGTTTTTGATCAACGACTTGCCAATTTTGTTGGAAGATGTGCCACTCGCAACTAGGAGAACTATGTTTCTGCAATTAGATGGTTGCCCGGCACATTATTCAATTAATGTCCGAAACCATATTAACGAGACCTTTCGAGAACGCTGGATAGGAAGGGGAAGCGTATTTCCTTGGCCGGCAAGACTTGACATGTCTTGATTATTACTTGTGGGGACGCTTAAAAGATATTGTTTTTCAAAGTCCACCAACAACACGAATGGATATGGAAAACAGAATTCGAAACTCAATTCGTCAACTATCAGCGGCAGACATCGAGGCTGCGGCTCTGTCGACTCAAGAAAGATTGGAACAATGTGTGGAATATGACGGAAGGCAATTTGAACACAGAAGGCATTAATATTTTTTCAAAATCGGTCCTTTTCAGGACCACAACTTTATTTAAAAGGACAATCGCACGAAAACGTGTGACTTAAAATCACAACACTAAATAAACTGACATTTCTTGTGAATATTTTAGAGTCTTTTATTTCAATGGTCTACTACTTGCCTTCTGATCGAACGCAACCGATGCATTTTTAAATGGGGATATATAAATTTTCCTGGTTTAGTTTTTTTTTTAATAATTTGAGTTAGGAAGAAGATATTTAGATGCGGTTTACGCAGGCTTATTGGTTGGTCATTTGTCTATTTTCTAGTCTAAAAAAATCATATCATCGCATTTACATTTTTTGAGAAAATCCAATATTTTGGTTATAATATCGAATAACGCCCTCTATCGGCGGCCGTGTAGGTCACAACTGTCATAATTACAAGAAAACCAAAGCCCAAGAAATGCTCTTTTCAATGATACCAAATTTATCCAAATCCATTAAGCCGTTTCGAAGTTACAGGCATTTATTTAAAACAACATTTAAATACCCTCCACCACTTTATTTCGAAAGATAGAGAAAAATTATTTTTACAAAAAATGTTCCACTTTAAGTTAAAATTAAAACGCAAATACTTTTTTGTTATATTTATTGGGGAAAATTGCAATAAACGTAACTTTATGTAATTCAATATGGTGGAAACGCCGACTGGCAGCCATCTTGGAAACTTGAAAATAATTTCCAGCATTTTCCCTTGCCGACTTTACCTATAAAATTTTTTACCGTAACTCTTATTTCGCTGCGCGCCCCTTACAAATTTTCACGTGGCTTTTCTAAACTCGAAATTTTACTCCATGCTTAGTCTGGGAGTGGAAAACACTCGTTTAAATAAAGACAACCTTATACAAGACTGTCTCAGTTTAAACTGAGTCGACCTCATACAGTAATGACTTTGATTTAGACGTCATGTGAGGATTTTCTGGGCTTTTTTAAACTCGAAATTTTACTTCATGCGCCGCGCGTATAAAACACTGATTTAACGAGAAATTTAAAAACACACTAAAGACATATTTCATGTTAATCCTCACAATTAACTCGAATTATTTTTGACGATTCAAATCCTTTTGTAAGTCTTCGAATCCTTTTATAAATATTCGTTTCCTTTTATAAATATTAGTTTCCTTTTATCAATATTCGAATCCTTTTATAAGGATTCGAATCCTTTTATATGGATAGCTATTTTTATTAATTTCAACGGTTTGCTTAAACTATATCTTTAGTATCCCTGCAACTTACCTGCAACAATTATTAATGTATGATTTTTTGGTATCCAGAGGGGGGCCCGGACACCCCACTTTAAAGTAACGAGTGCTTACCATTCCCAGACTAAGCATGAAGTAAAATTTCGAGTTTAGAAAAGCCCCGCGTAGAAAATTTACTTTATGCGCCTCACGTATAAAACATTGATTAACAGTAAAGTTAAAAATATATAACGCTTAGATGTGATGATGATCAATATTTACCCAGATGTAGCAAAAAAAATAATGCATGAATTACTTTTTTTGCGAATGGTTTTGGAAAAATAATAAAAGTTGAATTAATTTAGTTAGAGCAAGTTTTCCATATTGTTGATATTTAAATAATAATAATAATAATTAATTCTTGTATTTACATTTACAATTACATATATAAAATATACATTTGTAGTATAATACGGCACAGATAGAAAATACCCAAAAATAATGTTTAGTATCTAAATTAAAGTATTGCTTTTTTTTGTTTCAGAAAATTCCGATAACGAATTTGGTTCTAAATCACAGAGTATATTAAATAGCATGCACTTAAGTTGTTTCTTATACTATCCGGTAGACTGTTATATATTTTAAGACAAGTATAAAAACAGCCACTTGCATATTTATTTAATCTGTGTTTAGGGAGGTTGTACTGCTGTCCTCTTCTGTTAGAATGTTTTGTATAATAAAAAACACTGTCAAAATATGAACGGTTTTTAAACAGAAATTTTACACATTCATAGATATATAGGCCGTATACCGTTAAAATAGCTAAACTTTTAAATATGCCCCTGCAGGATATTCTAGTGTAAGATTTAGTTAATAGTCTAAGCGCTTTTTTTTACATATAAAAATGTTGCCTATATATTTTAATCTGCCCCAGAGGATGATTCCATAACGTAGGTGTGACTTAATATTTGCAAAATAAAATAGTTTAGTGATTTCAAAATTTGTGTAGCGCATCAGAATACGAAGTCCAAAGCAGACACTGCTAATTTTTTTACGTAGGAAATCTATGCGAGGGACGAATGAGAGTGTTTCATCTAAATATATTTCCAAACATTTTACGTCTTGAACAAATTTATATTGTGCGTTATTTAATATAAGATAATCTAGCGTGACTAATGACTGATTAGTTTCAAATAAAATGCATGCAGTTTTTAGTTTTTGACTTATTTAGTAGTAACTGGTTGTCATGGAACCAAGATTCCAGTAGATGCATACAGGTATTACCCTGATCCACAATGTCAACGAGTGTTTTACCATCAATTAGTACATAAGTGTCATCAGCGTAATTTAAAATGTTACAGCTTATCGGAATACTATTGCTTATATCATTAATGAATAGTAAGGGTCCAAGAACACTTTCTTGCGGAATGCCCTTATTTTTAATTAATTGATTCGATAAAACTGTTGCACCATCTTTGAGGCATTTTATTTTTCTATAATGTACACGATCAGTAAAATAAGATTTTATTAGTAAGTATGGGACTCCTCTTTTACCATAATAATATAGTTTTCCCAATAATATTCCATGGTCGATAGTGTCAAATGCTTTAGATAAATCTAATAACATTCCACATGGCAGGTTATTGTCTTTCATATTATTCAGCACTGCATTAGTAAATTCAAAAAGCGCTGTTTCTGCACTCTTTCCTTTTAGGAAACCGTGTTGATTTTTAGAGAGTAACTGCAATTTCGAAATGAAATATTTTTTTCAAATATTTTAGAAAATGAGTTAATGATGCTTATCGATCTATAATTCTTTAATGAATTGCAGTCTCCTTTCTTATAGATTGGAGATAGTACTGCTACTTTAAGGTTATTAGAATATATACCGGTTACAAAAATAGAATTTAATATGTTATATAACGGAGATGCAATTTCTTCAATATATTTTTTTATTATGGTCATTGGAATTTCATATCTTTTTCATATCTTTAACGGGGAAAGTGCTATGATGAACACATCACAATTTTTAAAATTGATTTCATTTCTGGTGAAACTGGAAGTGCAATTAAGGTTTATGTAATTCTATAAAGTCGAATTTGTGTTTAGTATAAGCATACCAAATTTCAAATTGATATCTCACAAAATAAAAAAAACTGTAAGGGTTTTGTCGCATTTTTGTCGGTTTCAGATCACTGTGCAACGCGGTGATTAATTATTTCGGTTATACAATGATTGCAAAATGTACGCCGTGCAAGCAAGGTGGAAACGTTAGCTCCATATATTTTTATTTATTTCGGTGGTAACAAGTTGCAAAAAAATTAGTTATTGAGGTGCCTGCTTGGGAAATATCCATCGCAAGGTGCCGCGCTCAAGCCTGTTATAAAAACGTATCGATGTATATGTTTTATCTATCACTGACGGTCGTCGCTATTTTAGAATATATGTTTTTATTTTTATATATCCATTCAATTTTATTTATACATTCAATATTATTCCCTCTTAAACAATTACATCCTGTGTTCTCTTATGTAAACCGCTCCATCGGGTCAGTCTGTATGTTAACTAAGTCACTGTGAAGACCCTCACTGGTGTGAAGAGTGTGTTCCCTTGTTATATCATATTCCTTTATCTTCATATTATATGTATCTTTCCTAAACTTTTTTTATTTACTATATATAACTTCGAATTAATACATTCATATACATCGTCTAATTCTCACTTACTTTTTCAATTTATTTTTAATTTATTTATTATGGGGTTCACATGTGATCACTGCGCATGCAATATAAGTCCTAATTCGTTTTATTTAAAATGTACTGGATCATGCGACAAGTGATTTCATTCCAAATGCGCAGGCAAAACGGATGAAGAAACATCACAAATTAAAAAAAACCGAAATGTTAGTTGGGTTCGCAGCAAGTGTCAATCATTTTCTTCTTTTATTAACAATCAATTAGAGCAAATCGAGTCGGTGTTTGATAAGTTGCTGCAAAAATACTTCCAGCCTTTTAAAACAGAATTCGATGAACTTGTTAATACTTTTAATGTTAAATTTAACTTACTAGATGAAAAAATAAAACAACTTGAATCTGATTTTGGAATTTTGGTAGAAAGATCAAATCGTGATGGTTCAAATTTAAACTTAGGAGTTGCAATAAACAATGATGGCGACATATTACACGAAATGGAAGATCGTCGCAGAAGAAGTAATAATTTAATTATTTACTATGTACCAGAATCTAGTAGTACGGAAACAAAGTTACAAAATAGTGATGATTTGTATAAATACTTTAAATCTCCTATCACTGGAATTTAAGCCAAAACATTTTTACAGAGTTGGTCGTAAAAGCTCCGAGAAACCTAAACCAATCAAAGCGATATTGGAAAGCAATGATTTCGTAAAAAATATTATATATAAAACTCATAAGTTGAAAGATAATCTTATAAAGTTCAGTTGCGATCGCACTTTAATCCAAAGAAAAGAACTTAATGAGCTTAGGGAAAATCTGGAGGCAAGGAAGAAAAACGGCGAACAGGACTTGATCATCAAATATGTTTCAGGAGTTCCAAAAATTTTAAAGGAAAATCACGCAAAACAAGCCGTTTCTAAAAGTGATATTGTAGCAAAAAACTAAATATCTACTATCATAACGTAGGCGGTATGCGAACCAAGTTAAAAACGTTTATGTTAAATGTAATTTGTTCTATGTATGATATCATAATAATTACGGAACCTTGGCTTGATGATAATATTGACAATTTTGAACTTAAACTACTCTATTTTTAGAATGGACCGTTGTTCTGAGTCTACGAAGTAATAAATGTCGTGGCGGTGGTGTATTAATTGCGATTCACAACCGTTTGTCTTGTAATAATATTACTATAGAATGTCGCTCTGTTGAACAATTATTTGTATCTGTTTCGTTTTCTGATATTAATTTAATTGTCGGTATTGTTTATATACCTCCGGGTTCACTACCTAACAAATTTAACGATCATTGTCTTGTTATCGAAACTATATTAAACAGATATACTGACTCAAAAGTTCTTATTTGCGGCGATTATAATCTTCCTGATGCAGAATGGTCTAATGATGATTTTGGCTTAATCAATAACAAAACTTCGTCATATCCAGCACAATTGCTTACTGAGACGTTTAGTTCTAAAATAATGTCTAACTTGATCTAATATTTGCTCATGACGGATTTTCAATCAAAAGAGCATCCGATTTGCTTTTTGATGTCAAACAGCACCATGTGCCATATCTTATTACCATGTCTTCAATCAAACCACTTAAATCACTTCAATTTGATGAATCAGTTATGACTTTGCGCGTGCTAATTATTCGGACATTAATATCTATTTATAGGCTGCAATTATCATCGGGCAACGTAAGAGTTGATACCCCACACAGAAGACTCTTGACAGACATAGGGGGACCTCTCCTGCAAATGAGGTCGGATCATATGGTAGTCAGATATCTTGAAAATGCACTCTTTAAAGTCACTATTCCAGACCGCAACGAATGGAACGGCTTTAGGGAAGATATACACAAACAAAGTGTGATCTGGTACACGGACAGTTCTAAATCAACCACAGGTACTGGATCAGGAATCTATAATGAAAACATGAGGACAGGCTATGCTCAACCATTGAGTAGCCTGGCATCAGTCTTTCAAGCAGAAATATTAGCAATCATAAAATGTGCGAGAACCAACATAGAGAAGGACTGTCGAAACAGGCAAATCTATATCATATCCGATAGCCAGGCGGCACTGAAGGCTCTCCAGAGTCAAAAGACTTCATCCAAACTGGTATTGGAATGCTTCAATACCCTGAATGACCTAGCGAGACAGAACAAGGTTACGCTTGTCTGGACGCCGGGTCACTCTGGTATTGCGGGTAATGAAAAAGCTGACGAGCTAGCAAGGCAGGAAGCCACCATTTCATTTATGGGACCCGAACCTGCCTTGGGCATAACAAAAAAGTCGGGTCGCCTTGAAGTCAGGAAGTGGACTCGCAACAAACACAAGGAATACTGGGAAAACAGACCAGGCCTTAACCATAGTAAGGCCCTTATAAAAGGGCCTAACTCAAGCCAAGCTGCAGGACTACTAACATTGAGTAGGGCACAGCTGAAATCAACCATATGACTGCTCACAGGCCACATGACTGTTAAAGAGCATCTAAGGAAAATCGGGCTATACAACGGCGACACCAACTGTCGCCTCTGTAATACGGCACCGGCAACTATGCAAGTTCTGTGCAGGTGCAATGCGCTGGAGAGCAAAAGACGGCTCATATTTGGGAACAGACAAATGGAACCAAATGATTTCCACGCGCAACCTCTGAAGGACCTGCACAAGCTAATGCAGGGCATCGAGTTCGGAATAGTTGCGTAAGTGTAATAATATTGGAGCAGTACAATAAGCCACCTAGGCTGCAGTGCATCCGGATCCGAAAGGAAGACGGCCCCCACAGGAAAAATAAAATCTATTTAAATTCTGTTGAATGGCATAATGTATTAAATATTAAATGGTCACATCGATAACATGGTCAATACATTTTACAACATTTTATATAAAGTTTTAGATCATTTTGTACCAGTGAAACGTACAATATCATACACCTATCCAGTTTGGTTTTCTTCTGAATTAATTAAATTAATTAAACAATAACTTATTGCTCATAACTTGTACAAGGCGTGCCATAATTCTTCAAATTATCAGAATTTTAAACAGTTGCGTCATGAATGTGTACATCTAAGAAATCAACTATATGATCAATACGTCAATTCTGTAAATAATGACATTACCAGTAATCTAAAAAAAATCTGGAGTTTTGTAAAAGTCACTAACTCCGTTCCTGAATTTCCGAATATAATGTACTTTAACAATAACCGTAGCATTAGTGGTTCTGAATGTGTTAATTTATTTGTGGACTATGTTACCACAGTGTACAATACTGATAAACCTGCATTTATACCGACATTTTCTAGCACTTCAGAAGCAACCTATATACGAGGGTTGCCTTTTATATTTTGGGATTGGGCAACCCTAGTGTTGCAATCTGGCAACTAAGAGCTCTATCGTAAAGTTTGACATTTTTGAGGTTATACGTACTCAGAACGTTTTGACATATGAGCGTTATTTGTGTCGTTTGCACTAACTTAAAAGATTTATCTCGGCCAAAGAATGGAATTAAATCGTGAACATTTTCGTGCGATTATTTTTTACAACTTTCGACGTGGATTAACTCAACAACAGTGCATGGATGAACTTAATTCAATTTTTGGCGATGAAGCTTCATCAAGGACCAGTGTTTATCGATGGTATGGTGAATTCAACCGAGGTCGTAGTTCACTCCAAGACGAATTTCGTGGAGGTCGTCCAAAATCAGTTGTTGTTCCGGAAACCATTGATGCTGTGCGCAAACAAATATTGCAAGATCGTCATGTGACCTATCGTGAGATTGAGACAACCTTAAGCATTAGTGGGACCAGCATACATTCAATATTGCATGAACATTTGACTGTCAAAAAAATTTGTTCGCGTTGGATCCCACACAATTTGTCAATCGCTCAAAAAAAGGCTCGTATCGATTGGTGCAAAGAAATGCTCAAAAAATACGATTGCGGTGCTTCGAAACACGTCTATGACATCGTGACAGGTGATGAATCATGGATTTACGCGTATGAGCCCGAAAGTAAACAGCAGTCGACCGTATGGGTGTTTCAAGATGAGCCAAATCCAACAAAAGTTGTTCGCGCACGAAGCACTTCCAAGCAAATGGTCGCCTGTTTTTTTCGGAAAAACTGGACATGTCGCAACCGTACCACTAGAAAAACAGTCAATTCTGAGTGGTACACAACCATTTGTTTGCCAGTTGTCATATAAGAAATCAGGAAAACCAACCGCCGAAAACGGATCACTCTTCACCACGACAATGCGAGCTCTCACACATCGGCTCAAACAACTGCATTTTTGAGCACGCAAAACATCGATTTGATGAGCCATCCGCCATATAGTCCTGACTTGGCACCGAATGACTTCTTTTTATTCCCATCCGTAAAAAATAAAATGAGAGGTCAACGTTTTTCGACACCTGAAGAAGCAGTTGATGCGTTCAGAATGCATGTTTTGGAGATACCTCAATCAGAGTGGCAAAAGTGCTTCGACAATTGGTTCAAACGCATGCAAAAGTGTATAGATCTTAATGGGGAATATTTAGAAAAACAATAAAGCTATTTTCAATGATTAATATTTATTTTTGTTCTCTAATCCCGAAATATAAAAGGCAACCCTCGTACCAATAAAATTATTTAAAAGTGATATATTTCATGAAATTAATGATTTGAAAAGCAGCAATAGCACAGGCCCTGGCGGAATCCCTTCACTATTTTTAAAGAATTGTATTTTTTCTATCTAATCGCCATTATTCATTTTATTTGATGCTTTTATCACACAAAATATATTTCCTGACTTTTAGAAGAGAAGTTATGTTACACCACTATTTAGGTCTGGCAAAAGGAATGATATATCAAATTACCGAAGTATATCAATACAATCCGTTATACCAAAGTTACTTGATAAACTCGTACCCGGAAAATTAAATTGGATGTGTAAAAACATACACATAGATGAACAGCATGGATTTCGTATTAGAAGATCTACAGTAACGAATCTTATAACCTTCACTTCATTTATCATTAATGCCTTCAAGTCTAGCCATTCAGTTGATACTGTGTTTACCGATTTTGCCAAGGCATTTGATAGTGTTAACCACGATATTTTAGTTGCTAAATTATCTGCATTGGGATTCCATGCGGATGTTGTTAAGTGGGTACACAGCTTTTTAAGTAACCGTGTGCAGTGTGTTAAAATCAAGAACTTTTTATCGAATACCATTCAAGTGCCGTCAGGTGTTCCCCCAGGGTTCGCATTGTGGTCCATTGCTGTTTTACTCTTTATTTATGACATATCACTGGTTATAAAACATTCCTCATTTTTGCTCTTTGCTGATGATCTGAAATTGTACATAGAAATTGTGTCTATGGAAAACTGTTTACTGCTGCAAGATGATTTATTATTTGTTTATAAATGGAGTCAAGATAATCATTTGTTTTTTAATGTACAAAAATGCAAAACTATGAAATTTTCCAAAAAAAACAAGTGTTATACAATTTAATTATACAGTTGATGGTCATCACCTTGAACAATTAAGTGTTACTAAAGATTTGGTTATAATCTTTGATAGAAAATTGTGTTTTGCCAGCCATATTAACGCAATTTGTAATCGGGCTAGAAAGATGTTAGGTTATATAAAACGAATGGATAGAGACTTGTCACCAGCAGCATTTAAACGAGTTTACTTTGCATTTGTACGTTCGCATCTGAAATATGGATCCAGTGTATGGGCACCAACTCAAAGTGATTATATTAATTCTTTGGAAAACGTTCAAAACAATTTATTAAAAGTACTTGTGTACAAGTTAGGCTTTGATACCAGCACAAATTTAGATACAATTTTTTCTATCCAATGTATTGATAAACTAAGTATCCGCCGGGTGTATGCTGATTTGTTATTTTTTCATAAATTAATTTGTCACATTGTTGAATGCCCATATCTTCTGTGGCAAATTACTTTCTCTCTTATTCAATCTAATCGCTCAATTCAACATTTACCCTTATTTCGTATCCAGTTCCATAAGACAAATTATGGGAATAATAGTCCACTCACAAGGTTTATGCGTACAGCAAATAAACTATCACTGCATCCAAATTTTGATATCTTTAATTGCTTCTCACCCTCACAGTTTATCAGCAAACTTAAGCGTATAAATGTTTGTTATTTATCTTGGTATTGTAAGTTTATTTTATGTATAAGTATTACTGTATTCTTCTCGTAGTTATAAAATTTTAGTAAAATGTATTTTGTAAAATGGATCTTCCAATAAATAAATAATGAATAATTTATATAAAAATGTAAGAGTGAATATTTAATCAAAATTATAGTAAACGCGTATTCATTTCGTGCGATTACACTTCAAGTGTGTTTAAATAACTGTTTCTTCGGATTTGGTCCCGCGTATTTTCTTGGCTCTGGTCCATTTTATTTTTAATTCGACGTTTCGATGACATCGCAGTCATCATCGTCAGGAATAACTATCAAAATTCCATTGCTCTAGCAACCACTTGTTTGACTTTTACGTACTACTTGATGCGTGAATTTCTTGTTTGGCTTCGTGTTACTCTTCTGTTTTGTTCTTCTGATGATGTAGTAGTGACAATTTCAATATTATTTCGGAAGGGGTTGGATTTTGAATTTCTTGGTTGTTGTTCGGAGATAATATATTTTGACCAGAATTTATACAAGTTTTCCAAATTGGTGGTAGTCTTTTAGCACCATCTCTTTGATTTAGACTGTTCGGCCTCTTTTCAATTTCTATCGCTTCTCTAATAATCCTTGCGTGGAAGAAGTCTGTCTTTTTCAAAATTCTCGTTTTTTCGAAATTTATTGTATGTTTAGAAATGTTTACGTGTTGAAATAAAGAAAGAAGATTGTGGATCAGACTTTCTTACTGCCGAACAGTCCAAATCAAAGAGATGATGCTAAAAGACTACCACCAATTTGGAAAACTTGTATAAATTCTGGTCAAAATATATTATCTCCGAACAACAACCAAGAAATTCAAAATCCAACCCCTTCCGAAAATAATATTGAAATTGTCACTACTACATCATCAGAAGAACAAAACAGAAGAGTAACACGAAGCCAAACAAGAAATTCACGCATCAAGTAGTACGTTAAAGTCAAACAAGTGGTTGCTAGAGCAATGGAATTTTGAATTTTGATAGTTTTTCCTGACGATGATGACTGCGATGTCATCGAAACGTCGAATTAAAAATAAAATGGACCAGAGCCAAGAAAATACGCGGGACCAAATCCGAAGAAACAGTGATACATGTTACGCCCGCGAAAATCTACGTTTTAACATATATATATATCTATCTATATATATATATATATATATATATATATATATATATATATATATATATATATATATATATATATATATATATATATATATATATATTCAGCACGGAAATATCGCGATCCAACTCGGAACCTCGGAGTTGGATCCCGATGAGTGAGCTATAGCTCAGTCGGATTCGAGAGCTCCGTAAAACGAGGTAGTTCAGTTAATTTCGAGAGCCGTCATAAATCGTCGCGGTCCAACTCCGAACCGCTGAGTTGCATCCCGATGAGTGAGCTAGCTCAGTCAGATTCAACAGCCGCCGTGGCTCTTTTAATGTCGAATCGCCAACTCAATGGGTTTATTTAACTCTATTCGCACGCGTCGTAATTCGAATCAATGATGCTGCAATGACATGATAGAAATATAACGATACCTATATTCTTACTACAATAACAAACACTACTTATTAAATTTACAATTTTTGTTACAAAAAGGTGACCAAAGAAAAATTACATTTGTAATGTTTAGTAGATAATAAAAAACGGCGTTAGCTTATAATATTTTAAATTCTAGTATCTGTGAACTAAGAAGAGGCAAATCTCTATCTAAATAAATGAGTAACGCAGGTTTAAAAATTGGAGTGAAAGATATTCAGTTTTTACAAATTAATTGAGTAGTGCAAAAACACAAAAAGTTAAACGCATGTTCAGCAAGGCTGAGGAAAGCCGGCCTGTCGATCCACGAGTCAAATCATGATTTGTTAATACTTATTGCATTGTGAATCTACATTCACTCTAGAAGAGCGGGCGAATCAAAATGAGTCATGGCCCAAAAAGAGCTACATATTTCGAACTGAGTCACTTGGCTCACCAGCTCAATTCACTGAGCTGACTCTTTGAGTCGATTCGCTCAGGAGTTACCCATCTCTATTCTGATTTAATTTAGTGTCTATAGTAAGGATCAGAGGGCGCTATTAGTACAAAATACCCCATTCTGCACAATGTTCAATGTATCTCCGGTTATGATAAGGATATCTCAATGCGGTTTTCGGGAGTTTTCACACTATTTCTTATTTTAATTAATTATCGTAACTTACGTTTACCTTTTAATTTCAAAATTTAAAGAAAATGGAGAAAATACGGTGATTGTCTCAATCGCACCCTCTGGCGCTTAAAATCGAAACTAAACTAAATCAGAGTGAATTATGTTTTAACGTGCATTCAAACTGCTATCAAATAAGCTCAAGTTTATTAATTTCAATGAAACCCTACAAAAGTTACAGGCATTTAAATAATTAGACATTTTCGTTCTCACGTGCATCTTATGTAAGACATAAAAAACGAGAACATAGTTGAAATTATTTAAAATTAACCGTAGATTATGTAAAATTACCCGATAATTTCCACATCGCTTAATTTGGCATTTATTTCATAACAATTAATTTAATCTTTTACTATAGAATTACCAGCGATTTCCCTTGGCCACTTTTACCATGAAATTTTTTACCGCAACATGCTACGATGTGTAGTTTCTGAGAGAAAGCCGATGGTCACGCTTAATCAAACACCCGGTAATTATTTCAGTATTATGTATACTTATTTAACCCTTGTGTACACGGATAGGTTCACCCGTACCTATTTCGTTTTTAACAATTGTATTAGTATTGTTCCTTTATATTTAAATAGTTGGGCTTCATTGACATCTTAGATTTAGTAAAAGTAAAGGTACTTACCAGTAAAAAAAGGCTTTATGTAATCGAAGTATCAATTTATTATCCAAAAAATCTCCAAACTACGTTACCTCACGAATGGGTACGTGTACCTTTATATGTATTATATGAAATATGTATTTTCTGATGATTGAGTTTGTGAAGAGGTACTAAATTAATCATTACACAAATAAATATCTAAGAAAAACAATTTATTGAAAAAACTTACAATTCACAGCTATGACATTTTGAAATTGTTTCTGCGTGTTCATCGCAAATCGGACGGCAACAAACTTTTCTTTGTTTTTTTCGCAAAGTGCGACATACGTGGCATGATCCGACAACCTCCTTGCGAGTTTTCTTATTTTGGCTGTTAGTACCTGATGGCCCAGGTGTATTTTTTGTAATTACGTGACCTAGCATGGCTTCTATGGCAATCTTTGTTGAAAATACTTTGACAACATATGAATTTTGCCATCTAGTTTCTATTGATGGCATTGCCGAACTACGTCCTAAACCCTGGTAGAAAATTCGACGGCTGTTGGGAGACTTTTTAGCCACAGGATTATTTTTTGTATAACTTATGTAGCTGGCTAGACATGCGATATCAATCATATTATATGGGTTCTGCGTTTCGTAGAAAAATGTGATAACATTTTTTCCATGTTGTCTACTCCACTTTTAGTGCTATTGTAATAGTGGATAATATCAGGTTTGTTCATTTGTCCACTTATACTGTTATCACTATGCATTGATGAAAGTAAAATAACGGACTTGTTCTTCTTAGGAACATAGGAACAGAGCGCTATTTTCGCATCTTCGCTAAATCCAAATATTGATGAAAGAGGCTCTCGATTTTTATTTACCTACCACAGTAATATTCCATGATAGCAAAAGTCGCGCTATTGGTAGGATGGTAAAGAAATTGTCCATAGTAATGTTTCGGCCTGAATTTTTAAATTGTAAAGCTAAATCTTTAACTACTCGCTCGCCTTGGTTTGATTCCCTCCCAGTTGCTGGTTTTCCGGTGTAAATTTGGCCTGTAAGAGGATATGCATTTTCAGCATCTCATACCCACCAGATCTTGATCCCATATTTTGCGGGTTTTGACGGCATGTATTGTGTAAATCTTGTCCTTCCTCGGAACGGAAAAAGTTGTTCATCAATAACGAGACAATCAGATGGAACGTAATGCGATCGTAGATTCTGATTCTGATTCAACACATATGTCCGATAACGCTGCTGCTTTGTCATTCATCAGTCTATGTCTTGTTTCACTGTTGTCAAATCGAATAAAACGGGTTATTTCACAAAATCTTGTATTTGGTAGAGTTGCTCGCTAAAGTAGGTATGCATCACATTTCCATAGTTCGCGTACATGTTCTGAACTTGAATGGCGTACGCCAGCAGTAATTAGAATACCCAAGTATCCATAAAATTCGGTTTCAGTAAGAATGCGCCATTTTTTTTTCAGGTTTGTCAGGATGATCTGCATTCCATTTTCTATATTCACTTGCGGCTTTTCTGTGTGTTTCTCGTATGATTATGTCACATATTGCATCAGAAAATATGCACTTGAACACATCCAGTGCCGAAAGATTTTCGGTTTCTCTTACGGGTCCAGGTCTTTGACGAACAATGTTATGTCGTTGAGTTTGAGTTCGGGGCGGTGGTTCACATTTCCAAACAGTATCGTCTTTTCCACGCAAGATTGGGACATCCGGGGTAAATATTTCATTTGTATCAACATCATCAACATCATCAGCATCGTGCATTTCTTCATCATCTGACTGAAGTTCAATCCGTATATCGAGGTCTGCCAAAACATCTTCTGTATCCGATGCGTCGCCATCTAACTGTAATATTTATATTTTATAGGTATAAACAAATTGTAACAAATATATTGTGTCTCCAGTTATATACAGGGTGTTTCAAATTTAAGCCATATCAGGACGATCTCGCTTATTATAGAAGATAGAGGGTAGGTTTAAATTTGGCACTTTTGCACAAAAGTTGTGCCTGGAAAAACAAAAAGAAATCATTAGCAGTTTTAACAATTACTGCATTTGTTAAGTCGTTAAAAGTTGCTCTAAGAATTTTTTACAGATTTTGAACAAAAAATAGAAAATAACGAAGATATGGCTAATTTTTAAAAATCGATAATTTCAGTTTTCTTTTTTTAAATTACATTGAATCACTTGAATATATTTCGAATATTTCGACAGATTATTAATTGGCATAAAATTTTGTAAAAGTGTCGAATTTAAACCTACATAGTAAGGGTCGAATTTGAAACACCCTGTATATAACCTAACCTAACTTAATATATACATATATATATATATATATATATATATATATATATATATATATATATTTATATAAAATAAATTTACCTGAGCACTATATACGTTCTACGTTGATTGTGGAAGCCATTCATCAGCAGAACCATTACCTTCGAAAACGGCATTCACACTGACGTCAGAATCGGAATCACTTTCATCCAAAAAAGATTGCAAATAAGTCTGTTGCTGCTCGTAAGTCATACTAGATAAATATTTACATCTTTAAAAATTGTTTTAACGAAAACAATTTTCTTACCGTCTGAAATCTGAACCCGAGAATTCGTTTCTGTCGTCCATTGTTTTTAATAAAACTGTCACTGTACACAGTCGCAAATGCACAATAGGTAAGGCTAATTAGAAGTAAACTATTCCTCAAGCAGGGTAATTCCCGAATGAACTTGTTCACGCATGCCCAATCCGAATTAAACTCTGACGGTACATAAAGGTACGTCTGTACCTATCCGTGTATTAGCAGATAATTTTGTATCCGTGTACACAAGGGTTAAATATTTCGACAAAGACAGACTTATTCAATTCAAGAACAATCAAAGAAGCGATTTAAATTACAAAAAAAACAGGCCGAACGGTTTAAACAAAAGAGATTACTGCCAATTTCGAAAACTTGCTTCAATTCCAGTCAATTCATTTCGTCCGGACAACCATCAAGAAATTCACAATGTTATCCCTGATACTTTGCCGAAGTTATGCGTATGATGAAATAAAATCGATAAGTGTGGCCTGCCAATCCCTTGTTATATTAAACCCTCTTATCAGTTTAGGTTAATAATACCAAGCCATTGAATGTATTACAGAAATAGATTAATAGTGTTGATATTTCATGTTTCAAAAACCAGAGCTGGGCAGGATTCGAATCATTCAGGATTTCATTCCCGGATTCGAATCCTTTTAGAGGATCCAAAAGAGGTATTGGAATACTTTAGTAAAAACAGATTCGTGATCCGGATTCGTTACATTTTTTTAAAAGGATTCGTATTCAAATCCAGACGTAGATGATTCGAATCCTTATACACGGATTTAAATCCTCCCAAATAATTTGAATCATCGCTATTAAGGCTGAGATTCGCATTCAATTAATTCAAATAGTTAAATATTCTAATATGAATATTTCAATCACCAAATTATTTATATTTGAATATACATTTTCAAATTCTCGAATAATTCAAATATTTGTTAATGCATATTTGGTTACTTAACCATACAAAATTTCCAACCTTAACAGTATATTTTTAACTTCACTTGAAATCAGTGTTTTATACGCGTGGCGCATGAAGCGGGACTGTAAGAGCAAAAAAAAATATTTTTTCTAAGCCCCCCCTCACGAAATTTTTATAACCCCCTCCGATTAATTTTTCTGGCTGCGGGCTTGGTCGTTCTTTCAGCTTAAAAGTAGTTTTTTGTTCTACTACCACTAGTTTTTTCTGCTACTAGTAGTAGTACAGGCTCCGTCTACGGAACTAGAAGCTCTGTCTGCTAATAGCGGCAGTTCTTTCTGCTAGTGGACAAATCGTTTTTAACTGAAAAAAAGTAAACGTTACAGTTTATAGTAGTGGTTCTTTCGGCTAATAGTACTTAGTAGTACTAGTACAGGCCTCGTCTGCTGGTAGCAAGATATCTAAAGCTAGAAGCTAGCAGTTCTGGCTGGTAATAGTGCTAGTTGTTTCTGCTAGTAGAAATAGTGTTTTCCGCAAAACAGCCTATTTTCTGTAAATCTTTAGATATTCCTTGTTTTTTTTTAAGTTCAATTCGAAGCTTTAAACGAGTGCTTTCCACTCCCAGACTAAGCATGAAGTAAAATTTCGAGTTTAGAAAAGCCCCGTGAACATTTTCTGGGCTTTTCTAAACTCGAAATTTTACTTCATGCGCCACGCATATAAAACACTGATCTAACGAGAAATTTAAAAACACACAAAAGACATTTTTTATGTTAATCCTCACAATTAATTCGAATTATTTTTGACGTTTTAAATCCTTTTGTAAGTATTCGAATCTTATCATAAATATTCGAATCCTTTTATAACGATTCGAATCGCCCACATTTGGATTCGAATACGAATCCTCTTAAAAATACGTAACGAATCCGGATCACGAATCCAGTTGAACTAAAGTATTCGAATGCCTCTTTTGAATCCTCTAAAAGGATTCGAATCCAGGATTCAAATCCTGAATGATTCGAATCCTGCCCAGCTCTGGTTTCTAGTCAAAATTTCAAACCACGTGGTGTAAAGTAAAGTCGAGCCCAAAGTAATGTTTACGCAGTCGGTTTAGGTGGCGCCCTGCTGTTGTACGTACAGGGTTTTGCGCGGTTAGTGGGGTTAAGTTTTGTTTGTGTGCTCAGTGTCATAACACCCCTACCCTTAATAATGCGATGGACTCGGCAAATTTCTTATGTGTGCCAGAACACCCTTTCAACCTGAGGTCCCCTAATTCTATTTAGTTTCTAGGCCACCTGAAGCCCTGTATTACGAGGTTACGATCCGCAAAATTTCTAGCCGCGACGGTATTACTACATTTCAACATTAAATTTTCAGTGTCCTCACCGCCATTTCCGCTTTCGCATGCGTTGTCCTCGTTCCATTTGATTCTCTTTAAGTAGGCTTTTTGGTTGCCATGACCAGTTAACAGCTACATCAACGCAGCCTCGGTTCCACCAGCAGCTTGTCTCGCTCGTTCATACTTCGTAGTACGAACGAACTTGACAAGAACTAAGTTTTGCAAAACATTGGTCGCACGACAGCAGCACAATGCGACAGCCGAGTGCTGCACCATTCCACACCCCTCAAAAATGAGGCAAAAGTCGAGTTTTGCACAACATCGACTCCATAACAGCAGCACGAGGTAACAGTCAAGTACTGCGCCACTCTATACCCCGCAAAACAAGGCGATAGCCGATCTTTGCACATCATCGATCTCACAGCAGTAGCACAAGGCGATACCCGAGTGCTGCGCAAAACGAGACGACACAACCCTCTACCCCCTGCAAAACAAGGCGACAGCCGAGTTTTGCACAACATCGACTTCATAACAGCAACACGAGGCAAGAGCCGAGTGCTGCGCTATTCCACACCCCTCAAAATGAGACGGCAGCCAAATTTTGCAATTCGTCGACTCTATAACAGCAGCACGAGGCGATGGCCGAGTGCTGCGCCACTTCACACCCTGCTAAACGACGCGACCGTCGAGTTTTCCACTTCATCGATCCTACAACAGCAACACGAGGCGACAGTCGATTACTGGGCCACTCTACTCCCCGCAAAACGAGGCGAAAGCCGAGTTTCGCACATTGACCTTACAACAGCAGCACCGTGTGCTGAGACACTTCAAACCCCGCAAAACGAAGCGACAGCCGAGTATTGCACATCACCGATCCCACAACAGCAGAACATTCAAAACCAGCAACCCGAAAAATCCGCAATCGCACACCATAATTTTACAACTGGTCATAAATTTAGTATCACAAATATAACACTTCTAATAGAGTCCAATAATTGTCAATTGATCATGGTAGAATCAATTGAAATGCGAAAAAATAAAGATAATTTATTGAACTTTATTTGAGTCCCTTAAATAACCCGCTTTAAAATTAGTTACCGCCATTTGTATCTAAAGATTAACAAATAAATGTGAAGAAAGTTTACAACAGTGTTAATATTTCATTTATTTTACATAGTTTACATAATAAATGTTGTAATGTTTTTTTACCGCTGTAAAATTTCATATTAAAACTCTGTATACGTGTCTGTATACGTCCTATGCTGGTGTTTTTTTATTTTAACGGCGCTCAGACATGGAGATAATGGAATTCGCTGCTGCTGTTTTCGCATATATAAAAATAAAAATATAAAATAGTTTAGAAAGTTCCGTATTTTTCCCTCGGGATTTGCAGACTTTATACAAGTTCCGGATACGAATAAAGAATTCGTCGTTGAAATGTTGGTGGATGTGTCAGTTACAATATTAGCATACTGAGTTGATATAAAGTTGTATAAAGTATAAATATTGTTAATATTTGTAGTGTTACTAACGTTTTGTTGATGATACAGAGAAAAATACTTTTCCCGGATGTGATACAAAGGGGAAATACTGCTTAAAAAGAAAACACAAAATTAACATATAAGTGAAAGAAAACACAACCCAATAACAACAATAATTTTATTTGTTTATGATTAGGTAATGCCCTAAAATATACACATATTTGGAATAAAGTGTTGACATAACACAAGTAACTTTGTGGTTACGTTGTACCAGAGCTGGCACGAATCCTCGTGAAAAGGATTCCAATCACGAATCTGAATCACTCAATATGATTCGAATCACGAATACTCGAATAAAAGACGTAAGAGATAAATACGATTCGCATCAATAATTCGAATCCTCTTTTTTCGAATCACGAATACAAATCCTTTAAGAATAAATTTGATTTTATAATTTTTTTAATCATTAACATATAAATATCGTATCAGTTGTTTTAACAAAAATATTCAAAGCCTAATTATTTATTAATAACACTGAACATTGTTGATTACAGACTAAATATCTGTGTTACTCTGATTAAAGATGTATTTGTGTGTTTTTGAACTTCACTTCAAATCAGTGTCTTGTACGCGTGGCGCATGAAGTAAAATTTCGAGTTTAGAAAAGCCCCGTGAACATTTGTGTCGGGTCGCTGCGCAACCCGAGACAAATTTTTTACGCAGGGCTTTTCTAAACTCGAAATTTTACTTCATGCTTAGTCTAGGAGTAGATACACTCATTCTTCTTCTTCTTCTCGAATCCTTATACCTTTTCAGGTGTCGGATGGGTTTCCGTTTCTGTTTCCTCTTGTACCCACTCCTTCCACTTCTTTCTGTCTCTTGCTATTATTTTCATTTCTTCTAATGGTATTTCCTTCTTCGTCCCTATATCTTGAATTTGGTCTATCCATTTCCTTCTTGGTCGCCCTCTTCTTCTTTTACTTGTACTTCTTGTTTCCATTATTTTTCTTGTGATTGTATTTGTCTTCATTGTAATTATGTGCCCATACCAGTTTAATTGTTTCTTTCTTATTTTTCTGATAATCGGTTCTTGTTTCGTTGTTTTTCTGATGTCCTCGTTTCTAATTCGATGCCATTTTATTTTTCCAGCTATTTTTCTTAAATTTCTATCGCAGTTATCTTGTCTTCGTCTTTCTTTCGTATTGTCCAACATTCACTTCTATAGTTTATTATTGGTATAGTTATTGTATTATGTATTTTCAATTTCACTTCCATTTCAATGTCTTTGTGGCCCAGTATTGTTTTGTTCATTGCGTAATATAATTTTGTTGCTTTGTTGGCTCTGTTTGTTATTTCTGCCTCGATTTTCCTATCTTCTGTGATGAGGCTCCCCAAATATTCGTATGTATTTACCTTTTCTAATACTCTATCTTTACATCGAATTTCTTTGTTGTTTTGGTTATCTTCTTTTTCATTAATGATCATAAGTTTAGTTTTATTTATGTTTACTTCCATTTTCACTCTTTCTATTTCGTTGGTCCATATATTGACTAATTTCTGCATTTGATGTTCGGTGTTTACTATGAGGACCACATCGTCTGCAAAACGGATTAAATCGCAAGAAAGACAACTAAACACAGTAATCGGGTATAAAAATCTACAACCAATCAGAATATAGTAACGTACTATATTCTGATTGGTTGTAGATTTTTATACCCGATTACTGTGTTTAGTTGTCTTTCTTGCGATTTAATCCGTTTTGCAATAGTATCCATAACCAGCACGAATAGCAAAGGACTGAGGCTATCTCCCCGCTTTGTTCTTTTTTTTCAATATTAACTCTTCTGATTTTTGTCCTGCTATTTGTACTCTGGCTCTAACTGTCTCATACGTACTCCTGATAGCATACACCAAACTATTTGGTACTTCAGTTAATTGTAATAATAATAATAATAGTACATTTCCCTCGGGGGGATCCTACCCCTACAGGGCGCGTCCCCAGGTGGCGGATAGAGGAACGCCGTCACTCGTTGACGGTAGGAGGATTGGCTTCCCGCGGACCAACATGGAAGGAGAGAGTGAAGCGATGTTAAGATATCGTCTAGGTATCTCTAGCCTCTCCTCTCTCAAGACTGACATGAGTGGTGACGAGCCACACCCGCACCTTAAAGGTGCAAACATGTCGGATCTAGAGGAGTAAACCTCAATAAAAAATCCGTAATCCCCGGTGTTATTCGTACCGTGCCGATGGGATGAATGGCACTACGTTAGTGTGTCTTATAATGGTGACCTCCGGATAGGTGGCGGCCTCCCGTTGCAATTAGCCTTCTATCGGTATGGGAGCACTGCCGGTGGTGACAGTTTATTTCTGCCCATCTCGTGGGAACAACATGAAACCTACAAATCAACAAAACAAAGTAATTGACGAGGGAAAATTTCCCTCGGTTCTTGCTGGTCAGTAAACCCGAAGGAAACTTCGAGAAAACGAGTCCATTTATAATCAGCAAGTCACTGTACAGTATAGTTGGAGAACTAAAGTGTATTAGGAAAGTTAAAGAGGGGTTACTAGTAGAAACGGTCAGTGCAGCCCAATCTAAAAAGCTACTAGAAACAACTAAATTAGGAAACGATCTAATTAAAGTAGCAGGACATAACACCCTAAAGGGCATTATATATTGCAGAGATTTCTTAAACTGCACAGTTGAAGAAATCAAAGAAAATTTATCAAGTCAAGGGGTAATTGATGTAAGACGAATGATGTCCAAACATGAAGGGGTATTGATTGATACTCCAAATCACATCCTTACGTTTGACAAAACGACTTTACCTCAACAAATAAAGGGTGGTTTCCATAGTCTTTCTGTCAGGGCATACATTCCGGCACCACTTAGGTGCTTCAAATGTCAGGAATTTGGCCATACTGCAGTGAGATGCACGAAGGAAAGGGTCTGTGTGTGCGGGAAACCTCCACACGAGGGCACAGACTGCTCCGATCCAATGACGTGCGTAAACTGTAAAGGAGGGCACTCGACACGTTTCAGGAACTGCCCCCAATACAAAATCGAAATGGCAATTCAGGAGGTTAAAGTAAAAGAAAAAATTCCATATTTCGAAGCCAAAAAGAAAGTAATTCCAAAAACCCCAACAGCAGGTGTGTCTTATTCAGCGGCCGCAGCGTCAAAACCTGTAAATTCATTCGCTGACATAATAAAGGAATTCATGCCTCAACTAATCAGCACAATTAAAGAGGTTGTAGCGCATAAATTTTCAAAAAATAAAGATGGTGGCAAATCAATGCCACCACCACCAACAGCACCGCAGAGGCCCAGCATGGCTCCCTCTGCGCATGCAAAATCTGCGGCGGCCAAACCGTCTGCACCAAAACAGGAGGCCAAGACGGCAACCCCTGCTTTTACACAGCAGGAAACCGGAAATGTGTCTCCTGCAGTCACTGACATTTTAGCGGCCGCATTTACTGCGGCCGCTAAAACAGCCACAAATGAGCAACTCATCATAGACGCAGACGCCTATATGTCCTCTTGCGAGTTGCAAGTCAAAAGAGATGCCGCCACGGCGTCTCTCTCCTTCACGGACGATTACTCCGTTGAGGATAGGGTCGAAGAGCGTGGCACTCTAACAAAGAGGAAGGTAAAGAGGAAGCCGGGCTGGCAGAAGGGAGTTCCCAGGAAATAGAACTACCGGGAATAAACTCTTCTATGTCTCAGCTCTCTCCCTTATCTTTTATTTTTTTCCTTATTTTTAATTTTTATTTATTTATTATTTATTTACTTATTAGAGTATTTTACTCTCGTGATACATGTGATATTAGACTTAAGGTTTCTGTTGTGTTCGTTGTGGCATCGGAGCTTTTTACACCTCCGATGTCACCTGTGATATTAGTTTTAAGGTCTTGTGTTTGTCATGGCATTGGAGTCACTTTACAACTCTTATGTCTATTTATTTATTCAATGCTAATTTATTTACTGTTACGTCGCGGTTGCTGTGATATTAGGTTTACGGTCTTGATTATGTTTTGTGTGGCATCGGAGACTTTTAGAGCTCCGGTGTCACTTGTGATATTAGCTTTAAGGTCCTGTTGTGTTTGTCATGGCATCGGAGTCCCTTTACAACTCCGGTGTCACTTATTGTATGCTGTCATTAGTGTTTTTTATTCTAATTTATTTATCTCTGTCTGTGTGGTGTTTTATAAATTCCAAAAATGGTTGAGCAATTGGTCCAATGGAACTGTAACGGTTGCAGAGCACACTACTATGAGCTGAAATTACTCCTGTCTAGACACACGCCTTTCTGCGTGTGTCTACAGGAAACACATTTTAAACCGGAAGATGAGTTTCAGCTCAGAGGGTTTTCTGTGCTACGAAGGGATGTAGTGCCTGACGTACGAGCCAGGGGTGGAGTCGCCATCCTTCTGAGAGAAGGCCTTCCTTATGGGGAGGTCCATCTCAGAACGAGGCTCCAGGCACTGGCAGTCCGTATAGCTCATCCCTTAGAAACCACTATCTGTACCGTCTACCTTCCAGAGTTCGATTGGACAATTAATGATATCGCTGAACTTGTAGATCAACTGCCCTCGCCATTCATCCTAGTGGGCGATTTTAATGCCCACAGCCCACTGTGGGGGTCCGAGAGAAGAGATCCCCGTGGTCGCCTGATTGAGGATTTTCTTGATCAGAGTGACACGGTCCTCCTCAACACCGGAGCCCCCACGCACTTCAGCGCTAGATGGTCAGATTTTTCAGCGATAGATTTGTCTCTATGTTCCCCCCGTTTGGCCACGCGTCTTTCGTGGCAAGTCTTTGACGACCTGCACGGCAGCGATCACTTCCCGATCGCCGTTAAAACCATCGTTCGACGAGTAAAACAGTCAGTCCCTCGGAGATGGTGTCTCGACAAGGCAGACTGGCTTGGTTTTCAAGCCAGTTTCATCCCGCCTTCGTCACTTAGTGACGACGTCGAGTCCGCCGTGCAGGATTTTACGCAACGGGTAACCGAAGCAGCTTGTCGTTTTATCCCAAAGTCAAGTGGGAAAATGGTTGGTCCACCTGTTCCCTGGTGGAACCATAGCGTAAGGGTGGCAATTGAGGAGAAAAAGAGGGCATTTTATAAATTCAGACGAACACCTACCCAGGAAAATTTAATTGCTTTCAAGAAGCGGCGAGCTATTGCACGTCGCGTAATTCTTGAAAGCAAAAAGTCATCATGGGAGAGCTACGTGTCAGCTATCACTCCGATCACGCCGGTCGGTGAGGTGTGGAGAAAGGTGGGTGCAATAGCAGGGAAGAAATTCCCAGCCGTAGCACCCATCTTACGAGTCCAAGGAGGTGATATTACCGACATACACGAGATAGCGGACGCAATCGCGTCTCAGTTCTGCACCGCTAGTAGCTCTCTAAACTATCAAGACACTTTCCTGGGAGCCAAGGGTGAATTAGAAGTCTCTCTGGATTTCTCCTCACCGGATCCCTTATGCTATAATTCGCCATTCTCAATAGGGGAACTTGAAGAGGCAGTCCGTTCAATGGGCGATTCCAGGGCCCCGGGTCCGGACGACATCCCGTATCAGATTGTCCGACAACTCCCCTCGTGTATGAGGGAGCATTTGTTGGACATTTATAATCTGATATGGGACAGAGGCGTCTACCCCAGCCTCTGGAAATTATCCTGCCTCTTCTAAAACCGGGTAAGGATCCAACAAACGTCGAAAGTTACCAACCCATTTCATTGACAAGCTGCTTGGGAAAAGTCCCAGAGAGAATGACCAACAATCGCCTGGTATGGATGCTGGAGACCAATGGTCTATTAGCAAAGTACCAGGCCGGTTTTCATAAATTTCACTCCACAGTTTACCAGTTAGTTCACCTGGAGAACTCCATCCAGGATGCCTTCCTAGATAGAAAGCACCTCGTTACGGTGTTTTTTGACCTAGAGAAGGCATACGGCATGACCTGGAGATACGGAGTTCTTCAAAAGTTGCACGAATGGGGACTAAATGGCCGTCTGCCCCTCTTTGTACAATCTTTTATGAAAAATCGGTCGTTTACAGTCAGAGTTGGGGATACCGAATCCGCACAGTTTGTGCTGGAAAACGGCATTCCCCAAGGCTCAACCATAAGTTGCACTCTTTTCGCTATCGCTGTTAACGACATCGCTTTGTCTGTAGAATCTACTGTAGAGAAATGTCTCTACGTCGATGACCTTGTAATATATATGGCGGGAGATACCATCCCCGCCATAAATCGTCGACTTCAATCGGTCATCGACAAGGTGAACAGAGATGCTGAGTCTAAAGGTTTTCGTTTCTCCGAAACAAAAACCGCATGTGTTCATTTCTGTAGACTCAGACATCCAGCGACCCTGGTCTGTCTCTCCGGGGTACCAGGATACAGGTTTTGGACAGTATCCGATTTCTAGGGCTGAGGTTCGATAGGACTCTTTCCTATCGGGCCCATATTGATGAGCTGGTCCAGCGGTCTCTAAAAGCACTAAACGTCATAAAGTGCTTGGCCAGCATCAACTGGGGCGCTAGAAGAGAAGTGCTACTGTAGCTGTACACGGCTCTGGTTTTATCTAGAGTTGACTACGGCTGCGCAGTGTACTCTTCGGCAAGAAAGTCCTGGTTGAAAGCCCTAGACTTTGTTCACTATGCCGGTCTTAGATACGCCACAGGTGCATTTCGGACGAGTCCCACACCGAGTCTCTGCTGCGAGTCGGGTGTCCCTCCACTATCCGCACGTCGCAACCGCTTCGTGTTGCAATACGCAGCGGTAATGCATGCGAGGAGGGGACACGTAAACCGACGACACTTTATTAGTGTCACAGAGCAGCAGAGGAAATACACTAGAAGACCTACCGTTAGTAGGCCGGTGTGCGTCCGCACGAAGGAGCTTATGGAGAGTCTCAATATCAGTCTCCCGAGGGTATTCGAGGTTGGATTCCTGGAGGTACCCCCTTGGCTAATGCCAAGGGTTAGGTGTCGGCTGGATCTGACCTCTGTTAAGAAGAGCGATATGAGCCCCTATATTCTTAGGGGCCGCTTCCTCCAAATTATCGCTGAATACCCGGACTCTCCGCGGTTGTGCACGGACGGCTCGAAATCTGATCACGGTGTGGGCTCTGCCGTCGTTATTGATGGCATCCCACATTCGTGGTCACTCCACGAGTCCGCCAGTGTGTACACCGCCGAACTATACGCTTTATATCAAGCCCTTCGCTATTGTACGATGAAAACCCACCAAAGCTCATTCGTTATATGTTCCGACTCATTAAGTGCCATCCAGAGTATATCGTCGATATACTCAGTCAATCCGCTGGTCCAGCTCATACAAGCCTCGATATTCGAAGTGTCCCGGATGCGAAAGACGATCGTGTTCGTCTGGACTCCGGGGCACGTAGGTATCGAGGGCAATGAGCTGGCCGATGAAACTGCTCGTCAAGCAGCCGAAGCGGACGACATAAACGATGTACCCATTAGACCAGACGACGTGAAAGGGTACATCAAGACGAAAATTACAGAGGATTGGCAGCAGAGTTGGAACGGCTCCGAGAGCAAGTTAAGGTCTGTAAAGCTCTCCGTGACTCCCTGGCGATCGCCGGTGACACTTACGAGGAGGGAGGAGGTTGCTCTGTGTCGTCTTCGCATAGGGCATACCAACTTAACCTCCTCGTATCTCCTTGCCGGCGATGAAGCGCCAGAATGTCCATCCTGTCACGACCGGTTAACGGTGGAGCATATTTTAGTCGAATACCCAGCCTACGCATTACAGCGAAATAGGCTGAGGCTTGGTGGTGATGTGGCGTGCATATTGGCAAATAGTAAAGGGTCCGTAGAAACATGTATAACGTTTCTTCGAGATACAAGTCTTTTAAAGCGACTATAGCGATTCGTGGAATGTCTTTTAGGTGTTAATTTATTATTAATTTATTTATTGTTCTGTCTCGTTCCTGTGCAGTGGCACCGAAGCTCCTGTACAAGTTCGGTGTCACCTTTTAGTTTGTGTCTGTCCACTCCAGAGTCCTTTTACAACTCTGGAGTATATATTGTATATAGTTTTTAGGGTCCGGTATCGGGGTCCATTTACAACTCCGATATCGTCTATCTGTGATATTAGGTCTAGTTTGTGTCGTCCTTTATGTGTAGGTTCCGGCATCGGGGTCTTTTACAGTCTCGATGTCGTCCGCTTTGTGATAATAGGTTTAAGATGTGTGTGTAAATTTTGTGTTTGATCGGTGACAGGGTCTTTTACAACCCTGTTAATACGATTTTGTGATATTAGGTTTAGGTTTATTCATACTATTTTATGTTGTGTTTTTTTCGGTGTTTGAGCAGACTTATTGTATTGTTTTATAAAAGTTTTAATATACATGAGTAAACCGGCTAATGACCTTGCAGTCGAAGCCGGTAGTTGGGAGGGGTTTTTATTCGGTATGTCTAGTGTAATAATTGTGCAAATCCGAATTTAACTTACATAATAATTTGCCAGAATATGCAAATTTTATTATTTCATAGATGTACATACACGAAACAGTCAAAATATTATATTCTTTGAAACTACTTTTGCAAGACTCGTTGTATTTTAATTTAGCAATGATCCGTAGCGCCTTTGTTGTAAAATAAAAACTCTCAAGATGTTACTTTTATTTGAGTTTCCCTAGAACATAATTGCATAATTTATAAGAGAGTAGATTTTCCCAAAGTAAAATGTTTTTAAAGCGAATGTATCACATTGATTTGAAAGTATGTGCAGAACATACAATTGCTTACTTAATTTAGTAGATAGATCATCGATGTGATCATTCCAGCTTAGGTGATTGTCTAAAGTCGTTCCTAACAGTTTAGTTTTAGATGACAGCTGAATTTGAAATATTTATGTTATTGGGAATAGATAAACGTGATCTCTTATTTTCAAACAAAATACAAGATGTTTTCTCTGAATTTAGAATTAATTTGTTGTTATCTATCCACTGTACAAGTTTGTCATATATTGTATTAGCTTCATTTGTGACTTCATCAATATCTTCGCCTATAATAAATATATTATTATCGTCTGCATATGAAACTATTGCATTGTTGCCAATATTAAGGGATTTTGCCAGATCATTTGCATAGAGTATATATAGGGTAGGACCAAGAATTGATCCTTGGGGGATCCCCACTTCAATAATTTCCTTAGGTGATCTGTATTTGTACAATTCTACAAATTGTTGACGATTTTTTAAATACGATTTAATTCAATTTAAGGGACTTCCCCAAATTCCCATATGTTCTAGTTTCTTTAGGAGAATAGCATGGTTCACGCAATCTAAGGCTTTGCTTAAGTCAACAAATAGGCCTAAAACGACTTTGCCACTGTCCAAAGATCCTAATATTAATTCTATCATATCTTGGAGTGCTGTGTTTATATCTCGCGATTTGCGAAAACCATGCTGCGCCGCTGAGAGACCAAATGTTTTTGTGACAAAATTAATTAATCGACTATTCATTGTTTGTTCATAGAATTTTGAAAATACTGATAATATACTTATTGGTCTGTAGTTTGTATAGTCTCGTTTATACCCTATTTTATATACCGGTTTAATCATTGCGGTTTTTAGATAGGTAGGAAATTTTCCACACGTAAATGATAAGTTGATAAGGTATGCAATATGATTTGCTATTGGAGATATACAAATCTTAATTAAAGAACACGGTATGTCATCAAAATCGGCACTTTTTGTATTGTTGAGATTTCGAGATATATCAATTATCTCTTCAAGAGTCACAGGGTGTAAAAATATGCTCTTGAGATTAGGTGTTGATACTTGATTTAAATAGGACAAATCTATATCCTTGGGCAATTTTTCAATGAGTATTTTACGGATATTTGCGAAGTAATTGTTAAATAGATCAGCCGCTTCATTATCAGTGAGTTCAATATTATCAGCATTTATCTTTATGTTTGGCCTAGCAATATTTGGACAAACTGAGCTTCTTTTAATTATATTCCATGCTGTTTGCGATATATTCGATGATGTTGCAATTTGGTTATTATTGTAATTAATGATTGATGATTTTAATTCATTACTATAGATGGTGTTATAATGTTTAAATAAAGGTTTATAAATTTGATACTTTATTGATAATTCAGTTAAATTAGAGACTTTATTTTTCAATTTTAATAATTTTGTGGTGATCCATGGAGCTGTTTTTACTCGTGTTTTACATACTCTTTTAAGTGGAAAGCTAGTATTGAAACATTTTCTAAATTGGCTTATAAACAAGGAAAATGCGTTACTTGGACATGTTTGATTATAGACTTCAGTCCAATCAGCTGTGTTTAAGGCATCGCTAAAAGACAATATGTTTTCAGAGGAGGTAAAGTTTCGTTTATATGTGGTCTTGATCTGTTCCGTAGCATGTTCACCTAAGAAAAACACTAGTATTTGGCTTAGATGATCGGAGAAGCAGTAGTTCTTACAAGAACCTGTAACATTATTAAGAGGCAAGTTGGAAATGAAATTATCAATGCATGTTTTATTGTTTGTGTGAGTTGTTCTTGTTGCATCATTTATAAAATAATTTACACTATACGAGGCCAAAAGATCTATTTTAAAGGAGCAACTCTTAAAGAAATCTATATTGAAATCACCTCCAATTACAATTATTTTATTTTCTTTATTAGCTAAATCTAACATATCATTTAGAATATTTAGAAATAAATAAAAATCACTGCCAGGTGGTCGATATGCGGCAATTATTATTATGCGCTGATACTCAATAGAGCAGCATTCGATAATATTTTCTATTGAAAGGTTACATATGTCATTTCTGCGGCGTACTGTAAGGGCTTGTTTGTGATAAATAGCAGTCCTTCCGTATCCTTTATCTCTACAAAAAGTTGCACCAATTTGATAATTAAGGATTTGCAATAATTCAATATTTTCTTTTGTTTGCCAATGTTCACTTAAAAGCAAAAAGTCAGGATTTTCTTCATAAATTGCTACTTCCATTCTTTGTACTTTGTTTTTTAGACTTTGAATGTTTTGATGTAGGATCTTATAACTCCTTCTGTTTACTTGTTTAATATTCTTCAAATTCAATTTGTTTTCTTCTTTATTTGTCGAAAGAAGAAAAAACGGTCGACATATATACCTTTCGGCCACATAGACGGACTTCTCAGATCATTCAGATAATTAATTGGAAAGGACAACTTAAATGATTTGTATTCGAGAGGATACTTAGAAGTGATTTCTTCACACGATACGTTCGATATATTTTTTCCATTGAGATAATCTTTAATTATTTCAGGAGTTGTTGATAAAGCTGCTCTAGAGAGATGTAAGTAGCCATATCTTGGAGCGCCTTCAAACATTGCATTCTCACTTGTTCCCTGAATTCTGTGATCTTTTCATTGGTTACGTTTTCTTGCCGGTATCCATCCTTCTTCGTGATTTGGTTTTTCCAAGTGTATTATTTCATTCATCGGGTTTTCTTGATACTTTCCTAGTTCAGTTTCTTCTGTTGATTTGGGATTGTTAACATTTTTTATTCTACTCTCCTTTTCTAACGCAGTTTGGGAATCAGATGATTTGGATCGGGTCCGCTTATTCCATACATTTCCAATATTTACAGATTCCTGCTTTTTAATTATAGGTATTTTATTTTGGTTAATATTACTTTTGTCAATTGTGTCGACTATTTCACAAGAGATGTCACTAGTAGTTTGTTTGTTTATTTTGGATTTATTTCGGGTAATTATTTGTTCTTTCAAAACACACGTATATTCTATCAAGATTTTATTTTTATCTTCCATTTCTGTGATGATTTTATCTAATAGAAATACCTGTTGTTTAAAATGTTTATTTTCATCAATCGCAATTTGATTAACCTCAAAAGTTGGACCGCACTCCGTACATACGATACGTTTTCATCAGATGCGTTATTATCGCTCGCCATCTTAATTGTTGTAGTTCTTTTAGTGTTTTCCATATCTCTCTTCTATCCACTGTATCAAATGCTGCTTTTAGATCGACGAAAGTCAGGAACACTTCTTTTCCTTCCTCTATCTTTATTTCTATTAGGTTCCGTATTATGAATATGTTGTCGCTAGTTTGTCGTTCTGGTCTAAATGCCGCCTGTTCTTCTTCCAATGTATGCTCCACATATGATCTTAATCTTTTTTCCAATATTCTGGTATATAACTTATAGCTAGTTTGAGCTAGACATTTTGCTCTGTAGTTTTCGCAATTTGTGTGTTCTCCTTTCTTATATATTAAAATTATTAAATTATTTTCCCATTATAATGGTATCTTTTTCTCCTTCCAAGCGTGTCTTAGGATATGCCACATCCATTCTTTTCCTTTTTCTCCCAGCCATTTTATTAATTCCGGCGGTATACCATCTTCACCACTTGCTTTGTCAATTTTTATTTTCTGTATGGCTTCTTCCACTTCTCTTTCTGTTATATCTTGTACTTGTTCTCTTTGCCCTATTTCCATGTTTTCCTGGTTTGATGTATTTAATTTGTCAGCGAAGAATTCTTTTCATGTTTCCAGTATTTCCTTGGTTCCTGTTTGTAGTTGGTTACTTTTATCTCTTACTGCTCTTATTTCTTTCTTTTTAGTTCCTCTTAGCTTTTTAATACATGTCCAGAATTTTCGGTTATCTATTTTATGTGATTCTGTTATTTGTTTACCAAATTCTCTCCAAGTTTTCCGTTTCTCTTCTTTTATGCTGACTTTTACTAGGTTTCTCTTCTGTATGTAATATTTTTTATCGTCTTGAGACTTTGTGGTAGTATATTTTTTCCACGCTGTTTTCTTCTCTTTTACAAGCTTTTTTACTTTATCGTTCCACCATTTAGTTCTTTTATTATATTTGTTGAATTTTCGTTTCCCGCATATTTTCTCTGCTGTAGTTAATACTATTTCTCTGAATATCAACCATCTTTCATCTAGTGCCCATTCTGTTTGATCATTTTCTCGCCTTTCAAATTCTTCGTCTGTTGCTTTTTCGTACTTTTCTCTATTCTCTTTCGTATTTAATTTCTGTATTGCTAAACTGCTGTATTCTACTCTCTCTTCTTTCTTATCTACGTTTACTATCCATTTTGCTACCACTGGTCTGTGATTAGATCCCACTTCTGGCTCTATCCTTGTTTTTATTTTTTGTTTCTTTTCTGTTAAATTTTGTGTATATACAATATAATCTATCAGACTCTTTGCATCTCGTTCTTCTGCTACAAACGTGTATTTTTCGTTCAGTTCTTGATACCACATCGTATTTCCTATTATTAAATCGTTTCTTCTACAGAATTCTATCAACTTTTTTCCATTCCTATTTATAGTTTCCTCTCCATATATGCCCATGCATCCCATTCCTCTGTTTTGGTCTCTTCCTACTCTACTGTTCCAATCACTAATTATTATTGTTGTTTCATTGTCCTCTCTAGCTTCGTCTAGTTCACTTTGTAGTATTTGATAGAATTCTAATATTTCTTCCTCTGGTGTTCCTTCGACTGGAGCGTATATTTGTATAAAAGTTGTAATCTCACCTTTGCTTAATTCTTTCGAAATTGTTATTATTCTTGAATTAACTGCCTTATTTTTTATAATTTTTTTGTCTACATTTTCTGCGATAATTATTCCTACTCCTTTCTTTGCCCTCTGTTCCTGATGTGTTCCTGAATAGTATAAAATATGTTTATTTGTAAGTTATATCCTTCCTTTTCCTTTCTTCTTAGTTTCACTTAGTCCTAGTATTTATAAGTTATTATGATCCATTTCATTCGTTATTTCTATTTCTTTTCCTGTTAGTGTATTTATGTTCCATATACCTATATTCAACCGATAGTAATAAATTGTATAACTCATGAAGGTTAGCTTTCCGAAAGATATAAAACTTATTGTTATTGACAGGGAAAGGAATAGGTTTTGCTACATTATATAATGTTAATTAACTTTACATAATGTTAAGTTGATTGCGAGAGACGGATGATAGTTATCTTCCGGGACAAATGGCTCTAGTTCTCTTTCAACAATAATATTGGTACTAAAATTTGATAATAGTAAGTCAAGTATTTTATTATTACAGTTGGTGACTATATTAGATTGTTTTAAGTCTAAAGTAATCATAAAATTTTGTAAATAATTCAATTTTGGCACTATGGGTCTCATACCGGAATTTACATTAAATTGAGGTACGTTAAAATCGCCTAGAACCAGAACTTGTTTATCAAAAATTAGTAGTTCCAACGACTCTAGAAGAACAGAGAACGAGTCAGACTTAATATCGGGGGGTATATAAATTAATACAATATAAAATTGATGATAACTAACAGTACATTTACAAGCTACAATATCAATTAATGGTACAAGATTCATAACAACCGTCATATCGACTGGTTCAGCGTAAATTTTATCCGAAAGCGCAAGTAGAACACCTCCTCCTAAAGATCTGCCAGTGACATTTGCATTTCGATCACATCTGAAGACTTTATAATCGCTTGATATCAGTTCACTATTCCTAATAGAGTTATTTAACCAAGTTTCAGTAATTCTTATGACGTCATAATCAGAGAAAGTCGATAAGGTGTAGAAGTCGTGAGTTTTAGTCCGAAGACCACGGGTGTTTTGGTAATAAATGCGTAAATCGGTGGTATTTCTGTTGGGCGGATTTAGTTTACCGTACTTTGTATAATCGTTGGAAGTCCAGGAACATGTTTAATTTTAATGCCCTTTTCGCCAGCATCAGTTCGTTGTATTAATTCTCTTTAAATGCTCTGATAATACTCAACTTGGGACGGAGTTTGGTCACGAGACAATTTTATATTTTTAAAAGAATCTGATATAATAAGTTTATTAGAGTTATGGAGAGCTGTAAAGACTGATTCCTTGCTATCTAAGCGTAATTTAACGGGTCGGCTGCGGGCAGATTGCGTGGAATCATATTTCCCAAGACGAATTGGTTTAACCTGTAAGACTTCAACATTAATTATAGGTAATAGTTGCGCGATCATTTTTCTGTCATTCTCAGTTTGTGCTATCTTCGTTTCACATTTAGATTCCTGTAATTCATATATAATAATATTTTGTTTACGCTTTTCGCGCTCAACTAACTCCTGAATAATCTCTTCTTTAATTTTAGCGTTTATTGATAGATTAGGCTAAGAATTGGCTTTTAGTAATATAATTTCGTCTTGTAATGCAACTATGGCTGACTTGAGGCCGTTGATGTCGTCACCTAACTCTTTACAGTATTTACATGACCAAGTGAGACCACATTTCAAGTTAATTTTTCTAGCCTCAGCTTTAGTGAGGTCCACACATGTAATAGATGATTGAGTTACGTGAAGATTATAATAATAAAAAGAAGTATCAATAACCTTTCTTCACACACTTTATTTTAATACCAGATGTACATTTCTGTCACCAAGTGACCATTATCAATGGATTTTTAATACTCTAAATTATTATTAAAAATCCATTGATAATGGTCACTTGGTGACAGAAATGTACATCTGGTATTAAAATAAAGTGTGTGAAGAAAGGTTATTGATACTTCTTTTTACCACACATGTAATTTTATATATTTTTTTACATATGCAAAAATTTACACACATATGTCCGCGGTTGAGTAACAGCAATGGCAGGTATTCATTTTATTATTATTATTATTCAATTAGGTATTAAAACAAAGCTTGAAACATGTAATCATAAGAGACACGTTTCACCTCACAGGGTCGTTTGTGAGGGCTTTAAGACGAACAAGGTAGACCACGGATTAGGAGAAGGAAAATAACAATAAAACAGAAAATAGAATGGAGTAGTAAACACACAGGAATTGATTGATAAAATGTATAAAATACGATAGATCAATGACCTTTAATCGCAAATTAACGCTGTGTTCGATTAGTGTTTTTTTTTTTGGATCGCCACCTTGAGTGAGGGACTCTCAATGGAAAATAACCACAGCAAACTGGAGATTTTCATGCAAAGTATTAAATATATTTTCATGAAAATCACTCACCGTAAGGATGGCCACTAGGACTTTAATAACCCAGATTTTCACAATTTTATAACGCTTCTATACCATTCAAATCAATCATTAAACACAGAGCTCGCGTTGACACGTTGACACGCTGAATTGAATTGTTTCATGGTAAGCATCTCTTTTTTAATTTCCATGTTTTCTTCTTTCAGAGATCCGCATTCGTTTTTATTTGTATATTCTCTGCTCTTAAGTTTTTAATTTCTTCTCTGTATTCTTCTGATTCTATTCTCATGTTTTTTATTTCCTTTGTCAGTTCTTGTAAGGTTTCCCCGTGTTTTTCTAATACTGCAAGTATTCTATCCATTTTATCATCTTTCTTTTTGTTTATCTTTTCTGGCTTCTTGAATGTTTTTCTTGCTGTCGGCGATTTCGCCAATTTTTTTGTTGCTGTGAATATTGAAACATAATGTTCTTCCTCCCTTCTTCTTTTTGTTCCGTCGTCTGTGAGACAATCGTCGTTGTCCGTTTTCCGTCGTAACTCATTTTGTGCATTGTTTATTTTTATACTATGCGGCCGAGATAAACATGCAGTCCGGGTCGACCCCTCGGAGACCTTTTTTACTTATTATTATTATTTAAATACAATAAATAATTTAAAAAATTCAATAACGAGTATGAATGCACTGAGTTCGAATTCGTACTCGTTATTGAATTTTTTAAATTATTTATTGTATTTTTTTTTAAGTAGTGTAGATTTGATTCCCTCGTCTATTACCACTAGGCTGAGCGACTCAACATAAATTGGCCTCTACTGCTGATATTACAGTGGCGGACGTCTCCTATGCTGCCACAGCATCCTCGTGTATTTATTCGGTTATTTTGAGATTTTAGGTTAGCTTTGTTTTCAGTCTTACTATTAGTTTATAGATTAATATTTACCGTACTTTCAATACGCAAATAGTCTCAGGACTATTACTTTCTCCCTCTGTACAAAACACAAATACTTTTATCACTTTTTACTAGTATAAACTGCAAATATAAATATACGAAATAAACCACTTTCTCAGCTGTCAACACTCTTTATATCTATATATATAACACTCGTTCAAAACTTGTTCAAAACTTCAAATTGAACTCTATTATAAAATCGATGAATGCCTGAAAATTACGTAAATAGAAAATTCACTGACTATCATTAAAACCAGGAAAGTCAGAGAAAAGTCATGGTATTTTATTCAAATTGACCAAAATACTAACAAAAAAGCCATATGATTTTATTAAATTAGTCAAAATCAACAGGCATCATAAAAATTACAAAATACGTAAACATTTATAAAACCAACATAAATATTTACAAAAACAATGAAAACAATTTAACAAACTGGGGGTTTCCCACAGTAGAAAGTTATATTAGAAGGTCAGGGAAAACATTAACATTTCAGATTGTGGATACCATGTCAGTTTTACTTCAAATAATGTTTAACAAAATTTTTGAAACTAGATTATTATCTTTAGAAATATTTTCAGTCATTTTATGTTCTTACCAAAGCATTCCGTTTGAAGTTTCGAACGAGCGTTTCCACTCCCAGACTAAGCATGAAGTAAAATTTCGAGATAGAAAAGCCCCGCGAAGAAAATTTGTCGAGGGTCGCGCAGCGACCCGAGACAAATTTTCACGGGGCTTTTCTAAACTCGAAATTTTACTTCATGCGCCACGCGTATAAAACACTTATTTAAAATGAGGTTAAAAATGCACTGAAAACCAACCCAACTTCGATATTTTTTTAAAAGTGGATGTTTTCTTTCCTATCCATGCTGTAAATCTTCAGATATTTGTTATTTTCTTGTAAACAAACTTTGATTCCCTATAGTCTTTCGGTCTCCGAAGACCATGATTGGTCCTTCGAGCTGTAGCCTTTGCAAAATGATAATAAACTTAGTAATCTAGAGTGATCTTTCATTTTGAAACTACAAAGAACGAGTGTTGTCCACTCCCAGACTAAGCATGAAGTAGAATTTCGAGTTTAGAAAAGCCCCGTGTAGAAAATTTGTCGAGGGTCGCGCAGCGACGCGAGACAAATTTTCACGGGGTTTTCTAAACTCAAAATTTTACTTCATGCGCCACGCGTATTAAACAGTGATTTACCGAGAAATTAAAAAAAACACAAAACAAATTAATCATGTTAATCCTCACAATTAATTCTAATTATTTTTGACGATTCAAATCCTTTTGTAAGTATTTGAATCCTTTTGTAAGTATTCGAATCCTTTTATGAGGATTCCAATCACCCGCATTTGGATTCGAATAGGAATCCTCTTAAAAAAATGTAACGAATCCGGATCACGAATCCAGTTTAACTAAAGTATTCGAATGCCTCTTTTGAATCCTCTAAAAAGATTCAATTTAAGGATTCGAATCCTGAATGATTCGAATCCGGCCCAGCTCTGCTTTGTAATCATAGTACTACATATTTTCTCTAACTTAACTTTTTCTCATACTATTTAGAAGATAACCATGCATTTAATTGACATACAATGAATGCTAGGCTAGACTAAAAGATATTTGTTTGCAAATTTAATATCATCAATATTGACCATACATATATTTTAGGAACGATAATAAATAAATGTACATACAATTCTTGATGACTATGTGGGTGCGTGTTTGAATGTCACATTAAATCAGTGCCTGGCGCATGAACTAAAATTTCGCTTCGCGCACAAATACAAAATTTTATGCTTTTCTAAACTGTAGAGATATCTCATTCTGTTGAACGTAATGTTTTTTTTGTTTTTTTTTTTTCATGAAGTTTGACGTTACGCGTTGTAATATACGGATGGAATCGTTTTGTATAATTTGAGTAATATATAACAATATATCCGAATATAGTCCGTCTTTATTTATGATCTACACCCCTGACAATGGTTATGGGCCCAGGTGTTTGATCAAAGTGTCGCATTGAGAAAATACAACACACGCGAGGTGAAACGCGTAACAAGCCAGGAGTGGCTGGAACGGATATTAAAAATTTTGGACAGAAAAGTGCAAACAATTAGCGGAGAATCTGTATGGCGTGTGTGATCAGAGTTTATTAGTTGTACGGGTTGTTGGTTAGAACGCGAAATTCAATTTTCACAATTGAACATTCTGACGCAACATCTGACATTATCACATCTATTCTGTAACTTTTCCGTTATAAATTAAAGGCCGTTAAATAAACAATTTTTAAAGGCCTGTCAAAAAATATAAAAGGAATGAGTATTCTGTAGTTTCAAATTTTAAAGGACCGCTAAATTGGTCATATTTTAAAGGGTCCGTTAAAACTGGCAGGAGTAACATTTGGCAACGCCGTAATGCGAACAAAACACATGCAATTTTAAATCATGGTCTGCGCGAATTAATAAACAACAATTGCACCGTTACTAACGATACGGTTATTTACTTGTTGAAACTTTTGTTACGTTCTTAACGAAAGGACACAATTTTTTAACAGCAATGTCGCGTTCCCCCAGAACAACGAAAATTCAGAAAGAATTTATTATAAATTTCTTGGACGAACATAAGGAACTTTTGGGCGGAAGATTTAACCCAAACGAATTACCGAAAATTAATAAATTATGGGAAGAGTTAGCCAAGGAATTGAATAATATCGGACCCCCTAAAATTATTAAACAATGGAAAGAGGTAAATAGTGTTTAATACATTTCTAATTTAATACAATTATTAAATTATCTACAAAGAAGTACTTGTTTTGATTCATTCTATAATAGACTGTAAGTGAAATGAAAACAAGCGTGCGCAGGCGAGCTCGAGAAGTACGTTATAGTACAAGTGGTACCGGAGGAGGTGTTGGAGTAAAGCAATTGTCCGACATGGAGGAACGATTAATGAAATTATTATCAAAATTGACAACGGAAGGAGATAGCGGCTTGGTGGAACCAGGAATAGCAAAAGATATACCCATATGCATTGACTCCGCAAGTCAAAATACGCCAGAGAATGTACGTAATGTAAAATAAATTACTCATTGATTTTTTAACAATTTAATTATATTTAAGAATCTTAGTTCCAACAGTATTATTGCAATTGAGAGCGAAGAACATAATGGTAAAAAACTGCGTAGTTTGCGTAGGATTAATTTTCAAACTTGATTTATTTTTTAGATAAACAGAATAAAATAAAAGAACCACCAAAAAGAGCCGAAAATGTAAAAAAAGAGGAGAGTCAAGTGTAGTAAATTGCTTAACTCAACATGACAAAATTCTCGAAGAATTGGTCAAATCAAATTTCGCAATTGCTAAATCAATGAACGCATTGGCATTAGCTATAAAGCGTAAATTATAAATATGTATAATATATTATTACTATTTTTATTTGAGCTTAATAAGAAATATAATAATTTGAATAAAGGCATTTTGAACAATTTGGTTACGCACTTCTTCCCCTCTTCTATGCCAACCCCCATCTCTTAATAAAATGTTTTGGACATTAACATCATTTACTTCGTTATCTTCTTCTTCTATAATGTTTTCTTCAGGTAAGTCATCTTTATAATATTGTGCCATGTTATGAAGCACACCACAACAGTAAATGATTTTTCCTGCTGTGGTAGGATTATAGTGCAAAACACGATGCTTCAGTAAGCAACGAAATCTAGATTTTAACACACCATTTAATCGTTCGATAACATTTCGTGCCCTTATAAAACTGTTGTTATAATTTTCTTCAGGTGTATTTATATCTGGATTATCGAAGGGTGTCATAAGAAAAGGCTGAATAGGATATCCAGAGTCTCCTATTAGTACTGAAGAGTCTCCACGTAGATACAAATCTTCCATTTCAGTTCTTACATTTGATGCTTGCCATATTGCTGAATCATGAGTAGATCCAGGAAATCTAGCATTCATATTTAAAATTCTCAAATCAGTATCTGCAATAATTTGACAATTAATACTATAATAGCCTTTTCGGCAATAATATGGAAGAGCTGGGTATTGCTCAGGTGGTGAAATTATTGCAATGTGTGTACAATCAATTGCTCCTATACACCGAGGAAAATTGAATTTTCTGAAAAAGGCGTCTTTAATTTTATTTCTTTCATTCTCCGTAGAAGGAAAAACGATCCACATATGTAACAAATGTTCATATATGATGTTTGTGACTTCATTTATACACCGGCTCATACTAGGCTGACTCATTGAAAAATGATATCCCTGTGCCTCACTCAATTGGTAACTACCAGTAGCGTAAAAATGAAATGTGGCAAGAACTTTCAAATGAATAGGAACAGCAGTAACTCGTTCTCCGTGTCTCATGCGTTCAGTTATCATATTTACTATTATTAAAGCAGTATTCTTGTTGAATCGAAAAATCCTTTTAAAATTAGTCTCAGGTATTTCAAATGGATTGCTTAGATCTCGGATTTGCCTTTGATGCAACCTGAACGTGACGCTACAATTTGATTATGTTTTTTATTATTATACACTTACTTTATATTACTTACTTTTCCTCGTGTTCTATTATTTCTTGAACTAGAAATTCACCCACAATATCAAAAACAGCCATTTTTAACTAAAGTAAACGTCATTTATAATTTTAAGGTTAAAATAAACAAGCCTCTAAAATCTGTTATTTTAAAGGGACAATTTAAAGGGTTCATGTAATTTTTAACGGGAATATGAAATACCGAATACCAACATAATATTAAAGCCTCTTAAAATTTTAACGGCCTTTAAAATTTAACGGAAATGTTACAGAATAACCCCCTATCTCACGTAAAAAAAAAAATAGGAAGTGAATTTATCGAAGTTCGGAAAATATGGCATCGGAGAATAAATTCACAATTGAGAAGCTGAATGGTGCGATATATGCATCATGGTCATACCAGATGAAGATGGTTTTAATGGAAGCGGACCTTTGGACGGTCGTTGAGCCTGGTGAGGAAGAACCCGAAAATGAGAATGCCGTCTCGGCAAGGTAGAGCGCATGCAAAAATAGCCCTTGCGATATGCGAAGAACAACAGATGCACATCCGTAACAAGGACTCAGCGAAGGAAGTATGGGTCGAACTGCAGAAGCTATATGCACCGACGGACAGCAAGTTTCGTACAGTTCAAATTGTATTCACTCAAAATGAATAGCAGTGACAGCATGGAGAATTACCTCAGACAGATAAACAAAACTGTGGCAGATCTATCAAGCATCGGTGACGATATCGAAGATAGTGACCTAGCGATGATAATTCTGTGCGGATTACCTGACGATTATGACAACGTTGCGTCGACCTTATGTAATCTCCCTGCTAATGAGTTCGAAAGTGCTACTGTCAAGATGAGACTGCTCGCTGAGGATGCTCGACGCCGAAACAGCATTGATAGTAAGGAGTCTGTTTTGTTGACAAACATAAAGAAATTGACTACGAAAAACAAATCAAAACCAGGATTTCAAAAAGATGCAATAAAAGATAGAAAAGGAAATTTCAATTGTTTTCATTGTCAGAAGCCGGGACATATTGCGAGGAATTGTCCAGAGCGTAATTCGATGAAAAGCAGTAACAGTGCAAACGCTGTCAGCATGAGTGTGTCATGTGGTTCGGCAAAGGTGAATAGTGATAGTTGGATCATAGATTCTGGTGCTACTCATCATATGACACCGAACAAGGATTACTTTACGACGTTGGACAGGATAGTCAAACAAGAAGTAACATTGGCAGCAGCACACCGTCACATGGGAGAGGAACAGTGAACGTGAGGATCAAGAGTGATTCGAACCCGATACGAGAGTTTAAGGCCGAGAACACGTTACTGGTGCCAGGATTGGAGCACGGAATTCTCTCAGTGAGGACATTGACCGATAATGACAGGACGGTCATTTTTAACAACGAAGGGTGCTTCATTCATGACAACGGTGGTCAGCTACTGATAAAGGCTCATCAACAAGGAAGGCTGTATATCGTGGATGCAGAACCTTATGAAGAAGATGTACAGCTGAACGAAGTATCGACGATGATCTACCAACAGAAGGTGTTTCCAGTTGACATATGGCACAGGCGGATGATGCACATGAGCAAATTGAAGATCATGGAAATGTCCAGTGCGAACTTCGTCGTGGGAATGAATGTGGCTGCAGATGCATCGAGTCAGTGCGACGATTGTCTGGCGGGTAAATCAACGCGCCAACCGTTCAAGAAAATCAACGCTTCAACGGAGGACAACAATTCACCTAGAGACAACACGAAAACTACATCTGTACTGGAGTTGGTGCTTGCTGACTTCATGGGACCAGTAGACGTAGACAGTTGGGGCCAAAACCGCTACATCTTTGTCATAGTAGATGATGCAAGCAGATATACTTTAGTGAGGCTTCTAAAACGCAAAAATCAGACTTTGGGCGAATTCAAGAAGTGGAAAATTGTAGTGGAGAAACAAACAGGTGAGAAGTTAAAACGTCTCAGGACAGATAATGGTCTTGAATTTTGTTCGAAGTATTGGACGGAGTTTTGTGAATCAGAAGGCATCGTGCACGAAATGACGATAGTGTCACACCGCAGCAAAACGGTATAGCTGAACGGTTCATGGATCGGTCATGGATCTCGTCAGGACAACACTCTACGAAACTAATCTACCGAAGGCTGCATGGGGTGAACTAGTGAATACTGCCGTGCACATTCGTAACAGGGTCATGAACTCACATGATACGAAGAAAACGTCGTACGAGATATGGACCGGAAAGAAACCAAATCTTAGTTATCTTCGAGAGATTGGTTGTGAGACTTATTTCCACGTACCGAAACAGAAGCGTAATTCAAAACTAGCTCCGAGAGCAAAGAAGGGGATACTGGTTGGATACGCGTTGAGAGGGCGCGGATATCGAGTGTGGATGCAAGAAACGAAGGTCGAAGAGTCACGGGACTGTGTTTTCAAGGGGAAACTCAACGATGTGAGTACCAATCCTGGAAAAGTATCAAGGAACACCGCTGAATTTAATTCAGAACAACAGAACATCAAAGACGTTCCTGAAGATGGCGAGAAAGCCGACGACTGGAGCGAGAACAGTGAAGAAGTAGTCGGCACCAGCGAAAAAGACAAATTTGAAGACGCAGTGGAACAAACATTGCAAATTCAACGTAACTTTAGCCCTGCAGAAGAGATGAGAGAAGTCCCAAAGAAGGCCTGTGGTAGACCGAAAAAGGAAAAACAAAAACAGACAGAGGTAATACCACACAAGATGATGTTACGTTCGAAGAACGAGAAGTCAGGCGATCCAAAGTCGAATGCAGCGACGCAGATCTACAATGAAGTTCCATTGTCTAATAATGAGGCGATAGAATCGGAGGAATCATCGGAGGAATCGTTGCAATGGTTAGAAGCAATGACGGAGGAGTATAACTCATTGATGACTTATGATTCATGGGAATTGGTGGAGCCACCCCCTGGTATAAAACCCGTAAAGTGCAGATGAGTATACACCCGGAAGGCAGTTGGAGATACTATAAGATACAAGGCAAGACTGGTAGCTAAAGGATGTACACAGAGGAAGGGAATCGATTATGAAGATGTCTACGCTCCAGTATCGAACTTTGAAACCATTCGTCTGCTAATGGCCGCAAGTGTCAAGAGTGCTTATCTCCACAGTAAGCTAAATTAAGAGGATTATATGGAGCAACCAGAAGGCTTCAAGCAGGAGGGCAGAGGCAAGCAGGTGTGCAGATTGAGGAAATCCATATATGGCCTGAAACAAAGTGGACGTTGCTGGAACGAATACCTTAACGAGACGTTAACATCGCTGGGATTCGTGCGAAACAAAATCGATCCGTGTGTCTATCAACTAGACACAAGAAGTGAATAGGCTATCCTCACCGTCTACGTTGATGACATGATATCCATTGCCGAGAATGAACAAACCAGAAGTTTAGTGAAGATATTGCTCGACCAGAGTGAAGTTTTGCTCAGCAGAAGATGGAAGTGTCGCGCTATCTCAAGAGGCCTACATCGAGAAGTTGATACACCGATTTGGACTTCGAGATGCAAAAGGAGTAGCAACTCCAATGGAAGTAAGGCCAACTTTCTTGGACGAGGGAACAGAAGACAACAGCAATAATCAACCGTATCGATAACTTATCAGAGAGCTATTATACTTGTCGCAGAGGACTCGACCGGACATCGCATTCGCCGTTGCAAAACTATCACAGTATTGTTCCTGCAACAATGAAGATCATTGGAATGCTGCTCGCAGAGTTTTACGTTATTTGAAGGAGACGATAAATTTCAAAATAATCTACGGACCTACTCAACAAAATTTGTCTGCGTTTTCTGATGCTGATTGGACGACATGTACGTTGAGTAGAAAGTGTATCAGTGGATACGTGGTAATATTGGCTGGCGCACCTGTGTACTGGAGAAGTGCGAAACAGACCTCAGTGGCTTGGAGCACAATGGAGGCAGAATACATCTCGTTAGCCGAATGTACCAGAAAAGTTACGTGGATGAATTATTTACTGGACTCAGTTGGGTTCAAGGATTTAACCAACGGACCAGTCTTGGTCTCGTCTGATAGTCAGGCTGCTATCGCTCACGCAGAAAGCTATATCAGCAAAAGCCGAACAAAACATATCGCAATAAGACACCACTACGTTCGACAAAAGGTTGCTGAAAAAAACATTCGACTGAGATTCGTTACAATGGATCAAAATCCTGCCGATCTTCTGACGAAGTCGCTGAACAGAAATCTACACGAAGTTTATCGATCGAAGATGTTGCAAGAGCTGCCAGGACGTAAAGATCAGTGATCAGTGATTAAATATGATCATTCCGAGGGGGGGGATTGTAGAGATATCTCATTCTCTGGGAATGTTGACGTATGTTTTTTTTGTTTTTTTTTTTCATGAAGTTTGACGTTACACGTTGTAATATACGGATGGAATCGTTTTGTATAATTTGAGTAATATATAACAATATATCCGAATATAGTCCTTCTTTATTTATGATCCACACCCCTGACATAAACTCAACATTTTACTTTATCCTTAATCAAGGAATGGACGCACTCGTTAGGCTATAATTAAGAAAGTTCGGCAAACTAAAAGCGTAATCAATTTTTTTCGAACTCAAAATGTACGCTATATGCTATGTACCCATTGCCTATGGTTAACTGTTAGCTCAAAAATGATGAGAATCGACGAAAGTCATCATTTTGCCAATACATCCTGAATATAAGCCCATACTAACAAAAGGAGCTTCCAAGTATAAATATGTTTAGACAAAGAACCGTGTTTACGAGTACATTATGAACACAAACTAAATAAGTATAAATGAAATTACCAATTCTTGGTTGCAGAACACTTCAAACATTAAAAGTGCGATTCTTTTCGCAATCTACAACAAGTTAGTCTTACAAAGACTATATCAAACACTCATTGAAACAACTACTTCCCGAGCTAATACCCCGACGGACATTGAATTATACAACAAGTGTTTGCTGGTACATACAGTAACCTACTGCAAATGCAATTTGACTCAAATTGTTGCATTTGCAGTAGGTTACTGTATGTAACAGCAACACTTGTTGTATAATTCAATGTCCGTCGGGGTATTAGCTCGGGAAGTAGTTGTTTCAATGAGTGTTTGATATAGTCTTTGTAAGACTAACTTGTTGTAGATTGCGAAAAGAATCGCACTTTTAATGAACAAACTAAATACTTCCTCTCACAGAACAAAAGTTGCTTGGCAGATTATTAATGATGTAGGAACTAACAATAAAATGCAACTACCAACTACCAAAATCTAGAACCATAACCAAACTAGCGAATGATTGAATAACTATATTAAAATACTGAGTAAAATACTAAACAAAAATATTATATCCAATATTAACTCCTATGTGTAAAGAATACCAATGAATAGCTCCACAGTGTTTTTTAAACCTGTTACTCAATTTGAATTAGAGCATATAGTTCACAACGTGGAGAACACAAATGTAGTAGGTATGATGATATACCGTGAACTGAAGTAAAACATAGCATGTAGTATATTATGGATTAATATTAATATAATTTTAATATATTTAATACCTCGTTCGAAACTGGTATATATCCCAATAAATTAAAATATTCTATCATTACCCCAATACATAAAAAAGGAAATAGATGACTTTAACAACTGCAGTCCCATTTCTATTATATGTACTTTTTCTAAGATATTTTAAATCATAATGTCTAAACGGCAACTAGCCTTGGTTTTTAAAAATATAACCAGTTTACCAACAATTAGCATGGATTCATTAGTGAGAAAAGCATTGATACCGCCCTATTTTAATTCACCCTATAACATTTTGTTTGCTCTTAATTTATTACTGATGACCACACAAGATACGTATCTAATATTTTATGAAATCCGATATGAATCTAACAAATCGCGAATTTTCTGGAAGAAAACAAAAATGGATTAAATGTCGGCATGTCTGCGAATCGAGCGAATTTGAACTTGAACGAGAAGGAAACGGACACAGTCGCAGACGCCGGGAAGGGTTTCATTGAATTTATCTCGCCATAAACAAACTTAAAAGGGCATTTTATGATACGATATGAAGGTCATATATATTTTTAGATATTGTTTTCTTGCAGTGGCCTTATCAAGAGTTGTTGAAAAATACGCAAAGATAAAACAGACAAATATGTGAACGAATCGATAAATGTATGTTATCTAATTTATTAAAGTTCTCGAAACAAAAAATCATGCAAATGGAGAAATAAATTAGCTGTTTCATATTTCCTTCAAATGCTGATACGGGAATAGAAAATTTATCATGAAAAATCGTATAGCGTATATATAGTATGGAAGTTAGGGATAACCCACCTGTAAGTGGCGTTGGATGTGACAGACCTAGCGCAAGTAATATTTCGTGTAACTTTTAAATGTGGACACAGTTTGGCCCAATTTAGCATAGGATAGGCTACAATGATAAACACATTTTTGTAGTTTTGATTTTAGTTTAAATAAAAAACTTGTTACTTTTAAAAACACTTGATTGTACGTGTGAAAATTGTTTCGCCACACTGTGGCTTCTTCAGGCGAAGAAGTCACCGTGAATACGTTTAGTATGTAAAGAAATGAATCCAAACTTCCAAAGAAATGCCGTACAATCATTTAATTATCGCCTAGCATATTGCTTAGAGCGCGAAAGAGGTCATTTTGAAAACTTATTATAATTTATACATATTTCGAATATACTTTATTCTTCAATGACTCATAGATTCTCAACGTGGGCGATAACGCCCCCTGTGGGCGCTTGAGACATTCAGGGGGCAGTTGAAAACCCAGAAAAAAATTAGGGGGTGTATAGTAATTCACATTTAAATGTAATCGTGGCAATAGCTGTTTCAAATTCGCGACAGATAGTAATAAAAATGGGGGTGGTTTGTCTAGTTGTCGATGTCTTTGTTCACAGACACAACTGGGAATTTTAGATTTGAAGTACTTTACTACTTCGGAATTAATTAGACTCTTAATTCCAATTACCAAAAAAAAGATTAATGTATTTTCTTTATTTATCAAGAACTGACATTTTTTTACAAAAAATCAATAGTTTCTATAACAACATAAGAGGTGGGAGTGCGATTCTGGACGCGGTAATAAATAACGGCGAAACGGCGCGTCCAGGGGGGCTCTAGAAAAAAAAATATTCTCAAAGTGGGCGCTAATTCAATAAAAAGTAAATAGTACAATTACACAATTGATTCATTTAAATTACTGTTTATACCTTCTTTAACTATTATTTTAATGGTTAAAAATAAACAGAGGTGGATATGCATTCCGTTAAACTAAAATATTCATAAAAAATAACTATAGTACAACATGTTGCACTTGACATAATAATTAACAAATTTAATTTATTTTTTATGGGAATAATGTAAATTGGGTTGACTATATTACTGCTAGAAATCGTAGCCAATTACATCGCACTCAATGCTCTGATGCGTCCCAGTAAATAAATAAATAAATTAGTATATTCTAGCACGTTCGGTGTTACATAAAACTCTTTGTATAATAGTACGACTTAGACCTACTGGTATATTAGGAAACTATCATTCATTTTTAATAAGGAATCAAAAAAGTGGATAATATACAAAGTATCCCATTTATAATAACAAAGTTGTATGGCGTCCAGGAATTATGGAACACTCTGTATATGCGAAATTAATTTTATATTTTGAAGTAAATGGTTTTATGCAACTTGTTGTATCTGAAACATTTTTATGTATTTTTAATATTTAGAGAAATATCAAGCTTTCCGTCTTCGCTGAAACACCCTGTATATTAGTTTTTGTCTATCATTCATGTAAATGGTACTTTATTTAAAGAAACCATCGAAAATGCTGCACCTTGTAAGCAGCAAGTGTTTGTATAAATATGCAGAGAGTCATTAATCACATATGGAGAGATATAGCTGTATGTTTGTTCATCAGCGCCTCTATACTTGTGTACTTAAGGCTTATGTAAACAGCAACCGAATATTATAGCACGTTTACAGTAGCAATGCCTTCGACACTGAAGGTACATTTTAACATCAAACAGGAGTTAATTCCGCACACGCTTGTTTCCGAATGATCCAATCAAACTTTATGCATTTTGAAACCTGGAAGTAGGTGTGTACTTTAAGAGTTTTTTGTTGACATTTGGTAACATATGGATATCATTGAAAAAAACATATACTATTTTTAGGAATGGAATAGTGAAAAAATAATAAAAGCTAATCGATGCAGATGGGTGAAAAAAATTCTAAATAGATAAACAACTAGTCCTACTGTTCACCTATTTTTGTTTATGTTTAACATTCAATATTTGCTTCTGTATATCCTCTTTATATAACTTTCTAGGTTTTGCAAATGTTTTTTAAATGAATATTAGATGATCAACCAACGTCAAAGAATGTTAATGTGTTAGCTATCATTCAACAAAATTAGACCTTCGTGTAATTTTTCGTTCCATATTTATGCCCCTACAAATATCATTGTCCATACAATATATGACAGAGCTGGGCAGGATTCGAATCATTCAGGATTCGAATCCTTTTAAAGGATTCAAAAGAGGTATTCGAATACTTCAGTTAAACTGGATTAATGATCTGGATTTGTTACATTTTTTTAAGAGGATTCGAATTCGAATCCAAATGCGGGTGATTCGAATCTCTAATAAAAGATTCGAATCCTTATAAAAGGATTCGAATATTTATAATAGGATTCGAATACTTACAAAAGGATTCGAATTCTTACAAAATTGTGAGGATTAACATGAAACATTTTTTTGTGTATTTTTACATTTCTCGTTAAATCACTGTTTTATACGCGTGGCGCATAAAGTAAAATTTCGAATTTAGAAAAGCCCGGTGAAAATTTGTCGAGGGTCGCCCAGCGACCCGAGACAAATTTTCTACGCGGGGCTTTTCTAAACTCGAAATTTAACTTCATGCTTAGTCTGGGAGTGGAAACGCTCGTTCGAAACTTCAAACTGAACTCTTTGATAAGAACATAAAGTGACTGAAAATGTTTTTAAAGATGATAATCTAGTTTTCAAAATTTTGTTTAATAATATTTGAATAAAAACTGACATGGTAGCCACAATCTGAAATTCTGATTAAATTTTTTTTTTCCCTGAGCTTTTAATATAACTTTCTTCTGTGGGAAACCCCAATTTTGTTAAATAGTTTTCATTGCTTTTGTCAATATTGAAGTTGGTTTTATAAATGTTTACGTGTTTTGTAATTTATGTAATGTAATTATGTAATGTAATTTTAAAAAAATAATTATTTCATATGGTTAATCAATTATTTAATACCGTCTATTTTATTACTTATTGTATTGTTTATTGTAGAATTTGACAATTTGGTGTTTTTTTTTCCTTTTTTTTTTTCTTTGACTTTGGTCATTATTTATGTGTTTTAATTTATAGAAAACTAGAAGTGTTTAGATCGTCCTAAGGTTCGAATTTATCAGTGTCATTACTAACTTTTCTAAATAATTTTAGGTCATCAGCATAGAGGAAAAAAATATTGTTTTTAAGCTTGAATCCAATGTCATTTATAACAAGTATAAATAAAACTAGTCCGCAATGCGAACCCTGACATACCCCAGATGTAGCATGTATTACATTTGAGAGGTATAGTATGTTCAATAAAATAAAATCTTGACGTTGACGTTTTATATGTCAATTCCTAAAGCGTGTAACCAACTTAAATTTTAAAAAAGATAAAATCATGGTACTCTAGAGGTTTTTTTTTATTGAGCATACGATATTTGCCTATAAGTACACATTGAGTCCTTTATGAAAAATAATTACTAAGCCAATTCCAAACTTTGTCACCAAAATGTGATTGTGATTTATATATCAGAATACAATGCTGTACTCTGTCAAATGCATTGGAGAAATCAGTGTATATGGAATCAACCTGTAAACCTCTCTCCAATGCATCCGATAGAAACGTTTGATACATCATCAAATTTGTTACAATAGATCTACCTTTCATAAATCCATGTTGTTGATCAACAATCGATGTGCACATACCCAGACTATTTGTTTAGAAACTAAGAGATCTAACTGTTTTGGTATCACGGATTGGTTTCATATTTTCATTTAGTAAATATTTTTTAACAATTTTGAATATTTTTTTCAATTTTAATAATCGTCTGTTGCTTTTATAGATTTTATATGAAATAAAAATGTTTTTAAATTTATAACTTGTAATTTTTGAGATATTGGTTTTTAAATTTGATGTTTTCTGGATACGATTGAATTTTATCCATTTTTTTACAAAAAAAAAAAAAAAATGCAGAAATCGGAAACAAAATCTAATTATACTTTTTTGTTGATTTTGTAGACTTTGACACGTATTTGCCAAATTACTGATTTATTTATTTAGTACATTTAAAAATACATAATATAACTAATAATATAGAATACACATTAAAACATCATTAACAATGAATTGTCAATATAAACACAATTCTATTGAAAGTTTATGTTTTTTTACCATTTGTTGGAATATTCGTGTATATACAGAGAGTTTTATGTAACACCGAACATTTTCATAACGAGGAGTTTTCTTTGAAGTATCCATTGGCATACGTTGTACATTTTCCGATGCTCGGTTTATTAAAAGAATTCAATTCAATTCAAAGCTTTAAGCGACTGTTTTCCACTCCCAGGCTAAGCATGAAGTAAAATTTCAAGTTTAGAAAAGCCTGAAAATTTGGTTTGGTCGCGTAGCGCGAAGCGCGGAGCGGCCTAGCCAAATTTTCAGGCTTTTCTAAACTCGAAATTTTACTTCATGCGCCACCGGTACAAAACACTGATTTAATGTAAAGTTTAGCGGTGTGTTTTAAACTTCGTAATATATCAGTGTTTTGTACCGGTGTTTACATAATTTCGGTATAATTTAAGCTTTAACAATTTGTTCGTTAAATGTTCAATTTTATTTAATTCTGCAATAAAACAAGGCTTCTTCATTCTCTATAACTTCTATCATGATTCATATTTTAAAATTGTAAACGCTAAGTTTACTAAAAGACAAATAATGCACACAAATTTATGTTGGTTCTAAATCTGAACAACAAAATAAAACATCAACTCTATTTATTTACTCCATAAGTTTTACTACAAAATAAATTTCTGATTGATCGTCTGAGTGTTGTTCACTCCCAGACTAAGCATGAAGTAAAATTTCGAGTTTAGAAAAGCCCGAAAATTTGGATTTGCAGGGGCGCGCGAGCGAAGCGAGTCGCGCCTCTGCAAATCCAAATTTTCAGGCTTTTCTAAACTCGAAATTTTTTTCATGTGCCACGCATACAAAACACTGATTTAGAGTGAAGTTTAAAGATACACAATTATTTATTTATTTATTTATTTTCAGATTTTTCCTTTTTACAGTATCACAAAAAATAGGTACATATAAATTAGAATATAGAAATATCGCGGTCAACACTTAATAAAGTAAACTCAACAGAAATGTTAGTAATTTATAATTACATCGAAATCAATGAAAGATAAGTGGCGTTTAAACACATTATATGAGTTTGAAAATGTTATAACATTTGGATTTAACATGAGTATGTTGAGATACTCCATTATGCGTGAAACCGGGCTATGACTGCCATAATTTGTGTGATGAAAGTTTAACCTAAACAATGGCCTGTTGCGAACAGTTTTATTTAAAAAGAAATTAAAATACAATAAAGAAATTAAATGACTGGAATTCACAAGTCCATTTAGCTTAAATTGATAACACATATCCAGTGTAACCTTTCGGTAAGCCGTCTGGGTTCGGAATAGAATAAACCCAGAGTGTGCTCGCTTGTCGTAAAAGGCGACTAAAGAGCCTTCTGTCCGAAGTCCTCATAATGCCCTTTCTTGTCACCCAACAACCCTACCCAGCTGTCGTGTCGTGGCTAAGGGTCAGTACAGGGTTCCCAACGGCGCCTGCTGCTGTGAGGCTTTGGCACCACAGTAGCAGTCATACCGTACTTCTACAGCATTCTGCTGTAGTGGTATAGGGGGTCTTGGCTTAATTGCCCGGGCCGAGAGGAGACAACCTCAACATCAAATCCCCATGGTTAGCGTGGAACTGCTTATGCGAAGACCATGGCTACTGGCAGTGTGCCGGTAGCTGGCCAGATGGGAAAGTCTGGTTCCTATTAAGCGAACTCTGGATACCGGCCGACCTCCAAGAGCTAAATAGGCTTGTCCAGGTATAGGAGCACTGCCTGGATCGACCTTTTATTTCTTCCTGACTCGTGGGACTAAAATGGACAACGACTCAAAACAAAAACCCAACGAGGGGGGTACCCTCGATCCTCACTTTGAGGACAAAACGGAGACTGGGGTCGAACCCACTCCTAACAAGCCCCAGACCTCGACAAGGCGTGAGCGGGAGACCAATTCCCCTCACTCCGAGTCCGAGGCAGGGTGTGAGCGGGAGATCATTTCTCCTCACGCCGTGTCCGAGGCAGGGCCCAGCGAAGAGGCTGCCGACAAAATGCGCAACCTCTCGCTGACACACAAGAGGTTTGGAGGGGCTGCAAGAAAGCGACTCTCCAAACTCATCAAGAGCGGAATACCATACGAAACTGCCTTGAATACGGTGCTGGAGCAAGTCCGTAAGAGCAGGGAGGCAGAGGGGGCTAAATCCCCCTCTACTGCCAAGCCAGCCAAAAAACGGCAACGCTCCGACACCAGTATACCTGAGCAGGAAAATAATATTAAGAAACCCTGCAAGCAGGATACACCAAATATCTCTGCGCCGGCGCCGAAGCCTTCATACAGGGCAGCGGCTGGGGGCGTCAGGGTGGGCATTATCCACGCTGATTATCCTGGCTCTGCCCTGACGGCTGAACAACTATCGACCCTGCGCAGAGGCATACTAACCGAGGTGGACAGCATCCCGGATGATGGCCCCTCGGTAAGATTCCAGGCCTGTTCACTTAGACCTGGATGGCTTCTGCTGACGTGCGCTGATGAGTCGACCGTCACCTGGCTTAGGAGCGCGATAACACGCCTCCAGCCATGGGAGAACGCGAAACTCAGATGTGTACAGGGTAAGGAGCTACCCAAACCACACATCTGCGTGGCATACATCCCGGATGACGAAGCTGGACATCGGCTTACGCAGGATGTTGTCCTCAAACGTCTGAGGATTATGAACCCGGGACTTAATACCCGCGATTGGTCGGTTCTACGTCAGGAGACGGCAGGACCCGGCCAAACATGGACATTCTCCCTGGACGACGGGTCTATGGCCTGTCTCAGGGAGATGCAGCTCAAACCATACTTTGGTTTTGGACAAGTACTGTTCAGAACCAAAGGAGGGGACAAGAGCCAAGACAAAACCACTGCCACAGAGCCGAAAAAGGGTGAGGAAGAGCGACTAATAACGCCCCCCTCAGCTGAACAGGCCTGTGGCAGTGGCTCAAATACCACCACAAAATCAGTGGTTCCTGAGGCAGCCCAATCCGCCAAAGGAAAAGGCCCTGCGAAGGGAAAAATGCATCCTAAGAAGGGCGGTAAATCGACCTTCAAAGGACGCAAACCACCGGAGGGAAAATGACTCCCCCGGTGAAGTGTGTGCAGGCAAACCTGCAACACGCCAAGGGGGCATCCTTCCTCCTTGGCAAGAAATTTATTGAAGAGCGGATCGACCTCGCCTTCATTCAGGAACCATGGGTGTCCAGCTCAGGCCGAATAAACGGCCTCAGCAACCTATCCGGAAAGGTAATATCATATGGCTCTGGCGAAAAACCCAGAGCGTGTATTATAGTCCGGAATAACATCCAATACTTTCTGTTAACAGAATTCTGCACCAGGGACATCGTAACCGTCCAGCTGAATCTCCCGGTGGGGAACGGCAGGCTAGACATAATAGCCTGCTCGGCATACTTCCCGGGAGACAGCGCAGAATTACCACCTCCTACGGCGGTGAGACAACTTGTGGCCCACAGCAGGAGGAACAATATCCACCTGGTTGTTGCCTGTGATGCCAATGCCCATCACACTGTGTGGGGCAGCACGGACATCAACCAGAGAGGTGAGTTTTTACTAAATTTTATCATAGGTGAAGGGCTAGAGGTGAATAACACTGGCAACGAACCAACCTTTGTAACGAAAAATCGTGCAGAGGTCTTAGACATTACGTTCTGCTCCAAACTTATGAGCACAAAAATTTCCGATTGGAAGGTATCTACCGAACCATCGTGTTCGGACCATCGGAATATTCAATTTAATATTGAAGGCAGTCTTAGACCTGTAGTGGAATATCGAAATGTCAGAGGCACTAATTGGGACGGATATAAGCGTACTCTTAGTGATCTGCTGGGACAAACGACCCCTACAATTAAACGCCATGAAGACATTGAGACGGCGGCGGAGCATATCTGCCAGTCTATCGTCTCAGCGTATCATGAAAACTGCCCACTAAAATGTAAAAGAGACAGCAAAAATGCCTCTTGGTGGAATCACTCACTTGAGAAAATGCGGAAAGAAGTCCGAACACTATTCAACCGGGCTAGGGAAGCAGGCAACTGGGAACTTTATAAAACTTCTCTAACCGAATATAATAAACAAATCCGCAGGGCAAAAAGGGAGTCCTGGAGGAAATTCTGCGGGGATATCAATGATACCCCCTGCAGTGCAAGAATCCACAAGGTCCTAGCCAGGGAACCGGGGCAGGCACTCGGATCGATAAAACGACCGGATGGCTCGTACACAGGCTCTGGTAAAGAAACGTTAGAGATTCTGGCCCAAAATCACTTCCCAGATTGCTTGTTTCTAGGTGACACTACATCTGCCGCGGTGCGCTCATGGGATCGAATCAAACGACCCAGAAAGCAGGACTGGGCGGTGGCAAATAAAATCGTTACCTATGGAACTGTAAGCTTGGCTGTAAAATCCTTCCAACCTTACAAAGCACCAGGTTTGGACGGGATCTTTCCAGCTCTGATTCAACAGGGCTTGGAGAGTGTCATCCGCCATCTCATAAAACTCTTCAGAGCTAGCCTAGCTTGGAATTATATACCGACTAGCTGGTCGGAGGTAAAGGTGGTATATTTACCAAAAGCGGGCCGTAAGGATCCGCTGCCTAAATCCTTCCGGCCTATTAGCCTGATGTCTTTTATTCTAAAGACCCTGGAGAAGGTGCTGGATGGATACATCAGGAGGGAAGTACTGGGTACCAACCCTCTCAATGTACATCAGTATGCCTATCAAAAGGGGAAGTCCACGGACCTGGCGTTGAACAATCTAGTCGGGAAAGTCTCGCAGACCCTCGACTCAAAGGGAATTGCGTTAACGGCTTTCCTTGACATTGAAGGTGCGTTCAATGCAGCATTAACGGAATCCCTCTGTAAGTCTGTAAAAGATAGAGGGGTTCCGACGGCCGTAACAGGCTGGATACGAGCAATGCTAGACGCGAGGACAGTTACGACGTCACTCTGTGGTGACGTTGTCAGGCTAAGAACCTCCAGGGGATGCCCGCAGGGCGGGGTTTTGTCTCCCCTGCTTTGGTCCCTACTGGTGGATGACCTACTCGCGATTTTAGATACGTTTGACGTGGAAGTACAGGCGTATGCGGATGACATAGTCATCCTTGCAAGGGGAACAGACGAAAACACAGTCTGGTGTGCCCTGCAAGAAGCACTGGATGCGACGAGGAGCTGGTGTGAAGGGGAACGACTTAGCGTAAACCCAAGTAAAACACTAATTCTCCCGTTCACCAGAAGGAGGAAATTGAAAATAAAACCTCTCACCCTACACGGTGAAACAATTCCATTTGTGGAGGAAGCGAAATATCTGGGTGTCACCCTAGATAGATCTCTAACCTGGAACTCCCATTTAGACAAGACCATACACAAAGCGAGACACTCGCTTTGGACATGCCGTCGTATATGTGGCAGGTCTTGGGGTCTTAACCCCAAACAAATGTACTGGCTGTATGGTGCGGTTATTAAACCGATTATCACCTACGGCTGTGTTGCCTGGTGGCCGATTACAACTCGCAAAACGGCCATAAATAGGCTCACTGCACTGCAGAGAATGGCAATGGTGGCGGTAACGGGAGCTATCCGAACTACACCGTCAGCAGCTATGGAAATGCTACTGAACCTGACCCCTCTACATATCTTAATACAGGGGGAGGCCAGATTGGCAACATATCGATTCCATCATGCGGCTCTAATAGACCCGCAAAGAATAGTCTTCATACCGAACGGACTGTCTAAGGCCATCGAGTCAGAAGACAGTCTGAATATGAAGACAGACTTTACAGTCACAGAGTACAGTGAGCATCAACCGTACAAAGTCCTATTTCCGGATAGAGACGACTGGGAGCGATACAAAACCGCCCCAGGACAGGTTGATTCCTACTGGTATACCGACGGCTCAAAACTGCCATCTGGTACAGGAGCCGCAGTAGTCGGATGTAAACCAAGGACTGAACTTTCCTACAGCCTCGGTAAACATGCCACGATACAACAGGCAGAAATATTTGCCATTGAGATGTGCGCTCGGGAGCTCCTACAAAGGGGTTGGGTGCGCAGATCAATTAATATCTGTTCCGACAGCCAGGCGGCTTTGAAGGCTTTGGAAACAACCCGAACCTCATCCCTGCTGGTGTGGAACTGCAAGCAGATACTTTGCCAACTGGCAGAGAACAACAGGGTCAGTCTGATGTGGGTGCCCGGGCACTCTGGCATACAGGGAAACGAACTAGCCGATTCCCTGGCCAGGAAGGGAGCGGATACCGCATTCATCGGACCAGAACCTGCTCTTGGAATACCTAGAGTAGTAGCCAAGAACACTAACAGGAGATGGCTGAATGATCAGATGCTAAACTACTGGCAACAGTGCCCTGGGATGAGACATTCCAGAGCAGTGATAAGTGAAGCATCCACCTCCAGAACAGAGTCATGGCTGAAGCAGAGCAGGTCGGGTATACACACCCTGACTGCTCTCTTCACTGGACACTGCCGCCTACGGCACCATCTGCACAAAATGGGACTGAGTGATAACACGGAGTGTCGCCTGTGCCTAGAAGATGATGAAACAGCAGAGCACGTTATTTGTGCCTGCCCCGCTGGAAATCAGCTCAGGCTCACAATGCTCGGACAATCCATACTAACACTGAAGGACCTTGACAAGATTCCACCCAACAAGCTCGTAGACTTCATCAAGAGGTTGGGCTTGGAGGGTGAACTATAAGGACACGCGACTGGCCTTAAATTGTGAGCCACAATAGACCCTCGCGGTCGCAGTGGAGGGCCGTATAGCGACCCACTCACTTTGGAAAAAAAAAAAAAAAAAAAAAAAACCTTTCGGTATTGTAGGGATTTTAAGTTTATTATAGTCATAATATGCGATCGACTGTACTGCACCCGACCAATGCCTATTCTAAATGAAACCAGCAATAGACATTTATTTTGAACTTTCTCAATTGACTCAATATGGTTTTTGTAATTAGGAGACCAGATAACCGAGCAGTATACTAATTGCGATCTTACCAAACTAACATACAGAATCCTAAACGTATCCAAAGAGAACTGTTTGGAAAATCTGTTAAGAAATCCTAGCGTACAATAAGCTTTACTGGTAACATTTATAAAATGGGGAACAAAGGTCAAGTGACTGTCAAAAACTACACCCAAATCGCGTACCGTGTCAACACCGGGTAATCGACAATTGTTAATTGAATATTCAAATTTAATACATTTACGGCGACTAAAAGAAATAGATAAACACTTTTTTAAATTAAGATGAATTACATTTTTAATCAGAGTAACACGGAGTCAGATATTTAGTATGCCATCAACGATGTTCAATGTTAATAATTAGGTTTTAAATATTTTTGTTAAATATATTAAAATGTTAATGGTTGCAATAAATAATAATATCAAATTTATTCTTTAAGGATTTGTATTCGTGATTTGAAAAAACAGGATTCGGATCTTTTATTCGAATCATATTTATCTCTTACGAATCCTTTATTCAAGTATTCGTGGTTCGAATCATATTAGGTGATTCGGATTCGTGATTCGAATCCTTTTTACGAGGATTCGTCCCAGCTCTGTTATATGATATATTCTAAGATCATCAAATACAAACTGTACTTTATTTTTAATCATTTATTTCGCCAAATACAATTACAAAACAACTGTATTGAATTTATACGTAGTCTGCATCACGTAAAGTTATTAAGAGGAAACCACTTGATATTATTTTACAAATTAAAAACTTTATTCCAACTAGTTTCGGTTTGTTAGATCATTTTCAAAGGAATAAATAGATCGCTTATTCTGAAAGTGGCGTAAATCCATTAACAGCACGTTCTCCGTTAAAGATATGATGCTTTAAATATCAACAATATGAAAAAGTTGCTCAAACTAAACTTATTTTACTTTTACTTTTATTATTCTACCGCTTATCATAAAAATATTTGAAAAATTAATCATTGCACCCCTATCTGAATGTGTATCTAGTGTCCTATCCGATAAACAACATGGTTTTAGAAGTGGGTGTTCGACTTCCACCAACTTACTGACCTATAGTAATTATATCGTTACAGCCTTAGAAGCGGGATTTGAAGTAGACTCAATATATACCGATTACTCTAAGGCTTTTGGCACAGTAGATCATAGCATCCTTCTTTCAAAACATAAGCTTATAGGAATCGGAGGATCCATGTTAGATTGGATAGTCTTACTTATCCGGAAGGTCACAGGCCGTGCGGACTGGTAGTGTTATATCGTCTGAAATACTTGTAACTTCAGGGATTCCCCAGGGATCACACCTTGGACCTTTTTTATTTAATATCTTTATAAATGATGAGGTTGATTGTTTTCATAATTCCCAGTGCTTGCAATTTGCAGACGATATAAAATTATTTTTATGAATCGCGGATGATAGATCTTCGGTGTTGTTACAGGAAGACTTAAATAGATTTTCAGTTTGGTGTACTGACAACCGTATGAATCTCAACCTCAATAAATGTAATTGTATAACTTTTACTAAAAAAAGGGCCCCGACAGTGAGAAATTACTATATCTCTAACGTCCTTTTAATTCGCGTTTCAGTTATTAAAGACTTGGGTGTATCATTGTCTCACAACTGGAACTTTAACAACCATTTACGCAACATAACTGCTAAGGCATATTGTGTTCTGGGTTTTTTGAAACGTAACAGCAGAGATTTCTCAAACATTCATACCCTTACGACTTTGTATGTATCCCTTGTCCGCCCCCACCTTGAGTATTGTTGCACTATTTGGAATCCTCATAGCAAATCTGACGTAAAAATGGTTGAGAGGGTCCAAGTTAAATTCACAAAATGTATCTCCTACAAGTGTGGGATTGTCGGCTTCTACAATGACGTCTTACAATGGGGCGATTATTTGCCCCTATTTACTTAGCCAACTTAAAATCAATGTGCCAGCTAGAAGTTTGCGTTCCTTCGATCTGTTCCATGTACCATACTGTAGGACGGACTATAGTAAAAATTTTGGTATGGCCAGAATCGCCAATAATTGTAACGCCATCAATCCCGACTTTGATGCAATTAGCCGGAATGCTTTGACAGGGTATATAGTCTGCATATTTTAATCTGTTGTTTGTACCTAAATGTGTTGTTTGTTTTTTACTCTTTTATGTACCTATATTTAATTGGATTTGGGTGAGTTACGTAAAGATTATAATAACTTTAATTAAAACACTTTTAACCTTTGTAATAGTTCAGGGTAGAGTAGTGGATTTAAATAGGATATATTGCATAATTGATAAGTACATGACAATGATATTGTAACGAGTTGAGAGTCAGAAGAACTCTGGTCTTGTCGTCTTCCGTGGTGGTATTTATATTAGATGTTGGTGCTGACTCGAGGTGATTGGGACGCTGATGGTCACAAGTTCACCGAGTAAAATGCTGACTTGTAGGAGTTGCGTAATCCGTCGGCTGGGCTGGCGGTCGCCGTGTCTGTCGTAAGTGGGGCACCAGGTGACCGTCTGGAATTGTGTTTGTTTGCGATTGCACTATTGAAGTGAGTAATGCTGTTTATGTTATCCGTATTAATCGCATCAATCGCTGACTTGCAGGAGTTGCGTTGTCCTTTGGCTGGGCTGGCGGTCGCCGTGTCTGTCGTAAGTGGGGCATCAGGTGACCGTCTGGAATTGTGTGTACGTTACGATTGCATTATTGAAATGAGTGATGCAATCGTATTTAATAATTAATAATTAATTTATGTCTATGGAGATTAGACATTCTGCCCGCCGGGAGTATGGGGCACCAGTGGTTGAAGTTGGATGGACTCGATTTTCCTTGGAACTGGATATCTTCTGTCATTCCTTGGTGTCTGGACTGTGCTGTATTCTGGAGACCTTCTGGATGCTGGAATGGGCGTCTTTGGAGGTTCGTTTTGACGTTCCGCTGGTGATCTTTTCCGATATTTCCTCCAGATTGTGTGGATAATTGCAATTCCCACCCCCAACATGCAAACTGTGCACAAGGTTGTGACGGCACTGGTCCATGAAGCGTGATATCTAATGTGCTTCCAGTTAATGGACGACAGCTGTTCCCCGAGTGCCACTTCTTCGCCGATTATGTCGGTTGCCATATGACTGTTTGATCTTAAAATGGATTTAAAATCGACCGGCTTCATAGGTGGTAATGTTTGTCCACCCATAAATGGAACGTCCGCCTTTTTGGAATATGTGGCCAAGATTGGTGTGGAGTCTATTCGGTTTGGTGTGAGAATCACATGTTGTGTGCGAATGGAGCAATCCTGTGTTATTTGGATTACACCCGTGGTGTTTAATTTAATATCCTCCCGTGTACCATTACAGGATATGGCTATCTTTATGGGCGACGGTGTGATGAAAAGCCATGTGTTTGACATGTGTAGTTGCTTCCATGTAATTGCGTGTAATGGAAACTTTTTTGTTCTGCATTGTAACTTATCTTCCCGATCAAATATTTGACTAATAACGCATTCGGGATGCGTCTCGATGTCCATGATTTGGGTAGGTGCGCAGAGGTACTCATGTCGTGTCAGAGTTCTGCAGGCGGAAAATTCTGCTTCTTGTAGATGGAAGTACAGTTGTTGATTGTAGTCAACTGCGATGATATCTTGCGATATGACTAGTGCCTCGTAATATGTACTGTTGATTTGACATGGTGTTGCTGTTGCTTTCATTAGAGTGAATTGCGATGTATCCACAATAAGAAAGTGCCCATGAATGTGTATTGTGTTGTTCTCTTGTTTGCTTTGAACGTTGACGATAGGCGAGGATAGAATTTGTAGATTGGATGGGAGCTTAGCATTTGCGCGTTTTATGATGGATTGTATCTGAAGGGGAGGGATTAGAGCATGGAAATTGTTTTCGCTGTATTGGATGTTTAAAATTTTGGAAAGATGATGGTAGGTTTCGCTGAGGTAATTGTGTGCTATTTGATAAGCACCAAGGAGATGGATATTTAATTTGTTTGAGTTGATTGCGGCATACCATTTTGACATTTCTTGAATTAGTTGGAAACCTTGGTTAATTTTTAATTGAAATTGTTGTAACTTCTTTGCCATGTCTTCTTCTGTATTGTTGAATGTTGCCATGGCTGATATCATCAATTTGGTTTGATGTTGTGCTGTATGGATGAGCTGCTTCTGATTGGCATCGAGGCGGTCAATGTCTGTGTAGACCTCGTCATTGACTCCGAATACTGCGGTCATTAATTTTCCTAGCAAACCTCGTTTTGTGCGTGAACCTGATCTCTCTTTATTGGTTATGCCTGAGAAGGTAACTTTAATATTTGTTAGTATTTCCCTCAAATGATGTACCAGATTCGTGCATTCCACTTCTGTTGTCACTTTGTGCGTTTCTTTGCATAGTTGTAGAAATTGCACTGTGACGTTACCAGCTCGACGTACTTCATCCTCCAACAGGGTCCGATTATATTCAGCATGGATCCGAAAGGTTCCTCTCTCAGTTTGTGCGCTGCCAAAATGTTCAACATATAATCCGCCGTGGGGATATTTAATCGTGTAGTGGCTGTTTACAACTTGAAAAAGCTGTAGAAGAATAAATAATAGTATTGTGATTGGTTTTTTCTTTGTTCTAAACCGTGTTTGTTCAGTTACTGCCACATGCGTGTGCAGCTCAGTTTTGATAACTGTTTCTCTTTCTGCATAATCTTCGTCTTTGGGTAGTGGAATAAGATGCTGGATTGCTTTTTTTGTAGTATGTCCTCCATTCTTTAAAACGGTGACCAGTCTGACCATTCCATCTTTTCCTGCGTGTGTTTTAATTACTCTTCCTAATGGCCAATGTTGCGGTTTGGCATTATCTTCTTTAATTATAACGATTGTGTCTGGGTCAATATTAGGCTGCGATTTGTTCCACCGATATCTCACTTGAAGCTGAGATAAATATTCGTTGTGCCATGTTTGCCAAAAGTCTGTTTTCATTTTTTGTAACAGTTTCCATCTTCCCTTGAGATCCAGCGATATGCCAAGGGATGAAGATAGGTATGGTGTTTTCATTTCACACCCCGTTAGGAAGTGAGCAGGAGTGATTGCAACAACGTCATTTGGTTCTGTGGAAATTGAACAGAGTGGTCGAGAGTTTAAACATGCCTCTATCTCACATAGTAACGTAGATAGTTCTTCAAATGTGAGCTTAGAATCTCCGATGATTCGATGGAGATGATGCTTCATTGATTTTACAGCGGCTTCCCAAATTCCCCCAAAGTGTGGTGTAGCTGGAGGAATGAAATGCCATTGAGTCCCATTTGTGGTCAGAGTGTCCTGAATTTTGGATTTCCTCACTATGGTTTCAATTTCTGCCGCAAGTAATTTGCTTGCGCCTTGAAAGTTTGTGCCGTTATCGCTGTAAATGTGCATACAGTTGCCTCTCCGTGATGAGAATCTTTTGAATGCTGCTAAGAAGGCGTCCGTAGTAAGATCACTTACAGCTTCTAGATGGATGGCTTTTGTTGATAAGCATACGAAAACTGCTACGTAGCCTTTAAGAGCTTGATATCCTCGACCTTTGTATGCCCGAATAGGAATGGGTCCGGCGTAGTCGATGCCACAGTGCGTGAACGGGGGCGTGGATGTTGCTCTGGCTTCCGGAAGATGCCCCATCAATTGTTGTGCCGTAGTCGCTTTGTAGCGTAAACCAGGTTGTTTGTAAAATCAATGAAGCATTTATTTATAATTGTTCTGACTGCGCTTTTCCCTCGCGTGATCCAGAATTTTCTCCTGATGTACGCAAGTGTTGATTGATTGCCCGAGTGAAGAGTTCTGATGTGAGCATCATGGATGATAAGTTTGGCCAGATTGGATTGATGGGGAATTATGATTTGATGCTTAGTATCGAATGGGATTGCAGCGTTTTGTAGACGTCCCCCAACTCTAAGTATTCCGTTGACGTCCACAAATGGATTAAGAACTGTCAATTTACTTGACCTTGGTATTTGCTTGTTTACTCGTAGATATTGTAATTCATCTCCATAGTGTATTGCTTGTGTAGATCTGATGACAATTTGAAAGATGATTTCTAGTTCCTCCACTGTCAGGTGAGGGTTGTCGATTTTTGTTTTCCAACGTTTACAGTAAGCTAATACTCGCAGCATTCTTGTCATATTGGAGAATCGATTTGTCAGCTCATCTGGGAGATTGACCTTCGCTTTGATCGAGGTGGCCAGACATAGATTAATTTCTTCTTTATTAACTGAGATTAATGTTTTAGGAATCGTAGTTTCTTTTTCCAGCCAGGATGGACCTTTCCACCATAACATGTTGCATTGAAGTCTATTTGGTGTTGTTCCTCTGGACACTAGGTCCGCAGGATTTTCTTTTGTGTCCACGTGACTCCATCTCTCCTTGGGAATGGTTTGAATTATTTCAGTTACTCTGTTGGATACGAATTGATTCCATTTCGCCGGATCACCTTGAATCCATCCTAGTGTGATCATGGAGTCGGTCCAGGCAAAAATATTTTCAAACTGAAGTGTCTTTGTTATCTTGCGAATGAGACGAGCTAGCAGCAGGGCGGCACTCAATTCTAATTTTGGAATAGTTAGTTTTGATTTGATTGGAGCCACTTTGGATTTTGATTGAAGTATTGTTGTGAACGCGATACCGTCGATAATTGTTTTCGCATACACTACTGCTCCATACGCCTTTTCTGAAGCGTCGCAAAACCCATGTAATTCTGTATATTGTGCAGTTTGAATTCTGCGAGGGACGATGATTTGTTCCACATCTCTAAGATCATGCTGGAACTGATGCCAATACGTTGTAACGGTTTTAGGGGTTGCTTCATCCCAATCTAATTTCTGCTTCCATAGTTCTTGAATTAGTAGTTTGGCACGTACAATGATTGGTGATAGCCATCCCAGTGGATCGAATAGTTTTGACATTTCGGAAATTATGTGTCGTTTTGTTGGAGCTTCTCTGGGAGTTATGTACACCTTGAATTGGAAGGTGTCTTGTTGAGGGGACCACCATATACCAAGTGATTTCCGAAGTTCTTCTTGTTGAATTTCAATGGGTTCTTTCAGTTTTAAATCTTCAGGCAGTGATACTAGTAGTTCGGGTGCATTGCTTGACCATTTCCGAAGTACCAGGCCGCCTGTCTTGAGCATGTTTATAAGGTCATGCTGTAGCTCAATTGCTTCTTTTATGGAGTCGGCTCCCGATAGAAGATCGTCTACATAGAAATCGTTGAGAGTTATTGCTGATGCTTTTGGAAAGTTTGCTGCTTCATCACGTGCGAGTTGTTGCAAGGTGCGAATTGCTAGGTAGGGTGCTGATGCCGTTCCATATGTTACTGTCGTAAGTTGATATTCTTCAATTTGTTCCTTGGGATTGAATCGCCATAATATTCGTTGATATTGTTGATCATTGGGGTGAATATTGATTTGTCTGTACATCTTCTCTATATCTGCCGTGATTACGATTTTATGCATACGCCATCGTAACATAATTTCAGCAAGATCTTGTTGTAGTGGGGGACCAGTGTGGATGATATTGTTTAGACTTACTTTGGATGTTGTTTTACTAGATGCATCAAAAACAACTCTGAGTTTTGTCGTAATACTTGATTCTCTGATCACTGGTTGGTGTGGAATGTAGTATCTTCCATGATTGTATGATTGTTTCGGAACTTTTGTCATATGCCCCAAGTCAATGTATTCTTGTATGAAATTAGCATACCGTTGAGCAAGTGTTTGATTTTTTGCAAATTTTTTCTCCAGCTGGATTAGGCGTGCTGCTGCCTGGCTGCGAGAATCTCCCAATGTTAGAGTTGTTGATTTGAACGGGATTCGTACCATGTATCTTCCATCCAATTCTCGAGTGGTTGTGTTTTGATAATATTCTTCGCATTCTCTGTCAGCATCGCTTACTGGCTGTGGTGTAGTTATTTCTTCTGTTTCCCAGAATTTGGTAAGTTGCTGATCTTCGATAACCACCATCATGCTGCAGGTATTAGGAGCTATTTGGCTGTTTGCCGTTCGTGAGGATCCGCTTAATAACCATCCTAATTCGGAATGTTGTCCTATTAAGTTTTCTGTTTTGATTAAACCTTCAAGAATGATTTCTTCGTATTCTTTTATTCCTATCAGTGCATCAATTTGCCCCGGAATATTGAAGGTGGGATCAGCTATCCATTTGTTGTTCCACGAATCATCTAAATTCGGCAGTTTATTTATTGGTTGAGAATTTGTAATTTTCGGAATAATAATGAAATCTGAATTCATATTAAATTCGCTTGGGAATCTCGGTAACATAATTACGTTAATTTTCCATTTTGCATTTTGAATTGATGTTGCATTGATGCCAGTAATTGTGGCCTGGATTCTTTGTTTTGGGAGCCCTAATCTTTGTGCAGCTTCTTCTGTAATTAGTGATATTTGTGAACCTGTATCGATGAGAACTCGTAGATATTTGTTTTCACCATTTGCAGCTCTTGCTTGTATGATGGCAGTCGCTAATACAGGTATTTTCTCATTATTTCTTTCATTTGCCGTTACTGTACATGCACTTCTTGCATTGTTTCTCGGTTGTTGTTGGATTGTTTGTCGGGATGCTGTATTGTTTTGTGGTCTGTCCCAATGTAGCAATGTGTGATGGAAACCTTTGCATTGCCAGCATACTTTGTTACTTCTGCATTGTGATGCAGAATGATCTTTGAAGCAGTTTATGCATAGACGTCTCTGTCTTATCTCGGCATTTCGTTCTTTTACGGATAGGTTTTTAAACCTATCACAATCCATAATTGAATGTAATTCAGAGCAAAATATACATTTTTTATTGTAGGGTAATTGCTCACGCTTTTGATTGTTCCCGTTTTTCTCCCTTAGGTAGTTTGTTGGGTGTTGAGATGTAACTTTTGATTGATGCTGATGCTGTCTGTTATTGGAGTGTTCTAACGATTGGAACCGTTGTTTTAAAAATTGTAGCACAAATTCCAGCGATTGGATTTCATTTGGATTTTTCAAACCTTGATCGTATATTCTTCGGGTTTCTGCGTCCCATCTTTCGTGCATAATTTCTATTATCATCGGTCCCATCGCGACAACATCTAACTTCAGTGCTGATAGTGAGGAAATGTTTTCTTTGATTTGATCATGCATACGTTTCAGGCTTTCTGCTGATTCGTGTTGTATTTGCGGAAGATGCAGGATTCGTTTCAGCAATTTAGAAACCAGTAATCGCTTATTCTCATACCTTTCATCGAGAATCTGCCATGCCGCTTCGAAATTTTCTTCGGAGATGGTGATGTGCTGAATTAGTGCACCAGCCTCACCTTTTATGTATGATTTAAGGTATTGCAATTTTTCAGTCTTGCTTAGTGAACTGTTGTTGATTATTGTTTTACTGAATAAATCTTTGAATGATGTCCACTTCTCGTAGCTGCCCGAGAATGTCGATAATTCGATTTTTGGCAAGTTTGCTGGCCGTGCATCTGGAATTTCGTGCATCATTTTTTGTAGAATTTCTGAATATGCATCGACGTTGGTTTCTACCAATTCAAATTAGTTGTTCACAAAGTAGTCATCTATGTACGCTTGCTCGTGCCCCATTATTTCTTCATGCAGTTCTTGCGCACTGTCCCATTGTTTTTGTAATCGTTCAAGTAGGGATTGGTATCGTTCTTTTGGTTTTCCGTGATTTTTTTCATCGTTGATTGTGTTCATCGTTCTCGTGAGACGATTGAATTTTTCTTGCTGCCGTTGTAAACGGATTTGCTGCTCTGTTAGCGAAGGAGTTTTGTTTATCGTTTCTGCCTTCTGATCGTGAGATGAATTATCGTCATCATCCCACATATTTAGACGTTTTGCATCGGATATAATGGAATTCTTTGTTTCTTCGTATAACATCTTGATTTGTTGAAAATAACTGGTCGTGAAATAGGTATGTTCTTCGGAAACGTTGCAATCATTTAGGAGAACGTCGTTGTCTTGAACTACACCCCAGAAATTTTCCACTGCCTCCAGGCGTTTAATGAAATATTCTTTTGATTATCTTGAAATTGCGTCTTTCTTAGTGCTGATGCCTATGTGTTTGATTTTCTGGCCCAACTCCTCTTGCTCTTGTGCGATTGTGTTGGCACGCTCCATTGTTTTGACCGTCAATGGGGTGCAATTTGATGTTTGGAATGAAAACTGGCGCTTAGGCGTGGTGCGTGCTGACCCAAGTTTTCGGATTTGGAAGGAAAATTGACCGGCGCTTAGGCTTGGTGCGTGCTGACCCAAGTCAATTTGGAATTTTTTTTTTGTTTGTTTGATTTTTGGAAGAAAGCTGGCGCTTTGGCGTAGTGCGTGCTGACCCAAGCTTTCGGATTGAAGGGAACTAACTGGCGCTTAGGTTTGGTACGGGCTGACCCAAGTTAGCTTTTTTTGTTCGAAGGACCATAATCCGGTTCGAAGGACCATGTAATAGTTCAGGGTAGAGTAGTGGATTTAAATAGGATATATTGCATAATTGATAAGTACATGACAATGATATTGTAACGAGTTGAGAGTCAGAAGAACTCTGGTCTTGTCGTCTTCCGTGGTGGTATTTATATTAGATGTTGGTGCTGACTCGAGGTGATTTGGACGCTGATGGTCACAAGTTCACCGAGTAAAATGCTGACTTGTAGGAGTTGCGTAATCCGTCGGCTGGGCTGGCGGTCGCCGTGTCTGTCGTAAGTGGGGCACCAGGTGACCGTCTGGAATTGTGTTTGTTTGCGATTGCACTATTGAAGTGAGTAATGCTGTTTATGTTATCCGTATTAATCGCATCAATCGCTGACTTGCAGGAGTTGCGTTGTCCTTTGGCTGGGCTGGCGGTCGCCGTGTCTGTCGTAAGTGGGGCATCAGGTGACCGTCTGGAATTGTGTGTACGTTACGATTGCATTATTGAAATGAGTGATGCAATCGTATTTAATAATTAATAATTAATTTATGTCTATGGAGATTAGACAACCTTTCTTCACAATTTTTATTATATACCAGATGTACATTTCGCTCACAAGGTGACCATTATCAATGGATTGATACTGTATACTGTAGTATCAATCCATTGATAATGGTCACCTTGTGATCGAAATGTACATCTGGTATATAATAAAAATTGTGAAGAAAGGTTAAAAGTGTTTTAATTAAAGTTACCTATATTTATCATGTATTTGTATTTATATTTCATTGGAAAAAGGGGAGAATGTGGTGGTATCATTACTGCACTGCACTTAGTCCTCATTAGGCCTATTGTGCCGCCTCCCACTACGGGTCACCCATCCTCAGCTCAACCATACCACCTTGTCTAGGTAGGCCAGTATTACTGAGGTGAATGTGGTAGTGTGGTTGAAGGAAAAATAAGAGGAAGTGAAAAGGCAGGAGCGTCAAGGATTTATTGAGAGGAGTGGGTACAATCCTCTATATAAAAGGTCGCAGGTATACGGGAAACTGCCAGGGTACCTCATATAGTACATTAAGTAGAGGAGAGAAGAGAGCACTGGCTAGGGCTAGGTGTAAGTCGGAGGAGAGAGCAAGAAAGGTATGAAGGGATACGTGGAAACATTTAGCGGATAAGTGTAAGGAGATAAGTGAAGAATGAACGAGAGGTAGTAAAAGGGTAGAGGAGCAAGCGGGGCAAGCATAAAAATTGTGATGAGATTAGGGTGGGAGAGGGAAAGGACTTTGTATTGTATTTATTTGAAGATGTGTTTTAGTTTTGATCATAATAAAGGTTATTTTTATTTTAAATAAATACTTTTTATCGTAGCATTTTTAAATTTATGGATTTCTGCAAAAGTAAGTTTATTTCTGCCACATTTATCAATTATAACCTGAATACGAGAAAGTCAATGGGAGGGCACTGCCGATGTCTTAAATAAATGATTATACACAAATTTAAAAGTTCAGTGTTTTCCTCACAAGTGAGAAGGAAGGGGGGGGGGGGCATCGATATAAATATCTTGTTTTTAGGGACCACAAGCAAAAAAAAAGAAACCAGAGAATATCATGCTACTCGATATACTTGAAGCGCTACTTTCATAAATTACCTTGAGTCGAGGAATTTCCCAATACCGTGTCTTCATTATTATTGTCCTGACCAAATTCGATGACCCTGTCTTCATAATTTTCATTAGGAACGGTGAATTTCAACGGGATCAAACATGCAAGTTCGGATGTGAGAGCGTTGTTGAATGTTGTGTGTTGCAAATAATTCACAAATGAATTTATGAAAGTTGATTTTCCCACTCCTGTTTCGCCCAACAATAAAATGTTAATTTCCTTAGCATTTTGGCTGGCTGAACAATTTAAATTTAACATTATAAAATTGTGCAATAAGTAAATATGTTATATACTACTTATAGTGATGTTAGTGAAAATTCACGTTGATAATTACCACCGGTAATTTACTGTAAGTTACAGTATATTACCCAGCTGTTTTGGTAACATTCTTTCGTGCGCATGCGTTATCAATAAAAAAAAGGTCAAAAAATGCTTTCCCAGAAATTTAATTTTATTTTTATGTATTATTGTTATTGTTAATGATAATAATTATTGAAATGATTTATTTTAACATGTTTAATAATACTATATTTTGAACTGCACATCATATCAAGGTTTGAACCAAGGTCGTTATGTTTAAAACACTTTGTTTTAAAACAGGGTTTTAAACATGTTTAAAAACAGCCATCATGTTTTAACGGTGTTGTTTGAAGCATGTTGTTACGGTTTTGTTCGAAGCATGTTTTAAATGTAAAATTTGTTTAAAACATGTTTTAAACGTTAAATTTGTTTAAAACTGTTTTTTTTATTATCTTAAATAAGCTAAACTATAGGTTATACTACTTCAATAGGATTTTTTATATATTTAAGTTTTTTAATTTTAGCTAAATTGTTAAAGATATTTGAAATTACATTATTAAACATAAAATGTTATCACAACAAAATATTACAATTGTGTGTGCATAAATGTGATTTAAAACATGTTTTGAACAAGTTATATTTTAAACACGTTTGTTTAGAAAAGCCCCGTAAAAATTTGTCAAGTTTTCTACGCTGGGCTTTTCTAAACTCGAAATTTTACTTCATGATTAGTCTAGGAGTGGAAGACACTCGTTATTTTAAAATATGTCACATGTGTACGTGTATCGTAACTGTTCCAAAGAAAAAAATAACATGGCGATCTCATTATAGTTTAATTCAAACTCGTGTCAAGTAGACACGATTGGTAAAATGTCAGCTTGCGCCGACTTATGTCAACTGTCATTATAGTTTAAATGTCAGCTACCGCCGACCTATGTCAACTGTTATTATAGTCTAAATGTCGGCTGGCGCTGACTTATGTCAACTGTCATTATAGTCCAAATGTCGCTGACGCCGATTTATGTAGAGTTGACACGATGGACTATATGCCGGCTGTTATAGTCCAAATGTCGGCTTGCGTCGACTTGTATGTCAACTGTCATTATAATTCAAATGTCAGCTAACGCCGACTTATGTCAAGTTGACACAATGGACTAAATATCTGCTGGCGCTGACTTATGTCAAGCTAAAACGATATACTTATGTCAGTCAACTTAGTGTCATTATGCTTGTAAGTCACTTGATTTTGTCTAATTATGTCTCTGTAGACTGTATTCTGACTATTCTGGTATTATGACTGTAAGTCACTTGGTTGGCTGTCTTTTAACGTATTAGGATTTAGTCATTAAATCACTATATTGACTGTATTTAATACAGTAATTAAAGTTACTTACAGTCATAATATCACAATAGTCGAAATACAGTCCATAGAGAGACATAATCAGATAAAATCCTAGCATAGTCAAAAGACAGACAATCAAGTGACGAACAGTCACAATAGTCAAAACACGTTCAATAAAGATATAATATGACAAAATCCTATGATAGTCCAAAGACAGTCGAGCAATTTATTAGGATTCAAAATGTAACTAATGTCAATATACACTCGATCGAGTAATTTAATGACAAAATCCTATCATAATTAAAGACTTATAGTCAATGTTGCAATAGTCATGCTTAAAAAAAACAGTTTACTAAATCAGCACTACTCAAAGTGGGGTCCACGGACCGTTGCCGGTCCGCAGGACAGATTCTGCCGGTCCGTGGCAAAATTGAATGTCTAATTTAAATAAATAATTTAAAAAATATTTCTAGTTATCTCATTTGAACACAACATTTGTCCACAAGCGGAATACTTATTGTGGTTATTAAGTTTGTTAAACTTGACATTTCTAGACATATTTGTACATTTTGATAAGTTCTAATCAAGTTTAATGCTGATGATTTTTGTCAGTATTAGTAAATTTTCAAACAAAAACTACGCTTCGCGCCAGCAATTCCAACTTTTCAACCTCTGTCAAGATAGCAGGGCCAAACGGGCAGAAAGCACTCGAACCTATACCAGAATTAAGGGCTAATTTCCTGTTATTTTCTTGATTTTAGTGCTCACCCCCTAGGGTGGAAATCGCAACATTGCTATTTTAATATAAAGCTGGCAAGGCAATACTTACAAACCCAGAATTAAAACCCACTTCTGTACCACATAATAAAGGGCTAATTGGCAATTTTAGTGCGCTACCCTTTACTTTGAAAAAAAAAAAAATTCCACGCCGATTTCATGTAACTCAAAAATGGACAAGCAGACTGCAATGAAACTATACAATAATTAAGGGCTTCTCACCTACTAATTAAGTACCTTGTTGGCGATTTTATTGCGATTTTATTGCTCCACCCTTTTACTTAGAAAAAAATAAAAAATTTCCCCCCGATTTCATGAAACTCGAAAATGGGCAAGCAGACTGCAACGAAACTATCCAATAACTAAGGACTCTTTGCCTACTAATTAGGTGCCCTATTGAAGATTTTAGTGCTTCTTCCTTTACTTAGAAATAAAAATATTTTGCACCCCGATTTCATGTAACTCGAAAACGGACAGGCAGACTGCAACAAAACAAGGCAATCATTTAGGGCTCTTTACCTACTAATTGGGTGCCTCATTGGCGATTTTAGTGCTTTATTCTTTTCTTAGAAAAAAAAATGTTTAATACTCCATTTTCGTGTTACATAAAATCGGGGTGTAAAATATTTTTTTTCTACGTAAAGGGTGGAGCACTAAAATCGCCAATGGGGCACCTAATTACTCAGTAAGGAGCCCTAAGTTATTGCATAGTTTCTTTGCAGTCTGTTCGTCCATTTTGGAGTCAAATGAAATCGGGGTGTAAATTTTGTTTTTCTGCGTAAAGGGTGGAGCGCTAGATCGCTAATGAGGCACCCAATTATTAGGTAAGGAGCCCTTAATGATTGTTTTGTTGCAGTCTGCTCGTCCATTTTCAAGCTACATGAAAGCGGGGTGTAAAATATTTTTTTTCCTATTAAAGGGAGGAGCACTAAAATCGTCAATGAGGCACCTAATTAGTGGGTAAGGAGCCCTAAATTATTGCATAGTTTCGTTGCAGTCTGCTCGTCTGCTTTTCGAATTACATGAAATCGGGGTGTAAAATATATTTTTTCTAAATATAAGGCGGAGCACTAAAATCGCCAATGGGGCGCTAATAAGTAGTTAAGGAGCCCTAAATTATTGCATAGTTTTGTTGTAGTTGGCTCGTTCATTTTTGAGTTACATGAAATCGGGGTGGAGAATTTTTTTTTTGTAAAGTGTGGAGCACTAAAATCGTTATTAGGGCACTTAATTAGCCCTTAATTATGTGGTACACAAAGTGAATTTTAATCCTTGATTTCTGCATGTTGCCTTGCTAGCTTAATATTAAGGTAGCAATGTTGCGATTTGCACCCTAAGGGGTGGAGCACTATGGCAATAAATTAGCCCTCAATTCTGGTATAGGCTTAAGTGCGTTCTGTCCATTTGGCCCTGCTATCTTAACAGAGGTAAATTTTCAGGCTTTTCTAAAATTGAAATTTTGCTGCATGCCTAATTAAGGAATAGAAACACTTTTTATATACTTATTCAATACTTCAACTTAAACATTAAATTCTTAAAAAAAGGGAAATTAGCTAGCTTAGTTTATATTCAATTTTTAAATATTTAACAAAAATGATTTAGTGCTACAATATGTTCAATACTTTTTTATGATTGTATAAAAAATTAAAGTTCGATCATTTTTATAAGTGTTCTAAAATAAAATATAGATTTCGAACAATTTTCTTACGCACCAATAAACTTTTTTGATCCTTTCAACAAAATCGAGAATTAAACATTTACAATTAACAACTCTACCGTTATTTCTATAACATTTTATGTAAATAAAGTTATGAAGTCTCAGATTTTCAATTTTAGACAACTTATTTTGCTTTTCTGTGTTGGATTATCAGAAATAGTTATTTATCTGAGAATTTTAAAATTGCTATTATTTTTGATTTAGTTTTGTCTTAATAAGACAAAGTCCCAAAAGAAAATGTTGCTGGGCTTGTCTTAACTCGAAATTTTACTTCATACGCCACCCACATAAAACAATAATTTCACATTTGATTTTTGATATTTGATATTGACATTTTATATTTCCATTTGACAATTGATATTTGACACTAGGTATTTGACATTTGTCGTTTTTTGACAGATAGACTTTTTTGACAGATGATAACTTTTTTGACATTTTATTGAAAATATCTTTAAAGGTCATTGTTGAGTGGATATTATTAAATAAAAATTAATAAAACATTATATCCATTTTGAATCAAAATTCTGAACGTTGAACTTGAACGATGATAATCAAAATTTATTAAAAAAGCCGTTTTCACGGTATTCAAGATTTTTTATTTCCACTTTGTTTTCGTTCATTTAATGATAGAAAATTGATTATCAACATATTTGTCAATTTTCATAATTTTTGTCGATTTACAGTGCTCGTTTTTTTTTAAATTTTTGATGTATTTGATATTTTGGATTAAAAAAAGAACAGCAAAATGACATCGCCAAAAAATGTATTCTAAAATACACTGCTTAAAAGAATTAAAGAAACACTGTTTTGAAAATCTGTAATTTCTTAAATAAGAGCTCTAGATAAGTCAAATTAAGTATGCTTCAAAAACATATATTTTAGTAATTCAATGGACAAAAACAATTATACAATTATTAGTTTCTGCTAAATTACAATGGAAGATTCAAAATGACTGCACAAAATTAAATAAAAACGACTGACGTGAAACAATTTCGAGTCGATTTTTTTTAGGTTTGGCGAAAAGTTCAATAATGGGTATGCACTCCACGGGCACGAATTACTCCTTCTTATCTGTTTGGCATACTTTGCATTAGTCTGCGAAGGTATTTTTGATTCATGCTTTTCCATTCCTCAATCAGAGCTTCTGTTAGTTCTTGGATGGTTTGTGGTGGATTAAGGTACTTACGAACGCAACGGTCAAGTGGATCCCACGCATGTTCAATAGGATTCAGATCTGGACTTAACGGTGGCCAATCTGTAACCTGCAATCTACGCTCCAGTAAATTATTTCTGGTGATAGCGGCTGTATATGGCCTTGCATTATCCTGCATCAGGATGAAATTGGGACCGATACCAGACGCAGCAGGTACTACATGCTCCTCCAAAACATTTTCAACGTAATTAATTGCATTTAGGGTTTCAGAAGTTACAACAAGATCATTTCTGTTATCTACATTGATTTCTGCCTAACACGTACACGACCATCACGAGTTCACCAAAATGTGGACTCATCTATAAACAGCACAGGCATCTAGTGACGAAGTTGCCAAACTCTGTGATCTCAAGCAAATCTGATTCGTGCTTCTTTGTAATGTCTCATGTGGTGCCCGAACAGGTCTTCTAGGTATTAAATGTGCGTTTTAACCTGTTTTCAACAGTTTGATCAGACATTTCTATTCCATGTGCTCGTCTTAGATCATTTAGCAAGTCTCTTGCTGTAAAAGTACGACTACGTTGACAGAAAAAATCAAGCAATCGGTCTTGATTTCGAGTGGTTTTTCGTTTTCGACCTTGCCCAGCTCGTCTGGCAAATTGTCTAGTCTCTCAAAAACGATTTCAAAGACGTTGAATAACATAAGGACTAACATGAAGGTCTCTTCTACCATTACCGATAGAGAGACCACTCTGAATAAACGCTACAGCACAAGCGACTTGTACTTTACCAAGATGTCTCATTTTACTTCTAATTATCAAATATTTACAACAGAATTTATATGCGATCTTTAAACAAAGATTTACAGCACGCTTGAACAATTTGTTCATATTATTTTTGGTATTTCTTTTACATTTACAAGTGTAATTTACCTAAAATATACTAATCTTCAATTGTTTTTGTCAACTTTGTTACTAAAATATATGTTTTTGAAGCAAACTTAATTTGTCATATCTAGAGCTCTTATTTAAGAAATTATAGATTTTAAAAAAAGTTTTCCTCTAATTTTCTTGAGCAGTGTATATAAGTGATCTATTACTTATGGGTTTAAAAACCCTTAAAATGGATATATCCACAAATATTTTTGATTTAAAAATATTCTCGAAAACAATACTTTCCCTTACTTTTGCAAATAGAGGATAGTAAAAGTTTTATTGCATAATTTGTGAATAATTATACTAAATTATTCCCAAATTATGCAGTATCTTTATTTTATAATAATAATAATAATAATAATTCTTTATTAACGGACAAGCCATTTACAATGTAGAGCCAAAAACATATAACTAAAATGTAAGACACAAAACATGAATCACAAATATGCACAGAGACACATATGTTAATCTGCGTAAACCATAATAGGGTTATAACATTTAGTGCACACCATCCGCGAGACTCCTCCTAATTAAACCTATAGATGAGTTAAAAAAGTCAATACCGCTACAAATGTCATTAGCCGTGCGCGTTAATCGAGTCATGGGGCAATTTAAACTGCAAGTCGTCCTGCAAAATTCGTTATGAAGTAGCATGCGGCTACGTGCATGTCTAGGTGGTACATGATAATTAATCATACTAACAATATGACTTGAATCTATTTCGCAGTTTATGATTTTATAAAGAAAACACATATCTAATTCCATGCCACGATGTTGCAAAGTTGTGAGTCCTAAGTATGCCATCGTTTCCTCGGTTGTTAGGTGTATATTTTTCTGGGTCAATTTATATGACATAAACTTAATGAACTTAGTTTGCACTTTTTCCATCCTGTTGATATATGTAACGTATGAGGGTGACCAAATCGTTCTACAATAATCAAAATGAGACCGAACAAGGGAGTTATACAGGATGTTAAAAGTGCGTACATCGACCAGATCTTTGGTAACACGTTTAATGAATTCTAGCGCCTTATTTGCTTTATTGACTACGAAGTCAAGGTGCGACTTAAATGACAGCTTTGAATCAAGCATGATCCCAAGATCCTTTACTAAATAAAATTCACTCAATGTTAAGTTATTTAACCTGTAGTTATATGTTATGTGAATACTATTCCTTTAAAAATGGACTAACAAACCGAAACTAGTTGGCCAAGTGTTTTTCCTCTTAAGAACCTTAGTAGTAATTTGTTTCACTTAATGTCAAATCAGAAATTAATTCAAGAAAATTAGTCTGCTTCAACTTTTACACATTTGCATAAGGCGTGGCGACCGTGCGGATACCGTCATCCTAAACAGTTTCAGGCCATGACTTTGTCCAATTGCGGAAGAACTGCTCTACTCTGAAAATGCATAACGTTTGTGCGATTGAAACAAAGAGTTGAAACATGTATGTTATGTAAATATATAACTCCAGAACGCCTACTATTTATATGACAAACATATTTCAGGTCCCTTGTTCAATCGCACAGACTATAGTGCTTTTTTAGTGGCCCAAACAGATGAAATAGGGATAAATAGGATCTATAGTGAGGATGGTTATATTATAGTTATTGTTGTTAACATTTATAAATAATTGAATCTCAATTCAACCCACGGCATTTCGGATGTGACAGTTTTCTGCTAACGTGCATCGAATGATAGAAATGTACCTGAACCATAAGCCTCATGCAAGAGCAGGGTGGGATTTAATGATAATAAGCCCCCTATATTGAAATAGTGAAAAATCACTATAAAAATAGTTAAAATTTCGTGGAGACAGTTTGCAAAGTTCCAACTAATATCGGTCGAAATGAAGCGCCTCTGTCAAGTTTCAGATGTAAAGAATCTAACCCTTGCTCGCCCAGCCATATCAATCGCAAAAATTGGTGATGTGGCTAAAAGTGTTGCTGAATCCACTCAAAGACGTTCAAGTATCAACAAGCTCTCTGCTGCGTATGTTGCACTAAGTATTTGGTCTAGAAGCATACAAAATCCATTTTGACCTTTTTTTTATCTCAACAAGATGAGGGTAGGTAACCAATCAAATTATTACAGGAAACGTTTCCTAGTCGTGTTATTTTTCGGTATAGTGACTTTAACGGGTGGCCCAAAATCATGTCACCATTAGACGTATTTCTTTGTGGGCTATTTTAAAGATAAAGTCTACTTCAATGCTCCAAGAACGATTGAAGCACTCAAAGACAATACAAGAGCAAACATTCGCGAAATAGAGCCACAATTATGCAAAAATGTGATGGAAAATTTCCTAAAAGAATAATTTTCTGTAAAGCTGAGGCGGTTATTTGGCAGATATTGTATTCCAAAGTTTAAACTATACGATTAGTAATGATAATTCGCATAGTTTAATCTTTGGAGTGAAATAAAAATATGACAAAATTGTTGATTTTTTTTAAATAAATTAAAATGAAACCTCTTGCTGGAACACGTTATATACAAATACATACTTCTACTACAATATTTAAGTTCTTAATTACTTTTTTTTTTCAGGAAGTACGGGAAGTAGACCATCATACTTATGGTGGTTGAACTTGACTCCGTATCTTCTGCTATTTGCTAGCTCTCTACTCCACATTTAGGTAAGTTACTATACTTATGTACACTTCTGTGCAATAAAATTAAGTACACAAAATATGTTATAGTTAAAACCGGATATAATAAGTTTTCTAGTTACGTAAATATGTCAATAGCTTTAATGTCAAAATGCCGCATCATTTAGACAACAATTCAAAAATTCGAATCCTTACTAAAATAGAAGATAGTTTTTCTATTAGACAAATTGCTCGTTTGGTGAACATCAGTAAAGACACTGTTTTCAGATTTAAGAAACTTTAGGAGCATGATCAAATCTCAATAAAGGCTAGTTGACACGACGCGTTTTCAGAGCTGGACAGGATTCGAATCATTCAGGATTCGAATCCTGGATTCGAATCCTTTTAGAGGATTCAAAAGAGGCATTCGAATACTTTAGTTCAACTAAATTCGTGATCTGGATTCGTTACATTATTTTAAGAGAATTCGTATTCTAATCCAAATGTGGGTGATTCGAATCCTTATAAAAGGGTTCAAATATTTATAAAACGATTCGATTATTTATAAAAAGATTCTAAAATTTATAAAATGATTCGAATACTTACAAAAGGATTTGAATCGTCAAAAATAATTCGAATTAATTGTGAGGATTAACATAAAATATGTCTTATGTGTGTTTTTAAATTTCTCGTTAAATCACTGTGCTGCGCGACCCTCGACAAATTTTCACGGGGCTTTTCTAAACTCGAAATTTTACTTCATGCTTAGTCCGGGAGTGGAAACACTCTTTCGAAACTTCAAACTGAATGCTTTGATAAGAACATTAAATGACTGAAAATGTTTTTAAAGATAATAATCTAGTTTTCAAAATTTTGTTTTAATATTATTTAAAGTAAAACTGACATGGTAGCCCTAATCTGAAATGTTAAATTTTTCCAAAATTTCCCTGTTTCAAGATTTTTTTGCCTAGCATTTTAGTATAACTTTCTTCTGTGAGAAACTCCATTTTGTTAAATTGTTCTCATTGTTTTTATTAATATTCAAGTTAATTTTATAAATTTAATGAAATCATATGGCTTTTTTGATAGTGTTTTGGTCAATTTAAATATAATTCCATGACTTTTCTCTGACTTTCCCGGTTTTAATGATATTCAGTGATTTATTTATTTACGTAGATTTCAGGCATTCGTCGATTTTATAATAGAGTTCAATTTGAAGTTTTGAACGGGTGTTTCCACTCCCAGGCTAAGCATGAAGTAAAATTTCGAGTTTAGAAAAGCCCTGTGAAAATTTGTCTCGGGTCGCGCAGCGACCCGAGACAAATTTTCGGGCTTTTCTAAACTCGAAATTACACTTCATGCGCCACGCGTACAAACCACTGATTTGAAGTGAAGTTCCGAAACACACAAATACATCTTTAATCAGAGTAACAGGGAATCAGATATTTAGTCTGTTATCAACGATGTTCAGTGTTAATAATAAATAATTAGGTTTTGAATATTTTTGTTAAAACAACTAGTAACGATATTTATATATTGCAAAACAAATAATAAAATCAAATTTATTCTCAAAGGATTTGTATTCGTGTTTCCAAATAACCAGGATTTGAATCTTTGATTCGAATCATATTTATCTCTTACGAAACCTTTGGTCGAGTATTTGTGATTCGAATCATATTAGGTGATTCGGATTCGTGATTCGAATCATTTTTACGAGGATTCGTTCCAGCTCTGCGCGTGTTTACGTGCTATCTGCCGCTTGCTTTGACGCTATAGGGAAACGTTTTCGTTTATACGGTGCGACTTTATGAGCTATTTTCTGCTGTACAAATCGCCTATCAAATACTAAAGTTTGCCATGATAGCAGTTAAATTGGCAGTACGTATATACATAATTACTTTACTTGCTGTTTAAAAAAATGAAATGGAAAATAGAAATAAAACCCAAGAAAAGAGAATAAAGCGACTTTGGTGTAGAAAGTGGCTTTTAAAGCGGGAACAGTTGTCTCATCACAACTTAATTGATGAGATAAGATCGTGTCCTAAAGATTTCCGAAATTATTTACGGATGGACGAAGATACGAAACTACGTATTACACTTTTGGAATTAGTCGAAAATTCAATAAAAAAAAAACGACACCAACACAAGAATGTCGATATTTGCACATGAACGACTCTCTGCAACTCTGATTTTTGGCTACAGGTCGATCGTACATTGATTTGCAATACTCAACCGTTATTTCGAAACATGCAATATCAAAAATAATTTCAGAAACATGCAGAGCGTTGGTAAATCTATTAAAAGATGATTATTTTAGAGTAAGTTGCTATTATTTATTTATTTATTCATTCAACGGAGTTCATTTAAAAAATACATAATATTATACAACTAAAATTATAAAATTACACATTAAAACCTAATTAAAACAATAAATATAAAAACAATTAAAATTTCAGGCTAATAATATGTTCATAAGTAAAATAGATTGTAACTAAAAATACGTCGCAAAGGTAAAACAAATATTTATAAACTCATTGTAGAGCACTTCTCAAAAGATCGAGAGAATCCGCAAAAAAATCGATGGAGGGTTCATTTTCATGCCGAAGCATTCTAGCAATAGCTTCGTGTAATCACAGCGTTTGTGCTGAATATGAAAGACGTCCTTGTTTCGGAGTGACCGAGATGGGACATGGATGCCTATACTATTGAGTAGTTCGGGACAATCAATATGTCAACGAAGGATTTTATAGACAGCTGTATTGCTCATGAAGCCGAACCGCACGAATTTCCTCTGTACCATCTCAACAGCAATAAAGGGACACCTGATGCTGGAGCAGTATTCAAGCTGGGAACGGACGAGAGAATTGTACAGTGTGATTACTGTCCGAGTGTCGGAGAATTCTCTGGAATTACGCTTTATAAAGCCAGCAAGTTGGTAAGCCTTTGGTCCGATATTCGAAATGTGCGTAGAAAATGATAAGGTACTCTCAAATGTAACGCCGAGGTCTTTTATAGCCGTAACATCCGACAGAACTTGGGATGATAGGCAGTAATTGAAAGTGAGGGTAGTATGTCTGCGCGAGAAGGAGATCACCTTGCATTTATCAAGGTTGAGTCTAATGTTATTAGTGGCGCACCAGTCACTAAACGAGTTAAGGTCATCCTGCAACAGCAGGGCTTCATTCAATGAACAAATGTTTTTAAATAATTTTATGTTAACCGCATACATAAGACACTGTGTTAGCAAAGCATTTGACAACGTCATCAATAAAAATAGCAAAAAGCAAGGGGCACAAATGTGACCCTTGTGGTACATCTGATGTGATATTAATTTGACGAGACACACAGTGCCCAATACGTACAAACTGGGTCCGCTTAAAGAGATAAGATTCTATCCACTGTAACAGAATACTACCGATACCTAAAACACGTAGCTTGTTGATTATTATTTTATGGTCAACACTGTCGAAGGCTTTCGAAAAATCGGTGTAAATTGAGTCCACCTGCAAATTGAGTCCACATATTCAAGAGCATCCGTGGTGTAAGTCTCGTACACAAGTAGGTTAGTGCAGGTGGACTTACCACTTGGAAAGCTATGTTGATTGCACAAAATTGAGGAATCAAGAGTGTCAGTAAGATATTCTGTGAACAGCTTCTCGAATAATTTCGGAATTACAGATAGTACAGAGATCGGTCTGTAGTTATCAACAAGATTTTGAGCGACTGATTTGTATATAGGAGTTATATAAGCGCTATATGTATCACTATATGTAGCACTACGTCATTCGCCGGCTCTCCCATTTTTTTGATATTGATTTCATCGTCCTGTATTGCATTCTTTATTTTATTCAATACCTCTCCGTTTTTTGTAGTAGTGATTAGGAGTTTACCATCCTTTGTACTTCTCGGGGTCTTTATTCCGTCTGTCGCGTCGGTATTCTTTAGTTTGTTTCTTATATCCTGTACTAAGGCTTCGTACTTTTTTCCCTTCTGGTCCACTACGAGGGCGTATGTTTCACTTTTCCTGGGCTCCTTTGGTGAGCTTGGTGTTTTAGCCATAGTTTTTTTGTCCAGTTGTATATATAATTGCTTTTGTGTTAGGAAATGTACCTTCACGCAGCGATTTATTGAATAGAAGCCATAAAGGCCTGCTAAGCGCAAATGCACAGTTAGGAAAGGAATGAAGCCATCTGGACCAGGGCAGCTGTTTGCTTGTAATGCGTGTGTTTATTGATATGAGAATATGATGGTGCAGCACAAAACATACCATTTGAGGGTGATTAAATATTCGACGAGTAGACTGAACCAAAGAAACCTTGGAGAATTCATAAGAGTCTCACCATGGATAAACGATATAGGAATTTGTGCGCTGGATCTTTTCGAATTTATGTACTTCCAGAATATTTTAGGGTTACCTTTTATAGCACCTTCAACATCTGATATGTAATTTGAATGACAGGTTTTCGCTAATTTGATACATTTTTCACGAACCTCACTGTAAAGTGAATAGTCGTAATCGGAATGCATGTCGCATTCCGATTACGACTATTCACTTTACAGTGAGGTTCGTGACAAATGTAGCCAATTAGCGAAAACCTGTTGTAGGCCTAATGCAATTTATTTTTTAGGAATACCAGGTTTACCAACTCGCTGGAGAACCATTTTGGGAATTGACAGGTTTTTCGTTACTGTTCATTCGTACTTTCGGTACATTAATGTCGATTAGGTTAAAAACCACAGAATAAAATCTATCGCACGCTTCGTCAATATTGCAATCGCATAAGAGGCGGTCCCAAACAACATTAAGAAGACAGCTATTTAAAGATACATAATCAGCACGTTAAAAGTCATATACCGTATTATCAGAGCCATTCCAGGGGCTATCGGGGGTAGTGGTAGACTGCGCTAACTGAATACTAACATCTAATGCTGGATGATGTAAATCGCAACACACAATAGGAGATGTAGATTGAGTAAGAGTGGTGTCATATGAAAGTATAATTGGATACTAAATCAAGAGTTACAGAATTTACGTTTGGAACAAAATTCACTTGATGTGAAATAATGTAACCAAACGTATTGTCGATTAATTTCGCTTTTGGACATGTTGACTCTGTTCGTACGCCAAATTCATTATGTCGTCCAAGAAATATGCGGCAAATTATAGTCACCGAACATGCATAAATAATTTGAATACACTTTTTCACAGTGACGCTGATACGAAGCGTAGTTACAATTGGGTGGAATATACAGAGAGTTTTATGTAACACCGAACATTTTTATAGCGAGTTTTGTTTTAAGTATCCATATGCATACGTTGCACATTTTTCGATGCTCGGTTTATTAAAACAATTTAATTTGAAGCTTTAAACGAGTGTTTTCCACTCCCAGGCTAAGCATCAAGTAAATTTTCAGGCTTTTTTTAAACTCGAAATTTTACTTCAAGCGCCACCGGTAAAAACACTGATTCAATGTAAAGTTTAGCGGTGTGCTTTGAACTTCGTAATATGTCAGTGATTAATACGCGTGGCGCATGAAGTAAAATTTCGAGTTTAGAAAAGCCTGAAAATTTGGTTTGGCCGTTCCGCGCTACGCGACCAAACCAAATTTTCAGGCTTTTCTAAACTCGAAATTTTACTTCATGCTTAGCCTGGGAGTGGAAAACACTCGCTTAAAGCTTCATATTGAATTCTTTTAATAAATCGAGCATCAGAAAATGTGCAACATATGCATATGGATACTTCAAAGAAAAATTCTCGTTATGAAAATGTTCGGTGTACATAAAACTCTCTATATACCACACCAAGTATGATTTCAGAGCTACCTATTTTAATGCAAACATAAAGTTCCTCATACATAGAACATAGCTGATGAATAACGTATGATTTAAATTTATTGGGTATCGCAATTAATACACCACCACCTAGAGATTTTGATGTAAGAACAGAGTCGCGATCGCATCGGTATACTACGTGATTATGAAAACATAGTTCCGAACTAGATATCTAGTTCGTGAGCCAGGTCTCTGTAAGTATAAAAACATCGTAACCAAGTAAGGGTATGTTAGTATTAACTGTGAGGAGGTTGGACCGCAGTCCGCGAACATTTTGATGAAACATATAATTTATAATGTTACTTTTGCAGGAATTATTATCATGAACTCCAGAATCTAAGTTGTTACTGTAAAGCGCATAAATTACAGTATTACTACTTGATGGCTGGGTCGAAAAAAATAATTTTAGACTCACAATTATTGCGATGATTCTTACGGCGATTGGTGAAAGGTCTAACTGATACACCTCTCGGCCACTTATCCGCGTTTAAGTCGATGTTGGAATCACTTTTTAGTAGATCAATTTTGAATAAGCAATAAGAGTCATTACTAGTAAATGAAATGCAAGTGACATCAGTGACATTCATATTATTCTTTAAATACCCCTTAATATCATCGACACTAGTTTTGGGAGCAAAATTGTGAATATGATAAAACGTGCGTATAATATTGGTATTCCTAGTAGTGGCTAGGATGCTGGTGTTTAAAACGGTTCCTCGAATTGCCGAGGGGGGGGGGGGCGGTTTGACGGTAGGAGACTTCTTCGGGTTACTGCTTTTCTGAGGATAAATTGGTTCAGCTGACTGCGGGACTACTCTCGAAAATGTAGCGATAGCGGGAGCAGGTGACGTAGACACCAGCGGGGCAGGAACGGAGTTGGAAAATGTGTCGGTCGCAAGAAAAGGTTGACTTAACTCAACAGCACTGTCATCGGCATTACAAGATGATTGTAGAATAGGGTTATTGTCTAGAGTTGCGGGTTGCATTGCATTAATTAAGTATTTAAAGAGTAAGTTGCTAATATCATAAAATAACGCAGCATTGCCTTATGTAATAGTCTGCGAGATGGAGATAAATCCGCTCGAAGTTTTAATATTTATTATTTCTTGCTTGAGTGCGGTAATTTCGTGTCTAAGCGCATGCAACTCGCATTCGAGTGCGCAGCATTTTGAGGAGTTGCATGGCGACTGAGTAGGAACAGACAGTTGCGCCAGATCCACGTGCGCGGTAGGTGTCGCGGGACCATTCACACATGATGCGTCGGATAGCTTGTATGACCCATTACAGGCAGGACAATTCGAAACAGAATCGACGTCAGCTTCAAGATCAAGGAATAATTTATAGCGATTGATGCAGCTACGGTGCATTAAGCCGTTACAAGATAGGCACACTACGGCAGTTTTTTTTGCGTTTAGTGTGCCAAAATATTTACAAAAATATTTACACCCGTCAAAGTAGAATTATTACATATGAGAACTGTAGTCAAGAAATTCATCTACCTTAAAAGGACAATTAGTCAATAGTACGTTTTTAATATATTGTTTGAATTTGTTTACATTTAAATGTCTTACATGTTCCGGGAGGGAATTGTATAGTTTTATCCGATAATAGTTAACGCCGCAACGTGTTCTGTCTAATCTAATGTATGGAGCATGCAGGTTTTGCTTTGTGCATGTGTTATGACTATGCATACCGCATATTGTTTCGTATTTGGAAATATTTATTTTAACATACATAAGAGCTTGGAGTATGTATACACTAGGAAGCGTTAGTAATTTATGCGATTTAAATAATTGTTTTGAATCATGTCTGTAATGAACCTAACTGATAACCCTTATCACTTCCCTCTGAAGACTAAATATTCTTTCGAAAGAAGCTGAATGTCCCCAAATAAATATTCCATAACTTATTTTAGAATGAAACAATGCATGGTAAGCATTTATTAATATCTGTTGGGATGCTGTGATATTCCTAAACAAGTAAATTAATGAACTTTATTGCTTTGCAAGTCTATCACAATGAGTAAACCATGTTAGGGTTGGCTCAAAGTAAAGTCCCAGTAGTTTTCCTCGTCTTTTTTTGTATTCTTGGTCTATGTTACGAGTTCCAAAGATGATGATTTGTGTTTTTGAATCATTAAGTGACAGTTCATTTGCAGCGAACCGTTCGTTTGATTTATTTTTGACGTTATTTGTTTTGATAATAATTGTTCGATGTTTATGTCTGAACTTGATGCTAATGTGTCATCTGCAAATAATATTAAGTTTGTCTCATTTATAAATGTATCCAAATCGTTATTGTATATTATAAAAAGTAACAGCCCTAATATAGAGCCTTGTAATACGTCGCTAATGGTAATGTATATGACTTTTCATTATTCAATTCAATATATTGGTACCTGTCAAAAAAATACGATTTAAAAAATGTTAAGGTGTTATCGTCTAGTTTGTAAGATTTTAAATTATTTAACAATAATTCTTGAGACACGCAATCAAATGCTTTTGTTAAATCGCATAAAAGAGCACTCACGTATTTTTATATTTGAGTAAATAAAAGAGACAAATTGTACTAAAGCAGTTACTGTGCACATATTCTCTCTGAAACCAAACTGTTTTGTTGAAAGGAGGTTGTTATTTTTAAAATATTTAACAAGTCTTGATTTTAATACTGTTTTAAATACTTTGCTGAAAATAGGTATGACCGATATAGGTCGGTAGTTACTTACGTCAGACTTGTCACTTTTTTTATAAATTGGAACTAGGCGTGATATTTTAGGTGGTTTTGGGAAAATATTTTGTTTAATAGGGTTATTGATTAGATTAGTTAAATGAGGTGTTATTAAGGTTTGTATGTGTTTTATAATTTTACTATTGAGACCGTAACAATCAAGACTATTGGAGTTTGATAAGGTATTGATTATATTATGAATTTCTGTTTCAGACACTGGATCTATTTTAAAGTTAATATTTTGTGTATAGGCATTTTAGTTCATTCATTTTATGGCACCTTTCTTTTACATCTGTGGCAAGTCATTATGAATAATTACGTGCAGGGATAAAAACAAAGGTACAAATTTTGAAAATAATTAGGAGCAAAGACAGATTAAACACACTTCACAACACTGGGCCCATAGTGTTGACTTTAAACAAACGTCACAGATTAACTTAGACGACTGTAGTGTAGGAATAATATTACAGGCTGTCAGAAGAGCTGATACTTAGAAGTATTCTTTACACCTAGTAAAGGGTATTAACAAAAATTATAAATTTCTATGTGTATTATCACCAGCCATTCATACGTGTATATATGTATGAACCCTCATTTCAATATAATTTAGAGTAATTATTTCTAAATTAAATATGCACAAATCAATGCTATTTATTAAATATTAATTGTTATTAACAATTATAAATCTACAATAGAACTATTTTGGGACAATGTTCCCAGGGTTCCTTTTTTCAATGCCGAATGAATTATCATTTCACACCAGAGCCTTTGTTCTTCCGGCATTATTCTTAATTTCGCTGCTAGAATGTTGCTCAAGTAGTCACACTCATCGTTTTTATGGCAGAGCACAGCACAGGCTTTATTAAATAGACCATTATTATTTTTTTTTTTTGGCGGAAGTAGGGTCATCAATGTTTTTATCGAAACATCGTTTTTGTGCAATTTTAACGGAGTGAATTACTTCGCTTGTCGGTGCTATTTTATCTTCTCTTCCTTCGTCTAAATGGATTGTAAATTCTGAATTGCACTGAAAAAAATATATCTTCCAGTTTCCCTCTACTACTGAAAATAGGGAAGCAATTACTACGGATTTTGACTTGTTCTGGAGTTTTCCAAATTGTGGAGGTGCTTTGTTAGCACGTAACATGTAAGAATCGTACAACCAGCCAGTACCGGGTCTTACTATTATAATTATAAAGGGTACTTCAGTATTATTTTGATGGTGCTTGTAAATGCAACTTATGAGTTTATATATGTACATTGCGGAACCGATGGTCGTGTATCAGATGGCGGAGTAATAGAAAATATATTTTTTTTTAATTGGATAAGAAATTACTAAATTTACCGTCTAATCAACAAACAAAGGAGCATCTAAATTATGTATTTATTGCGGATGAAGCATTTTCTCTTCGTGGAAATTTACTAAAACCATATCCCCAAAAAAAATTGACACGAGAAGAAATAATATTCAATTATAGGCTGTCACGAGCACGCAGAGTAGTTGAAAATGCATTTGCTATAATGGCATCAAGGTTTTGTATACCGGGTGTTGACTTGGCGGACGTAGCATAGGAAATCGCATGTTAATTTTAAAGTGTTTAAATATTGGCTTCTCTATTTATTTTTGAGACAAAATATATTTCACTTTTTTGTAGAGAACAAAATTCTAAAGTTATAAATGTTCACACTTAACACTTTACGTTTCTTTAAGTTTAAGAAAAAGTAATGTGATTTTATAAAAATAATGACATATCATGGAATTCATACAACAATTGCGGATATTCCCTGTTTTTTTTTCAAAGTTCAATTTAAAGCTTTAATCAAGTGTTTTCCACTCCCAGACTAAGCATGAAGTAAAATTTCGAGTTTAGAAAAGCCCCGTGAAAAAATATGTCGAGGGTCGCGCAGTGACCCGAGACAAATTTTCTGGGCTTTTCTAAACTCGAAATTTTACTTCATGCGCCACGCTTATAAAACACTATATTACTGTCAAATTTATGTATATTCAAACTTCACTCAAAATCTGTGTTTTATACGCGTGGCGCATAAAGTAAAATTTCGAGTTTAGAAAAGCCCAGAAAATTTGTTTTGGGTCGCTGCGCGACCCTTGACAAATTTTCACGGGGCTTTTCTAAACTCGAAATTTTACTTCATGCTTAGTCTGGGAGTGGAAAACACTCGTTTAAAGCTTCAAATTAAACTCTTTCAAAAATCAACGAATGTCAAAAAATTTCAGCTAAAATAATTAAGGAAAAGTAATGAGATTTTATAAAAAATAATGACATATCATAGAATTGATACCACAATTGCGGATATTCCCTGTTTTTTTTCAAAGTTAAATTTAAAGCTTTAAGCAAGTGTTTTCCACTCCCAGACTAAGCATGAAGTAAAATTTCGAGTTAAAAAAAGCCCCGTGAAAATTTGTCGAGGGTCGCGCAGCAACCCGAGACAAATTTTCACGGGGCTTTTTTAAACTCGAAATTTTACTTCATGCGCCACGCGTATAAAACATTATAATATTGTAAAATTTATGTATATTAGAACTTCACTTAAAATCTGTGTTTTATACGCGTGGGGCATGAAGTACAATTTCGAGTTTATAAAAGCCGAGAAAATTTGTCTCGGGCCGCTGCGCGACCCTCGACAAATTTTCACGGGGCATTTCTAAACTTGAAATTTTACTTCATGCTTAGTCTGGGAGTAGAAAACACTCGTTTTCAAATTGACCTATTTTAAAAATCAACGAATGTCAGAAAATTTACAGCTAAAATAATTAAGTAAAAGTAATGTGATTTTATAAAAATAATGATATACCCTAGAATTGATACAGCAATTGAGGATATTTCCTGTTTTTTTTAAGTTCAATTTAAAGCTGTAAACAAGTGTTTTCCACTCCCAGACTAAGCATGAAGTAAAATTTCGAGTTTAGAAAAGCCCCGTGAAAATTTGTCTCGGGTCGCTGCGCGACCCGAGACAAATTTTCTGGGCTTTTCTAAACTCGAAATTTTACTTCATGTGCCACGCGTATAAAACATAGAAAAAATTCTGTTGAAACCAAAGCTTGGCTTGATAAACATTATTTGGACACTGCACCAGGAAAATCAACCGTTGAGAAGCGGTTTGCCAAATTTAAACTGTGCGAAATGAGCACCGACGACGGTGCACGCAGTGAACGGCCGAATAAGGCTGTTACGGTCAAAAATGTGAAAAAAGTTCACAAAATAATAATGAATATCGGTAAAGTGAAGCTGATCGAGATAGCTGAGACTCTGAAGATATCAAAAGAGCGTGTTGGACATATTGTGCATGAATATTTGGACATGCGAAAGCTGTGTGCAAATTGGGTGCCGCGCGAGCTCACAGTCGTTCGAAAACAGCAACGTGTCGATGATTCAGAGCAATGTTTAACGATATTTGTAATGATTCGTCCCTAGGTATTGTACAAATTTATAATTTGTATTATTATTCACGTTGTGTTGTGTGTGTATTAACCCTTTTATTTATTTACCAGGTTCGTTGTTTGTGTCAATATGCATTATCGTAAATACCGTGTCTTTCTTCCCTTTTAATTTGACTAGGAGGATGTGTGGACAATAAATAAAACAGGATATGAGCTTAACGTATGCAAAGTTTATTGACCTTTCATGACATTTCTATGCCTTATTTTATTTGTTATTCACAAAATATGTTATCCAACGTTTATGCTTAGGAGTCATGTGCATTTAGTTAAACTCAAAAATTGTATGACTCTACTTGTGGGAGCAACATTTACTAGCCCCTGCATATGCATTACGAGATGGGAAACCCACAAAAACCATCCCGGAGTTAGCATCTCACACTCGGCACACTTACGATTAGTTAGTGGGACAATCTCTCACATCGGCCCTACACATCAATCGCCATACATTCTCGATTAGTGAGTGGAACGACCTTTCACCTCGTTCCACTCATAATCGTTTTTTTTTCTTGTGATTAGTTAGTAGGACATTTAGCGCAATACTAACTCGGATTGGCCTAACACATCAATCGACTGGGTCGATTAGTTAGTAGGACATACACCTCGTTTTCTCGCTCAATTCGGCCTTACACATCAACCACCATACATCCCTCATTCGACTGGGTCGATTAGTTAGTAGGACATACCTCGTTTTCTCGCTCAATTCGGCCTTACACATCAACCACCATCCCTCTATCTCCCCCCCCCCTCCCCCATCTTCCCATCTTCCCTTTTTCCCAGATGCTTAAATTATTTCGCTGGTTTTGTTTGTTTGATTCTAACTTAGTCGGTTTGATGTAGAATTAATTTTTGTCTTACGTGAAAGTCTCTCCAACGTTGTTATCCCTAACTCCATTCTCAATACATCACTTAACTCTTTTTTATCATCATTACTTCACTAACTCACATCCCACTGAGACTTCCCATTCTCAACTGTATCCATTTACATTCAAATACTCATTGTCCTCGTCCCTGTCCCAAAACTAACTCATTTTTAGAATCGTTTCTTTGCTGCTCTCAAAGTTCTCCCCTCCCTGATTTTGTTGCGTACACTTTATCTACTACCATATATGGTCACAAAACCCTTTCCTCTCTGACGTCAACGTAATTTCCTTGACTTTGCACACTTGTTATGTTTGCGTTCGTTAAACCCTGAACTGAATCTTTCTGTATAAGTTAGCATTTCTCCACGCGCCGGAACTTGTTAATCATTTTAAGGCGATGCTGCATTTGTTATTTCTTTCACATAAAAATGTTCGATAAACTGGATGTTGATTTTTCTCTATTATTTTCTTGGATGATTTTTGTACTAAGATTTTAATTTAATTTCGTCAAAAATAATATTTGCACATGACCCCTATTGACCTATTACATATCTAACCTCAAAAAAACGTTTTTTTTTTCGTTGATATGTGACAATGGATGAAACGTGACTTCTTCACTACACTCCAGAGTCCAATCGACAGTCAGCCGAGTGGACTGCACGCGATGAACCGAATGGAAAGACACAAAAGTCGGTTGGCAAGGTTATGGCATCAGTATTCTGGGACGCTCAAGGTATAATTACATTGATTACCTTGAAAAGGGCCAAACCATCAACAGTGATTACTATATAACATTATTGGAGCGGTTGAAGGATGAAATCAGAAAAAATGCCAATTTTTTTTAAATAAAGTGCTGTTTCATCAGAATTATGCACCGTATCATAAATCAATGAAAACGATGGAAAAATTGCACGAAGTAAATTACAAATTGCTTCCTCGTCCACCGTATTCTCCAAATCTGACTACCAGTGACTTTTTCCTGTTTGCAGACCTCAAAAGGATGCTCACTGGAAAAACATTCAGCAGTTATCGCTAAAACTGAGGCTTATTTTGAGGCTAAAGAGAATTCGTATTATAAAAATGGTATCAACAAATTACATGACCGCTATAATCGTTGTATCGTCCCCGAAGGCAACTATGTTGAATAATAAAATAGAATTTTGCAAAAAGAAATTGTTTTACTACGTTAGCCTACGAACTTTTCAGCCTACCGGTTAATAATACTATTTAAAAAAATATATTGGGAGCTGATTTTATAATTTGTCAAGAATTAAGTTTTAACACTAAATTATTAAGTTAGGCAACCATTAAACAAAAATCGCTCCCAATATAGGTTTTAAAATATCATCATTAATCTATTCCGTCAAACAGAAATAATCTACGTTACTATGTAATTTCTTATGGCGCACTTCGTGTGTGAATCCCTCTCAAGCGATTTTTCAGTTAAATATTTTTTTTAATCACATCGAAACAATTTATGATATTTTAAATTTAAAATCAGATTTTTTCTTTTGATTAAATGTACGTCATGAGACTTAAAGCTGGGTACGCGTATATATATTTACAATTGGTGTAATCATCGCTATTAAGAAGTTGTGGTTTTATGTAGAATAAAGATTACAACTTTCGTTGAACGGCCCAGTCCTGTGGGCCCGTGGGCCACAAATTGACACCCATGTTTTAGACTTTGGCTGGAAGGTCGCTAGTTATTTTGGGCTAAATCGCACTGGTTTAGCTGGGAGTGAAAACAACTTTAATTTTTAATAAATATACGCAGTGTTGCTTTCATAAATTTATCTTTATATTTAACATAGATTAAGAAATTTATAATACATAAAATAACGAAAATTCCTGTAAAATGCAAACAATACGTATTCAGTGTTGTTTTAGTATTGTTTGCAATTTACACGAATTTTCGTTATTTTATATATTTTGAGTAGTGTTCAAACCAGAGCTGGGCAGGATTCGAATCATTCAGGAATCGAATCCTTCTAGAGGATTCAAAAGAGGCATTCGAATACTTTAGTTCAACTGGATTCGTTACATTTTTTTTAAGAGGATTCGTATTCGAATCCACATGTGGGTGATTCGAATCCATATAAAAGGATTCGAATCCTTATGAAAGGATTCGAATCCTTATGAAAGGATTCGAATCCTTATGAAAGGATTCGAATATTTATAAAAGGATTCGAATATTTATAGAGGGATTCGAATACTTACAAAAGGATTAGAATCGTCAAAAACAATTCGAATTAATTGTAAGGATTAACATGAAAAATGTCTTTAGTGTGTTTTTAAATTTCTCGTTAAATCAGTGCTTTATATGCGTGGCGCATGAAGTAAAATTTCGAGTTTAGAAAAGCCCAGAAAATTTGTCTCGGGTCTTTTCTAAACTCGAAATTTTACTTCATGCTTAGTCTGGGAGTGGAAAACACTCGTTTAAATGAAGACAACCTTATACAAGACTGTCGCAGTTTAAACCGAGCGACCTTATACAGTAATGACTTTGATTTTAACGTCATGTGAGGATTTCCGCTCGTGGTAAGGTCGGCTCGGTTTAAATCGAGACAACCTTGCACAGTAATGATCTTGGTTTTGACGTCACGTACGGATTTCCATGCGTAACGACAACAACCAATGTGTGTCAGTAAGTTTGTTTTAATTTAAACCGAGCCGACCTTGTATTGTTTAATTACCTTGATTGTTGACGTCACGTGAGGACTTCAGCGCGTGACGTCAGCAATCAAGGTAGTTAGTATATAGGATTGTCTTAATTTAAAACCGAGTCGACCTTGTTAGTTTTATTACATTGAATTTTCAGGTCACGCGAGGAATTTCATTTGTGACGTCAGAAAAACTCCCTACATTTCTCGGGACATAGATATTTCTAATGAAAAAACCAGTATATTTCCAATTTCACAATATTTCAGTGTTTTATCCGTTTCGCTACGCAACTAAACCAAATTTTCAGAATTTTCTAAACTGTATATTTTACTTCGTGCGTAAAGAAGGACAGTAAATCTATGTTAATAAACAAAAATTAACATTTCTTAAGATATAAACTTTTTGTCTCGTGTAATATAAGGCAAAAGTAATGTCATATTATGAATTGGCTGCCAGTTTATTAGAAATGAAAAAAATGGGCAATGTTTTGACTGTAAGGTAATTTAGAGGGGTAAAATTGATAATATAAAGTTAAAAAAATGATAGCGGTTAAATGACCATCTCCTGACTTGATGTTGATTGTGCTCGTTTTACAACATTTTAAATTGTTGTTCGTAAAACATCTGGCCCCAAATTGGTGATTTCTTCTTCAATGTTGGCTTTCAAGACTTGCAAGATTTGTGGTTTGTTGTGGTAAATGCGAAATTTTAAGAAGACACACAGGGAGTGGAAATGCTCGTTCGAAACTTCAAACTGAATGCTTAGATATAAACATTAAATGACTAAAAATGTTTTTAAAGATAATAATCTTGTTATCAAAATTATGTTTAATATTATTTGAAGTAAAACTGACATGGTAGCCACAATCTGAAATGTTACATTTTTGCGACATTTCCCTGATTCAAGATTTTTTCCCTGGCCTTTTAATATAAGTTTCTTTTGTGGGAAACCTCCATTTTGTTAAATTGTTTTTGTCAATATTTAAGTTAATTTTATAAACTTTTACGTGTTTTGTAATTTTCCTGCTGATTTTGACTAATTTAATAATGTCATATGGCTTTTTTGTTAGTGTTTTGGTCAATTTGAATACAATTCCATGACTTTTCTCTGACTTTCCCGGTTTTAATGATATTCAGTGATTTTTTTATCTACGTAATTTTCAGGCATTCGTCGATTTTATAATAGAGTTCAATTTGAAGCTTTAAACGAGTGTTTTCCACTCCCAGACTAAGCATGAAGTAAAATTTCGAGTTTATAAAAGCCCCGTGAAAATTTGTCGACGGTCGCGCAGCGACCCGAGACAAATTTTCGGGCTTTTCTAAACTCGAAATTTTACTTCATGCGCCACGCGTACAAAACACTAATTTGAAGTGAAGTTCAGATACACACAAATACATCTTTAATCAGAGTAACAGGGAATCAGATGTTTAGTCTGTTATCAACGATGTTCAGTGTTAATAATAAATTATTTTTCAAATATTTTTGTTAATACAACTGGTAACGATATTTATACATAAATGGTTGAAAAAAAAATAATACAATTAAATTTATTCTTAAAGGATTTGTATTAATGATTCGAGAAAACAGGATTCGAATCTTTGATTGGAATCATATTTATCTCTTACGAATCCTTTATTCGAGTAACCGTGATTCGAATCATATTAGGTGATTCGGATTCGTGATTCGAATCCTTTTTACGAGGATTCGTCCCAGCTCTGGTGCAAACTATAAGAAGTGTACGCTTATTTTCCCGAATACAAATACTTTTGAATTTGAATTATTCTTGTTTAAGAAATTATGAGAACAGATATCCTGTATTTCTAAATGAAAACGTTTGATAGTTCATATTAGATATGAAACGGCAATGTATTTTTGTTTTCTTCTTTAGTTTGATATACTTTGTACAATTACAAAAATGTAATTATTGTATGTTATTAATTATCTAATTGCTGGTGACGTTTTTATCTCTAAGAAATTCAATAAATTTACTAACAAGTACAATGACCTAAAATATATATATTTTTAATTTCAGATATATGGTAACGTCATCGATTGTAACATCGCTATTTGTTCTTCAACGCTAATAGTTAAGTGAAATGGAACTATCTTTACACAGTGACACTTAAAAACTACATCAAAATATCAGGCACATATACATAGGAGACACAAATACACATAAAAGCAAACATTAATTATGAGAGAGATTTAAACAGTGAACAGACATGCCCTTGTTATAATACGGCTTTTCTAAATGTTGCATTTTGCGGCCACCGCTATAATAAAACGAAAAATAGAATAATAAATCGTCCGGCAAAGGAAGAGGATGTCGGAAAGGTTACGAGAGGAGATTGAATGTGATACCACCCCATACGAGCACCTCACTCCGCCTCCGTCTCCTTGTCATAAATGTAAAATACCAGAAACCGAAAAATACTTCCACGAAATTTCTCGTATTTCTATGGATATTGTTATAGTAGGCGACAAGAGTATATACGATATACATACAGAGAGTTTTATGTAACACCGAACATTTTCATAACGATAGTTTTGGTTTTAAGTATCCATATGCAATGTGTTGCACATTTTTCGATGCTCGGTTTATAAAAAGAATTTAATTTGAAGATTTAAGCGAGTGTTTTCCACTCCCAGGCTAAGCATGAAGTAAAATTTCGAGTTTAGAAAAGCCTGAAAATTTGGTTTGGTCGCGTAGCGCGAAGCGCGGAGCGGCCAAACCAAATTTTCAGGCTTTTCTAAACTCGAAATTTTACTTCAAGCGCCACCGGTACAAAACACTGATTCAATGTAAAGTTTAGCGGTGTGTTTTAAACTTTGTATTATGTCAGTGTTTTGTACCGGTGGCGCATGAAGTAAAATTTCGAGTTTAGAAAAGCCTGAAAATTTGGTTTGGCCGCTCCGCGCTTCGCGCTACGCGACCAAACCAAATTTTCAGGCTTTTCTAAACTCGAAATTTTACTTTATGCTTAGCCTGGGAGTGGAAAACACTCGCTTAAATCTTCAAATTAATTTTTTTTTAATAAACCGAGCATCGAAAAATGTGCAACGTATGCATATGGATACTTAAAACAAAAATTATCGTTATGAAAATGTTCGGTGTTACATAAAACTCTCTGTATACATATACTGATCGTTTTATTTTCAGAAATGTACATTTCTTTTGGATTTGTTAATTTTGTCCCGAAAACATATATTACAATACGGTCTGATTAAATTTTACTTGTCGATTCATTTTGTATATTGTACTGCACTCGCCACTGCGCGGCGAGAACATAACCGCTCATATGTAAAATGCTGCATAATAATTATTAATTAGATTTCATTTAAATTTGTGTGGATTTAAAGAACCCTAACTTGTTAAAAATCTGGTTTTATTTATATTATTCTTTAAATTGATGTGTTTTTTGTCAAACAAACCAGTGTTTAATTTTTAAAGTAATTGTTTATATGCGATTAAAATTCAAATGAAAACATCAAACATCAAAAAAAAAAGTATATTAAAACGAAAATTTAGGTCCGGCAAGATGGTTAATTGCAAAAATTAAGTATAAACTCTTGCCCTCTTCAAATCACTTACATAAGTCACCCCTAAAAATTCATTGACGTAATTAAATAAATATTCATGTATAAATTTAAAAAAACTGTTTGTGATAAAATTTACTCTATTAGGATATTAATCATGCATCTCAAACTAGCGGCGGGTAATTGTGCGGCTCTGCTAGAATTTAGCAAGGCGGCCTATTTCTATAGTGACCGCCGTAGCACATCCTTTTTATAATGTTTTTATTTAAAATATATGCGACTCACACAAATATAAACCTTTTGTAACTCATAAGTTTGACATGCATGATATTAACATTAAGATATTTATAATTGTATTAAAAACAATATAAATAATATGATGCAGAGACTACATTTGTAATTATGATATATGTTATTTGTTTATATATGTACATACTTATGATAAATAAATTAAAAATAAATTTATTATTAATAAATAAAAATGTTGTATTAATGCCTCCTTTACAACTGTCGATAATATAATTTACCCGACCATTGTAAATTTGGCGTTTATTTTATTTTTGTAAAAATTCCCTCTTCCAGGATACATGCAAAGAAAAGCAATTTGTAATAGTATATTGTACAGGGTAAGCAAAACTCGATGTCTCAGCTCTATTATAAGGAAAAACAATAGAAAAAATCAAGCGGTTCATAGGATTGAGTAAGGTCCATTTTAAGCCAAAATTGCACATTTTTCTAAATTTGGAAACTGAAGTAATGACGTCATCGAATATTTTTTTCCCAGAAACATACCTATTTTTTATTATTTATTTATTTACGGATTTCTCCCTTTTACAGCATTAGAAAAAATGGGTACATATAAATTACAATATATAAATATCGCGCTCAACACTTAATAAATTAAACTAAACAGAAATATTAGTAATTTATAATAATATCCAAATCAATGAAAGATAAGTAGCGTTTAAACACATCGTATAAGTTTGAAAATGTTATAAAATTTGGATATAACATGAGTATGTTGAAATGCCGCATTATGCGTGAAACCGGGCTGTGACTGCCATAATTTGTGTGGTGGAAGTTTAACCTGAACAATGGCCTGTTACGAACAGTTGTATTTAAAAAGAAATTAAAATTCAATAAAGAAATTAAATGGAATTCACAAGTCCATTTATCAGCATAAATCCATAACACATATCCAGTGTTACCCTTCGGTATTGTAGGGTTTTTAAGTTTATTGTAGTCAGGATATGCGACCGACTGTGCTGCACCCGACCAATGCCCATTCTAAATAAAACCAGCAATAGAAATTTATTTTGAACTTTCTCAATTGACTCAATAAGGTTTTTGTAATTAGGAGACCAGATAACCGAGCAGTATTCTAACTGCAGTCTTACTAAACTAACATACAGAGTCCTAAACGTATCCAAGGAGAACTGTTTGGAAAATCTGTTAATAAATCCTAGCGTACAATAAGCTTTACTGGTAACATTTATAAAATGGGGAACAAAGGTCAAGTGACTGTCAAAAACTACACCTAAATCGCGCAACGTATCAACCCCGGGTAATCTACAATTATTAATTGAATATTCAAATTTAATACATTTACGGTGACTAAAAGAAATAGATAAACACTTTTTTTTAAATTAGGATGAAGATGATTTCTTGAACACCAATTTGATAAATTATTTATGTCTGATTGTAAAATATTGTGATCACTGAATTGTTCGATTCTTTTCCATATAGTTTTAGATCATCAGCAAACATCAAGATTAATAAAAAGTAAGAAAAGAATAGGCCACAATGTGACCCCTGTGGTACACCAGACGTAACACTGATCGCACTGGAAATAAAGTCGATTTTAACGACCTGTTTACGCTCACGTAGGTAACTATCGAACCACTTTACAATATTTTCACCGAAACCAAAGCCCACAAGTTTATTTAAGAGAACAGAATAGCTAACACGGTCGAAAACTTTGGAAAAATCAGTATAAACTGAACTAACTTCATGGCCGTTTTCCAAAGCCCTTAACAAATACATCTGGTAAGATAATAGGTTAAACGTCGTAGACCTGCCTTTAAAGAATCCATACTGCTCGTCACAAATGATATTTTTGCAGTACCACATAATTTGTCAAGTATTTTAGGGATTGTGGACTGAATAGAAATGCCCCTATAATTTTGTATATCATCTCTCTTGCATCTTTAAAGATTGGATTTATATATGAATATTTCCAATGATTTGGAAATACAGCAAACTTGATAGATTTATTAAACAGTGATTCAATCGGAGTGGTAAGAGAGTATATACATCTTTTTAAAAAAATACGGCTGTAAACCATCTGGTCCACTGTTCAACGAATCTTTTAAATCATTTATTGAACTAAAATGTCAGAGGTTTTTACATTAAACATAGAACAGGAAATTTTATTGTCGTAGTCGAATATTGGAGCATTCATAATGTCCTCGGTATAAACGCTACTAAAGAACTCATCAAATAAATCAACACAGAAACTTCTTGAGTTGCATTGCTTGTCATTGAAAAACATTTTTCCTGGAAAACCTACTTTCATTAACAAACGACCAAAATAATTTTGAATTAAGTTTAATATTAGTTTCATATTTACTTATATACGATTGATAGAGTGCTTCACTTAAACTACCACAAGAAGATCTGGGGTTTTTAAATGCTTCATAGTCTGTAAAACTACCACTAATTTTAAAAGCGATATGAACTTTTTTTTTTGGCTTTAATTAATTGTATTAGTTCATAATTAAACCATCTAGGATATTTTGACGAGTTATAATACTTTTTCGGAACATACAAAGAAATGGCAGAATTAATAATATTATAATAATCATCAATGTTCGAATTAATGTTGGGTTCAAGAAATATCCGATTCCAATCTACATTACAAAGATAATCGTTGATAGCAATATAGTCGGCTGATTTGAAATCGTAATAACTAAAATTAGTGTTAAGAAAGTCAAGAGATTCGCATAACGGTACAGAAATGTCATAGGAAATGTAATGATAATTATTGTTGAACAGCGGATTACTAGATTTTTTAATATTTAAGCTAATTAGGTTTGAAAATATTAAGTCAAGAAATATGCTGTGATCGTTAGATAAATGATTTTTTTGACGTAAATTATTAAAATTAAAGCATACACAGAGCACGGGCGAATTGAGAAGTGTTAAAATCAGATAATAGGTTATTAGCTGCGATATCCCAAGAAGCAGTTGGTAGGTTATAATCACCGCAAAAAATATAATCTAAATTAGGATTATCTAAACAAATATGTTCAATAGCAACAGCATACTGTTCATAAACAAATAATGGAGAGGATGGTGGAATATAAGTAGCACCCAACAAAATGTTATCATTAATTTTAACAAATAAATGTTCAACACTATTAATGAGCGAGTCTAGTTTAACACAATTAAGTTCAGATTTAACAGCAAGGATGGTTAAGGATGATCTATCTTGTCGGTGAATAATGTAATTAGGTAAATTTAATTCAGAATTTTTTACAGAATCATCTAACCACGTTTCGATTAATATAATAACGTCATTGATGCAACAGTTAACTTTAAGGTGGAATTCGCGAAGTTTAGATCTAAGACCGCCAATATTCTGGAAGTAAAAGGTTAGTTTTTTTGTAGGCTCTTTGAAATGTTAGCTCTATTAATGACAGAGTTTACGATGCATGGGATTCCGTTCTTGTATTTGATTGTCAAATCAGTTTCGCCTTGGTTCTTGCGTAATGTAAGCTCGTCGTTTAATGCTTTTAAATTATTACGCTGATTGTTTGTTCAATAAGCATTAAATTTCACCTCACCGATGTTTAGAGAACGCACTGCTTTAAGGATTTGAACAGCAGAGTGATGATCAGCCAAACAAACCTTTAATGGCCTAGGTTTATCGGACTCCTTTCCTAAACGCATAACCAACTTAGGCTTTAACTTGATTGAGTGCTCCAGGATATTTTTAATCGCTTAATCTTCTCATCCGCGTTGCCTCTATGTTCCGGAAGATTAAACACCATGATATTAGCAGCTCTGCGTTGACGTTCTTTAATTTCATTAATAATTGCAGCTTGATCTGACAATATTTCGCATGAATTGTTATTAGAGTTCTCAATTTTCTCTAAACGATTTTTCGGCTTTAATTAAAGCAGGCAATTCTTGTTTTAAAACATCTCTTATTTTTGCCGTGATAAAACTTTGAATTTGGGTTTCAGTAGGTAAATTATTTGAAAAATGACGAGAGGGGCTTTTTGTTAAAGAAGTTGACTCATCCTCCGGAGTACATATCGCACAAGTCCACCTATCTCCATGCTCATTGCGAGCCTCCTCGCTATAATAGTTAATGCGGTCAATATCCAGTCCAGTACAAGAGGCACGGTTCTAAGCTGCGCATGATTTACATTTAAGAGCCTGCATTTTAGGATGAGCGCAGAATAAGTCCTGATTGTTGGTAAATAAGGCAACAGCGTATAAATGACAGCTCAGAATGGAGCGCGTGCGCAAAATGTACAGTATTTGTATCAAAACAAAGGTTAAGGTTAATTACAAAGGAAAAGAATATGAGTAAGGGAAAACAACACACTCTTCACGCCACAGGCTCTATTATGGCGACTTGCAACGCACACACAACTGGAAGATGTAGACCACGGATCAAGGAATATGACTGAATATGAATATAACACGTTGATAATGAAGGGTAGATTTATTTTTAATGAAATTTTACGGTATTCGAGGTACTTACTGTTAAGATAGCACCCTAAATCAATATTTAACCCAGATCCTTCGATATTATTCAATAATTTTAAATTATTATTATATTGAAATCAAAAATAATCGCTAAATGTATTCACAGTGATTTGCACGATACACACGATATTACACTCTCTTTGGATATTTAAAATGAACTGATTTTTCTGAATAAACTTAGTACAGAAAAAAAATTGCTATCTTTTTCCGTTAAAAAATTATAAGCAAACTTACAAAAAGGTATTATCAAAAATTCACAATTGTCACAATTTAAACAAGTAGCCTTTGGAAGCAAATATAAAAGTCGCATCTGTCAGTAATAAAACATTATTAATTAGTATTATTAATTAAACATTATAAAACACATAATATGTTATTATTTTACTATTATTTATTAAATAATCTACGGATTTCTCCTTTTTACAACATTACAAAAAATATATAAAAACAAAATAATAATACGCATAAGTTACAATAAATAAATATCGCGCTTAACAGTAAACAAAAAACACTAAACAAATTAATACAGAAAGAAACAAAGTATGTAGGCAATCAATACAACAAAATTTCAATGTAACCACCTCCTACTTCTAAACAGGGTTGTTTAAAAATGTTGTTTTTATTTTGTTTAAAACAAAGAAAACAAAACAAAACGTGTTGTTTTTATCGAAAGAGCGTTTAAAACATTAACAATTAAAAACATGTTTAAAACAGAACAACAGGGCATTTTTCTTTTGAGTATACATAGCCCGAAAATTACAACGTTTTTTAAATTTGCGGGAATTCGTTGTTTCAAAGCGTTTAATTTAGGGCTCTTAACGAGTGATTTCCACTCCCAGACTAAGCATGAAGTAAAATTTCGAGTTTAGAAAAGCCAAAGAATTTGGATTGGACAATCCAAATTAGGCTTTTCTAAACTCGAAATTTTACTTCATGCGCCACGCTTAAAAACGCCGATTTACATTGAAGTTCAAAAACACACCCATACAACAACAATTATAGGCAACCTAATATATGTTAGAGTTATTGGTTTGCCTATAATCCCTGTTTTAAACAATTTGTTCAGCGCAGAATTTGACTTACGTTTTATTTACATCTACATATAAGATTGCTAAAGCCGTATTTTTTAAACTTTACGATATTTCAGTGTTTTATACGTGTGGCGCATGAAGTAAAATTTCGAGTTTAAAAAAGCCTAATTTGGATTGGCCGCTCCGCTTCGCTACGAGGCCAATCCAAATTTTCAAGCTTTTCTAAACTCGAAATTTTACTTCATGCTTAGTCTGGGAGTGGAAAACCCTCGTTGAAAGATTCAAATTAAAATCTTTTAAAAAGGCTACGAATGTCGTAAAATTTACAGTGTGTGCATATGTATACCTGAAAGAAAAATTCCCCGTATTTAAAAATCACATTACTGCACACACAGTTGTGATATTTGATTGTAATAAAATGTTAAGTTTATTAATTTAGTTTGAAATATCTTAAACAATTCAGTTAAAATTTAAAAATGTAAACAAAAAATCTTTAAAAAAATATAATTTAACAAATTAAAGATAAGTATGAATGAAATTGCCAATTCTTGGTTGCAGAATACTTCAAACATTAAAAGTGCGATTCTTATCGCAATCTACAACAAGTTAGTCTTACAAAGACTATATCAAACACTCATTGAAACAACTACTTCCCGGGCTAATACCCAGACGGACATTGAATTATACAACAAGTGTTTGAGGTTACATACAGTAACCTACTGCAAATGTAACAATTTGGGTCAAATTATTCAGGCCATCTATAGACGCGTTTCGAGATTTAACTCTCATCAGTATAGCTTTGCCAATCCCTCTAAACAATTTGACACCTTAGACTGGCGGTCACGTTACCGTTCAAACATAAGTATAAATGAAATTGCCAATTGCCAATTAAAGATAATAAAATAAAAACGTTTTAAACAAAGTTAACGCTTAAAACATGTTTTTAACAAATTAAAGATTTAAAACATGTTTGAAACACTGTTTTAAAACAAAGTGTTTTAAACATAACAATCCTGCTTCAAAATACTTATAGAATCTCCGCCTTACTTCTTTTACTGAAGCCTTACGTAACATTTCTCTAGATAGTTCATCGCAAGCATGTCTGATTTTTTTTTAAATGTTCCAAGTTAGCAGATGGTGTTTTGTAAACTTTGTTTTTCAAAGTTTTCCACAAGGAAAAGTTTAGTGGGGTCAAGTCCGGTGATTTAGGTGCCCACTGTATCGGTCCATTTATCCCCATCCAATTGTCTCCATAAGTTTCATTTAAATATTGTTAGACAACTCGTGCTTTATGCGGTGGAGCTCCGTTATGCTGAAATCACATGTTTGCTCGCAGCTATAATGGCACATTTTTTTCGAGAAGCACATTAAGTTGTTCTTGAAGAAATTGCAAATATTGCTCACTGCGTAAAACTCCTTCGTAAAAATCTGGACCAATCAAATGAAATAATACCACACCTAATGTTAATACCGAAGTGTCCTTGGTTTTTAATCAGATTGACAAAATGTGGATTTTCAGTAGCCCAAAAATGTTCATTTTTTTATTAGGCTTACCGTTACTAACAAAACGGTTTTCATCCGTCCACAACACATGCTGGAAAAATCGATTGTCATTGATCTCTAAGTTTACCATCACTTGGACACAATAATTTATTTTTCGTTGATGTTGATCTGACAAATGTTTTAAGTTGAATAGTTTATAATCGTGGTAACCATTTCCTTTCAAAATTTGTCATACCGAACAATATTTTAAATTCAACTCACAGGTTTGCCGAATCGAGTTCCTTGGATGGTCTTGAAAATACTGCAAAACAGTGGCACTAATATTGTCAGAATTGATTCATTTAGCAATTTGTCTTCCCTTTCGAGCAGATATTGCCTCGTTGTTTGCACATAAATTGCGTTCCAATCTTGCAAATATATTTAAGGTTGAAATAACATGTTCAGGGTATCTCTGGGCATAGAACTGAATTGCTCTTCTAGGGCTCTTTTGAGATTCTCCATAAACTAATAACATGTTGACATTTTCGTTGTGCGTTAACATTTTTCAAAATCAAATGACAGCAAAACAATATTTGTCAACCATTAGTTTAATTATTGACAGATGCGACTTTGTTATTTGCTTTCAAAGGCTACTTGTTAAAGTCGTGACAATTGTGAATTTTTGATAATACTTTTTTTTAAGTTTATTTGTAATTTTTTAACGGAAGAAGATAGCAAATGTTCTTCTGTACAATGTTTATTCAGAAAAAAAAATGCTTTTTTTAATATCCAAAAATATAGGTATGTTTCTGGGAAAAAATATTCGATGACGTCATTACCTTAGATTCCAAATTTAGAAAAATATGCAATTTTGGCTTAAAATGAACCTTACTCAATTCCATTTATAAACCTCTTTTCAGATTTCTTCTTTCATTTTTCCTTTTCTCATAATAGAACTGAAATATCGAGTTTCGCTCACCCTGTACAATCAGAGTGGATATGATGCTTATATCTCACGTAAGTTTGGGGCACGACGCCGTAGGCAAGTGCCCCAAATGCCGAGGAAGATATAAGCCATATCCACTCGAGTTTTATAGTCAACTTTTTCTACGACTAGTGAAAAAACGAAATTGATGGTTAAACATTTTTACAAGAATTATTTGCTGGACATAAAAATGTGATTATAGAAGTACAGTGAACGTATTTAGTGGTTTTGTATGTAAGTTGTTCAAAATTAATGTCATATCTATTAATTTTATTTAACATAATTCTTAGTAATATGGTTTAAGTTATTGGTATTATAGTAATCTATATTTTTTAATGAGGATTCTAGAAACAAAAGGATGCATAAAACTTGATTCTAAGAAAGGTTATTTTAAAGTTTACAAAAGGTAAGTACTATTTAAGGTTGGAAATTTACATGTTATTTGTCCATAAGAACGAACAACGATTAATCTTCCACACTTATGAAAATAGAGCATTGAAACGTATACATATTGTACATTGAAGCTTTATGAATAAATTCACAGTTTTTATTTTCAAAAAACTGTTTCTTAAATTAAACATAAATTAAATGATGGAACACTGTCAAATGATTACATAAATCTGTGTATTACTTGCATAGGAAATATAATTTCTTCTACATATTGCTTTAATTTATTAAGGTAATTATTATAAACATGTTGTATTAAATAGATTGATCTAAAATAAATGATAAATAACATTAATCATTGCTTAGAAATTTCCATAAGCGCACTATAAATATTGACAGGTTAATCGTTATTTCTAAGAGAGCGGTTGATTTCACAAAAAAGTTCTAAGCAACTTTTTTGTTCAAAATCCTTGCAGCTACATTTTTTTAAACATTTTTTTCCATGTGCATTTTTGTAGGAAATCGATGTGTTTCGTTATTTTTCCCCTACGGGGGAGGTTTTCGGAGAAAGCCCGAGGGTAGGTGTGATAAACTATTTGTCATCTTATTAGGAGTTCAGTACTTGACATGCACACACATTTTCAGCTAATTCAGGCGATTTTTAGGAGCCCTGGAATGTTGACAATTCTAATGTGGGAAGCTTTACTGTACTAGTCATGTTTATTTTAGCTACTTCGTTAGTATTATTACTATTTGTTCTCTCTCTGAAATTATTCTCATCTAAGAGATCTTTTGCACTTCACACAGAATTAAAACACTTTAACCCAAATTCTTTATTCTCTTCTTCGTGATAATTTGTTTCTATTTTCAATATTCTTCTTTTAGTTACGTGAAGTATTTTTTAATAATTAGTGTAGTAATCTCTTTCTTTACTGATTAGTTTTATTCACTAAATGTACACTTCGAACACTATGTGTTCATTCTCAATAGTAATACAATTGTATTACTATTGAGAATGAACACATAGTGTTCGAAATGTACATTAAGTGAATAAAACTTATCAGTGAAGAAAGAGATTACTACAATAATTATTGTTTCTAATTTGTCTATATACATATACATTTTTACATATTTATTATGAGTGATAATAATAGTAAAGTAAACTGCAACAAATGTAATAAACCTGCAGGTAAGGCTCGTGTTGTTTGTATTCGATGTTCGGCCACATATCATGCTAGCTGTTCGTCTCGCATTAAAACTGGAATATTTACCAACAATGACGATGGTGGCGAAGAGTTTACGTGTTGTGCTAGTACTGGTACTGATATCGAAGGATTGAAAGCTAACAAATCAATTAATGACCTTTCCCAAATCATCAGAGATTTACAAAAAACCGTTGCAACTTTGGTATCCAGCTTGGAGATGCAAAGGAATGAAATATCTGAAATTATATCTCGTGTGCTCAATGTTGATAATATTAAGGCTGAAAATGTTATCTTAAAGTCTACCGTTGAGGAACTATCGCAGCGACTTACATCATTAGAGCATAGTGAATTCGAATTCTACGTCAGATGATACTTTCTTCAAAGAACTAGATGATCGTAGGCATAGAGAACAAAACTTAATATTTTTCAACATTGAGGAATCATCGAAAACTGACTCTACTACTCAATTGTCTGATGATAAGACAAAATTATTGTTAATATTGAAACCTTTTTCTTCTGATGTTAGTATGATGAAGTTCTTTCGTTTGTGCAAGAAATCAATAAAACCTCGTCCTATCAAAGTTGTTTTTTAACATCGAGAACACATTTGGACAATTTTAAACAATAAGAATAAATTACCGTCTGAGATAAATGTTTAGCCTCACCGGACAGTAATGCAGAGAACTGAGTTAAAAAATGTAATTAATGAAATGAAGTCTATGGACGATCCCACTCTATATATTCGATTTGTTAACAATAAACCGATAATAGCGCGTAAATCCATCCCTACAAAACACTAAGTAGGGACAAGTCGAACACAGAATTATGTTTGTTTTGTCAAAATTTAAGAGGTCTTAATACTAAGACAAATATATTGTACAATAATGTATCAGGTACAAATCATAACATAATTCTGTTAACGGAAACGTGGATTACAAAAGGCGTCTTAGATACTGAACTATTTACGAGTTGCTATAATGTTTATCGATGTGACCGCTCTGGAAATAAGAAAGCAGGGGGAGTATTGATTGCAACCAAAAACACGTTAATAACTTACCAATTGCACATAGATACACCTATAAATACTGTTGAAATTGTTATCGTTAAAGTAACTCATGCATCTGAAGTGTTTATAGTCATCTGTGTTTACATTCCACCTGCTTCAAGCTTAGATTTATTTAATTCTATGTATGAACTTTTGGAGGATCTACATTATAAATATGATTATATTCTTATATATACATATATGTTTATTTATGAGTTTTGGACATAACATAATACATAATAAAATATTACACAAAACTCATAAATAGGCTATCGACCAGGGGTCTTTCAGCCTGTCTTTGTCAAGTACATGTCGGTTTTTTAAAAGTCATGATCACTAACGTCGTTGTCCAAGTCCGGGTGATTAGATGAGATAAATTGGTGAATTGTCGTTACTGGGAATTTATATTTTGATTCGATGTTGGGGTTGCGGAGAATACAGAGATGTTGAATAATATTGGGAATGTTAGGATTAGTGGAAAATTTGAAGGATAGAATTTCAAGGCGTTGGCTAATAGGAGGAATGTTGCAAATGTCATAGAGGAGTGCGTTTGGAGGATTATGTAAGGGATTATATTCTTATTTTCGGCGTTTTCAATATTAGTCAATATTATAATTTCGAGAACACATCTGATGTGTATAATTTGGCGCTACGTAATTTTCTTGAATTTTGTAATCTCAATCAACATAACAATATTATAAATAGTCATCAAAAAATTCTTGATCTTATTATATCGTCTGATAGTGTGTCCTGTGATGTGACAGAAGATCCTGAGTCATTAGTTCCGGAACACCCTCACCACCCGTCAATACTTTGTGTTACTTCTATTAAAACTAGTCAAACTGATAAATTCATCTCAAATAATAATCGCAGATATAACTTTAGGAAAGCGAACCTGTCTAATTTATATAAAGATATTTTATTGTTGGAGTGGAACACTTTATATTCATTAGATGATATTGATCAGGCATGTGAATTCCTATACTCTCAACTTTACTGTATTATTGATAAGCATGTTCCAAAACTGAAAAGTAACACTAAACAGTTTAATTATCCGCCTTGGTTTGATAACGACATTATCTCAGAGATAAAACAAAAACAGAAACTTAGAACAAGGTATTTGAAAAACAGGATGTTGCCGGGGATTTTTTTGATCTCCGGCAACAAGAATTGTAAATATTATTTGCAATTCTTCTCTTATTTAAAATGAGTTCGAACCCAGCAATTAACTAATTGCCCGGTCCAAAGGATTATCTCCCGCGGTTCGGACCGTGCTCGGGCCACCATCTACCTGGGCAGGTGTGGCGGATTGCCCCTAGGGGGACTAATGACCACCGTTGGAATTTGAAAGAAGAAAGATTATAAATTTCTATACTTTTTTCAAATTGCAGCTTAACGTATCAAAGGGGGAAAATTAAGGAGTTGACTACTGGGAGTCAACTGCCTTGATTTTGGACGACTTGATAAAATAATTTATGAAAACTGGCCTGTTGTCCAAAATCGGATCCCCTTGATTACCTAGGGGCTCATAGGTAGAGGGAATACCACACAGTCACAAAAAAAGAAATATAATTTGAAGTACCTTACCTAGGCTCCGTGGACTTCTGGACCTGGGGCATCTCTTCGGGAACCACTATACACTTGGGTGTATATTTCTTTTAGGGCTTGTTTTTTTTTTAAATAAAATTGCAATATTCGGAAAACATTTGCAAAGTTAAGTTTATTATTAAAATGAATTAAAACAACACAAAAAACAAATAAAAAATGACGTTGAAATAAAAAAAAAGTTAACAAAAGAAATATACACAACAGCAAACCAATTTGCGGACAGTTTAAACACCAAGATAACACAGTCACGCTGGGACTCTTACTGCACACTTTTAAGAGTGAACTTCAACTGCCTTGTCAACCCCTGAACCAACGGTTTTGTTAACCACCGACACCCCTGCTCGTAAAATGTCTTTCGAATGGATAACAGGGTGGAAGTGGTTAAGTCCGCTGCACCTGATTGGCTCCTCTGTGGGGTTGACATGCGCAGCCGTGGTGGCGCAATAATCATTACGTTTGCCCTGCAGCTGGCGACTTGTGCAAATACCGTGAAGTATAATAATTTAGATATTGTTATTTATATAAATTATAAATTTACAATTACATCACGGTAAAACACTTGACGACATATGTCGTGGACATATGTGGCCTTTGCATCGACGGCAGGGTTTCGTTGACGAATATCAATTTAGTGATACTCGTCAAATTGCGCTATATACACAAACTCTTCTGTTTACTATATTAAGTAACCGAGTTTGTTACATGCGCAATACGCTGCGAATAAATATGTGCATTGTCCCTGATTAAATTGAATTAAAATTCTATTAAAACAAAATATATTAGCGCGCAAGTGCAGGTGTGCCAAGAATACGGCTAGGTCGTAAACACAAATTTTCCCTTAATCCGGAGGGCGGTACCTGAAGGTACACATTTCGGGACCGAACGGTTGTTCTATTGTTCGGTCACGAACTGGCCTAATGGCTGATATTTCCCGGATTAAGAAAGGATGTTTTCAATTTTTCAGAAAATAAGATTTGAGATGTTTCGAAGCAATAAACTTTACGACCATGCCTGTTGTGAACTAAAAATAAGCATCGAAAAGAATCTAACTAAAACCTAATTAACGTTAATCCTATATTCACAAATATTTACAATCCCAAACATCAATGTATATGAACGAACTTAAATCATTTTATAGTTACGATTATAAGGCATAATAATAAATAAACAAAGTGGGGTCCGTTGTGTTCGCGAAATAAATACGTATTTGAATTATACCGCCGAAATAATCATGATAACGACGTTTTCGGTAAAACGCCGGTAACAAACGGTTGTTTAGATTTAAGAGTTCGCTGAAAGTAATTATCTTGTATGCGATAATTGCATTCTAGAGAATTCTTTGTCAACGGTCACGTAGTCCTCAAACCCTCTCTTTTCCACGCCAATTTTCGGGGTATAAATACCGGGGGACAGCATCCAGGAAGGCAGTCCACTCTTGTGCTGTACAGGAGACAGCATGTGAATTCAAGAGGAACTACCGTTCCTCGACTCTTCTGTCTGAGCCAGGAAGCTCTGACTGACGCCGACGCCAGACGTCCTAGCCGTCGTTCCTGCCGCCAGAAGAAGATTCCAACAACAGGAAACAACCGACGCCGACCTTAGCCGTCGTTCCTGTTCTTGGACCAGGACACCGAGAACCCGATTGCCAGCGCAGTCGCCTCGACGCCACAACGACGCTCCAGTGTAGCTTTCGTTGCTTCCGCCGGATCCAGGCCAGGCCAGCAACCCACCGACGCCAGGAAACTTTGCCCGACGCCAACGCTAGCCGTTCCGCCGTCGTTCCTGACGTCCCGCACTACGAGCGTAGTGTTTGTTGCAGCCTCCGGATCCAGCCAGACGCACCACCCCACCGACGCCGTCTTGCTACTTGGACGCCACCTCCCTCCAGAAGCCACCACTAGCCAGACGCCACCGCTGGGCTAGTAGAAATTCCCGATCGCGACGCCGACGCCACACCAAGTCTGCCCTGTAACTAGTGCACTGTTTCTCTTGTTCTTATTCTATTTGTTGTTTTAATGTTTTATTTGTTTTATTTTGGTTTAAAATAAATAATTTAAAACAGCATATGTGTTTCAAAAGTTAGTTGCTCATCTCTCTTTAACTCAACCAACCTGAGCTAGTTGGTAATCAGCGTGGGGTACCATCCCACCCGTTGACAAGGACAAGCATTAATAAATTAAACTTTACTAATGCAAGAAAATCGTTAAAAATGAAAATACAAAGTGCTCGCGATAATTACATTACATTACAAAAGTAACTGATGATCCGACTAAATTCTGGGGATATGTGAATTTAATGAAATCCACTACTAGAATACCAGGTAATATGTAATATAAGGATTCAATTCTAACTACTTCTAATTCCATTGTTGATGGTTCCGCAACATATTTCAGCTCTGCCAATAGTAATAATCAACTAATAGATAACGCTAACAAATCTTCTATCAAATCATCGGCATTGGGTGACTTCTTTACTGATGAAGCCACTGTTTTGAAACATACCCGAAGATTGAAAGCTAAATGGACTTCAAGCATTGACCTTATACCTTCAGTGCTATTTAAAGATTGTGCTGCAACGCTCGCCAAACCACTTGCCTTTATATTTAACCTAATTCTATCTTCAGGTGTATTTCCAACATTGTGGAAGAAGGTTAGGGTATGTCCTGTTTTCAAGTCTGGAAACAAAATTAATGTTGAAGACTATAGACCGATATCTATACTTTCAAATATTCCAAAGTTTTTGAAACTATTCTGAGTGAACATGTGATGTGGAATGTACGTAATAATTTATCACAACATCAATATGGATTCGTATCCAAGAGGTCAACAGCTTGCAATCTTTTCAATATCACACAGTTTATTTCTACCAACTTAGACAACAACTACCAAACAGATGTCATTTATACAGACATGTCGAAGGCATTCGACCGCAAGGATCATAATACTTTAATAAATAAACTAAGTACCAGAGCTGGGATGAATCCTCAAAAACAGGATTCGAATCACGAATCCGAATCACCTAATATGATTCGAATCACGAATACTCGAATAAAGGCTTCGTAAGTGAAAAATATGATTCGAATCAAAGATTCGAATCCTAATTTTTCAATCACGGATACAAATCCTTTAAAAATAATTTTGAATCTATTATTTGCAACCAGTAACAATTTATTCCATCAGTTTCTATTAACAAAAGTGTTCATTTACCGACTTAAATATCTGATTAAATAATGATTTTAATTAATGATGATATATGTGTTATTGAACTTCATTTTAAATCAGTGTTTTATACGCGTGGCGCATGAAGTAAAATTTCGAGTTTAGAAAAGCCCCGTGAAAATTTGTTTCGGGACGCTGCGCGACCCTCGACAAATTTTCTACGCGGGGCTTTTCTAAACTCGAAATTTTACTTCATGCTTAGTCTGGGAGTGGACAACACTCGTTCTTAGAAGTTTCAAATTAAGGTATCACTTTAGATTATTAAGTTTATTACCATTTTACAAAGGCTACAGCTCGAAGGACCAATCATGGTCTTCGGAGATCGAAGGACTACGGGGAATCGAAGTTTCTTTACAAGAATACAACAAATATCTGAGGGTTTGCAGCATGGATAAGAAAGAAAACATCCAATTTTAAAAAAATATCAAAGTTGGGTTGGTTTTTACTGCGTTTTTAACTTCACGTTAAATCAGTGTTTTATACGCGTGGCGCATGAAGTAAAATTTCGAGTTTAGGAAAGCCCCGTGAAAATTTGTCTCGGGTCGCTACGCGACCCTCGACCATTTTTTTACGCAGTGCTATTCAAAACTCGAAGTTTTACTTTATGCTTAGTCTGGGATTGGACCGTCAAGATTTTCTACATGTCGAAATTTTCGATATTTCTAGATTTTTGTCGATTTATTCACAGTTTGTTAGTATATTAAATGCAACATTAATATTGAATAAATACGGTTTTTCTTAGGAATAGAATATTTACCCATTAAGAGCCGAGCAAATTATAAAGTTAACTCTAAAAGTTAATTTTAAGTAAAATTTTGAATCTTTTTTATGATTTCAATGAATGATTTATTATATTACATACGTCGATTTTATAAAAGAGTTCAATTTAAATTTGAAACGAGTGTTATCCACTTCCAGACTAAGCATGAAGTAAAATTTCGAGTTTAGAAAAGCCCCGCGTAGAAAATTTTTGCGGGGCTTTTCTAAACTCGAAATGTTACTTAATGCGCCACGCGTATAAAGCACTGATTTAAAGTGAAGTTGAAAATGCACTGAAAACCAACCCAACTTCGATATGTTTTCAAAATTGAATGTTTTCTTTCCTATTCATGCTGTAAACCTTCAGATATTCGTTGTTTTTTTGTAAAAAAACTTCGATTTCCTGTAGTCCTTTGGTCTCCGAAGACCATGATTGGTCCTTCGAGCTGTAGCCTTTCTAAAATGGTAGTAAACTTAGTAATCTAGAGTGATCCTTCAATTTTAAACTTCTAAGAACGAGTGTTGTCCACTCCCAGGCTAAGCATGAAGTAAAATTTCGAGTTTAGAAAAGCCCCGCGTAGAAAATTTATCGAGGGTCGCGCAGCGCCCCGAAATAAATTTTCACGGGGCTTTTCTAAACTCGAAATTTTACTTTATGCGCCACGCGTATAAAACACTGATTTCAAGTGAAGTTAAAAATATACTGTTATGGTTGGACATTTTTCATGGTTAAGTAACCAAATATGCATTACAAATATTTGAATTATTCGAATATTTAAATATTTATATTCAAATATGAATAATTTGGTGATTGAAATATTCATATTAGAATATTTAACTATTTGAATTAATCGAATGCGAATCTCAACCTAAATAGCGATGATTCGAATTATTTGGGAGGATTTAAATCCGTGTATGAGGATTCGAATCCTTTTATAAGGATTCGAATCCTTTTATAAGAATTTGAATCCTTTTATAAGGATTCGAATCATCTACGTCTGGATTTGAATACGAATCCTTTTAAAAAAATGTAACGAATCCGGATCACGAATCCGTTTTCACCTCTTTTGAATCCTTTAAAAGGATTCGAATCCAGGAATCGAATCCTGAATGATTCGAATCCTGCTAAGTACCTACAATATCAATAACAATATAATTAACGTTATAAATTCATATTTATCTGGTTGAATGCAAATAGTTGAATATGAAGGTGTACAATCCTTTAGCTATGTCGCCACATCTGGGGTTCCCCAAGGGTCAAATCTTGGACCGCTTCTCGTTTTCGCTTTTTGTTAATGATATAGACAAATCCCTTAATTCTTCATTTCTACCATATGCGGATGATTTAAAGATCTTCAGGAAAATTGAAAGCGACGCCGACTGTACTATCCTTCAAGATGACCTTAATAACATCTGTGACTGGTGTAATACTGATGGTTTATCATTAAATACAAAGAAGTGCTGTGCTATGACATTTTCAAGAAAAGTGAAAACTATCCAATATGATTACTCGATACATTGTATCTCTTTAGAAAGAGTGAATCGCTTTAATGATCTCGATATTTTGTATGACTCGAATCTTACATTTAATGATCATGTAAGTAAAATTGTTAATGAGTGTTATCGTACTCTTGGGTTTATTATAAGAAACAGTAAGTCGTTTACATCTATCTATACGCTAATATCTCTATATACTGCTTATATATGTAGTAAACTGGAGTATTGCTCCGTCATCTGGGCGCCGCAATACGCTAAATATGTTGGGCTACTTGAGAGCGTTCAACGCAAGTTTTTAAAATATTTATATTTTATGAAGCATAAAAGCTACCCGGTCACTTACTCCAGTTTATTAAATGAGTTCAATGTTATAACAATAAGTGACAGGCACAAGCGGATATCGTTTTTGTATCTCCATAAACTGCTTAACAATTTTATTGATGACACCCCTGCTTTGGAGCTAGTTAACCTTCATGTACCTAAGCTTGCAAATAGGACATGATACACATTTTATCACAGCACTCTTCATACATCTCACCATAACAACTCTCCATTATATAAATTATATAAGTCATATCACAGTGTACAGGGTGTTTTTCTTTTTTCGTTGATATTATAGGGTATAGACTAAACGGTAAGAGATACAAAGAAATTAAGATATGTGTCCCGTTCTCTTTTTTAGTGTTTAGTTTAAGGCCGCAATCGGATCTACGCTAACTAGATTGGTTTAGAAGATACATGGTGATTCTTAAAATCTACTGGTTTTTATTATCTTTTATGACTCGATTATTTATAGAGAGAAAAAATATTTTAAACACAAAAGTTTCTTGACTTTCTACGTAGAATCCAGTGGCGTAATTAAAAAGTATATAGATTTTTAATTGTTGAGATATTATCAAAACGTACATTTTCTTAAATGGGACACCCTCTATCTGAGTACCTCAAAATATTGCATTTTTTCTTGTGATTGCAACAGTATGTAACACTTAATATTTTGCTTTGTCCTAAATAGCTAAAATACCAAAAAACAAGAAAAAATTCTAGATGGCCATGAATTGAATGGTTATTCTTTGCTTTTATAATAGGTATAATAAAAACCCAGTTAACAAGAATATTGAAACATTGATAAATTAAAACAACAACAACTACAAAAAACAAACAAAATTTATAATAACTTTACAATTATCTCATATAAATTTAATTGTTTAATATTATTTCACATAAAATTTATATTTGTGGGGATTTCAATGTGCATTTCGATAAAACTGACAATAGAGCCTTTCAATTATGCAATTTGCTTGCAAGTTACGGACTTCACAAACTAACAGAACAACCAACAAGGAAAGATGCATGCATCGATAATATATTTTCTAATACCAACAGAGAAGATGAAATATGCAGCATGAAGTTATTTGATGTAGGTATCTCTGATCACCTTGGAATGTATGTTGAAATCGATTACAGTAATGTTGTAAAAACACAAACGGTTAGGCTAGTTATGCAGTTAGATAAATTTGTATTTTATAAAATATTAGAAAATCTTGATTGAACAATCATAACACATACTAGAAATGTTAATGAAGGATGGAATATTTTAATGGATATAATCCAACTTTCTTACACCTCAGCCTTCCCCGAGCGTAAAATAAAAGGTGCACCCAAAAATAATAACATAAACTGGTCTGGACCCGAACTTAAAAAATTAAGAGAACAAGTACTGCTCCTTCGAGGCATTAGGGAGAAATATAACAATGAATACACTAACTCCGCATATAATTCATTAAATATGATATATAAAAATAAAATAATAGAAGAACAGAAAAGGCCAATGAAGCATATATCAATTCATCTACTAATAAATCAAAAGCTATTTGGAATATAGTAAAATCAAAAATGCACAATTGCAACGAGATCAACAATAATGTAAATATTAGCTCTGATGATTTTAATACCTTTTTTGCTAGTGTCGCCAAAGAAATCTGATCATAATCCAATAAATGTTATGTTACACACTAATTATACCTTAACTAACGCTAGCATATTTTATTTTCAAAAGGTATCCTCGATCAATGTACGTAATACAATATCTAAACTCAAAAACAAATCAAGTAAAGACATAGGGCCTAAATTTAGAACTAATAAGAACTGTTGAAGATTTATTGATAGGTCCAATTACCAATCTAATCAACAAATCTATAAAGTCCGGTGTTTTTCCAGATGTTCTAAAGATTGCCAGATGCATTCCAATATTTAAAAAGGGAAACAAGTTGGATGTAAATAATTACCGCCCAATATGCATTCTCCCCATACTCTCCAAAATTGTTAAGTCCATTTTGTGCGAGCAAATGGCAAACTACCTTGAACACCGGAACCTACTAACAGAGGCACAATATGGCTTTAGGAAAAATAGATCTACAACAAAGGCTGTTATAGAATTTATAAACTTTACAATCGACTGCTTTGAGAATAACGAGATCGCTGCAAGTTGCTTACAAGACTTAAGCAAAGCATTCGACTGTGTCAGTCACACAATATTACTCCAAAAACTGTACTTCTATAACTTCAGCCCCCAGAGCTGCAGGCTTATAACATCATACTTAACAAATAGAAGGCAAAGGGTATTTTACAACAATATATTGGGGTTTTCAAAAGAAAGTCCTATTTTAAACGACTCGTATCGTGGCTGATTTTTATGCATTTTTGAAAATAATAACAGTATCAAGTGTCAGGGAAAGCGGGATTTTTGTTTTACACCTTTCGGTCGTCATAGCAATAAACTTGTTTACAACAGTTGCGTGAAGAATAATGTGTCTTCACAGGCTTTTCAAATACCTTTTTATTTGTGAAAAGACATGGTTTTGCCTCTGCAAACTCGCATTGGACTTGTCCAATGTTATTACAAAAGTGGACGGAGTTTTTTGGCAGGTATTCGACGGTTTCGCAACCGTAACGATTTGAGAGGTGGCCCATGCACTTTAAAAGCTTTTCGAAAGCTGGTAGCAAAATTTGAGGAAACTGGTTCTGTTATGAATAAAAATAAATCAGGAAGACCCACTGTGGCAACAGATGTTGCAGTTGCTAAAGTTTTACAAGAAACGCAAAATTTAGCAAATTAAAACGAATATGGAACATCTAGTGTCAATAAAATAGCAGGACGTCTGGAGATGAGTGGCACCACAGTCTGGCGCATTCTTCGAAGGCAACTTAAAATGTATCCATACAAAATTCAAGTTCTGTTCGAACTGAAGGAAGCTGATAAAGGTATAAGAACTGATTTTGCCCTACAAACAATAGCGGGAATTCAAGTGAATCCACAGTGGCTTCATAATGTTTTATGGACTGACGAGGCACACTTTCAACTTAATGGTGGTGTGAACACACATACTTGTCGAATTTGGTCATTAAATAATCCGCATTCGGTCATTCAACAAGGACTTCACGATTTAAAAGTTACCGTTTAGTGCGGCTTTACATCACGACTTATCATAGGTCCATATTTTTTTGAACAGATTGCGGATGGACGAACAAACACAGTTACAGTAAATGAACAACGTTAGTTAAATATGCTTCGTGATTATGCAATACCATTATTACATGAGCACGACATTGAAAATATCGTATTTATGCAGGATGGCGCACCTCCGCACATCTTTAACCCTGTAAAACAGTTTTTAACCCTGCTGATTTTTGGTTATGGGGATATCTAAAAGGAACGGTTATTTAAATAAAACCTAATTCAATTGATGAATTGAAAGAGTCCATTACTCAGAACATAGCAGCTATTCCACCAGACCTACTTAGAGCTGCGGTTTACAGCATTGAAGAAAGGCTACTTCTTGTTGTAGAAGAAGATGGCGGCCACATTGAACATTTACGATAATTTTAATATTTTTATTGAATCCCATTTCTTTTGGCACATAGAGACATTTTTCATTTTCAAATTGCTCAATTATTGATGAAGATATCAATTTTTGAAAATAGAACTTATTTTTGAAAAACCCGTAATATTCAGAGGAGAAACATATTATTCATGGTGTCCCTCAGGGATCTATATTAGGTCTCCTTCTATTTTTAATATCTATCAACGATATGCCTTTCCAACTACGGCATGGTTCGACACTCTTGTATGCGGACGACACCACCATCTCGTTTGAAGGTAATTCTGTGGCACATATTAAGAATAAACTTCAGGAAGACATATACTCTATTAATGTTTGGTTTGACAGTATTCAACTAAAACTCAATAGCGATAAAACCCAATCAATATTTTTCAGCCTAAAACGAAACGTGGTGGTTGAAAATAAAGTTATAAATTTCCTAGGAATGCACATTGACACAAAATTAACATGGGCAAAGCATGGACAACAGCTAGAATGTAAACTATCTAGGCAAGTATACGTCTTGAAAAATCTCTCGAGATCCATCACCACGCACATGTTAATAAATATGCATATTTCCACTCACATCTGGCCTACGGAATAATACTATGGGGTCACTCAAGTATTATGGCAAACATTTTTCGTTTACAGCGTCGCGCTGTTAGAGTCTTAGCAGGGCTAGGCTACCGATCTGAGTGTAGACAATGCTTCACTGATCTTGAAATCTTAACAGTCTTGTGTATTTTTATTTTGGAATGCATCTTACATGTAAAGGGTAATGTGGGAAAATATAAGTGTAACAGAATGTATCATGAGCATAACACGAGGGCAAAAAATGAAATAAGGATTGACGCCTTTAGACTCACAAAAGCAAAAACTGGGCCGCGATATCATGGAGTTAACTTTCTTAACGTCCTCCCGCCCAGAATCCAACTCCTTGAAATAACAGACCTTAAGCTGTGGTGTAAAAAGTTTTTAACTGAAAATGCCTTTTATTCCTTTAAAGAATATTATGACCAATGTAATAATCTGTAATACTTTCTAGTCTGATTATGCTATATGTAACTGTTTTTTCTCTGTTTGTATTTAAACCATTTTTATTACAATTTATAAATATTTTAACGTATCTGTTTGTTTGCTGCTAGTGTCATGTATCTACTTTGAAATTATAAATTAGTGTCAATGCTGGAATAATCTGTAACACATTATAGTCCGATGATTATACTACATAAACTGCATACAACTGATTTCTTTGTGCATTTTAGCTATATGTAATTTTAAAGTGTCTGTTTGTTCCTACTAGTGTTATATTATATTCTCATCGTATTGTTTTTATTTATTTATTTAGTACAAGATATGTCTACTTTAAAATTATTATTCGATACATATTATACCCTGACTTGTGTAAACAAATTTTATAGCAGTAATAAATATTATTATTATTATTATTATTATACTTATACATGCGCTGCAAATTTTCCGATATTCATTGCTTCTTAAAAGAGTTAAATTTAGAGCTTTAAATGAGTGTTATCCACTCCCAGGCTAAGCATGAAGTAAAATTTCGAGTTTAGAAAAGCCCCGTGAAAATTTGTCGAGGGTCGCACAGCGATCCGAGACAAATTTTCTGGGCTTTTCTAAACTTGAAATTTTACTTCATGCGCCACGAGTTTAGAGTTTAGGGTTTAGAAAAACCTAGAAAATTTGTCTCGGGTCGCTGCGCGATCCAGGACAAATTTTCACGGGGCTTTTCTAAACTCGAAATTTTACTTCATGCTTAGCCTGGGAGTGGAAAACACCCATTTAAAGCAATATCTTTCCTAATATTGCGGCTAGATACCGTCGGATCAGCAATAACAGAAGCTAATGAATTTATATATTTCATCTCTTTCTCTATTTTCTTTACTGTAAATCTTATCTCTTGGTTTTCCAAATGATCCATACTCACTTAAGTTGTAATATAATCTTTGAAATATTTGTTTTCTGGCTGTCGTCGTTCCGGATAACGCTCAAAATATAGGTCTAGAGTTGCGTCTTTATTTTTATAACTCTTATTATCTCAAACATGTTTAATTTTTCATAGTTTTGAAAAACATTCATTTTAGACTCATTTTTTAAAGAAATATAATCGAAAATATTTCGTTAACAACGAAGTAATAAAACTAATGCGTATTTGTTATTGAATTTTATCACATGTAAAAAACAAAAACAAACGCTTAAAGAATTAAATTCATGGCCATCTAGAAAATCTTTTATTTGTTTTTTAGTATTTTAGCTATTTATAACAGAGTAAAATATTAAGTGCTACATATTGTTGCATTCACAAGAAAAAATGCAATGTTTTGAGATACTCGGATATGGGGTGTCCCATTTAAGAAAATGCCAGTTTTGATAATATCTCAAAAATGAAAACATTTATATTTTTTTCAAGTACACCACTACGTAAAAAGTCATAAAACATTCGTATTTAATTTTTTTTACCTCCATAAATAACTGAGTCATAGGAGATTATAAAAACCTGGAGATTTTGAGAATCACCCTGTATCTTCTAAACCAATCTAGTTAGCTTAGATCTGATTGCTCTATTAAACTAAACACAAAAAAAGAGAAGTTTTTTTGTATCTCTTACCGTTTAGCCTATCTCTTACCGTTTAGCCTATACCCTATAATATCAACGAAAAAAATCCACCCTGTACAATATAACGCCGATATTTTTGGTGATTCGCTTAGTAATTTTATCAAACATGTTAACGAATGTTTCATTACATTATTAAAAAAAAATTATATAATTTTTACTCTATGTTATATTACTTATGTTTATTTATTATATATTTATGTATTTATATTAATTTTCATTATTTCTATATTATTATAAAATTGCTTTGTAATTGGACTGTAGTCTGTTGAGCAATAAAGAATCATTATTAAGAATTATTATAAACTTACTATAATTTCAGTCATTTTAATTAATTAAATACTCACCTCAATCCTTGTAGATAAGATCTATAAACACCTAATACGCAACGGACAACTTGACGAAGAACAAAAAGGATGCAGAAAAGGCTCCCTAGGGTGTAAGGAACAACTAATAATAGATGCAATTATTACAGGAAAGGCTATGGAAAAGAAAGAACCACTATTTGTGGCATACATAGACTATATGAAGGCGTTCGACTCCGTACCCCACTCCTGGCTAAGGGAGACGCTCAACATATATAGAGTGAATGAACATATTATGGGTTTCCTTATTCATGCAATGACGACCTGGAATACCCAACTAAAACTCAAAGGGCCACAAACGGAGATCAACGCCGGAAAAATTGAAATACGGAGAGGAATCTTCCAAGGAGATGCGCTAAGCCCAATATGGTTCTGCCTAGCACTAAAGCCCCTAACAACGTTATTAAATGAGCAAAACAAAGGATTTCAACTAGCACATCCGAACGTATCCATTAGCCACCTGTGGTATATGGACGATTTGAAAATATACGCAGGACAAGAGGGCATCTTAAAGCTCTGCTAGACTGTGTCCACAAGTTAAGTAAAAACATAAAGATGGATTTTGGATTGGACAAGTGCCGAACAAGTACGCTAATTAGGGGGAAATGGGCAAAACACGAGGGATACATGGTGAAGAACCGCCAGGAAGAGATTGAATGTCTGAACACGCACAGGGAATAGACCAACGGAAAGCAAAAGGAGATCTAAAGACCGTATACCAAAAAAGATTACGGGCTATACTAAAATCATCACTGTCAGCACGAAATACCGCTATGGCAGTGAACAGTTATGCTACTTCTGTATTAATGTATAGCTTTGGAGTCATAAAATCGACAGATACAGAACTAACTGAATTAGATACCACAACAAAAAAGGAATTTAGAAAATACAGAGCATACCACCCCCACAGTGCAATCGAACGCTTCCACCTGTCTAGACAGCAGGGAGGTAGGGGAATACCTAGCGTGAGGCTAAGGCATTACATACCGGTGGATAACCTGCGGAAATATTTTACATCAAAGGCCGAATCAAATCAGGTACATAAAGCTATCGTAAGGCTTGACAAGAAGCTAACACCCCTCCAACTGGCCTTTTGAGACTACGAACCACTCGCGAAAATATTAAATACGCGACAGCTCATTGATCAATGGAGGAGTAAACCGATGCACGGTAGATATAGAGCCACAATAGAAAAAGACCACATTGATACAGACGCCACACTACAATGGCTACGGAGCGGTAACATATTTAGAGTAACGGAAGGATCTCTTATAGCAATACAGGACCAGGTCGTACCCACAAAGTCATATAGAAAACGGATTCTGAAACAAAGCATTCAAAACGTTAAATGCAGGCTATGTGGAAAGAAAGAAGAAAGTGTCGATCACCTAATTGGAGGTTGTAAAACACTAGCCCCGAAAATGTACCTGGCAAGACACAACTCCGTGGCCAAAATAACCTACCTGAAAATAATCGAACGATACTTACCACAGCAACAAACTACTCAGCAATACTATATTTACGAGCCGACCCCAGTAATGGAAAACGAATATGTAGAAAAATCCTTACAGACAAAACTGTTCAACACAACATCCCAGATATAGTACTTACCCTGAAAGCTGAAAAGAAAGCATACATTATTGATGTTACGATACCACTAGCTGCAAACATAGAAAAGGCTTACAGTGACGAGATCTCCAAATACTTACCTTTGGCTAATGAAGTCAAAAAACTGTGGGGGTTAGATATCGTAACCATCATCCCAATCGTGATTGGAGCAACAGGAGAAGTGCCCAAGAATTTATTCATCAGTCTGGATAAAATGGGAATTGATATACACCTTCACATTCCCATGCAAAAAGCAGTGATACTGAGCACCTGTAGCATTATAAGAAGAGTTTTAGGCAGCGATGAGTGTACACCAGCAAATAACAACAACAACAATAGATGACAGAAAGAGCCTTTCACGGTTGCATTTTGACGCCTTGTGTTATGGTAAATGATTCCCGACCCTTCAGGTCGAAGAAGTGTACCTTAAATGGGTTTACTCAATAATAATAATAATAATAATAATATACTTGAATAATGACATTGTAATAGTGATGAAATATTTTATTTACTCAAATTATACTCGTATATGGAAAGATTTTTGTAATTTTACCCGAATTAAATGAATACGAACAAGATACCAAGTGTAATTTCCACGGTGAAACCCTGATATATATTCGTGAGCGTTTTAAAATGAAACGTGATTACAGTTCCAATCTGTGTATAATCGTTGTCATTTAATTTATAACAGGAGCTGGGCACAGTCACGTTTCCGGTACGGTCGCTTGCCGTTTATTATGGAGCTACAAATGTATACGTGTATCCGATATATTCATTTTTATTTAATAATCCTATTTAATTACAATGCATTTCGCCTTATGTAATCACAACGGGACTTTGGTTATTTAATAACAACAACCAAAAACAACAATTAAGCACAAATACATAAAGTTTATTGTACCTATATCTACATATTGAAAAATACATGACGCAACAAACATTTATAATTATATGTATAAACCTAAATTTATTTCATTATAAAACAAATTCATACATACCAGAACTGGGCAGCATTCGAATCATTCAGGATTCGAATCCTGGATTCGAATCCGTTTAGAGGATTCAAATGAGGTATTCGAATACTTTAGTTCAACTGGATTCGTGATCCGGATTCGTTAAATTTTTTTAAGAGGGTTCGTATTCGAATCTAAATGTGGGTGATTCGAATCCTCATAAAAGGATTCAAATCCTCATAAAAAGATTCGAATCCTCGTAAAAGGATTCGAATCCTCATGAAAGGATTCGAATCCTCATAAAATGATTCGAATATTTATAAAAGGATTTGAATACTTACAAAAAGATTAGAATAGTTACAAATGGATTCGAATCGTCAAAAATAATTCGAATTTATCGTGAGGATTAACATGAAAAATTTGTTTTGTATGTTTTTAAATTACTCGTTAAATCAGTGTTTTATACGCGTGGCGCATGAAGTAAAATTTCGAGTTTAGAAAAGCCCCGCGAAAATTTGTCTCGGGTCGCTGCGCGACCCTCGACAAATTTTCTAGGCGGGGCTTTTCTAAACTCGAAATTTTACTTCATGCTTAGTCTGGGAGTGGACGACGCTCGTTTGTAAGTGATAAAATCAAAAATCTAGTAAATTAATGATTTGTGTCAAGTTTGACATTTGGATAAATTTTCATGATTTTTGCCAGATTTAAGATTTTTAATTGTTTTTAGGTAATATCGATGATTTCTGTCAACTTTGACAATTTAATAAATTTAAATAATTTCTGTTAAATTTGACATTTTTAATTGTACTTTAAATAATTCCCTCAAATATAATATTTGTAATGTTCGACGTATTCAATGAATTGCTACACTGTGCGGGTTTTCTTAAGTGCAGGTATATTGAAAAATAACTGTGTGTATATAACTCTTTTTGCTTAAATAATAGAACTAAGCATCTACAAATAAAACATATACTCCAGTTTTTAAAAACCAACACATGCAATAGTTGCGATAGTAGCACAGTGATCACATCATCTCCAAAAAACTACGTGCAATCACCGAAGCTGTTGGAAAAGACACATACTGTCTATTTTTAAATATACAGTCCCTCAGATCGAAATTAAATGAAATTGACATTATTGTTAACGATAAATCATTTAATGTATCTGTACTATGCATGTGTGAGCACCAGTTGGTAGATAATGTGGCCACGGCACTTACAATTTCAAATTTCCACGTTGCCACACAATTCTCCCGAAAGTTATCGCCCAGCGGTGGAGTATTAATTATGATTAAAAACAATCTGAAATATAAACCCTTAATCATTAATCATTTGTCGTTGGAGAAAGATTGTGAAATCGCGGGGATTGAAATTGGAAATAATGTTATTCTGGCAGCTTAGAGATCTCCTAGCGGCAACGTCGCAAAATTCTTACATGTCCTCACAATGGCACTGGATATAATAAAACTCAGTAATAAGTATGTTTTTCTAGCCGCTGACTTCAATGTTCGTTTTAATGATACTGACGCAAATAAATTCATATTGTCTGATTTCGTGCATAACGATGGTCTGAAATTTATAGTCAATTTTCCAACACGGTATAATAACTGTATAGACAATGTTGCTACCAATTACACTGATCCAAACGCACGACCCTTAGAAACAGGAATTTCTGACCATAATGGCATTCTATTCAACATTGCATCTATAAAAAATTCAAAATGCACAGCTGAAGTCAAGATTATCCGCCCTATTACTACTGCGGGGAAACCTACATTTTCTCAATCTTTGGAAAGAGAGACTTGGGATTTTGTCAATGAGACAAACGATGCTAACAAATGCTTCGACCTCTTCCTGTGTATCTTCCTCGAACATTTCAATGTTGCTTTCCCTGAAAAGCACGTGAAATCAGTGCCCACAATTAATAAATTAAGCTGCTATAATCCCGAACTCACAAATATGAGAGAAATGTTAAGGCTGTTTTCGGAGTTATACAATCGAACCCAAGACCCAGAAATGAGAAAGCTAAGAAACACACAGAGAAGCATTTACAAACAAGCAATAGAAGCTTCTAAAATGAAGGTGAACAACACCTACATTAGAGATAATGATTTTAAACCGAAAGCTGTGTGGAGCATCATAAATTCAATTAGAACGACCGAGCAGGGCGAGAGCATTAAACACTGCAACATTAGCAACGTATTAAATTCGATAACCGTACCTAGTATTGACCCTTTGTCCTTAGTGTGCAACAACCCCCACAGCTGTAAAACTTATTTTAAATTCTCGGAAGTCTCGTCAAATACTATGGCAACAACGATATGGAACATAAATGTCAGCAAAAGTAAAGACATTTATGGACTGAGATACGATGTGTTAAAAGCTGTACTAAACACCGTGTTGTCGCCATTGACTAAAATCATTAACAAGTGTATAAGGAGCAACATCTTCCCAAACTCAATGAAATGTGGACTAGTCATTCCAGTACACAAAAAAGGTGAACATAATAATCCTAACAACTACCGCCCAATTTCCATACTGCCTATATTCGGAAAAGTCTATAAAAAAATTCTCCAAAGACAGCTCATCGATTACTTTGAAGAAAACAATCTGCTACGAGAAGAACAGTTTGGATTCAGAAACAACAGATGCAATCCTGGCACTCATCGAAGGGACAATTGATTGTTTTGAAACAGGTGCGACCTCAAAGTGTACGTTCTTAGACCTCTCAAAGGCCTTCGACTATGTTTCACATCAAATTTAGTTACGTAAACTCTACTTTTATAACTTACATTCCGATACCTGTGGTATGTTTATCTCGTACCTTTCAGGAAAAACGCAATGCGTATACTCAAATGGGATTAGATCACATAACTTACCATTATCTCACTGGGTTCCACAAGGTTCCATCCTAGGCCCATTACTATTCTTAATATACATTAATGACTTATCTGACTCCTCTTCCAATGTTATTTTGTATGCCGACGATACCGCCATAACAACACAAGGTAAAGATATTGAGGAAGTGACGGTCTTACAGAGAGAGTCTTACGACATGGCACTTGAATGGTTCAACTGTAACCAACTCAAACTGAACTGCGATAAATCGGCAAATATCACGTTCACCTTGTCTAGAAATTCGACGGATAATACATCTACTAAATTTCTTGGACTGCACATTGATTCCCATCTGACTTGGCATACACATGGTGACGCTTTGGCCAACAAGTTATGCTCCAACATCTTCCTAATACGCAGATTATCGAAGATCGTATCCGCAGATGTGCTACGAGTCGCTTACTTTTCTCTAATACAGATTCACATATGTTACGGTCTGCTAGTATGGGGTCGCGCTGCTATTAAACACAGGATCTTTGGTCTACAGCGAAAAGTAATCCGTGTCATATGCTCCTAAGACGACTCTGCTGATTGTCGCCAAACATACATCAAAAGCGAAATACTCACTCTGCCGTCATTATACATCTTCTAGTGTCTACTATATATAAGGAAACACATCTCTTCTTACCGCTCCAACTCAGACGTCCATAACTATAACACCAGACAGAGAACGAACATGCATACTCCAGCGGTTAGGCTCACTAAGTCACAAACGGGAGTACGATACTACGGCATCTAATTCTTCAATATGCTTCCCGACCATGTCAAAACTATGCTCATTAATGAATTTAAAAAACAAATCAAAACATTCCTCATGGTGAATGCGTTTTACAGCTCGTAGGAATACATGAAATACAAATTTACGCAGTGGATGTAGTGATTTTACAGTTTTACAGCTATTTTAAGCATCTTTATTTTGGACATTATTTACATTTTTACATTCTTATATTTATAAACACTCTAATTTATAGTTTCCTAGTGCTATGTTATTTATGTGTTATTTATGTGTTATTTATGTACTATATTGACAATGTTACACCATTTGGTGCTAAACAATAAATTCAAATTCAATCGTATTCTGACAATTTTCGCACAAATTAATATTTTTGACGTTAGCAATCATATCATATTTTGACAATTTTCTCACGGATTGACATTTATGACGTTTCGAATTATATTTTGACCATTTTCATATGAATTGACATTCCCAATTAAATGTTTACACTTAACATGTCGATTTATAACATTTTTACAAGATTTTCAACAAATCGATATTTTCATAAAATTATCATCATTTCGAGATTTTCGTCGATTTATCAAATTTTCATCAGAATTTGCAATATTTCCTCAATTTTCCTTAATTTATCGAATGTTGATGAAATTTTCAATATTTCGAGATTTTTAATTAATTTATGAAAATGTTTATCAGATTGTCAACATATCTTGATTTTTGATATTTTGTCATTTTTATCGATTAATAAAATTTTGATGAAATTTTCGATATTTCGAGATTTTCTCCTCAAATTAAATAAAATGTTTATATTGGATAGATGAGGCTGTTACTTGGTGAAATTCCATAATATGTAGGAAATAAAACACGATCGTTTGAAAATTTTCACAGTTTTTAATGTCGAACACTGCGACAATTGTTTCGCCACACAGTGGCTTCATCAGGAAGATGAGTAATGATTACATGAAACTACAATCGTTGCTTATATACTAAATCATTGTGGAGGGGGTGTGCGTAACAGTGTAATTTAATATAATATTTATGATTTAACAGAATGACATAATTAATGAAGACATTTACAATTTTACACATTACAATTTATAGACCTAGATTTAATAGTGGTGAATTATTTACGTCGGTTTGATCATTGAGTATCAAACCGCGTTGATTATATTTGTTAATTTCCAGCTGCTCAAGGAGGTTTAATTTCTTGCTTTTAGCGCATCCGTATAAAATTTTCAAGTTGTTGTTGGGGTTGTGATTATGTTCCCTGAGGTGATTGGCATATGTAGATGTTGTCTTATGGTTAATGTAGCTATTTTGGTGTTCAGCTATCCTTTCTTCAAAGCTGCGTCCGGTTTTGCCAACATATATCATGGGGCAATCTTCACATTCTAACAAGTAGACTCCTGATTTTTTGTTTTTGTCGGTTTTGTCTTTGGCATTATTAATGAATTTATGTAATGTATTGTTAGTTTTAAAGGCTACTGAAATATTGTGTGATTTTAATTCGTTGTTTATTGTGACGGAAGGATTACCGATGTATGTTAGAGTACAATAATTTGAAGCTAATTTATCATTATTTGAGGGAAAAATTAAGTTGTTGATTTTTTGTTTTTGTTATTTATTTAAAATATTCAAAATTAGGTTTTTGGGGAAGCCATTATTATAGGCGATTTCTAAGATTCTGTTTAATTCAGTATTAAAATTAGATTTTGATAAAGGAACGCTTAACAGTCTGTGGATGAATGAATTATATGCTGCAAGTTTGTGGGGCATAGGTTGGAATGATTTAAAGTGGATAGTGGTATCTGTGTGAGTGGGTTTGTGAAAAATGTTAAATTCGTGTTTTTGTTTTTATGGGAAATTGATAGGTCTAGGAAGTAAATCGTTTGGTCAACTTCAACTTCCAACGTAAACTTTATATTATTATGCATTTTATTAAGTTGTTCTAAAAAAATGTTAAGCTGTCTATTTGTACCTCGAAAGCAAACCAAGATATCATCTACATATCTGACCCAATATAAATATTTATTAAATAGAGGGTTTTTACTGATTTTATTTTCCAAATTAACAAGAAAAAGTTCTGCAAGTAATGGGCTTAAGGGGCTTCCCATTACTAAACCGTTTGGCTGATTATAAAAGGAATTATCGAATTGAAGGTAATTTTGTTTTAAACATAAATCTAACAGGCTTAAAATTTCGGCTGATATTATCGGATTGACCGCCTTTTCTGCAAACAGCTCTCTCAAGATTTTAATTACCTTCTGTGGCGGTACATTTGTAAATAAGCTGGTTACGTCGAAAGATGCCAATAAACTATTGTTCGGGACGTTAATCTTGGAAATGTTGTCTATTAGATCTAATGAATTTTTAATTGAAAATTTTGGTTTGAAGTCTGTTATTTTTATAATTTCTGTGATTAAGAATTTTGCTAAATTACAACATGGTGCAATTATATATGAGACTACGGGCCTGACAGGTGCTTCGGGTTTATGGATTTTGGGGAGACCGTATAATTTGGGGGGGGGGGCAGGGATTCATTGGAATAAGAAAACGTCTTTTGTTTAATGAGACGTTTTCTTATTCCAATGAATCCCTGTCCCCTCAAATTATACGGTCTCCCCAAAATCCATAAACCCGAAGCACCTGTCAGGCCCGTAGTCTCATATATAAATGCACTATGTTGTAATTTAGCAAAATTCTTAATCAAAGAAATTATAAAAATAACAGACTTCAAACCAAAATTTTCAATTAAAAATTCATTAGATCTAATAGACAGAATTTCCAAGATTAACGTCCCGAACAATAGTTTATTGGCATCTTTCGACGTAACCAGCGTATTTACAAATGTACTGCCATAGGAGGTAATTAAAATCTTGAGAGAGCTGTTTACAGAAAAGGCGGTCAATCCGATAATATCAAAAATAATAACAAAATTACCTGCAATTTGATAATTTCTTTTATAATCAGCCAAACGGTTTAACAATGGGAAACCCCTTAAGCCCATTACTTGCAGAACTTTTTCTTGTTAATTTGGAAAATAAAATCAGTAAAAACCCTCTATTTAATAAATGTTTATATTGGGTCAGATATGTAGATGATATCTTGGTTTGCTTTCGAGGTACAAATAGACAGCTTAACATTTTTTTTAGACCAACTTAGTAAAATGCATAATAATATAAAGTTTACATTGGAAGTTGAAGTTGACCAAACGATTAACTTCCTAGACCTATCAATTTCCCATAAAAACAATAAACTCGAATTTAACATTTTTCACAAACCCACTCACACAGATACCACTATCCACTTTAAATCATTCCATCCTATGCCCCACAAACTTGCAGCATATAATTCATTCATCCACAGACTGTTAAGCGTTCCTTTATCAAAATCTAATTTTAATACCGAATTAAACAGAATCTTGGAAATCGCCTATAACAATGGCTTCCCCAAAAACCTAATTTTGAATATTTTAAATAAAAAACAAAAACAAATAATCAACAACTTAATTTTTCCCTCAAATAATGATAAATTAGCTTCAAATTATTGTACTCTAACATACATCGGTCATCCTTCCGTCACAATAATAAACGAATTAAAATCACACAATATTTCAGTAGCCTTTAAAACTAACAATACATTACATAAATTCATTAATAATGCCAAAGACAAAACCGACAAAAACAAAAAATCAGGAGTCTACTTGTTAGAATGTGGAGATTGCCCCATGATATGTGTTGGCCAAACCGGACGCAGCTTTGAAGAAAGGATAGCTGAACACCAAAAAAGTTACATTAACCATAAGACAACATCTACATATGCCAATCACCTCAGGGAACATAATCACAACCCCGACAACAACTTCCAAATTTTACACGGATGCGCTAAAAGCAAGAAATTAAACCTCCTTGAGCAGCTGGAAATTAACAAATATAATCAACGCGGTTTGATACTCAATGATCAAACCGACGTAAATAATTCACCACTATTAAATCTAGGTCTATAAATTGTAATGTGTAAAATTGTAAATGTCTTCACTAATTATGTTATTCTGTTAAATCATAAATATTATATTAAATTACACTGTTACGCACACCCGCTCCACAATGATTTAGTATATAAGCAACGATTGTAGTTTCATGTAATCATTACTCATCTGCCTGATGAAGCCACTGTGTGGCGAAACAATTGTCGCAGTGTTCGACATTAAAAACTGTGAAAATTCTCAAACGATCGTGTTTTATTTCCTACAAATGTTTATATGTAAGATTTCTAATATTTTTATTCAGATTTGTAACGATTTTCAAAAATTATTGAATCATTATTTGAACACACAAATTTGAGATTTTTTTTTTCTTCACAGTTTTAATATGTTTTTATATTTTTAACTTTACTTGAAATCAGTGTTTAATACGCGTGGCGCATAAAGTAAAATTTCGAGTTTAGAAAAGCCCCGTGAAAATTTGTCTCGGGTCGCTGCGCGACCCTCGACAAATTTTCTACGCGGGGCTTTTCTAAACTCGAAATTTTACTTCATGCTGAGACTAGGAGTAGAAGACACTCGTTCGTAAATTTTCGAATTATCATTAAGTTGTCATAAAGGTGTGTATTTATTTTCAAAAAAATCTTTCTCGGTTTATTTAACAAAAACAAAAGAGCTGAGGTGAAAAGTGTTTAGGTAAAAGTGGTTTATTTTTCGTTGGCTACAACTTTTGTTTGAACCATTTTTGATTTACATGTCGCAAGCCATAATCGGTGAGTTGTTGATCTCCACTAGATTTTTTAGTTTCCAATTAAAAAACAAAAGAGCTGAGGTGAAAAGTGTTTAGGTAAAAGAGGTTTATTTTTTCGTTGGCTACAACTTTTGTTTAAAACATTTTTTGACTTAGACGTCGAAAGCTATGGTGAAATTCGTTTAATAAAAAAACATCTAATGATTTCTGGTGATTTTTAACACAAGACTTTTAGACATTTGATGGTATAATTAATATTAAATTACTGAAATAAGTATTATTTTTTTAATATATTCATAAATATACGGTAAATAATGTAAAATATTTATTTAATTAAAATATTTAGGAAATAACAATACAATAAATTTTATATTATTATTGTTATTATTATTATTATACAGGGTGTCCGTATTTCAACAGAATGTATGGGGATCTCGGTTATTTAAAGAGATACAGAGTCGGTTAAATTGGGGCAAAGTTGCATAATTTAGGGCCCAATAATAACTCAAAAACAAGTTTGAAATATCTTATTTCGTTAATGAGATATTGTCAAAAAACGTATTTTTGAAAATTCGTCTTTATTTTTGTATTCAAAAACTATTGAATCCAGACATTTACAACTTTGACGTTATAGGCACTTTTTAACGATAAATCTAGTAACATATTTTATTTTAAGATAACTATAACATTTACCTAGGGACCATAGCTAACTTTTGTTTTTCTTATGGGCGCCAGTTTGGATTTTCATAATTTTTGGAAGAATATTTTTTTACTGAATTCAATGATGTATCACACTTATAGTTTATTGTACATTTTATTTGTAAAATATTAATCTTTTGGTTTTTCAAAGAGTGCCTTGGAAACAGTTAAGTAACTCACTTATTTGGCAACTCCTAGGACCCATAATTTGCTTACATATCACCCCTGAAGATGGGCATCTGACGATAGATACTTTAACAGTTGTGACATATATTAAAGTAACAAGTGTCTTCCACTCCCAGACTAAGCATAAAGTAAAATTTCGAGTTTAGAAAAGCCCCGCGTAGAAAATTTGCCGAGGGTCGCGCAGCAACCCGAGACAAATTTTCACGGGGCTTTTCTAAACTCGAAATTTTACTTCATGCGCCACGCGTATAAACCATTGATTTGGAGTGTAGTTCAAAAACACATAAATACATATTTAATTAGAGTAACACAGAAATTTAGTCTGTTATCAGCGATGTTCAGTGTTAATAATAAATAATTAGGTTGTGAATATTTTTGTTAAAACAACTGATAACGATATTTATATGTTAATGGTTGTAAAAAAATATTAAAATCAAATTTATTCTTAAACGATTTGTATTCGTGATTCGAGAAAACAGGATTCAAATCATATTTATCTCTTACGAATCCTTTATACGAGTATTCCTGATTCGAATCATATTAGGTGATTCGGATTCGTGATTCGAATCCTTTTAACGAGGATTCGTCCCAGCTCTGCTCTTTACTAACTATCTGCTGTGGCTGGTCAACAGAGCTGTTTTCCTGAGGCTATTAATTGTGCAAGAAGAAGAAGAATATGCACTAATAATTCATTATTTGATCTAGAGAGTAAGCGAAAACATTCCATAGATAATAAACAAGCACTAGAAACTAGTATTTTCTCGCTCACTTGCTGAGTTTTACCTTTAAACCAAAGGCATCATTAATTATAAATTGTCTATTTGCATTTCAACTTACTGTTTTTTACCTTTAAACCGATTCAATTATTAATCACACATTGTCTATATTTCAAACACTGGTATGTACTGGTTATATTGAATATGGTGTGTGATTTTTTTTTTTTCTGAAATTTGCGAACTGCACAAAAACAGCGACACGTTTTTTATTCAATTTCATCGATTTACTGATTTATTATTTTATATGTGATTTAATACACATAGCGACATCTCTCGATTTATCGTAGAAGAATTAATTTTTGTTTGAATTTAAATTTTTAAATTTAATAAACGCAGTGACATCTCTCGATTTATTATTAAAGTTTTACCTTTTAACCGATTCAATTATTATTCACACATTGTCTATTTATGTATGTGTTGTTTTTTTGAAATATGAGTGAGTGATTTTTTTCTCTCTTCAATTTGCGAACGGCACAAAAACAGCCACACGTTTTCTATTCAATTTCATCTATTTGATCGATTTAGTAGAGGTGCAATATCCGAAATGGAAACGCGCTCAATGATATTTTTTAAATAATTCAAAATAGAATCTAATTGTACATTTTTAAAACGCGAAGTGGTAATAAGTGTTCCTAATAGTGATTGTTAGTGTATGACTGTGGCAGCGCTTTGCAACCAGAAATAGTGTGTGAGTGTTTATATCAATGTGTGCTAATTCAAAATCAAATCATTGAATGGGTTTTGTTCTTTTATTTTCAACTTTAACGGATAGATTTTATTCATTTCTTATAAGCATGTTTATGAAAATCACACACTTGTAGGGGGATTCGTGTTGAAGAAGGATGATTCGTTTTACTAAATAAATAAAGGTTGCTCATGTAATAATTACTTGATTTTTGAATGTTCAACTTATCCATTTGATAAAGTATTCTATACAATTTCAACACTCAATTTGGGTCTAAGAATTTGCGAAAAAATAAATTGTTTAGAAGGTCTACAAATGAGTCGCCTATTTCCAAACATCCGTAAATTCATTTGAAAAAAAAATGGATTCAGGAGTTTTTAGAAATAGGCGACTCGATAATTCGGAAGTAATAAATTAAGATAGATACTTGTAAATTAAACACTTTTATTGTACATTTTTGCATAAACAAATAAATATTAAATAAATTTAAGGATTTAATGTATAAAACTCGTTCAACATACGCCTACGTATTTATTTATTTATAGCATACAGTTAATTTATATGGTTTATATCAAACTGTCGCGATATTTTACATCTTGCATTTTCTTCTTCTCGTCGAATTTTAACACATTGTTGTATATTTACATCGATGAATAAGTATTTTTAACAGAGTTGCATAATTTAGGGCCCTATAATAATCCAAAAACAAGTTTAAAATATCTTCTTTCGTTAATGAGATATTGTCAAAAAACGGATTTTTTGAAAATTCGTTTTTATTTTTTTATTCAAAAACTATTGAATCCAGACATTTACAACTTTGACATTATAGACACTTTTTAACGATAAATCTAGTAACATATTTTATTTTAAGATAACTATAACATTTACTTAGGGACCATAGCTAACTTTAGATTTTCTTATAGGCGCCATTTTGGATTTTCATATTGTTTGGAAGAATATTTTTTACTAAATTCAATGATGTATCACATTTATAGTTTATTGTACATTTTATATGTAAAATTTTAATCTTTTGGTTTTTCGAAGAGTGCCTTGGAAACAGTTGAGTACCTCACTTATTTGGCAACTCCTAGGACCCTTAATTTGCTTACATATCACCCCCGAAGACGGGCATCCGACGATACATACTTTGACAGTTGTGTCATATTTTAAAGTAACGAGTGTCTTCCACTCCCAGACTAAGCATGAAGTAAAATTTCGAGTTTAGAAAAGCCCCGCGTAGAAAATTTGTCGAGGGTCGCGCAGCGACACGAGACAAATTTTCACGGGGCTTTTTTAAACTCGAAATTTTACTTCATGCGCCACGCGTATAAACAACTGATTTGAAGTTTAGTTCAAAAACACACAAATACATGTTTAGTCAGAGTAACACAAATATTTAGTCTGTTATCAACGATGTTCAGTGTTAATAATAAATAATTAGGTTTTGAATATTTTTGCTAAAACAACTGATACCGATATTTATATGTTAATGGTTGTAAAAAAATAATAAAATCAAATGTATTCTTAAGCGATTTGTATTCGTAATTCGAAAAAACAGGATTCAAATCTTTGATTCGAATCATATGTATCTCCCTTCATTCGACTATTCGTGATTCGAATCATATTAGGTGATTCGGATTCGTGATTCGAATTCCTGTAACGATGATTCGTCCCAGCTCTGATACATACATATACCGTTCGTTTGCTTCATCGTGCTCATCATTGGGGTTTTCTTAACTATTACAGATACAAAGACGGTTAAATTAGACAAAAGTTTTCATTTCTAATACAAAATAAAACTGCTTTGACAAAATTCATCTAGCATCATTTGTTTTCAAGATATGGCGAACAAGTAAAAAACGACAATATTTTATTTTTGCTATAACTTTGTTATTCTATCTGAAATTTGAATTGTACCCTGAATGACATCCGAGAGCCACAACTAAATTAACAGATTTTATACAGGGTGTCCTATTTTCAAGATACGACATAATAGTTATTTTTTTAATGGCAGTCATATTGAATTTTTATACCATAAAGGGGCTAGTTTTTTTTGGTATTTAAAAATTCTTTTGAATATCTACTTTATGGTAGACTTAACCGCAAGTCCGCCAGAAACTACGTTACAGAGTTTCAGCAATTAGTGGACCCGTGTCACGGCGCTCCGAGCGCACTTAGAGAACCAGTCCGTCATCGGCGAAACGGGCGATGTTTTTAACATTAGAAAAATTAGAATTCTTGATACGTTTCATCCCTTTGGCATACACGCCCAATGGCTGGGTATTCTCCATAGCGACTATTGCAGAGGATGGACGTGTTCTTCACTACCTCTGTCAATGCCCCTCTCTAGCTAGAATAATAAATTCCTACCCAAGCCGACCATATATGGAAGAACTTTCTGACCATGAGTCGGTAAACGTCAGGAACCTCGCAAAGTTCATCATCGGCTCCAAATGGTTCTCGTGAGGGAAAGGTAACACTTATGACATCACAATGGGCCCTATTTGGGCCTAAGTGTGCTCTTGCTCGTGGCCTAAGTTCATTTTTTTATATTGAATTCCAAATGTTACCGCATCGCATAGCAGATGGCTCTGGCAGTCTATGGCAACCTGTCATTACAAACAAACGTTCTTCGTGCTCTCCGGCGTTGTTTTTTTTTGTCGAAAATGGATAATAAACGGTTGAGCGAAGGGCAGAAAGGGACAAAATACAACAATTTCCGTCAGAAAAACAGTTCCATGAAACGACGCCGTCCGATTAATCGGTATTCCTTGGAAGCCGATGTTGCAGGTGTTTCGGCGTCTGTAAAAAAGCTTCGAGCATCGAAGGACAATAAAGTCCACGTGAATGCTGGTTTTGAATATCGGCTCATCGAATTCCTGAGTGTTTTCACTGCACTGTCCGAGTTAGTGGTATGTAAAAAGTGCGGTTCGGAGTTACAGTTTTAAGAAAGCGGTAACCGCGGTCTAGGGTACAAAATCGCTGTATGTTGTACGTCTTGTGATCTGCAGTACATACATTCCAGTCCGCTAGTTGATGGTCACGCATTCTAAATCAATCGTCGCATAATCTTTTGCTTAATAATTCTGGGAATCGGATGCAACGGACTATTGAAGTTTTACGCATTCATGTGCTTGCCCAGTCCTATTGTGAAGACAGCGTATTACAAGATCGTTGACGCAATTCACACAGCCTCAGAAGCCGTACGAGATGTTTCGATGAAAAAAGCAGCTACAAGAGAGAAGTTATTGTCCGAAGAAGATAAGGAATTCAGCGGGTTAACGGTGTCCGGCGATGGGTCTTGGTAGAAGAGAGGATTTTCGTCTCTGTTGGGCGTGACTACTCTTATTGGCTGGCGTACGGGAAAAGTATTAGACCTAGAAGTAAAGTCAAAAGTGTGTAAAGCTTGCGATCTTTGGAAAAACAAGGAAAGGACAGAATTCGAGGAATGGCAGAAAAGTCACGAAAGCGATTGTCAACGAAATCACCAGGGCTCATCCGTGTGGGTTGATTCGGATCCATACGAGGACTTGATCGTGCATAAAAAGAAGTGCATCGATCATGTGAAAAAGCGCATGGGCAGCCGACTTCGCCAACTGGTGAAGAAAACTGAAGGACTCGGCGGTAAGGGGAACTTGACGGGAAAATTAATTGATGAATTGACCATCTATTATGGGTTAGCTATTCGGAGGAATTCCGCATCGACGGAAAATATGAAAAGGGAAATAATGGCGACACTGTATCACAAAATATCGACGGATGTGGATCCGCAACACAACAATTGTCCGGAAGGCGCAATTTCCTGGTGTACGTGGCAGAACGCTAAAGCCACCGGTCAGCTGAGTGGATACAGACACAACCCAACCCTGAAGAAGAAGGTGTTCGATGCCATATGTCCAGTGTATGTCGAGTTGAGCCGCGATGAATTACTGGAACGTTGTCTGGGAGGATACACGCAGAACGCAAATGAAAGTTTCAATGCTTGCGTTTGGTCAATATCGCCAAAAACTATTCACAGCGGGAAGAAAATTGTGGAAATTGCGGCGAATGTGGCCGCATGCAATTTCAACGATGGCTTTAATGGCCTCTTGCGAATCATGAAGGTGCTCCTGCTTCAAATCGGTCCGACATGCAACAGTTTTTGTGCGAAAGCCGATAAAGAGCGCGTCGAGCGCGCTGAGTAGCGGGTGTCAGAAGCGGTAAAGGAGGCCCGCAGGTCCAACGTAGCCGTGAAAAAGCAGCAGGACGATGCCGTTTTGAACATGGAAGGATTATTGTACGGGCCCGGAATAGCTGACTAAAGGTAAGTAGACAAAATCGCTAAAAAAAGTTCTCGAAACTTTAAACGCGATTATCTCGGAAACAACTGTTTCAAATTGGCGGGAGTTCTATCTTTAAAACGGTTTATCCGATTTAACAAAACCTTTGTTTTTTGAACTCTACACAATATTTTTTATCATGGTACGTAGCCGTTTTTTGATATCGTCAAAAATAGATTTTTGGTGCACGCTTTTATCTATTTTTTTTTTCCAAAAAACGAACATCTTCTTTAACGCGTCGCCATTTTTCTTTTTATCAACATTTCTCTAATATCCTATGTACCATGATAGAAAATCTATCTGACAATATCGACAAAAACGTTTTCTCTTGCAGCTCTAACAGGACGACCTGCAGAACTCCCGCCAAGTAGTGTTTGGACTGCGGCGTCAGACTTCACCTGGTGCAGCGGCCTCAGGAGTGATTAATTTTATTCTAAAAAAAATATTTTTGGGCCGAAAGGTTTAACTATTAAAGCCATCTATTCCATTTATTCGTGGGTTGTTATTAATCCTCGGAAAAAAAAATGGCAAAAATCACCTTTTTTCGCGCTGCCAGAGTGTACTACCATAGACCAGAAAATATGAGTTAGTAAGACACCCTGTTTAAAATCTGAATATCCTTGTATTTTTAACGACTCATTTAGACTAAAAACAACATTTTAGCTCAATATTTCCTTCATTAACAAAGTTATAGTAAAAATAACATTTTATCGATTTTCACTTCTTTTATCATATCTTTGAAACAAATGCCAGATAAAAATTATATTACATCTAATTTAACCAATTATACATAGTTGGTTGAATTAGATGAAAGTTTAAACTTTTGACTGTGAGTGAACTATGTCAACAACAGTTATCTATCATCACTTGTTTTAGAGATCTGACGAATAGAGTGAAAATCGATTAAATGTTATTCTCACAATATCTTTATTAATTAATAACCTAAATTAATCCTCAGCAATACATTGAAATTGACAGATTTTATACGGGGTGTTCCATTTCTTTTTTATATCTTGAAGATATTTTTTTGACACATGATTGCCTGCTATCTTTTCCTGCTTTATTCAATAATATATGCTTTATTCACATTAAAAAAAATAACTTTGATATCGTATCTTGACAATGAGACACCCTGTATACAAACTGTCAATTACATTGTGTTTCTCGCATGTTATTTAATGTAGATTTCAAATTTCAGCTCATTATATTGCTAATTAACGAAGTTATAGCAAAAATTAATGTTTCGCCATATCTTCAAAACAGATGACGCTCAATAAAATTTCTTAACGTATTTTTGTTTTGTACTAAAAATGGAAACTTTTGTCTAATTTGACCGTTTTCGCATCTTTAATAGTTTACAAAATCCCAATCGTGATCACGATAAAGCAAACAAACGGTATATGCATATAAAGATTCAAAATCATTAAAATAAGTACTTTTCAAACGTTGTTTGTCTGTGATGTTCGTGAAGTAGATTGTTTATAAAAACTTCTAATTGGTAATGGATCGAAAAATTGGGAGACTTATGTTGCACCCAGGCCCGCCGCACAATGTGGCCGATCTGAGCGAACGCACCAGCGGTAGTTTGGGAAGGAAAAATAAATGTCAAAATTGACGAATAAAAAAAATACTATTATATTGTAGATATTCAAAACCTCATCAAATTTCAAGTTAGCGATTTTTTGAGCACACACCTATTGTGCAATTAATGTTTAAAGTTGATCAATTTCAGATCGCGAACAACACGCGAAAAGTGGATGAGTTTTGATAATTGATTACATCGTACTCACCAAATATATCAATACAGTCTTTTTAGCGTTTATTTAACATACATTTCTCTATTATATACCACGAAGTATTTATTAATCGATAATGTTTAACGATAGTTATAATTATTTAAACGGAGCAACTATAATTTATTCTATTTAAACTTTTAAGTGGCCTATACAGGGTGGGGCATAGGAATCAAGTGTTTTTGAAATAATAAAAAAACTATTATTTTTTACTCTAAATAAAATTATTGGTAGTACAACATAGCTAATAATAAAGCATTTTGAAATATTCAAGTACGGAAAATTACATCTGGCATATGCTGTCCGTTTTCATTGATACACTATTGCAGCCGTTCACGAAAATCGCCCTCCACTCTTTCCAGCATGTCTCTGTTGATTAGAGAGATTTCATGACGAATCGCTTCCTTCAATTCGTCTAACATACGGGGCTTGGCCTCGTAAACACGTGACTTGAGGTACCCCCATAGAAAAAAATCACAAATCGATAAGTCGGGAGACCGAGGAGGCCACAAAACGTCACCAAATCTCGAAACTAGACGATTTGGAAACAGGCGGCGAAGAACAGCCATAGATGCTCTGGCAGTGTGTGTCGTGGCCCCATCTTGCTGGAACCACAAATCTTGAATATTCACACCTTTTCTTTGCAATTCAGGTATGAATAAGGAATTCACCATATGAATGTAACGCTCAGATGTTACTGTAACGGTGACCCCATTTTCTTCAAAAAAATATGGGCCAATGATGCCTAATTTTCCCACCGCACACCAAACTGTTACCATAGGACTATGCAATCTCATGTAACTGTCGTGGATTCTCGTTCGCCCAGTACCGGCAATTTTGTTTATTGATGGTCCCATTAAGGTGGAAATGGGCTTCATCACTCATTACTAACAACATGTTTTCATTCTTCTCAAAAAGTTGAAGCATTTTTTGTGCGAAATTCAAGCGTCTTACAGTGCGATTGCTGATTTGAAGTGCAGCTGAATGTCGACGCGCAGAGCGGCATGGGCTTCGCAGTAATGCTTGTCTCACCCTTTCAATGTTCTCAGGAGTACGCACAGTACGTTGATGACCGGGCGGCTTTCTTTTCATTATTGAACCTCCCGTTCGAAGGTTATTGACCCAGCGTAAGATGGTGTCTCGGGCAGGAACAGAGTCATTACGATGGATATTAAATCTTCTGCGAAATTCACGCTGTACTGCAGACACCGACTCGCCACTTCGAACAAAAAAATCATACGCGAACATGCGTTGCCCTAGCGTCCACCGCTCCATGTTGGCAAATGGCAACTGAGAAAGTGCTTCGAGTCGACGAATGGATTGTAATAAACCGCGCGCCCCTCCCTTTTCTAATGGCCAAGTACTACCCAAACCAAAAACACTTGGTTCCTATGCCCCACCCTGTATAAATTTTATCGAACCGCGGAGGGTAGGGCTCACTACCAAAAAATAGCTCAAACTTTCCTCTATCACACTCCATTAAAATCAATTTTTTATCGATCCGTTTAAGGGCCTTTTTTATTTTATTTTTTTATTCAGCGCGACCTTCCACCGCAAAAGCGCTCGAACGAGCCACTCCTCTGCATAGATTTCATACGCAGTTCATACGTTTTATTTATTCACGAATTTTATTAAGATAACATATCTTTACAATATCACTTTATTTAAAAACTATAGCCCACCTTTCGAATTGTAATTATAATTATTTGAAAGAAACTACTTTTTTTTAATACATTTTATCTTTGCAGTGGCTTATATAGAATATATCCAATTGCGGGGGCTAAGACATAAAAAAATCGCTAACAATTTCCTGTAATACACCTTACTAATTTATTTTTTGTTATCAATCCGTGTAAGGGTTTTTTTTATTATTTTTTTATTTATTTATTTAACGCGACTGTTTCCCGCGATAAATTTCGAGCACACATTTGCCATATGTTTTTAGTATAATGTACTTTGTCACATGTCCTAATTGTTTTGACACAATATACTTTATTAAAGGTATAGACCACGTACAAAATATTTTAACTTATGAGTATTTTGTAAACTTACTTATAGTGAAAAGTAATCCAAATCCTCGTCAGACAGCTCCCCTTCAGTTTCACTTGTACCACTTGTATCACATAAAATTAAATTTACTGCATCATCAGATAACGATCGTTTTTTTGTTTTAAAAATTATTCTTTTTGATGATATAAATGGGTCTGAACAAACAAGTAACATATTAAATAAGTCTCGTACCTATAGATTTTGTTGCTAGCTTCTTGAGCCTCCTCTGATAACTCTCCAATTCGCAATAAAAAAAATGTTTAATGAAACTACTTCCATGTATTAATATTTTATGGAGACTGGGTGGCATTCGATACCATCCATAATAGGTTGCGTAGAGCCTCGCTGCATACTTATTAAAAGCAATTGTATTAATTTGATGACCACTTGAAAGCGTCATCAAAATTGAGTAGAATCGGGATAACAGCTCTTCATTGAATTCTGTTATAGCCGATACCTTTTCAAAATTTTTGAAAAAGGTACGTGCAACGTTCCCTGTATTTGATGTCCCACCTCCTTGTACAATTGCGTCAACTCGTATTCCCAATTCCTTTCTCAATAATTTTTGGATATTTATTTTTCTTGAATTTATTTTAATTTTATCCTCAGTTGTAGCTCCGTGTGTTGTAGTTTTTTTCCATTCCAATTTGTATGATATATGGAGAACACATTCCATAAACTTTATCCACGCAAGGAGTGATCAAATTCCATGTTTTAAATTATCTTCTACTATCGGCAGCGTTTTGATCTTATCAATATTATTCATATCTTTGAGAGTGCATTTACATATAAAACAATTAGAACTAGGGGTGTCAGTTAAAGTATTTATTACTTTACCGTCAATCATGGTATAGATTAATCTAAATGTTATTTCAATATGTTTGCCTTCATTTTCAATAATTATACTTTTTAACTGATTTACTTGATGTTCCATATTTTAAACTTCGTCTTTAATAAGTTCTTTTGTTTCTTTGGCATATGTAAATTGTATAGGTCTGCAAAATTTTATAGACGAAGGTTTATCATTTTCCAGACTACCAGATTTTCTGAATACAATTTTAAAGGAACGAGAGAAAACATGAATAAACTTTTTTCGGTACTGCTGTCATCTGCCGGTTTTTGCATAAAAACTATATGTCCGGAGCTACCGTCACATCCATATTTGCAACGGAATGTTAATTTGTGTAATGTATCGTGTTTTTGAAATTCTATTGTAGGTATTATTCTATTAATGGTATGTTCTAGGAGATTTTGAAGTGGGACTGATGCTCCGTTTTCAATAATAGTTATGTTTTTCGGGTAACACTGCTCTTTAATGAGTTTTACTTTTTTATATGTTGGGAGAAGGTCCTTTGCCTCAGGAGACTTAAAAATGTTTCTTAAATTATAGTAACTATGAACAGTCATTCTAAAATCAATTATAATTGATAAAGCATCTTCCTCTGTAAGTCGACTAATGCTTTCTTTTTGTAAACTTTTTAAAAAATTAAGACACTTTATTTGTGTCTGGTGATGCAGAAGAAGCACTTTGAATTAATTTAACTGCTGCTATATGTCCTTGGTCGCGCAAAATTTTATTAGGTGCGGAAAATATTACTTCCAGACACGTATCTTTAACTAACGATTTAATTCTTCTTTTTTTAGTACTTGCGCTAAGATTTGAATAATTTGTAGTTGATGTACTCGGCACCGGACTAATAGTTTGTAAATTGTTACTATTTGGTTTTACACAACTCATAAACATCAATTGATTCCAATCCCTATTTAACTTAGTAAAATTTACGTGAGAATACGATGCCAAAATCCATTTTTTCTTAAGAGTCCTACAGAAACCTCTAATTTTCTTACGTATTTTGCTTTGTTCAGTTGGCGTAGAAACATTAAAATGATCTTCAACATGTTTAACTAAAGATTAATATGCTGCATCGGAAGTAATATTTGGTTTACCTTCCAAATTATACCATATCTTAAACATATCTTCATTGGAAATAGATGTATTTTCCATCTTATTTTAATAGAGTAAACTATAATTATATATACACTATTAATAACTAAAACCACTATACACTAACATTGTTTTATACACAAATTATCACTTAACAGAACTAAGATTACTTAAAATTAACAAGAAATAGTCCAACACTCCGATAGGTTTTAAAAATATATATTCGAACTCTTCAAAAAACGAGATTTTACTAAATTAATTCTCTTCTACAAATCCCTTCTCGTGAAATTATCAGTTATAAGGTACTTTGCGTATTAAAAAAAAAACATTCACCCCATTTCTCACAGGCGTTAACAGAACAGACGACCAAGAATTGATTGTCAATGAAAACACAGATGTTGATCATCTTATAAATACTTGAGGAAATTACAAGATTTCTCACATTCAGACTTGAGACGGCGAACAGTCAGGTTGTTCGTCTCTCCACTCTGAAGCCCTCTCCGTCGCTTTCGAGCTGCTCTCTCTGTTATTAATTATTCTTAAGCTATTCAGCTACTTTATAGTTAAAGGTGCTCTGAGGAAAATTATTGTTCTTTTTAGAATAATAATTTTCTTTTCAGAACATCCAACACCCTTTTACCGTTGTCTGGCCGAGCTTTTTAGCTCGTTTTTGCCAGCGCGGAAAAGGAGCCGCCGGACCTGGTGTTTGGAGAGAATTGACCACTCTACTCCATTCACCCAACACCCTTTACCGGGTTTGACCGAGCTTCTTAGCTCGTATTTGTCAAACACGGAAAAGGCGCCATCCGCCCAGCTGTAATCTTTTTTCCTTTCAGTGTGGAGAACGTCTCCGTGGTTAGCGCGTATTTTATACTGCCCTGACACCGGAAGACGCGAACGAGAAAATTTCTTACGACCTTTGCAGGGGGACCTGTTTAGGTTTTAAGAAATTAGCACGCTTATTATAGCACGCTAACCGAGAATCTGCCTTGATTTCCGCGAGGAACGCTCGGAGATTGTCGGGAGGCAGTCAAGTTTTAGAGTGTTGCACTCAGCATTTCTACTCTTGATACCGCTTCACGATAAGCAGGCCCGAGGGATTTTGAACCCGGTGCCTACCTAACACCCGTCTTCTACGCCATGGGTAAGTCCAGGCGTGGAAAGCGGTCCCAAGACCCCAAAGCCCACTTCGACCCTGTCTACCCCTCCGGGGAGAGATCCCGGCGTAAGCAACCCCAAGAGCAACCCCAAATGCTCCCCAACTTAGACTTTCGTCTGTGCGAATTGCAAGACCAAATCGTCTCCCTTACCACCACCCTTGCCACCCTCACCGAACAATCCCGCTCCAAAGACGCGCAACTCGCCGCCTTAGCCGAGCAACTCCGTCTTTCTTCTGATGCAAATCAGAAGCTTCAGCAGCAGCTGAATAACTTTTTCCGCAACCCTCGTCCCGCTGATTACAGCGAGGAAATCGTGGACATTATGTCCCCAGCCTTCTCGCCTGCTCTAAGCGGGCCCCACACGCCCGAGCCGCCGCGCACGCCCTCAGTCTGCGACGAATCCTCCTCCGACGACGAAAATTTGTCAGAAATGACACTTGCCCAGGAACTAGCTCCGCTAGCGCCACCCCAGCAACCGGCCGCCGAAGCTACTGCTCGGCGAGCCAGCCCCTCCCCACCGGCTAAGAAAGCCAAAACCACTTCGGCCTCCAAGCCGACTTCCACCGCCACTCCGGATGGTTCCAACGATGAAGGCTTCCAAGTCTACATCGATCGGAATCACCGGAAAAAGGCGATGCCTTCAACCTCGATGGCTCCGGCGAGGCTAACGTCTCACGACCGCCGCAAACCTAGCTCCCCAATCCCACCCATCGCTGTTAAATCAGCAAAAGCAAAGGCTCCGGCGAAAGCTGAGCCTGCGCCACCAACTCCGGCTATTGTTTACCACACCACCGTGGTAAACAAAAAACAACCCCTTCCGATCGATAAGATCGACGAAATCGAGGGGCTAGAGAATTTCTCTAGCAATCCTTCGCCCATCCATATATACGATCTCCACAAATGGGACGATATTTCCGCCCACCTCTACAAGCACCTGAGAATTCCCGTCCTCAAGGCCAAAAATCTATCCAACTCGGTTAGATTTTGCGTGCAATCCGCTGATAACTACCGAGTAGTTATCAAATACCTTCGGAGCATAAATGCTCAATTCTACACTTACACTCTCAACGAGGAGAAAGAGTTGAAAGTAGTTATCCGCGGAGTTGGCACGCATGTGACTGATGAATCCATCATCAGACAACTCAAAACCGAGAATTTCCCAATCCTCTCTGTTCGCCGCATGGGCAACAGGCACCGAAAATTCCCCCTGGTGGCTGTTTACCTAGAGAACACCCCCGAGGAGAAACGGATTTATAACCTAGAAACAATTAGTTTCGTTCCTGTCACTGTTGAGAAGCAAAAGCCTTCTAAACAGGTAATCCAATGCCACAAATGCCAACATTTTGGCCACAGCGCGCATAGATGCAACATTGCACCACGTTGTGTCAAATGCGCAGGCGATCACCAAACAGGCGATTGCACCCGTTCCGATCCCGATAACGATCCTCCACCAAAATGCTGTAATTGCGGCAGCGCCCACACCGCGAACTATCGAGGTTGTTCGCAATACCAAAAATCGAGCTACGCAAATGTAGCTCAACCAAAACCGGCCCCCAAACCGGCCCCACAACCGGCTCCCAAACCGGCCCCAAAACCGGCTCTCAAACCGGCCCCAAAACCGGCTCCCAAACCGGCTCCCAAACCGGCCCAACAACAGGCCCAAATGTCATATTACGATATGATGTTCGATGAGGAATTCATCAGAAGGGTAGAACGCCTTGAGCGTCTCGCCTCCCTAATGCGCCACTTAAACGCCTCACCGCTTTAAAATGGCTGCACAAAATTTACAAATTGCCACCGATCAGATGTGCAGAATATGCACCTAGAATGCCACCGGGCTTCCATCCCAAACGTCTCAATTAGAGGAATTTATGCATCGCCACAACGTTCACATCATGCTAGTGAACGAATCACACGCCAAAAACCGTCGTGGCCTGTTTATTAACGGGTACCGACTATCTCTTACTAGCCGCCCCATTGAAAAAGGCGGCGGCACAGCCATTTATATTCAAAATGGCATAGAACACACTGTTCTTCCAAATCCCCAATCAGAGCACCTAGAACATACCTCTATTTTAGCCCGTATAAACGGAGAAAAAATCAAAATTATGAGTTTATATCACTCACCTTCAAGACCATTCACTGAAAACGACTACAAAAACATCTTCTCCGAAGATGTTCCCACAATTATAGGCGGCGACTTTAATGCCAAGCATCCTAGCTGGCAAAGTCGGCTCACAAACCGGCGAGGCCGCGAGTTATTTAACTTTATAACTCAACACCCTTACGACATCAAAGTCGTAAGCCAACCCTCCCCAACTTTCTATAGCCATGCAGGCTACAGGCCCGATATTCTCGATTTCTTTCTGATAAACCGAATCGAGTGCGACCATGACATCTGGTCAATTTCCGAACTCCACTCCGATCACAATCCTGTGTTTCTGGATATTCATGTCACTATATCCAAAGTGGAGAAAACTATAACCACGGTTAACTGGCAGCAGTTCAACCAAAAAATGCTCGAAAAACTCACTGCTATTCCGAAAATAAGGAATAAGGAGGAGATAGATAAGGCCATTACTTTCCTTACCAATTCAATTACGGATGCGGTTGAGACGGTTTCGAAAATCAAACCTGTCCTGAAAAACAGCCGCCCACTTCCAAATAACATCCTCGGTAAAATTCGAGAGAAAAACCGCATCCGCAGACAATGGCAACACACCCGTTGCCCGCAAATGAAAACAAACCTCAATAAACTCCAAGCAGAAATTCAGAAAGAAATCAAGTCATTTTCAAATTCTAACTGGAATCGAGTAATCGAGGATGCATCATTACACAAACCTCAAATGTGGAAACTCACTAAGAGATTCACAGCCAGACATCGAATGACCACTCCGGTTATTCACGGAAGAAACGGACTTGCCTTCCTTCCGAAGGACAAGGCCGAATCCTTCGCGGAAAGCCTAGAGTCACAGTTCTCCCCGAATCCGCTCACAACATGTGACGAATTACTCGACGAAGTTGAGGAAGCATTGGATCGCCTTGAGCGAACCCCAACCCATACTCCGAAACCAACATCTCCTGCAGAGATCCGCAAAATTATCAAATATGCGCCAAGTAAAAAGGCGCCAGGCCACGATAGTATAAGCTACACATGCTTAAAAAACCTCCCCAACAAAGGAATAGTTTTCCTAACTACCTTGTTCAATGCATGCCTAAAGATAGGTTATTTCCCAAAAGCGTGGAAACACGCAATAGTGATTTTAATCCCAAAACCTGGAAAAGACATGAAATTTCCACAAAATCACCGGCCTATTTCCCTTCTGTGCACACTGGGAAAACTATTCGAAAAAATTATCCATGTCCGCCTCAGTGAATGGTCGAATGATCATATGATCATCCCCAAAACACAACACGGCTTCATAAAAGGCCTCTCATGCAACCACCAACTTGTTAGAACCAGCGATTACATAATCGAAGGCTTTAACAGAAAGCAGAGCACGTTAGCCATCTTCCTCGATGTTGCGAAAGCATTCGATCGAGTGTGGCACGAAGGCTTGTTATATAAACTCATGTCACTTAACTACCCCACATATCTAATCCATCTGATCAAGGAATTCATACAAGACCGCACCTTTTCGGTTCGTTTCGAAAACGCCACATCTCCGCCACGCAAAATGACTGCTGGCGTCCCACAGGGGTCCGTACTTTCCCCACTCCTTTTCAATATATATGTTTATGACCTGCCAACATTAAACAATGTAATTACGGCCCAATATGCAGATGATACTGCTTATCTATATCGAGGCAAACATCTGCCCTTTATGATTCCGAAACTCCAGACCGCACTTAACCAACTGGAAGAGTGGACAAACGACTGGTGTATTGCTATAAATGCTGAAAAAAGCCAAGCAATTTACTTCACCCAATCTAATAGATCCCCCCAAGAAAACCTCACCTTTGGAGGCACACCAATTCCATGGGTAAAACAAGTGAAATATCTTGGTTTACAAATGGATAACCACCTTAACTGGGCAAAACATGTTCAATCTGCGATCACTAAAGCTAATTCCGCCTTCGGGATTCTAAAATCATTGCTTTTAACAAAAAGCACCCTTTTCCTCGCCAGTAAAATTCACATTTACAAGGCAATGATTAGGTCAAAAATGACCTATGGTTGTCCGTCATGGATACACATCTTGAAAACGCAGATCAACAGACTGGAAGCCACGCAGAGCCGCATGATCCGCAGGATCGTAGGCGCTCCGTGGTTTGTCAGTAACGACCAAATCCGAAACGAAAGTACCGAAATTACAGGATTTTATCCGTCAATTGGCAATTGCACATTCCTCTAAATTCGACGTCTCCCTTTTAAAAGATACCCTCGAAGTTCCTGAAAACTTCAGAACTAGGAAAAAACGGCCACTACAACTGGACGTTACCAATTAATTTTTTTTAAAATGTTTCAGTAATGATTCTGACCCTTTTTTAAAAAGTATAACCCACCCACTCGCCACCAATAAATGCTACTCATTTTGAGTAACAATAACAGTCACTTATCCAAAGTCACCAAACACACCAACATCACTACAAAGTAGTAAAAATTCCATTTCGAATTTGACCTATAAGAGGTCCATACGTGGGTGGGATAACAGAAGGTATGCATAATGCATTTTCCTCCTCTCTCCCAAAAAAAAAAAAAAATTCTCACTTATCTTTTGTATAAAAACAAACAAACCATTAGAAACAAGCCGATTAGGAAGTTCTTTTTATAAGGTAGTTAAAAGATATATTAAACATCGTATTTTTAATATAAGTTTAATTGAACTTCAAATTAAAATGACAGTATTAATTTTAAATAATTATAAATCTGAGGAGAATAAATGATTTTAAGTAATGTTATACTGTAGAGGAATGTTATCTTAGTAAAATTACTGAAAAAACGGATGTATGACAAAGATGCAGAAACTGTTTATGAAATCTTTTGCTATGGACGGTCGCGCTGAATAAAAAAAAAAAAAATAAAAAAGGCCCTTAAACGGATTGATAAAAATTTTGACGGAGTGTGATAGAGGAAAGTTTGAGCTATTTTTTAGTGGTGAGCCCTACTCTCCGCGGTTCGATAAAATTTATATAGGCCACTTAGAAGTTAAAATACAATAAATTAAAGTTGCTCCGTTTAAATAATTATAACTATCGTTAGACATTATCGATTAATTAATACTTAGTGGTATATTATAGAGAAATGTGTGTTAAATAAACGCTAAAAAGACTGTATTGATATATTAGGTGAGTGCGATGTAATCAATTATCAAAACTCATCCACTTTTCGCGTGTTGTTCGCGATCTGAAATTGATCAACTTTACACATTAATTGCACAATCGGCGTGTGTCCAAAAAATCGCAAACTTGAAATTTTATGAGGTTTTGAATATCTACAATATAATAGTATTTTCTTAATTCGTCAATTTTGACATTTATTTTTCCTTCCCAAACTACCGCTGGTGGGTTCGCTCAGATCGGCCACATTGTGCGCCGTAAGCGGGCGTGCAAGGCCACAAATTGCGTTTGATTGAAAAAATCATATAGCAAATGTCTTTAATATGACAATGTTAAAATAAGCATGAGCCTGTTTTCAACAATTATCAAAATCTCAAAACTTCGAAGATAATTACGGACGTTGGCTTTTATTAATAGATAAAAATCGATAATTTACTAGCAAATCTATTTATATCACACAAAATGTAATCGACTCAGAATTAAATACACTTGCAGTTAAATGTTTCAATCCATCAGTTTCCTGGTAATCAAAACATTTATTCACAAGAAAAATAATTAGTTGACGTGTTTGTAACGATTTTTTCATTATAAATTTTCATGTAAACAAAAATATAATTAAAAAACAATTCTTATGAGTGCTAAATTATATTACACATGTCACAAAACAATACAAAATAAATGTAAAATGCATGTATCAGAGCTGGGACGAATCCTCGTAAAAAGGATTCGAATCACGAATCCGAATCACCTAATATGATTCGAATCACGAATACTCGAATAAAGGATTCGTAAGAGATAAATATGATTCGAATCAAAGATTCGAATCCTGTGTTCTCGGATAACGAATATAAATCCTTAAAGAATAAATTTGATTTTATTATTTTTTGCAACCATTAATATATAAATATCGTTGTTTTAGGAAAAATATTCAAAACCTAATTATTTATTATTCACACTGAACATCGTTGATAACAGGCTAAATATCTGATTTCCTGTTACTCTGATTAAAGATGTATTTTTGTGTTCTTGAACTTCACTTCAAATCAGTGTTTTGTACGCGTCGCGCATGAAGTAAAATTTCGGGTCCCTCGACAAATTTTCTCGGGGCTTTTCTAAACTCGAAATTTTACTTCATGCTTAGCCTGGGAGTGGAAACACCCGTTCAAAACTTCAAATTAAACTCTATTATAAAATCGACAAATGCCTGAAAATTACGCAAATACTGCTCAAGTTTCAATGACGAAGCTGCGACAGGTGTTCCCTGGGCGCCCCTCTGATCTGAGCATTTGCGACTTCTTCCTGTGGGGCTATCTGAAGAAAAAGGTTTTCAGGCATCGACCTCGCACCTTGGAAGAACTCAGGGATTCAATTCGGGAGGAAATCGCCGCTATACCCATCGAGATGTGCCAAAATGCGGCCGAAAATTTTAGAAATCGCCTTCATCAATGTATCGCTGCTGGGGGTCATCTTTCTGATGTCATCTTCAGGACTTAATGCATAAAACGGCATTATGTACCGATTAAGATAAAATAAACCCCATTTCTTTAAATTGCCCTTTTTTTAATAGCCCTTCAAATCTGCACTGTCTGTTTTGCCGCACCCTGTATCTTCAGTTTTTTCTAGATTGATTCGTGGGGCTCCCATTGACAGGTATGAACGTCTTCTTCTTTCTGGTTAATCGTGAATAATTATTTATATACCGAATAACCAAATCATCTTCACCGTTCTCTTTCCTATCCACCAGTTCCTTGTATAGTGATTTTAAATGTTCGCGTTGCATTCTTGTGAGGTCTGGTTTGATTTTTTTTTCATAATTTTTATTAATAACTGGAGCCACATTCTTCAAAATACTCAAAGCAGTAAGTTCGTTGTCAAATATGAGTTTTAGTGGTTGAGGTGCTACTTTTCCTAACCTTATAATTTTGAAATCCATCTTACCATCAGGCGATGTTGCCAAAATCTGATTGACTGCCGAGTTTTCATGTTCAATCCGAGTTTTTATCACGGACGAAGACGACTCGTCAACGTTATAAAATATAATATTACACATTCAGGAGAACTATCATTCATCTCATTTATAATGTTAGGTGATGTACCCCCAGTTGTTCCCAAACTTGCATTATGAATTTGACTTGAGGAATCCAATTTTACTTCTAATTCTTGAATTTTATTTAATAATTGATCTACCGCAGAGTTAGATGATGTACACTCAGTTGTTCCCAAACTAGCATCAATAATTTGATTCGAGGAATCCAGTTTTACTTCGAATTCTTGAATTTTATTTAACAATTGATTTACCGCAATGTTTAACCTCGTATTCTCTTGTTTTAAACCAGTCATATTTGAAATTATTAGTTTAATTTCGAAATTTTCATTGCTCAATTGATTACATTTCTTAGAAAGTAATTTAGTAATTTAATTAAAAAAATTATAATGTTGCGTTATTGCATCAATATCGTTCAATGGGTTAAATAAAAACTGTGCAATAGTAAGAACAATTATTTGCTCCATTATAATTTGACAAATAAATACATTGACAATAATTATATTTTATGTAAATTACTGCAAAGTCTATAATTCAATATAAAACAATATTTTGATTGCCTCCAAAATTTGATTTATTTTTTTATTAGCTATAGAAGTGATGACTATTTCATAATATACAAGACAAAGTCAAATTTGTTGCTAAAAAAATAAAATTAAGCAAAATTTTTTGAAAATATGCTAATTTTCGCAGATTTAAACTGTTAGTCTAAACTTTTGCAGACAGTCGATATAAATTCGTTTTTTTATTTCCTGGTATGACACAAGTTCAATTGAAATAAAAGTATAATCTGTTTTTTTTTTAATATGACCAATCAAATTTGACATTTCAAGAATGTTGTGGTGTATTGCAGGTTGTGTGTTTTAAGTAAATCACAAAAATGTACATTTTCGCAAATTGAAAAAAAAAATAAATAAATATTGACACTGCAACATATTTTGTGCGTCGAAATAAAATATTTGATCCGTCTGATGAAGCAATCATAATATATATAATATTTGATCCGTCTGTATGGCGAAAGAATTGTCGCAGTGTTGCGACTAATAAATGTGTGAAATGTAAACCAAGCGAATAAGAACATTTAAAACTGAAAAGTAAGTAAAATGTTATACATATCGCTAAATTGTTTACAAAAATATATAAGCATTTCTATCTACATTTTAAGAATTAATCAACTGTGCTTAAAATTATTTATGACTGCCGAATAAAACATAACTAAGGTAAAATATATTATATGCAGTGAAGATTCATAACGAGCCATTTATTTCTCCTTACCCTATATACATGCAGGCCATCCTCTCCATATCTCTACCCTTCAACTATTTATGAAAAATATGCTGCAGGTTACATATTTCTCACAGATTTATTTTCAGGCTGGGGTATCAGAGGTCAGGAGGCAATTAATACGAAAAGCTGAGCCTCGCGCCACCGCATTTTTCCACCATGAAAATTTATGGGCGATGATACAAAAAGGAAGTAGAGGGTAGCATCCCACGGGGGCAATTGTGTTAGGATTATTTTTATCTACATAATTACTACAACTAAGTGGACATCTTTTAATGGAGCATTATTTTTAATTAATTCTAATTAAACAAGAGTTATAATTTAAAATCAAGTAAGCTTTATTACAAAATTGAAAATAAAATTACCGAAACTATATAGATGTCTCTACATCTGTGTGCTTACCTCCAATTTTGTGTTCTACACTTGACACGCTATTTGTAATTAATCTTTTGCTCTGTTTGCAGGCTAGACCGATTTTCCTCGATATCTTTGGAACCCAATTTGCAATATGAGTCGAGAGAGAGTGAAATATTGCATGATTTGTGGTTGTGCAGAAGATGAAGTGAAGAAATGGTTCTGTTTACCACGAAATCCGAAATTGTAATTATTTCAAAGTATTTACAATTACTCATTTCATCGTCATTACTACTACCATTTATATTCACCGAACTCTTATATTATTACAGAATTACATAAAGTGAAATCGCGTAAGAGAGTTTTGATTTTAATTATAAAATATGGGCTATAGCCTAAATTTCTAACAATGCACGCTTTTGCACAAGTGATATCTATTTTATAAGTTTTTAATTCAGTTATTACATTAGGAATAAACATATTCAATATAATGTGATGAGGTGAATCGATTGTTTTAACCAATTATAATTTGAATTGTGATTTAATCGAACGGCACTTCCTTTTTTATGTACGCACAAATGTACTGTAACGTCGGAGTCGCCGTTCAATAAATGCAAAGCAGGAAGATCTTTTAATCGTTTATTGGTCTCTTGCACGAAAACGACTTTATATTACATCTACTGATTTATAATAATACATTTTTATTATCCCATTTTCATGGCTACGCCTGACGGGCCACCGCCTATCCGATGTATCCAGCTGTGCACCACACAACCCCCGACCTAGAAACAGGAAGAAGAAAAAGAAACAGAGGAAGAGAACGTTACACGTTTAGAGCGTTTATAAGATCGGTTCGGTTCAGAGTGTTTAAGAATTGATTTAAGAGGTGTGGTGTGTGAAAAAGGAGAATCAGAGTGTTGTTTTGTAAAAGTGGTGACCGAGACTTGTGAAGTATAGTAAGGTTTAAGTCGGTCGATGGAAACACAATCGATTCTGCCATTAACATTTAACGTAAAAAAATTAGAATTTCGACTAATGACCTTGAATGGGCCATCGTACGAATTCTGTAACGGTCGTTATGCATGATCCTTCCTTACGAAAACTTGAGAACATTTTTTTAAAACGGGGTGTATGAAAAATTTTCGGTGGTTTAAGCGAGCAATTGCGGGACTAAGCGTCTTCATCCTATCTCTCAGTCCGTCGATAAAAATTGAGCCGGAAGGGATGATTTTAGAAACTGATTTCGGAAACAAAAACTCGCCTGGTAAACGTAATGTTTTACCATAGGCGTATTCGGCTGCAGTGGCCGAAAGTGAGGTTTTAATAACGGTACGTAACCCTAGTAAAATTAAAGGGAGTTGGGATACCCAGTTACTCGGATCATTACTCGTTTTGATAGAGTCTTTAACTTGTCGATTGAGTCCCTCTACCAAACATTACATTGCGGATGGTAGGCGGTGGTGGTCTTATGTGTGAAACCGAAAATGTTGCAAAATTGCCCCCAAACGTGAGATTGAAATTGACGTCCGCGGTCAGTGATGACTGTGGATGGAATACCGAAACGCGAGATCCAACAATTTAAATATGCTTCAGAAACTGAGTCTGCAGTAATTTCGACAAGTGGTTGGACTTCAGGCCAACGTGTAAAACGGTCGATGGAAACTAAAAGGTATCTGTATGTGTGGCAAACTACCAAAGGGCCGATGATGTCGATGTGTATGTCGGTGAAACGGTCGTCAGGATCCGAAAAAGTAGCTATTGGTGATACAGTGTGACGATGAATTTTGATTTGTTGGCATTTTAAGCAAGATTTAACGAATTGAGCAATATCGCGGTTCATCCGCGGCCACACATAGAGAGGAGTTACGAGGCGTTTCATTGCTCGAACCCCAGGATGAGTTAACCGGTGTAACGATTGTAAAATGTTAAGGCGTAATGCCCCGGGAATATAAGGGCGTTTGGTACCAGCGTCAACGTAAATAGGTGTGCTGGTGCCAGGTGGAATAAATTTCTCGAGTTTGAGTGAAGTGGTGCCGTTAGTTAAAATGAATTTCAGCTCATCGTCTTCGGATTGTAATTTAGTGAGGTTAGTTATATCAAAAGAGTTAATTTCGACTCGCGATAATGTATCAGCTACTCTGTTCTCGGTACCTGGAACGAACCTGATGCCAGTTGTGAATTCCGCGATGAAGGTGATGTGTCTGTGTTCTCGACCTAAAAAACGATCCGAGTTCGAATTGATAGCGGAGATCAAAGGTTTATGATTTGTAAAGATTATAAATTCGCGACCTTCAAGGTAATATTTAAAAGAGTTTAAATATTACCTTGAAGGTCGCGAATTTATAATAGCTATATAAACTGCAAGCAATTCACGGCTGAAAGTACTGTATTTTCGTTCTGTTTGTGAAACAGATTTTGAAAAGAAAGCGAGCGGTCTCAGAAAGCCAGAATTATCATTCTGCTGCAAAACTGCGCCAGCAGCGGAGTCCGATGCGTCTACCATAATGCTTAACTCCGCAACAGGGTCTGGTAAAAGTTAACCATACCGAGAAAACGTTGCAATGATTTTTGGTCAGCGGGTTGTGGGAAAGACAAAATCGCATCGACTTTGGACTTGAGAGGTTTAATTCCCGAACCACTAATGCTGTGTCCCAAAAAATTTAAGTTTGTTTCGACGAAAACACATTAGTTGCTGTTTATTTTGATCTCAAAAGAAGTTAATCGTTCAAAAATTAGCTGCAAGTGGCGAAAGTGTTCGCGTTCATCCTTGCTGAAAACGAGGATATCGTCTGTGTGCACGAAGCAAAATGGTAGTCCGCGTAATACCGAGTTCATAAACCTTTGGAATGTTTGAGCGGCGTTTCTTAAACCAAAACTCATCCTGGTGTATTCGTATAAGCCGAAAGGTGTTGTGATTTTAGTTTTGGGAATATCTTCAGGATGAATAGGAATTTGATGGTATGCCTTGACTAAATCAATTTTAGAAAATAACGTGCAACCACAACAGTTATAAGTAAAATCGTGAAGGAGAGGCAAGGGATACCGGTCTGGAATCGTTAATCTGTTAAGTCCTCGGTAATCACCGCATGGGCGCCAAGAACCATCTGATTTCGCTACCAGATGTAACGGCGTCGCCCATGGGCTTGAGGATGGTCTGATGAAGCCGAGTTGTAACAATTTGTTGAACTCGTTTTGAGCGATTTTGAATTTATGAGGCGGCAAGCGTCGTGGTTTGGCAAAAACAGGTGGTCCAGAAGTGGCAATGTGATGTCGTACATCATGTATGACTATTTTAGTGAGATCGAAAGGGGTTGTTAGATCGGGAAATTGTTGTAATAATTTTGAATAAGTAAGATTTTGAGTTGATAATGAATTTAGTTCAAGTGTTCCCGATGGGCAGAATGCGTTCCTTAAAAGACGTTCGTGAGCAATGTCAACAATGATGTTGAAATGCTTAAGGAAATCAGCGCCCAGAATGGAGTGGTTAACGTGTGCTAGCACGAAATTCCATGCAAATGTAACGTCCAGGCCGATGTTCACTGTTAATTTGGAAAAACCAAATGTGGGAATTAAACTACCGTTAACGGTAGTTAATGGAAGTTTTGACCGGGGATGAGTGTTGGCGAAGAGTTGGTCCACCGCCAAAATGCTAACCTGGGCTCCCGTATCTACCAAAAATGTTGATCCAGAGTTAGTATCTCGCACAAAAAATAATTGACCCGGAGAGACAGCGGAGGAATAGGCCGACATTAACCCCGCTGTTGGTCGTTTCCCCACTGACACGGTGGAGTGCATTTTTGTGCTTTGCCGCTAAAATTGTGGTGATACCAGCACAGTTTATTTTGCGGGTCATCGCCCAATTGTTTGCGGTTTTGTGATGTTGACCGACTTCTGCTTCGGAATCCTGATTGTTTCGTCAAAGCAGTTGTTAAAGAAAGTACAGTTTTTGCCAGCTCGGAAATTCGGGACTGGAGTTGCGAAATTCTAGTGTCGTATGAAGGATTATCAATATCAGGTGTGCGAGAAACATTTGTATTGTTGATAATGGTTGGTGCCGAAATTTCTAAAATTTGGTCTGCCGTTTCAGCCAAATTTACTAAAGAGGTAGTTTTCGCCGACACTAGAATTTTTTGCACGTCCGCTGGTAATCGATTTAAAATAATTTCGCGGAGAAGATTGTCGTCTATCGGCATTGTTCCCAGCAATTGTTGCAATTTTCGCAATAATTGCGAAGGCGTTTGGTCGCCGAGCACTTCCCGCGACAACAATTGCTGTAAACGTTTTTTCTCCGATATGGTTGTCCGTTTGATTATTTCCCCTTTGAGGGTTTTGTAAGGAAGTTCATCGGGAGGTTCCATTAGCAAATCCCTAACTTCGCCGGCAATGTCCGGGGGTAAGGCAGCCACGACCCGATAAAACTTTCGTTTAGAATTTGAAACGCGCGAGTTCAAAAATTCCGCCTCAATCTGCATAAACCAGATTGCTGGATCGACGCGAAAAAACGGGGGCAATCTACACCTGACGTTCTCAACGGCAGGGTCGAATTGTGCTTCTTCCATGACGTAGGAGATGAAAAAGTAAGGGAAGCAAGCAAAGTAGAATAAAGAATAGGTCAGAAGAAGGTGGAAGGTCCTTGAAATACGTGGGGGTAAATGTCACCTGAGATAAATCGGACCGGCGGCGAGGAAATTAACGAAGTCTTCGAAGTCGGAGGGAAAGGTCGAGAGACCGGGTTTGGCGTTCGATCGGGAACGGCTCCTGTTTTTTCGTGCGGTCGAGAACGGCTACTGCCCTTTCCGGAGATCGGGAACGGCTGCTGTCCTCGCGTGAGGTCAGGAACGGATGCCGCGGTGGTCTCGGAAGAGGAGTCACCAGCTGTAAAGTGGGTTAGGAGCAACAGTGGCAGAGATGGCAGTGGACCTTATCGAAGTTGCTTGCTGCGGCGGTGTTGCGCAGGTCTCACTAGCGTGTTCGTCGGGGTCACCAGTTGTAACGTCGGAGTCGCCGTTCAATAAATGCAAAGCAGAAAGATCATTTAATCGTTTATTTGTCTCTTGCACGAAAACGACTTTATATTACATCTACTGATTTATAATAATAAATTTTTATTATCCCATTTTCATGGCTACGCCTGACGGGCCACCGCCTATCCGATTTATCCAGCTGTGCACCACAGTACCATTTCAAAGATTATAACTAATTATGCACATCACTAATATAATGCATATGCATGTTATTTCTGTGTAACAATTAAAACATGATAACGAATTATCTTAATTTATTGTTTAATTAGCACTAAAATGTAGTATACAGAGAGTTTTATGTAACACCGAACATTTACAATGTTCATTTTCGTATATTCTATTTCTATTCTATCAAATGAAAGCATACGATTTGACACCTTTCATTTTTAGGTTATGTGTAAATTGAGTTGCCTATATGACCAGTACAAATTGTAGCTAATCAATCGCAATTAATACCTCAACTTGTACGTACAGGGAGTTTTTCTTTCAAGTATACATGTCCCAATTACACCGTACATGCCGTAAATATTTAGATAATCGTTGTTTTTTTAAAGGAGTTCAATTTTAAACTTAAAACGAGTGTGATCCACTCCCAGACTAAGCATGAAGTAAAATTTCGAGTTTAGAAAAGCCTGAAAATTTGGTTTGGTCGCGTAGCGCGAAGCGCGGAGCGGCCAAACCAAATTTTCAGGCTTTTCTAAACTCGAAATTTTACTTCATGCGCCACCGATACAAAACACTGACATATTATGAAGTTTTAAACACACCGCTAAGCTTTATATTGAATCAGTGTTTTGTACCGGTGGCGCAAAAATTAAAATTTAGAGTTTAGAAAAGCCTGAAAATTTGGTTTGGCCGCTCCGCGCGTCGCGCGACGCGACCAAACCAAATGTTCAGGCTTTTCTAAACTCGAAATTTTACTTTATGCTTAGCCGGGGAGTGGAAAACACTCGCTTCTAGCTTCAAATTTAATTTTAAAAAAATTCTCGCTATGAAAATGTTCGGTGTTATATAAAACTCTCTGTATATTAGCTGTTTGCGAAAACCTGCTCTTGTTAATTTGAGACGAGATGTATTAAACTTGAAAGATCCAATTGATCTGTGAAGTTGGTAGAATAGATTTTGTTAAACGGCTATAGAAATCCAATTATTACGGATGTTAATCTTACTTATTAATAAATTGTGAACTAAAATGGAGTAGATTTTTGTTGTTGTTGTGACGTTAATTACTGCACCCTATGATGTTATATAATCAACCTAAAATCGGATTGTGCTTGTCAACATTTAACGCTGATATGATGCTTGCTTGCTTGATTTCAGCTGTTTATTAAAACAGTGTTTAATTTAAATGTACCATTTTAGATGTGAGACGTGGAAACATATTATCGGAATTGTATCTGATGTGTCCCTATTCAATTGTAGAATCTGCGACAGGCATTTTTCTAAGGAATGTTTTGTTTCCTTTAGTGTAAGTATGCGATTATTACAAGATGCTATCCCATCTCTTTTTGTTGCAGACCTATTGTACTGTTTCTTCAAATATTGACAGTGATTTAATTCCACTAAAGGTAAGTATGTAACAAGGAAATATGTGCATATTTATAAATGTTTTTTTTGTAGGTTACATGTGCGGAACCGTCCAGTTTATCAACATTTTCCAACATTTATACTCCCTTTATTAGACAGCTCAGAGAACCTTTGTTTGTTGGTCCAGATATTGACATTACCCCTCAAAATAAAGCTTTAGTAAATAAGTATAAAGTGGGTTTACCCTGGTATTGTAACAGGTTGTCAAGAGAAGTTATCGAGCAATGTAAAATTAAAAAAACCATATCAGACAGAAAGCTTAGAATTATTCAACACATTAAATCCAAAAGATATTGATGAAAGTGGACGGTTTAAATGTAGATATTTTAGTAATTTATATATGAATTTTTCATTTATTTCTTGGCTAAAATCTTAATAAACATAGAAAATGTTCGGTCTCCTTTTAATAAATCATATTTTATTTCTAATGTATAATTATTTATAATGTTTTATTATTTATAATGATTGTTGAATTGTTAGAAACGGTTTTGTGGGTTTTCTAATCTTTTATGGCAAATGTCGGAACCGTGTAGTCAGGTCCCATTTTATTTCTTTTTGTAATTAATTGTTAATAATTTAATATTGCTATAATTGATTTCCCTACATTTGTATTCATATTTTGTTTCAGATAAAAGTGACTTTATTGATATGATTAAATAAATGAAATTACCTTAGTAATGTGTTTTATTTATTGTGTACCCTTAAATAATATTCATAATGAAATTATTGCTTACATCAGTGAAAGCAATTATTTTATAATGGACTTAGATTTAAATTAAATAATATTAAATATACACGAATTTAAAAAAAAAACGCCATATTTTGCATTAATCGACTGTCGTGCCACCACAGTGTGGTTTGTTATGTTGCGACCGTTTTTTTTCCTCATAGTTGTGCATCTGTAATCTGTGGTCCCCAGTATGGAGCAGTAGCATATTTTTATTTTATTTTACTCAATTAACATTGCGTTCTGTTACAACTTTTAACAAAGGATTATGTCTCAATCTGTAAATACTTTTAAATGTTGTAAAAAATGGTCCCGTTGGAAATTACGTTTTGCATTAATTGCCACAATATCAACCACGTGGCTTGCGCCAACAAAAACAAACAAAATTGAACACATAAGAGGTCATAAAGTAATTTACTGCAGCAGAAATGTACATAATTCGTCGTTAAATAATACAGGGTGGACCAAAAGTCCGTTTAAATTTGAATTGGTAGCTGCGATGAGCAGGACGGAGGGGTTACGAAGCGCAAGAGCGGCCAATGGGAATTCAGTACCATGGCGTCGTTCAGCGATAAACAACGTGCGTTCTGTGTACGCGTACCGCAACAACGATTCTTCTACTCTAGCGCAACGAACATTTTGCGCTTATTACAACATACGGCGTAAAAATGAAGCTCCATCGATTCAATTGATTCAAAAATGGGTACAGAAGTTCGAGGAGACAGGTTCAACAATGAATCAACCACGATCCGGCCGACCTGGAACATCAAGAGATCCCGAAAACGTCGAGCGTGTAAGAGCGTCTATTCGTGAAAATCTTGAACTCTCTACTCGGAAGCGGTCTAACGCCTTAGGTGTGCTCAGAACATCTTTGATTCGTATTCTTCACAAAGATTTACAATTACATCCGTACAAAATCCAAATGGTACAGGAATTAAAGCCTCAAGCTCACGCTCACAGGCAATTTGCAAATGAAATGTTAGAGAGGTTCACCAGATTTACCAACATTTTTTTTTCTCAGACGAGGTACACTTCCATCTAAATGGGCATGTGAATAAGCAAAATTGCAGGTATTGGAGTGACTAATCCTAAATTGAAGCATCAAAAACCTCTGCATTCACCCAAGGTTGCTGTATGGGCAGCTTTGTCAGCAAAAGGCATTATTTGTCCATACTTTTTTGAAGATCGCCGAAGAAATGCTGTTACAGTGAATACAGAGCGGCATATTGCCATGCTACAGAACTTTTTTTCACCAGCGCTACAGGATTTCGATGGTTTTAATCAACGATCATGGTTTTAGCAAGATGGGGCAACATGCCACACTTCCAACGACTCATTAAGTGCTGATCGCAAAATTTTTGGACAAAAAGTGATATCCAAAAGAGGTGATATTAACGTAGCCCGGACTTATCCCCACTGGACTTCTTTCTTTGGGGATACCTTAAAAGTAAAGTTTTCAACAGTAACCCAGTGTCCCTAAAGGAATTAAAGGAAAATATTCGAGAGGAAATGCAAAACATTTCACGAAACACTTGTAAGGCCGTTATTGAAAATTTCAGCTCCACGTTGCAGTAGTGTCAAAATAGTCAAGGATCACATATGGATGATGTAATTTTTAAAAATAAAATCCCTGTTTGTGTACTTTAATAATAAATAGAAAGTTTTTATCTCGCATAACTAGTTTCTTTTAAATCATCATTTGAAATGTAAACGAACTTTTGGTCCACCCTGTAGTTTCAAAACAACAAAACAAGATATAATTGATGAACTCAATATTGAAATTAAAAACAAAACAAACCGCATCGAAAAAATTACTTTGCGTCTTAAGTTAATTGAAAGTGAAGCACTGAAAAGCGAAGAAACGTTGACGAATATTATTGGTCAACGTTTCTTCGCTGATTTTTCATTGATTTAGAAAATGTACTGAAAACTGTAAATCTTGAATTAAGAAAACAGAGTTAGCATCGATCTACAAGATAATTTGAATAATCACCCAAGGTTTCATCGGCCACTTCCATGTCAAAAAATTGCGATTAGTCTAAAACAAAATTTCCGAACAAACTTATATAAATGGGTCATTTTCATTGAAGATTTGCTGTCCCCGTAGTTTATATGCAATTTACTAAGCCCTTGTTAGAGATTTTGACTCGATAAAGGGTGCAATGTGTTCGTCGTGCGAGCAACTATATTTTAAGTCGTTCATAACGCAATTTTGGAGAACACCATTTTCTTGAAAAACTAAACTGTTTTCAATTGCGTCCAATTCGTTACCGTATAACCCGCGTACGGCAGCTCAAAGTCTGAAGGCGGGTCGTGGTAAATTAAATTAAAAAATATAAAAATGTTTAGGGCGCCACTTGGTTTCATTTTAAAAGTAATTAAATATTATTTTCCAGCCGAACCAAGAAAGGGTAAAAAGAGATAAATAGAACTTAAGTTCAAAAAAACAATTGTATTTATTATAAAGTTCAAAATTAACATGTGTATAAATTATCATAGATATTGGAACTTATTGAAAAGTTTAAATTAAATTGATAATTGATTAGAACGAAATATTCACACTTAATCTAGGTTTGACTTTAAATTTAAATGAAAAAATATATTACTCAGCAATTAAGTAAACCCAAACAAAATTCGTATTATTTAATCTTGGTTATGCTTAAGAAAAAAACCGTTTAATTAATTAACTATTACATAATTCCTCAACCCCAGAAAAAAATTACGTCGCCTCAATCCTTACACTTTGTAAATTATAATCATAACTATTTGTTTTCTTAATAAGAATAATAAATTAATATCTACATTCCTTTAATTATAGGACATACATTAAATAAACTAATTCACTTAAATAAATTCAAATCTTCATCGAATGAAACTAGGCTAATAAATTCTAATAATATACTCTGACATTAAATGCTATCTTTGTAATAATTTCAGTAGGTAAATTAACTTAATAAAATTTAACTAAGTTTGTCAAACAATAATTTCCACACAGGAATATTGTTTTACTCAAAAAATGGCATTATTTAACTAAACTTAAATTCACTCATATAGCAGCGACGAAATTAAATAATCTATCTACCACTCGCTCAGTAAATTAATAATTAAAAATCACTCGGTAAATTCTACAAAAAAATGAAGTATGCGATGCAATTATTCGAAAAAAAAAATATATATATATATAAGTTAATTTACCTACTAGTACTTTAGTAAGTAAATCAACTGAAACTAGACGATAATTATAATAATTAAATTATGTATATATCAACAATCTTTATTGACAACAAGCAATATTACATAGTATGTACCTATATATATATATATAATTCAATAACATATTATTACTATTGCCTATTGGGGTTCATTTTTCCCCTAAAATTTTTCCCCCGGCAAATTTTCCCCTTATATTTTTCCCCCGAATTAATATTCCCCCAAATTAATATTCCCTTAATCTAATTTTTCCCCAAATGAATAATAACGCAACAATCAAATTAATTAAGTTATATTACAAAATTTATAAAGTTATATTACAATCAATATTTCGTAAATAATCTAAAAGTTTGTCTTCCTCCCTATAATCATCATGTTTTTGATTCGACGTTCAATCCTTCTCTGGTCATGCGATTTGGCTCTTCTAATGGGCTGTCCTAGCGAGAGTTGTCGCATCATGGTCATGACAAGTGTTTGTACTCCATGATTAAGCATGATGTAAAATTTCGAGTTTAAAAATGTCTGAAAATTTGGATTTGTCGGTGCAAGCGAAGCGAAGCCCGGCTAATCCAAATTTTTAGGCTTTTCTAAACTCGAAATTTTACATCATGCACTAGACGTAGAAAACACTGATTTAAAGTTAAAAATTTAGTGATTGTAATATTTATATTTGAGTATTCGAATATTTGAATTATTTATATTTATACAAAATAGCATATTTTTCAAATATTAATAAAAATAAAAACAAAATAGTTCTACTTAGCTCAAACATATTCTACGCAACTGATATTTAAGCTATATCTTTTCAACTTCAAATTGAGACTAATTAACATCAAATTCTGATAAAACAATTTCCCATTGGAACCTAAAACATTGCTGTCAATTAAAACACAATCGAATTGGGAATACGCAATTTAACATTTTTAGTTTCTTGTTATTTAGTCTGGGGAGTTTTAGGTGAAACACCCTTTATATTCCTTAAATATTTAAAAAAAAATCCTTTGAGTTTGGCTTATATAACATTTGCTACAATCATTGCACGCAATTGAATACATTTCTGAGTCTAAGTTTCATCTTCTTATGAAAATAATAGCCGGGGGAAAATTTGAAGGGAAAATTAATAGCGCGGGGAAAAATAACCTAGGGGAACAATTGTAGGGGAAAAATGACTCCCAACGACTATTGCCAATCGGCTATCGACCCGTGGTCTTTCCGCCAAAATTGTCAATTGTCATGGTATTGTCTGTAGGTCCGTCAGTTAGTGTCTTGATGAAATGAATTGAAATATGGTAATAGGCGGGTTTTTGTATTTAGGATCGATGTCAGGATTGCGTGCAAGGCACATGTGGGATAGGATGTCTAGGTTAAGGGGGTTGGTTGCGAATTTTTCGGCAATGTATTTGAGGCGGAATTTAATAGATGTCTAATCCCTAAGATTAGACATACATTTAATTATTAATTATTCTATTACGATTGCATCATTCGTTCAATAATGCAATCATAACACAACAGAATTCCGGACAATTACCTGATGCCCCACTTACGCAAGAATGACGAGCGCCTGTCCGGCCGATCCACGGCAACAGCTTCTGCAACTCAGCAACGGACTTGTGGACTTTGTGACCATCGGCGTCCCAAATCACCGGGCCAACGCTACCAGTCAGCACCAACACGATGGACGAGGATTGTGGAAAAGGCTGGCTGCGTAGTCAAGAAGAGGGCGACAAATCATCTTGTATATGTGAACAGCGGTGTTGGTCGTAATTCCCTGTTTTTTGTACGTGAGAGTTCTGAAATGACGCGATCTCTTCTTGGCTTTGTCTTTGAGGATTTGGGCATGGGATTTGAATGTAAATTTCTGGTCGATAATCACACTGAGGTATTTGCAGGTTGAGGAAGGTGTAATTTAGTCATTGAATAGGGAGATTGACAGTGGGGAATTGTTTGGGCGGTGGAAAGGAATCAGGAGTTTGGACTTGTTCGGATTAATAGAAATTCTCCATTTTGCGAACCACGTTTGAATAGTGTCGATTAGGTTTTGGAGGGTGGTTAAAGCTTTTTCAAACGTGGGCGCATGTGAAATGTCGTCTGCGTATAGCAAGGGGTAAGCATGAGGGTTTAGGAATTTGGGGTCGGGGTTATAAATATCTAGGACGAATAGGTTGTAAAGAAGAGGCGAGAGAGGTGAGCCTTGGGGAACACCTTATTCGGGGCTAAAGGATCTTGAGATGATGTTGCGGATTTTGATGTTTATGGATCTACGTGAGAGGAAACTGTCGATTAAATTCAGGAGATAGTGTGGGATATTTAGTAAGTGGCATTTAAACAACACACCTCGATGCCATACTGAGTCGAATGCCGTTTTTATATCCAAAAAGAGGACGGCGGACTTTTTTCCTTCGAGGTGTGCTGTCTGGCAGTTTGAAGTCAGGATGGAAAGAGGGAGCGAGGTGGATCGGTGTTTGACAAAACCAAATTGGTATGGGGGAATACGTTTTGAAATATGGTCAAGGATTTTATCTTTATGTCCTCAAACACCTTGCCCAGGACTGGGAGCAGGGTAATGGGGCGATAACTAGAAGGTGCAAGAGGATCATTTTCGGGTTTAGGGATACAGATGATAGTACCCCGCTTCCATTCCTGTGGCAATTCTTGCGTCTGAAAGACATAATTAAAGATTTTTAAAATATGAGTGTGTATACTTTCCGTAAGGGATTTAAGGACTACGCGGGAGACGTTATCATAACCGGGTGCTGTATTTTTACCTTTATGCAGTGTGGCATAGTATTGTTCTTCCTTTATTTCATCGTCATGGGAGTGGGATGCAGGGATTTGTTTAAAGGACATATACCAGTCATTTACGTGGTTTAGGAAGTCGTTGTCATATGTATCGTCATAGGTAAATTTGTTTATTTTGTTCGGAGTGGTCTGCAAACGTATCTGCTATTGATTGTTGGTTAGTGATGATATCGTTTGTTAGAGGATGTTTTATTTTGTGGAGAGGATCGATCTTTCTATATTTCGATAGTTTTTTGATAGCATTTTAGTAATCTTTTCCTTGCTTTTCGTTAATGTCCTTGCACGTATTTATCCACATGTACGTTTCGTATTCTCTGATAAGTCTCTGTATGTCTTTGTTTAGTTTGTTAAATGTTTGTTTTAGATTATAGTCGTCTGTTTGTCGGATGTCTCTGTAAATCTGTTCTTTGTATTTGATTAATTTTAGGATACATTTTGGGAGGGGATATTGGTAGGGTTTTTTTAGTATAAATTGGGGTATGTTTTTGTATACTAATTACTAGTTTAGACAGGAACAGGGAAATGGATGTCTGGTTTATTTGTTGATGGGATTGTATAAAGTTTGTCATGTCTCTTGTCACTTTGTCTATGTCGCAGTCTTTATGTCTGTAAATGATTGTAGGGGAATAGGGGTATGTGGATCTTTATTCAGGGAGAATTGGATTGAGCGGTGATCGGAACCTAGGTCTGGGTTTAGTGCTACATTATGGATTAAGTGTTGTAAATTGCTTGTGCATAAAAGGATGTCAGGAGTTGTGGAGGGATTATTTGAAATTATGAATGCAGAGGGAGTTTTAACACGCACAAAATTAGAGTTTGAAATAAAGGAGGATAGATGTTTGGATTTTGTTGTGTTGATATTAAAATCCCCGATTATGATAACATTATCGTAGAAGGAAGCCTTAGTAAATATGGAATCCTCAATTGGAGAGGTCGGATGGATGTATACTAGGAATATGTGTAGGGGGAAAGAGGCGAGGTCAATAGTAACGTGAAGACATTCATTTAAAATATTGTTTATTTTAGGAGGGTTTGCTTTACCTAGCTTAATTCCTGGTTTTGTTGAAATAATAGAGCCACCTCGTTGGTTGTGGTTAGGGGAAGATGCGAGAATTTGAATAGTGGACCAGTTAGAAAAGGAAAAAGGTTTACTGGACCATCTTGTTTGCGTGTATGGGATTATTAGTTAGGAAATGGGTAAGAAGATGATGTTTATTGAGGATTGAATTAATATTTGTGTAGATGAAATTTATGTAGTTAGCCATTTGTGGTAACTTGGGTGAATCCTGTACGAATGGAAGAGGTCGGGGCAACTGGTGGGATGAGGTTGGGTGAGTCCATGTCAAACATGACGATAAACATTTTATTCCCCGAGAAATTTACATGAGTATCGATTCTGAAAGAGTCCACAAATCTGGTTTTCAGTTTTTTTTTTAAAGGGCTTCTCTATCAATATTAGAGGGTGAGTTTATTTTTGTTGTATATGTGTCAATGATGTAGTCATGTAATGTTAGTGATGAATGGATGCGTGAAATTTTAGTAAGATTTCTTGTTAACAGATTGAATTTTTACATAAAGGATGCCTTGTATGGGTTGAAGGGGTCTATTCGGGCATTTAGTAGACCATGCTCCGTGTGTCGTTTCCCCGCACGACTTGCACTTTGGTGGGAGGGTCGTTGCGCATTGTGTTGTCGGATGATCGCCATCGCATTTTGCACATTTAACTGCCTCTTGGCAATTTGCTGTCGTGTGATCAAATTTATTGCATTTATGGCAAGGTATCGGAATTGGCGCTGGTGGTCGGCTTTCAATGACAGGGTATATTTTACATAAAAATTTAAATTGCTCCTGTAATAGTTTCGTAAATTATTCGAGCGATGGTGTTATTACACGGATCGTGTATGTTTTTGTATTATCCCTTTTCGCAGTGATTCGGCGGCAGTAGCTGTGCGCGATCCCTTGTGCTGTTAACTGCTGACTGATGGTCTCTTCTTGTATTTCGGGCTCCACACTCTTAATGATACAGCAGTAGGAGGGAGAATATGACGGCGCTTGCGTGCCGGGCTGAGATGACGGTGCTGATGGGCTGAACGTTTGAGCGCTGATGTCGCGGAACGTGTGGATGATTTTGTAATTTTCGAGTAATTTGAGGTTATTTTCTAATTGTTGTTTGGCTATGTTGGATTTTAATAAGATGCCTGATTGTGTTTTAATAATCAGTGCATCATCAGTAAATTTCTGGTTAAACCATGCTTGTGCGAATTGGACGCGTCTTATGTTATTCGTGGTTGTTATGGTGAAGGTGTTTATATATTGTGTTCTTGAGTATGTGGAAGAGTTTAAAGTTGGTGTAGATGTTGGAAGTTGTGTATTTAATGAAGGTTGTGTGGTGTTTGTGGGTTGACTGGATATTATATTAGTGATTTGTGATATGTATGGACTAGTTTTTTCGGTGGCCATTACCTCCAATCCTGATGTACTGCTCTCGCTTTCTGCCTCGTATGTGTTTTCTCTCCCCGCCATGTTTGTTTTGTTCTCCGCGGATATTTTCCGGATATCAACAATTAGAGCTCTGCCAAGAGTACGTCTGAACGCTACTGCTAACGGCGAGCGTGAAAGTTAAATTATGTCTATAACGTATTTTTTTTTATTATATTGTATGTGGATAAGCTCATTCTTCAATTTACGCTCAAAAAATATATTAATATAAATTATAACTGTCTCTAAATAAATTTGAATAAGAGAGAAGCAAAAAAACGTATCCTGCTACTGCGGTACCATCCTGATCTCGGCTCACGCGGAATTCCTGAATCCGGAAGTCCCTTTCATCTCGCCAAGATGGACGCCAGAAAAACCATGAATATGTCCTTCCCCATCCGATTTCAGCTCTCCCACGTCATCAGATAATTTCATAGAAGTTGATGATAGCCTTAGATAAGCCGGGAAAACCATATCGCTTGATTTGCGATCGGTACCGGAAACGTACTACAACACAGGCCTGAGTACGAACGAATTAGATAACTCGAATTTCAAAAGAATGTTATAATTACCTGAAGATTTTAAGCGGCCTGGAGAAATAAGCACTTAGCTACTTTTATTTTTATGGCGATCACACAGATCCGCTGAGATTTCAACGAGATTTTCAACGCCTCCGCATTTTTTTTACAACGATCACACAGATCACACGCTGAGCACACAGCCCAGAAGATAATTCAATCCACCATAAGTCCGCGGATTCACCTTCGCGACCGCCACGAAAAAATATCCCCGTTGCCAATATTCAACAACTCAATTTAGATTGAATTAAACACACACCTTTATTTAGAAAATAATGCATTTTCGTCATCGAATTAAAGTTCATTCATTGTTCAATTAAAGAATAACAATTAGGAATTAAGACATATAGAAAAATGGAAAAATTAATTCAAAATATTGAATTACAATTATGTGTAAGTGGTTGCATACGTCAAGACATTAAATTTAAATTAAATAATAATTTAACTAATGTTTTATTTAAATTATTGTGCTTTTGTTAACGGTGGTAATTATGACCGTTACAGCCGTTCTAAACCAATTCTCACATTTTGAATCACATTTATTTTAGTGTATAAATGGTAAAAAACAAATTTGAATCGGTTTGTAGTCGAAAAATACAAATTTTCTACGCGGGGCTTTTCTAAACTCGAAATTTTACTTCATGCTTAGTCTGGGAGTGGAAACACTCGTTTGAACTTTAAATTTAACTCTTTTATAAAATTGACGTAAGTAATATAATAAATCATTCATTGAAATCATAGAAAAAGAAGCAATATTTTACCTAAAATCAACTTTTAGAGTAAACTTTATAATTTGCTTGGCTCGTAATGGGTTAATATTCCATTCCTGAGAAAAATATATTTATTAAATATTAAAGTTGCATTTAATAAAATAACAAACTGTGAATAAATCGACAAAAATCTAAAAATATAGAAAATGTCGGAATGTTAAAAATCTTAACGGTCCACTCCCAGACTAAGCATGAAGTAAAATTTCGAGTTTAGAAAAGCCCCGCGTAGAAAATTTGTCGAGGGTCGCGCAGCGACCCGAGACAAATTTTCACGGGGCTTTTCTAAACTCGAAATTTTACTTCATGCGCCACGCGTATAGAACATTGATTTAGTCTGAAGTTCAAGATATACTGCTTAGATTAGTTTATGATTTATGCAAGATCGCTACAAAATATTCTCTCCTAAAGATACTACACTTTTGACGAGACGATCACGACACGAACACGATACGAGTACGACACAAGCACTAAACATTCATGACACGAGTGTGATGAACGCCCCGTGCTCGTCTCGTGTCGTACACGTCTTGTGCTCGTGTTGTGCTCATCTCGTATCGTGCACATCTCGTGTTCATGTCGTACTCGTCTCGTAATTGTCTAAAAGATGTGAAGTGATGCGAAGTCTATAAGATATTATGAGTATCATGTTCAACATTCGAGCAGTTTATAAAATCATCCAATTCAAAGCTTTAACCAAGTGTCGTCCCCTCCCAGACTAAGCATGAAGTAAAATTTCGAGTTTAGAAAAGCCCCGCGTAGAAAACTAGTCGAGGGTCGCGCAGCGACCCTCGATAAATTTTCTACGCGGGGCTTTTCTAAACTCGAAATTTTACTTCATGCGCCACACGTATAATCCACAAGTGAAAATATATAGTGCTAAGATGCGATAGATAGTTACCAAGATATAGCGAAATAATGCAAAAAATATTTATTTTGTGAATATTTTGTAAATGTGATAATAATAATAAGAGTAGGACAAATTTAGTTTGAGACTCTTTTCCATATTCTTAATATTTAAATCATCATATCTGCAGAGTGGCGCAAAAGTACCGATATGGTTTGAATGTTTAATAACTTTTTTATTTAATGATTCATTATTATTATTTTTTTTTGTTATACAGTATATTAATTGAGAACATTTTTGGCTTAAGTATGAAAAATTATATCCCGCAAGTGGTGGCCATTTTCGGCTTCGTGCTCTTTCCAGTACATTTTCCATAACTTTTCGCAAAATTTCCGGTGTTATGGCTTGAATTTCATTGCGAATGTTTTGTTTTAGCTCTGGTAAGAAAACAGTCTGGAGCTGAACGGGGGGGGGGGGGGGGCAATTGAAATCGCTTCTGCGCGTAATAATGCGTTAGCCAAAGAGGTCCCGTAACAGAGCCATTGTGTCCCTTGCAGTGTGGGCTGTGGCTCCATCTTGTTGGAACCACAACTGTGGATGGTTTTCTACAGCTGGCCTCAAAAAATTGTCCAGCATCGTTCGATATTCAGCACCATTAACAGTAACTGAGGCGCCATGTGCATTTAAAAAAAAATGGACCAATGTTTCAGACGATACACCGCACCAAACAGTACACTTAAGTGGGTGTAATTGTCGCTGATGAACTGTTCTTGGATTCTCTTTAGCCCATATCCTGCAATTTTGCTTGTTTACGAAACCATTCAATTGGAACTGGGCGTCATCGCTCATTATCAAATTGTTAATGAAATCGCGATTTTCTTCTGCTTTTTCTCGGAATGAAATGGCATAATCAAGCCGTTGTTGGTAGTCTATCGGCTTCAATTCTTGCACAAGCTGATCCTTATACGGGGACATGTGCAATGTGGCCAAAATCCTCTGAATGGACCTCCGCGATAGCCCCAGTTGTGCCGAATGTCTTCTTGTTGATGTTTCTGGACTGTCCTGCACACTATCCACAACACGTTGGATATTGTCTTCTGTGTGGACCGTACGTGGTCTTCCGATACATGGAAGGTGTCTTACTGTACCATGTTGTCGAAAATTTGCAACCAGGCGGTTTATTGTTGATGTTGAAGGTCCAGTACGCACATTAAAAAAAAACGACGATAAGTACGCTGCGTCAAAACAATTGACAGTTAATTTTCAAAAAAAAAAATTCAACAATTTTTGATCGCTGTTCTGTTGTGTACTGTTCCATTTTAAATTCCCCAAGTTTTCTTCACAAAATTCTGAAATAAAAATAAGTTACATAAATAAATTTAAAAAGTTATTAAACATTCAAACCATATCGGTAGTTTTGCGCCACCCTGTATAACGAGGACAGTGCTATGATAGACACATCAACATTTTTTTACGGGGTTTTTCTAAACTCCAAATTGTACTTCATGTGTCATGCGTAGAAAACACTGAAATATTGTAAAGTTTAAAAAATACTACCCTTTATTTGGTTCGATGGGTTGACAAATTGTGTTTAATCTTCTAATCTGATTATACATACTAATTCTATTTATAAATTTTGATCAGCAATAAAAGTCAAATTTTGTTTTAAGGCACACTACATTTATTGCCAAAAAATCAACATATCGAGCATAATTGGATTCAGAAAAACAATGTCCAATATAATTGTTGAATTTTATTTGGCAATAAAGTTAATTTTGAAAAAATATATAATTAGTATCAATTTATTGTGGTATTGAAACTGGATTGACTTTGTTTTTTAGTTCATTTAAATCGATCAATAAATAACAGAGTTATGGCGTTGGGCGTTTTTGATCGAACGCCCGGTATAGTTTTAAAAAAAATCATTGAAATTCAAGAAGGTAGGGAACTCGCATAAAACAGCTTGAAGATAAAAAAGAACAGTTTAGAGAATCTAGAAACGTATTCTTTATAGTAATTAGACGGATTTTCTTTTAAAAATAGTTTCTTCCGATCACCCTAAATCGTTAATTTAAATGTTTATTTATTCAAAGTACAAAAAATATTTACTTTCATAAAAATCAATCAGCTAGAAACAATCAGACAACAATAAGGCTGTTACATAATGATAATTAATATAATAATAATAATAATAATAAGAATAATATTTATTACCCAACAGGACATCCCAATTACAGAGTAATATTACAAAAGTAAAAATTCTTAAAATAATATATATAAACAAAACAAAATAAAATTACAAAAATAAAGATCACGTGATATAAGATCATGTTCTATTAAAAACAAAATAAATTAAATATTTAGAAATTATAATAATAAAATAATGACAAAATAACAAAGAAATAATAATAGTTAGTCTATGCAGCCGTTTGTTGTTATTAATATCAAGTACCAGAAATTATGTTCTTGAATTCACGTAAGTCCAAGTGAAAAATATCACAATTAGTTTGAGCATTTTGAACATAAAAGCTGGTACAATGACGTGTCGAGAGTCTAGGTACATAAAAATGTATGTTTTGCAAAAGTTCTGATTGTTCAGAACTTTTGCAAAATTATATAGTAACTTATATAGTAACTTAAACAAGAAGATTTGACCGTGAATAATCCCACGTTCGACCAAAGTAACTGCATCAAACTATTATGTGTAAAAGTGAAGGTTCCACCGAGATTTGAACTCGGATCGCTGGATTCAAAGTCCAGAGTGCTAACCATTACACCATGGAACCGCACATCTTCAGGAATAATCCTTTCACTTCACACAAACATAAGTGTCTAGTTTCTAATAATTTTGCAAAATAATTTATCGTATTTTTCGGGAATTATAGGTTCCATGGTGTAATGGTTAGCACTCTGGACTTTGAATCCAGCGATCCGAGTTCAAATCTCGGTGGAACCTGAATTTTTACTATTCAATGTGATTCCGTGCAAGTATTTATAGACAACGTTTTTTTTATTTTTAGTTCGCGTATTTTTTGTGTTTCACACTACCTAATTCATGGTACGAACGGTCGATGGGTTCGCGTCAAAATAAAAACAAATGCAGTGAGTCTAATTTTAGTGTTATTAACTAAGCGGAGGAAGACTGATTTTTTAAGTAAAATACCCAATATCATTTTCTATTACTTTATCAAATATGGCGAATCGTGAACACCGGTCGTTATCTGATAGTGAATTAAACAAGACATTTATTGAAATATTACTAAATTCGGAATGTTTTGGCTGTCGCTTACCGAAAGCTTCCAAGTGCGAGTTATCAATCTGTGCAATCTGCGATGCCGACTTTTACCCAGGTTGTATTAAAAGTGAAGACAAGTTTGGAGTGGTGGCTTGTTACCGTTGCGAAAAACAGGGAATACAGAGAATTTGCCTACAACTAGTACTTGGAATAAAGAGCGAAATTAAGAATCTAAGACAAGAGGTGAACACACTAAATGAGCAAGTTCTGAAATAAGTCCATATTAGAAAAGGATAAATTAATAAACACAATAACTTCTTCTAAATTAACTTAAGCAAAAAAGATGTAAACAAAACAAATTTAGTTCAGACAAAAACCAAATCTAACCAAAACACACAGACGCGTACAACCAAAACGATAAAAGATTAAACCCGAAGACACTAGATAACACTCCAAGTGCAAATATGGTTGCATATAGTGAAATTGCGCATTCTAATGTCCAAATAGCTGATATTGTTAAAGACGCAAATATGTGGCCCGAAGGAGTCTACGTTAATCCATTTTTACACCACCTACACAACAAAGTTCGGAAATGACAAACGATACAAAATATAATCAACTGCGAAACATAGACAAAACATTATTTTCAAAATTTCACAAAAATGTTCAATCCATCAACACAGCAATCAATATATTAAATAAAGTTATATCAGAAAACTCAGAATGTCAAGTAATAACTTTAACAGAACATTGGAAATCAAACGAACAGCTCAAATACTATAACATTGACGGATACCACCTTATTTTATCTTGCTTCCGCTAGGAAAATGCTCATAGAGGAGTAGCTCTATATGGAAAAATTGGCATTAAATCGTCTATTTGTGAAGACATCAATAACCTCTCCATACTTTATGAAATAGAAATTGCTGCAGCAGAAATATTAATAAATAAATTAAAGATTGTCATAGTAGGAATTTATCGACCTCCTAGCGGTAATATCAAAACATTTTTCGAAAAGATGGACAGAGTCCCTGTCGGGTCAGGGAGTTCATTATATTATTGCGGGAGATTTCAACATTGACTGTCTTAGTGAAAATGTAAATAATGCCAATTTAACTAATCCGACTGTAAGTTACGGCACTAGACTATTCATTAAAGCATTTACTAGGGTAACCCATACCACAAAAACGTGTATTGATAATGTTATAAGTAATATCGAAAATAGTCATAATGCAGAAATTGTCAAAACACACATTTCTGATCATTATGGCCACAAAGTCTCATTCCATAATTTTATAACAAGAAATAGATCCATAAAAACATACTTCAGACCAAATATAAATACTAATACATTAAACTTATTGAACAGAAATAAATTGGGAAACCATATTACATATACCGACACTAAATGAAAGATGGAACGCATTTTTAAACAAATTCATACTATTATATAATGAATGTTTTGCACCTATAAAACTTAAATCAAATATCGATAAAAGCAAACACTCAAAAAAGTCACCCGAAATACAAGCTACCAAAGAAATATTAAATTTATATGACATTTTACGGTTATATAATATTGATTATGTAAATGAATATAAAGCCTTAAAAAAAATATACAACGAACAACTAATATTATAATTGAATTTGAGTTCAGTATTCCGCACTAGATACCCACAGACGCGTTTCGGACTTCAAGGACTTCTTCAGTGTGGTCCCGATCCAGTGCTGAGGAATACTGAACATTTCTGACTATATCAGGTCAATATGTGAACACTTTTAAATGAATTTGATAGCTAACGTCATCTATTGCCCCATAGTGGCATTGTCAATGACACAGTGCACAAAGTGCATATACAGGTCACTGTTTCGTCCACGGAGCTATTCTGTTTATGAAACCAGAAAACAAATATCAAAATTGAATTTGAGTTCAGTATTCCGCACTTGTGGTCCTGATCCAGTGCTGAGGAAGTCCAAGACGCGTCTGTGGGTATCTAGTGCGGAATACTGAACTTAAATTCAATTTTTATATTTGTTTTCTGGTTTCACAAACAGAGTATAGCTCCGTGGACGAAACAGTGACCTGTATATGCACTTTGTGCACTGTGTCATTGACGATGCCACTATGGGGCAGTAGATGGCGTTAGCTATCGAATTCATTTAAAACTAATATCATCCAAGAACAAATAGTACGACACTAAACTTATGAACACAGACAATATAAACAAAACAACATGGAATATAGTAAAGGAAATACAACAGTCTTCACGACCCTACCACGAAATTAACGCAGACGCAAACGAAATCAACAAACACGTTGTCAATTCCGCCAAAAAGATCTTAAGCACTATTCCTAAAATTGATTATAATCCTAGAACCCGCTACCGAAGAGGAAATAAATAGGATTGTTATCTCTTTAAAGCATACTTCGTCAACAGGTTGGGATTGTTTTGCAGTTAAAGTAATTAAACACTGTATTCACTTAATTAAACATCCCTTAGCCAATATCATGAACAAATGTATTGAATCTGGAGAATTTCCGGATAGTTTAAAAATGTCTGTTGTGAAACCAATTTTTAAAGGCGGCGATCCAAGCAACTTTTCGAACTTTAGGCCAATCAGTTTACTTACTCACTTTTCAAAAATATTCGAGAGGGTTATAACCAGTAGATTAATTTAATTTTTTAATAAACATATCTTTAATAAATTACAGCACGGTTACCTAAATAATAAATCGACAAATACAGCTTTGGTTGAATTAATACAATTCATTGGAAGCGCCCTAGATAATAGAGATATTTCTAGACTTGTCAAAAGCTTTCAATTGTGTAGATTATGAAATACTACTTCATAAGCTCCATAAATATGGCATTAGAGGAATAAGTCATAACTTAATAACCTTGTATCTACACAATCGGAGACAAAAAGTTCAATATTTTAGAGAGGGAAATAATATGGAATCAAATATCTTAAATGTGACTGTAGGCATCTCTCAAGGAAGTATTTTAGGGCCAACGTTGTTTATAATTTATATAAATGACATTTTCGATAAAATTACCTCAACGTCAGAAACTATGAACGGATATGTGGATGATGATAACATCATAATAAAAAAACATACCTATGTAGATCTAATTAATTCAGAAAAGATAGTGACATATTTAAATTGCAACGAATTACATTTTAATGAGAATAAAACTACGGCAATAATTTTTAATACCAAACAAGCTACCAATAATTATACAGATGATATCCACCTAAATCAATTCTACTTAAAAAATGTTGAGAGTTCTAAATTTTTGGGAGTATATGTCAATAAATATTTGGTCAAATCATATTTCTCATTTCAACACTAAACTAAACCATGTCGTATATGCTATGCACAGAATTAAACCCTTTGTAAACTTTAGAACTTTAATAATGGTGTACAAATCATATATCTGCTTAAAAATGAGATACGGAATCACATGTTGGGTTGTTAGAAAACAAATTGAAAGAATCTTTGTGATACAAAAGGCTACTATTAGGTTGATGTTTGGTCTGGAATTCATCGCTTCTTGTCGTGGAATGTTCAAATCCAACAATATACTCACGGTAGTAGGAATATACATACAGAGAGTTTTATGTAACACCGAACATTTTCATAAAAATATATATTTTTTAAGTATACACTTGCATACGTCGTACATTTTCCGATGCTCGATTTATTAAAAGAATTTAATTTAAAGCTTTAAACGAGTGTTTTTCACTCCCAGGCTAAGCATGAAGTAAAATTTCGAGTTTAGAAAAGCCTGAAAATTTGGTTTGGTCGCGTAGCGCGAAGCGCGGAGCGGCCAAACCAAATTTTCAGGCTTTTCTAAACTCGTAATTTTATTCATGCTCCACCTGTACAAAACACTGACATGTTACAAAGTTTAAAACACACCGCTAAACTTTACATTGAATCAGTGTTGTGTACCGGTGGCGTATGAAGTAAAATTTCGAGTTTAGAAAAGCCTGAAAATTTGGTTTGGACGCTTCGCGTTTCGCGCTACGCGACCAAACCAAATTTTCAGGCTTTTCTAAACTCTTAATTTAACTTCATACTTAGCCTGGGAGTGGAAAACACTCGTTTAAAGCTTCAAATTAAATTATTTTAATAAACCGAGCGTCGCAAAATGTACGACGTATGCATATGTATACTTAAAAGAAAAATTCTCTTTATGAAATGTTCTGTGTTACATAAAACTCTGTGTATATGAATGTTTAATGTATGTTTTTAAAAATAAGAGACTATTTACGGCATATCTCAACACAAGTTGTCATAATACACGCAACACTAACATTATTTAGGCATACCATAAACACAGGTTAACATTGTTTAAAAAGACTCCTTATTATTCTATGATGAAAATGTATAATGGACTCCCGGCATCTTACAGGAGTTCTATACAATTGCTCAATTTTAAATGGCAAGTAAAAAATCTACTACTAATAATGGAACTGTCTACGTTAGATGAATATTTCGCATATTTTTCTGCAAAGAGATGTTAGCTGATGTATATGTTTCTACTTTATATCCTCATATATTTTCTATGACAAATTTCTTAACTATATATATTGTGTTTCTGTATATTCTGTATATCTTATGCTCGGTATTATAGAACGTTTTATTCTCTAAATAAAATTTACTTTAGGAACAGATTAATTTATTCCAAAGATTTCGGTATTATAAACACAAAATACCTTAATTTGGCTAATAAATATTCTCAGTAAATTATTTGTTTGTTTTTCTACCAAGTGAATTTTATTTTATAAATAATTTGACAGTTAAAAGTCAAAAGTGTATTATATTATTATAATTACTTTAGATTCTACTACTTGTATTTATTAATTGTATTACGGTTATCATGTCTACCATATCATCCGTGTCAGATTTAGGTTCGCTTATAGTATCTTCCTTGAAAGTGATTAATTCGAACCACAAGACATTCTAAGCAGTCGAAGACCTAGAGTTTTTCAAGTCACAAATAACCAGGGATTTTTATACTTATGCATACGCTTTTTTAAAATTAGTTTCATTTAAATTTTAAAACGAGTGTTTTCCACTCCCAGACTAAGCATGAAGTAAAATTTCGAGTTTAGAAAAGCCTGAACATTTGGTTTGGTCGCGTAGCGCGAAGCGCGGAGCGACCAAACCAAATTTTCAGGCTTTTCTAAACTCGAAATTTTACTTCATGCGCCACGCGTATTAAACACTGAAAACACTGAAATATTGTGAACAAGTGAACTTCACTTAAAATCAGTGTCTTGTTCGCGTGGCGCATGAAGTAAAATTTCGAGTTTAGAAAAGCCTGAAAATTTGGTTTGGCCGCTCCGCGCTTCGCGCTACGCGACCAAACTAAATTTTCAGGCTTTTCTAAACTCGAAATTTTACTTCATGCTTAGCCTGGGAGTGGAAAACACTCATTTAGGTCTTTTATAATTTCTAATAAGCTTTTTTTTCTGTGTAATTCTGTCCTATTCCACGGTTATTCTACATAATTATAAGGAATTTTACTAAATTTTCAATTTGATTGACAATTTAATTTGAAATATTGACAATTTAATTTAAAAAACTGGTGGTTCCAGCTATGGCCACAATGAAAATGTATCATTTCGGTCTGTAATCTACTGATTAAATTATTTATTTCTAGAATTGCCTTAATAATACGCAATTTTATTTGCCCATTAGTTTACTAGGTCAATAAATTTACTCCACAAATAGTTATCTAATGATTTTTTAATCGTTTATAAGACGGGGCATTAAAGATATAAATGTATTATTTATTTATTAAAAAAAATAGTTAAATGTAAACTGTGTCCATTTTTTATATTATAAGTTTTCATTATAATATATAAGGTACGCTTTTCCAAACTATCTAAAAACATAAAAGTGTTCATAAATGTTTTAGGTTATTTTTACCTAAAACGAAATTTTCAAATGTTCATAATTAATTAATTTCATTTTCATTAAATAAACAATCTGTGCATAAATGATTAAAAAAACTGTTTTCAGTTATTTCTGGGTATAGATTTTTTTATGGTTTGAATTCCATTAAAGTAAATTTCCAAAAACCGTTAATTCATTTGATGTATAAATTAGCAAAAGATGTAAAAGTTCTAAAATACCTGCAAGGTGTACCATTGCATTGTTTATAGCATGTTTTATATCCTTCTAACCGTAGTCTACCTTTCCTGTGTGTGTTAATTTTGAAGTCAACACAATAGACTTCGTGTTGTAAACTGTTTCCCTGTTAATTATGTTGCCTATATTGTACTACTATGAATTGCTCTAAATGTACAATCGCCGAAACTTCAACTGCAACTAAAAGCCATAAACTAGAGCGGATTTGAACCTTATTGAAAACGGGTGTTTGGGAACGTTTTGATGATCGTAAATCTATCTGTCTGTTTTACGAGCAATGGTCGAGTGTTTATGTGATTGGGAATTAACCAAATTTTCTACACGAAATTTGGAATTAGGTTTTTAAACAACATTTCACTGGAAATGCAACTAAAATTCTAAATTCTTATTTCTAATTAAAACCAGAGGCTACAACTTTTAATTGAAAATAGTGAAATAGTGTTTATAGATTAAAAATTGAATGTTTTCTTATGACATGTTTTAATCTTATTCAATAATTTAATAAATAATTATTAAACTGGGTAAGCATTTTCAATCCAGAATATTCAGTGTTAAAATTAACTAATAAATTCGGTAACTCCGTTAGTGTAGAGAAAAGGGCCATTGAAATGGTCACCCTTAATTTATATTAGTAGTATAATATACAGAGAGTTTTATGTAACACCGAACATTTGCATCCAATACAATTTGACACCTTTCATTTTTAAGTTGTGTGTAAATTAAGTTGCCTATATGACCATTAACAATCGTAGCAAATTAATCGCAATTAATGCCTCAACTTGTACATGTAGAGAGTTTTTTTTTTTTCAAGTATACATATCCCAATTACAGCGTATATGCCGTAAATCTTAAGATACTCGTTGTTTTTTTAACAACGTTTAATTTGAAACTTAAAATGAGTGTGTTCCACTCCCAGACTAAGCATGAAGTAAAATGTCGAGTTTAGAAAAGCCTGAAAATTTGGTTTGGACGCGTAGCGCGAAGCGCGGAGCGGCCAAACCAAATTTTCAGGCTTTTCTAAACTCGACATTTTACTTCATGCGTCACCTGTACAAAACACTGACATACTACAAAGTTTAAAACACACCGCTAAACTTTACATTGCATCAGTGTTTCGTACCGGTGGCGCATTAAGTAAAATGTCGAGTTTAGAAAAGCCTGAAAATTTGGTTTGGCCGCTCCGCGCTTCGGTGGCGACCAAACCAAATTTTCAGGCTTTTCTAAACTCGAAATTTTACTTCATGCTTAACCTAGGAGTGGAAAACACTTATGTATACTTAAAAAATTCTCGTTATGAAAATAAAAACTCTCTGTATGTATCAGAGCTGCGCAGGATTCGAATCATTCAGGATTCGAATCCTTTAGTTTAACTGAATTCGTGATCCGGATTCGTTACATTTTTTTAAGAGGATTCGTATTCGAATTCAAATGTCCGTGATTCGAATATTTATAAAAGGATTCGAATATTTATAAAAGGATTCGAATACTTACAAGAGGATTTGAACCGTCAAAAATAATTCGAATTGTGAGGATTAACATGAAAAATGTCTTTTGTGTTTTTTTTTTAATTCTCGTTAAATCACTGTTTTATACGCGTGGCGCATGAAGTAAAATTTCGAGTTTAGAAAAGCCCAGAAAATTTGTCTCGGGTCGCTGCGCAACCCTCGGCAAATTTTCACGGGGCTTTTCTAAACTCGAAATTTTACTTCATGCTTAGTCTGGGAGTGGAAACGCTCGTTCGAAACTTCAATCTGAATGCTTTGATAAAAACATTAAATGACTAAAAATAAAAGATAATAATTTAGTTTTCAAATTTTTTTTTAATATTTTTTAAGTAAAACTGACATGATAGCTACAATCTGAAACGTTAAATTTGTCTGACATTTCCTTGATTTAATATTATTTTTGCTGTCCTTTTAATATAACTTTCTTGAAGTTTTTCATTGTTTTAGTCAATATTTAAATTAATTTTATAATTTTTTACGTGTTTTGTAATTTGCCTGCTCTGATTTTGACAAATTCTTTAATCTTTAATCTTTATTGAACGGTGTAGTGAGTAATAATTATTGATGGGTTTGCAATTAATAGTTCAATAAACTATTACAACAAATTGGAACAAATTGCAAGCCCATAATGCTGAATAATTATTAATCACTTAGCAACAACATTGTGCAAGTATTTACACGTTCTGTAAGCACGAATTGAGTGTACAGAAAAGGCAGTGTTAAATAAATCATCGTACAGAGTAGTTGAACCAGGACTAAAAGTAGTTATTATTGTTCCCATGTAAACCTTCCAAAACCCAACATTACATGGCGATCCTGCGTGAGAACTGGAAAATTCAAAAGTGTCAGAAAATGAATCGGTAGTGCACAAGTGATGAGAAGTTAACATCAAATAATAGCTGAAAAAATACACAATGGGGAAAAATCAGAGTAAGGAGGAGCGAAAAGAAGAAGTTACAATAGCTCAATCCGCTGGAGGTCAAGTTAATATTAATACGCTGGTGATTAGAGCGTTTTTACTAGTACGTTCTCTTAAGAAGAGTTTCAGAAAAACCGTCCGTCGTGCCACCAGGGAAGAATTTACGCGCACCCCATGGCGAATCTTCAGGACACCGGGAAGTAGACCATCACTGCAAGCTTCGCACACAATTTTGCTGAGTGGAAAAGAACGTACAGGTAGCGCAATGAACTTTTTCCGCGATCGTGTTAGCGTTTAATTTTATGTACAAATTAGCTATTTTTATTTTATATTATGAGTAACAGTTTAGAGCAGTGCCTTCCAAACTTTAATTTTTCCCCTTAATTTTTCTAACAATCCAATTTCATAAACACTCATCTGATATTGTAATTTATTTAATGGGCTACAAAATAATATACAATATTATGTTTAAAAATACATAAAAAATAATTATCTATTTGAAGAAATAATAATATAATGTAATAAAAACAAATCTTACAAAAGTACAAAAAATAGAATTCAACATTAATACATTATAAAAATTTAATGTCAAGGGTGAGCTTGTTTTTCAGCACAAATTTTGCCAAACCGTGGTACCATTGAAGATATCGCGGTTCTCAGTTCCTTTTCAATCTGTAAGCAAGATCGATACTTTGTCTTTAAGACAGCTACTGCAGAAAACCCAGTTTCACATAAGTAAGATGTTACAAAAGGCAATAAAATGTCTAAAGCTTTATTTGTTAAAGTAGGAAACTCGTCCTTTACTCGTAACCAAAACGTGACAATATTATTTTCGTGTTGAAACATCTGCTTTAATGTGCTGTCACTAGATAAGTCAATTATCATTTCCTGCTCTGCTGTCGTAAGGCCAAAATCATCATATTTTTCAATCACAAACGGGTTTCTAATCCATTCATATTTGGACATGTCAAGATCTTTAAAGTAAAACGAGAATTGCTCCCTTAAACTGGTCAAGTTTTTATTAATAAGAACTTTACTGTCTTCTATTTCATCTGCAACACAGGTAATTTTAAAAGTGGGAAACATGTCAAAGTTATTATTTTTCAAACTTATTATCCACAGTTCCAATTTTCTCATAAATGCAGTAACCTTGTCTTTCTGGGCAAAAGCATGAATTTGAGGCCCTTGCATTGATTTATTTAAAGTACTGAGTCTTTGAAAAATATCCAATAAATACGCAAGTTTTACAAGGAATTTCGTGTCATAAAACAAGTTTGCTTCATCTCTATTATTATCAGTAACGAATATGGCGATCTCTTCTTTTAGCTCAAACACCCTTTGAAGTACTTTGGAACGAGAAAGCCAACGTGCCTTACAATAATATAGAAGTGATGTATATTCTGAACCCATGTCATTACACAATTTTGCGAAAAGCCTTCCTCTTAATGGGCTATTTTTGATAAAATTTACAACTCTTATAATAACTTGAAATACTGTTAGTAAATCTTCACCCATATCTCTTGAAACAAGTGATTGTCTATGAATCATGCAATGCGTCCAAATTGCCCGAGGAGCCACCTTTCGAACTAGTGCCTGTAGACCAGCGTTTTTTCCTGCCATAGATGGAGCTCCATCTGTGCATAGTCCAACACAGTTCTCCCACAGAATGTTATTTTCATTGAAAAATGTATCAATCATATTAAAAACTTCACTTGCTGTAGTATTGCCTTCAATAGGTTTGCAGAATAACATGTCTTCTCTAACATCAGTTTCCACAACATATCTTACATATGTAATCAAGTGTGCATCCTTAAGAACATCTGTAGCCTCATCTACTTGCAACGCGAAAGAAAATAGTTTTACTTTTTCTATTAATTTATCGCAAAGATCTTCAGATATATCGGATATTCGTCTTCCCACCGTATTATCTGCAAGTGGAATGATTTTAAGTTGATCAGCATATGATTTACCTAGCATCGTAGCTATCATGTCAATAGCTGCAGGTAGCACTAAAGTTTCTCCTATTACATGGGGTTTTTTGCATTTAGCAATTCTATAAGAAACCTTATAAGACGCAAGCAATGCTTTTTGTGTAACAGACATGGTCTTTGAAAACATTATCATCGGGGGATTATTACGGTCTTTGACTTTTGGAGTCAAACACTCCCGATCAAGACAAAATAAATAGTTTGGCCTTATGTCTGATTCGGTACCCCCCTGATTACCCGATTAACTCGTAATCAAACACAATCACTTTATAATAAAATGCGTACTTACCCGATATATCCACTGGATAGTCGGTCAGGAACCACTCACGAATTTACTTTACTCACTTATAAATTTGATATTTAAGGAATAATTGTTAATGAAAATTAATTAAAATATTTTTGTTTTTAAGTAAAAATATAAACAAAAATTTATTAATAACAATAAACAGAATAATTAATAACAAATATAATAGAAGTTGAAAAAGAAAATGAATAAAAAAAAAAATATAAGTGAAATAATAGTAAAACAAAATAACGGCACACAAAAACAAACTTACTAATTCACATAGACTGGTGGTAACTCGATGTTGGTTTAAAGATTAGTACTTTGGAACTGTACTCTCAAAGCATCCCTCGCCGTTATATATGTTTGCCCAAAAATCGCATCCCCCACTACGATTTCTGGGCCGCGCTAACCATTCTTCGCCCGTGCGCCTTTAGGGGCGCGTCGAGGAACCCGAATTTCTGGACTTATAAAATAAGTGCTGTGAATAATTCTTCTCCATGACAAATGCATTAACATGCGAGAGAAACTATTCCGCACACAAATAAATAAAATCGGGTTCAGGCGAAAAATGGTTAGTCGATTAAAACTTAATAATTAATAATTAATTAATTTCTAAAAATAATTGAATATATATATATATATATATATATATATATATATATATATATATACATACGCACATGCCCTTTGATACGCAAGTAACGTTGCATAATATTTACAGAAAAATGTACAGAAAAGTGTTTACGGAGAAGTGTTATTTTCCCATTACGACAGCTAGAAGTATTAAATTAAACAAAAATTATAATATATAAGTTTTCCTCGTTAACTTATTTAAGTTGTGATTTATATCACATTAAAGGTCTTTCTCTCAGCTATTAAGTTGCGAATTTGGTTTATCGGTGTGATTCGCGGTTTTCCTATAAACCGCGAAAAGAGCTGGGGATTTTCCAGCCTATTGTTAGGCGAGTATTCCGTGCGCTTTGCGTCTTTGTTTTTCGGAATCGCACGCTTTTTGGAATACCCGTGCCAGATGTTGGCCCGGCCTTTTGGGCCAGGCAATCGGCTGCGTGTTTTCGCGCTGACCGATTTAAGCTTTTTACAGCCTATTGTAGGTAGCTGAGAGAAAGGACCAGTTGAGGATTATTGAACATTTCTTGAAACTTCTAGCTGGCATGAAGGGCGTTTCTGGTTTTATGGCTCTCCATAAACACAATTCTTGGAGACACGGATTTTACCAGTTTGCAAATAATAAAAATTGAATTATGGGGTGTAACAGATTTCTCGTTATCATCGTTTGGGGAAAAACGACGATAACAATTCGGCCCCGTCAAACTAGTAGAATCCGCGACTCGTCCTAAACTAAACATACAAAATATATACAAGATACGAGAACATATGTACAAAATATTAAAAATATACAAAAAAAATATACAAGAAAATGAATGAATTGGAAATAATACCATAATACCATAATTTTCTTCTTTGGGCGCCACAATGGGTAGGTTTAGTAGTTGAAATTTTAAGACTGCCCATTGTCAGTCTACTTTGGGAAGCTCTTCATGTCCATGTTCGTGCACTTAAAGGGTTTACACAGTGTCACTAGATTCGGGAGAAGCGTCTATATCGCGGAAACTAGGCACTTACACTTGCGTTGGAGGGACCTGGGAGGGGATCGTCTTCATTGTCCGTGTCCCGGAGGGGTTCTGGATCCTGGGCATCATCTGAGGGTGCTGGTCTCATGTCATCCGCATGAACTCGAACCGTGCGTCCGCCTCTATTTATCAGATAGACGCGTCCATGGAAGTGTTGGGTGATCGTGCTTTGAAAGTTCGTCCGAATCTTTCTACCATTTCCTTGAACAGCTGTGCTGCGGCTCCTCGGAAATCGTGGTCCGGTTCTGGAGGTGTATCCTCATCTACCTGGCTGCGTTGCTGAGTCCACCGTACAGTTTGTCGCAGTCCAGTACCCAGATGAATACAGCGTTTGCTGCAATCTATCACAGCGTCGTGTTTGATGAAGAATCCGATTCCTAGGATTACTTCATAACGTAGTCCGGGCATGACGAAGAAATCTTCTGAAAAATTCTGATTTCCCAGCTTAAAATGAAGATTACTTATGCCCGTAACTTCCGCAGTCATGTTTTCACCCGCTAACTTCGTTTTCGCTTGAAACGATCGGGTGCGATGAGTTATCCCAGGACGAATAAAATTTTGACTGGCTCCTAAATCCAGTAGGCACGATAATGTACGCTCGCCTACGATCAGTGGCAGGAGAACCAGGAGAACCAGAACCAGTGAGACGTGGTTTGAACACGTCTTCAAGGGGTTGACATCGTCTACGTTGAGCGTACTCTCAAGTGGCGACGTAGTGGACATGATGTTCCATTGAGTGGCGACGGTGAGTGGACGAGGATTCGGCGTCTTGCCATGTTTTTCGCCAAGGTGTGGTGTCCTTCCGGCATCCTTATTAGGGTGTCGGGACGTGTTGACATCCTGTTGTTTGTCCTCCCTTTGGGGGAGTCCATCGTCGCTGACGTCGTGGTGGAGGTGCTTATTGTCTCCGTTTTGGTGGAGGTGCCGGGATCCATTCGAGTTTCGAACGCGGCGCCTTGAATTATAGGTTTCCTGAGAGTGGTGAGGTTGGTTTTCCTTGAATCGTCGTCCTGGAGTCTTCTGGTGGCGGTTTACGGTGGCGGCAGGTGAACTGGATAAGTTGTTTAGCTCTTCTCCTGCCGCTGCTTGTCGTTTCCCTGAAGCTCGGGGCAATCAGAGTACCAGTGATTTCCTTTCTTGCATCTATCACAGAAAGGCGGTTTGTATGGACGTTTCGGCATCTTATTCTGAGCTGCAGGGGAATGATTTTGGTACTTCTTTGGTTTTGAAGAATTTGTCTGCGATGATTTAAAATTCTTCTCGACGCGTTGATTTTTCCAAAAGTTGGCGGCTTGATCGTTCGACGTTTTCTTCTGTTTCTGTTGTTGTTGGGTGTAGTGGTTCTCTTTCGCAGGAGAAAAATTAACGACGGGCATTATATCCAGGTATGAAGCGGATAGAGCAGCGGCTTGGTCCAAAAAATCTGCTGTCGTCGTTGGTTTGAACAGAAGCGCATTTCGTAGGGTGGGTGAAGCTAAACGCCACAGTATTGTTGTTTTCAGCTCCTCGCTTGCTGATACCAAGTGTCGGTTAAACAGATTAAACTTCCTGAGGGCGAAGGAACCGGGTGTAGCATCTCCTTGGGGTTTTGAAGTTAGCTCTATTAGCTCATCGTGAGCAATTACGGCGGGGTTTATCGATTTAATAAATAGTGACTTGGCCTGTTCCCAAGTTACATCGCTGCTGAAGTATCCTCCATATTTTTCAATATCCTCCGCGTCCATCCTGCTCAATGCGTGTCGGTGCTTCTGTTCATCCGTGAAGTGTAGTCCCTTGAACTCGTCTTCTAATTCCACAACGAATCTTCTTGGATCGCGGCCGTCGAATTTCCGCTTTTCGTTGGATGTGGTAAGAAGGGATTGTCGCATAAGGGTCAGGAATTGCATATTTGGATTGGAGTTAATGTTAACAGGAGTTGCATTTCGTGGTGGGATGTTGGGATGAGACGGGATATTTTGGGGTTCGGGATCGGCGTGGAGGTCCGCATTGACGGTGATCTGTTGGGGCGGCTGCGGGTTGGCGGGTGGTGGAGTCGGTAGATCGCGCCTCCCGATCGAGTTTTCCTCGTTCATCCGCGTTCTCAACAGCGCTTGAGTTATCTCTAACTGCTTCCGTAGGTCGGATATTTCCCTGGCAGCCTGCTCCTGCTGCTTTTGCATCCTCTTCCTCCAGACATCCGGATCGGTTTCATCCTCTTCCCGTTGCCTGCGGATGGCTTCCTTCTGTTTGAGAAGCATCTGAATCAGGTTGTCCACGTCCTCCTCGTTTTGAGGAAGTGAATTTCGGGATTCAGGACGTCCCATGATAACCGCAGCCTGGGTATTCGAGGTATTTAAAACGGTGTCGTCGGCAGTGGATTGGTTAAATATCTCGGCCCCGCTGAGGATGTTGTCCAGGTTTGATGTCTCGGATCGGAGTGACATGGGGTGTTTGCTCATTATACTTGTAACAAATGAATTAACGACACAAAGAAAATTAATTTACCAAAAATGTACTCCGCGGCCCCGTCGAGTCACCAAGTGCACCTAAATAGTTAGCAATTTGCCAATTAAATTATTTATACACTCCTATGAAAAATGTGGGAGTTACAAAAATATAAATAATTAAATAAAAATTAATTTCTCGTTCGGCAGTTCCTGGATTCAGTTGTGCTGAAAATTAATATTATTATATGTAATAAAGTGATTGTGTTGTTTGTTTATTATTAAAATTTAATAGTACGTTTTCTAAATGAAAATAAGGCCAAAAAGGGTTAAAATTATATCAGGGTCGTGAGGAAATCTATTTCAATAATTTCAAGTCTAGCAAAACCCAGATTTGTAAATAACAAAAGCAATATGGATTCTGACTCTTAAATATTGAAATTAAAAAAACTGAGCGGCAATTATAAAGCTAAATTGACGAAATTAAATTAAAAAAAAAAAAATTACGTTAGTTGTAAAAACTTAATCACTTAATTATTCACTCAATTTGTTAATTTAGCTAACAAAAATTGACGTTGGGAGAAAATTATTATTAATAATTGCCAAAAAAATTAAAAAAATGACGTTAAATAAAAAAAATTATTAATTATAATAATACAAAAATGAGTGCCAATTATCAATAATAAAATTTGACTAAAAAAAAAAATGAACGTTGGCGTCAATTATCAACGATGATTGCCTTAAAAGAAATCACGTTGAGCTCTAAGTATCAAAAATAATTGCCTAAAAAACACGTTGGGCGCCAATTATCATCGGGGGATTATTACGGTCTTTGACTTTTGGAGTCAAACACTCCCGATCAAGACAAAATAAATAGTTTGGCCTTATGTCTGATTCGGTACCCCCCTGATTACCCGATTAACTCGTAATCAAACACAATCACTTTATAATAAAATGCGTACTTACCCGATATATCCACTGGATAGTCGGTCAGGAACCACTCACGAATTTACTTTACTCACTTATGAATTTGATATTTAAGGAATAATTGTTAATGAAAATTAATTAAAATATTTTTGTTTTTAAGTAAAAATATAAACAAAAATTTATTAATAACAATAAACAGAATAATTAATAACAAATATAATAGAAGTTGAAAAAGAAAATGAATAAAAAAAAAAATATAAGTGAAATAATAGTAAAACAAAATAACGGCACACAAAAACAAACTTACTAATTCACATAGACTGGTGGTAACTCGATGTTGGTTTAAAGATAAGTACTTTGGAACTGAACTCTCAAAGCATCCCTCGCCGTTATATATGTTTGCCCAAAAATCGCATCCCCCACTACGATTTCTGGGCCGCGCTAACCATTCTTCGCCCGTGCGCCTTTAGGGGCGCGTCGAGGAACCCGAATTTCTGGACTTATAAAATAAGTGCTGTGAATAATTCTTCTCCATGACAAATGCATTAACATGCGAGAGAAACTATTCCGCACACAAATAAATAAAATCGGGTTCAGGCGAAAAATGGTTAGTCGATTAAAACTTAATAATTAATAATTAATTAATTTCTAAAAATAATTGAATATATATATATATATATATATATATATATATATATATATATATATATATATATATATATATATATATATACATACGCACATGCCCTTTGATACGCAAGTAACGTTGCATAATATTTACAGAAAAATGTACAGAAAAGTGTTTACGGAGAAGTGTTATTTTCCCATTACGACAGCTAGAAGTATTAAATTAAACAAAAATTATAATATATAAGTTTTCCTCGTTAACTTATTTAAGTTGTGATTTATATCACATTAAAGGTCTTTCTCTCAGCTATTTAGTTGCGAATTTGGTTTATCGGTGTGATTCGCGGTTTTCCTATAAACCGCGAAAAGAGCTGGGGATTTTCCAGCCTATTGTTAGGCGAGTATTCCGTGCGCTTTGCGTCTTTGTTTTTCGGAATCGCACGCTTTTTGGAATACCCGTGCCAGATGTTGGCCCGGCCTTTTGGGCCAGGCAATCGGCTGCGTGTTTTCGCGCTGACCGATTTAAGCTTTTTACAGCCTATTGTAGGTAGCTGAGAGAAAGGACCAGTTGAGGATTATTGAACATTTCTTGAAACTTCTAGCTGGCATGAAGGGCGTTTCTGGTTTTATGGCTCTCCATAAACACAATTTTTGGAGACACGGATTTTACCAGTTTGCAAATAATAAAAATTGAATTATGGGGTGTAACAGATTTCTCGTTATCATCGTTTGGGGAAAAACGACGATAACAACATTTCTTTTTGTTTATTTAAATTCTCCAATTTTCTTTGGAAAAATTCTATTGTCTTGCCAACGTGATCTGGATGTACGTTTTCGAGATGCCGTTTTAATTTATTTGGTTTCATGCTGTCTGAGGCCAAAGTATTCAGACACAGAAAACACATTGGTCGTTCTTGGCCATTAATGACTTTACATGTAAATCCAAATGATAAGTACATTGGATCATATTTTCTACATTTAGGTTTACTATTTTACGAAGATGTTCCGCTATTTTCGTTACCTTTTCTTTTGCCGTCTGCTTCTGCTTCATTCAATTTTCTTTTCAACCCAGTTACGTATTTATCCATCTAAAAGGGTTATTATTTTAAATCAAATAAAAATACTTTATAACAGTTTTGAAATTTACCTCAACATTAATTTAGAAGTGTACCAAAGCGAATATATATATATATATATATATATATATATATATATATATATATATATATATATCAACGTGGTTATCGCAGGCACTACTAACGAACTAATTCTGTTTATAGACAATCTGTGTGGAAACGGGCGAGTTTAACCAACGTTTCTTAACGAAATGCCGCGTGTCTGCTCTCGTCTGGGCGCACGAGAGGCCTCCTGCCTGCTTCTGTTTACTGAAGTTTGACGGGAGTAACCCCGAGAATACCCGGGATGATCCGAGTGCTTGTCTAGTGTTTCCTCGCGCTCGGCTCCAGACGGAAAAGCAAGATGTTTTCGTTCCAGCAAGAGTATGGATGGATTTTTTAGCATTTATACCCGAGAAATTCGCGGCGAGGATTGTGGATTACGTATAACCGTTTTTCTGATAAATTTTTTGACACCTATTCGACTTTTTTGGTTTGTATTCGAAAATGATATTTTGGAATCAGCTGCGTGCCCCCCCTGCAACAGTCTCGCGCCCCCCTAGGGGGGCGCGCCCCACAGTTTGGAACACACTGGTTTAGAGTATTTTACTAAAGTTTTTGAAGAATTAAAAAATTTTCAAAGAAATATTAACAAGGATCCGCAGGCTAGGCGTTTAGATCTAGGTAAAACACAGGGTAAATTAGATAAAGTATATCAATCTACAAAAAGTCATATTATCTGGAAAAGATGAAGCAAAAATATTATTAGATGGTGAAACAAAGGTAGTAACTTCTGTTATAAGGGAGATAGATACAATTGCATTAGATATTAGGACTATATTATTAGATAGGTTAGAAATTATAGCTAAATCAGTTAATATTAATTTAGAAAATCAAAATAGCAATTTACTCGTAGAAACCGAGTCAAACATGGCTGAAAAATTTGACATTAAAACAGCTACGGCTATGTTACCACGCATGAATGGTGATGATAATGTTACTCTACAACTTGTCGAGGCTATCGAATTTTATGATACAATCTTAGATGCACCAAGTAAAAGTTTGCTGACACAATTTGTATTAAAAATGAAGTTATCTGCTATAGCAAAGTCTACATTAAAGAAGACATACGCGTCAAATGAAAAATGAGTTAGAGATATTAAGAACAATTTAATCAAAAAACAATCTGTTGCTTCATTGTATTCAGAAATTAGTATAGTCAAACAAAATTCAAACTCAGTTAGGGCCCATGGAGCTAGTATTGAAGAGCTTATGGGTAAATTAACTTTAGCCCAAGCGAATGAAATTAACAACACAGATGCTATAAGTGCATTGTCAGAGGCTAATGAAAAATTGGCAGTACAAACATTTGCCAATGGTTTAAAAAATATGAAATTAGAGTAATTATAAAGGGTCGTAATTACACAAAACTAAGAGATGCTATAACGACAGCCGAAGAGGAAGAAAACCTTAGTAAAAATAACAACAGAAATCAAAATGAACAAATCTTCTATAGTTACAGTCGTGGAAATAATAGAAAACAAAATAATTTTCGCGGTAGTTTTAACTACGCCTCTGCAAATCAGTATAATAACAGTTCTAGTAATAATTATCGTTTAAACAGTAATCAAAGCCGAGGCAGAGGTAGAGGTTTTAATAGAGTTAGTAACCATAATTATTCAAATCGCGGTAGAAACAACTTTACAAACCAAAATATCAATTATGATAACAGAACAGCTGGAAGAATTAATTGCTTGAATGAGAGCACTGAGTCAGGTCAGAAACTGCTACTCGGCAAATTCCTAAAGAATATAATACACGCGAAAGTGATACGTTACGTGAAATGCTAGATTTGCAGAATTCTTTTCGTGTCAAGAATTGATATTAATAATAATGAACGGGTTTTAGATATAAATGGGTTAAGTTGTGTAAGAGTAAGGTATAGAATGAAAGAATTATTATTTTTGGTTGATACAGGGGCATCAGTAAGTTTAATTTTTAAGAATGAATGGATACAGGGTGAAGTGATAGATGCAAGTAAATGCATTAAAATTAACGGATTCGCTGGTAATACAACAGAATTAGGCTTGGTAAATTTATCATTTGACTTTTTAGACAGTGAATCTGGGGAGATAAATCATACTTTTTACGTTGTGAATGATTGTAGTAAACGCATGAATGGAATTTTACTTTCAGATTTTTTAAACTTATATGGGTCAATTATAGACTACAGACATTTTCATTTAAAATTAGATATAAATAATTCCGAAGTAATTGTTCCTTTAAAATCACAAAACGACATATTTACGTTTATCCCACCGAGGTGTGAAATAATTAAATATTTTAAATCGGATATACAAGAGGATTGCATTGTCTTTTCTCAAGAAGTTTGCGATGGTGTTTATACCGCAAGTATAGTAGCCAAACCAAACAAAGATAATTTAATACCAATAAAGTTACTAAATGTTACAGATACCGAAATAAAATTAGGACATTTTAAGCCTAGGGTAGAAAAGTTATCAACTTTTATTTTATATAATTTTAACAAATTTGTCCCAACACCAGATAGAGTCGATAGATTGTTTGAGAATATTAACGTAGAAACTTTAAATTCGGAAGAGCGAGATGCAATTCATAAAATTTGTGCAAACATACAGATATATTTCATTTGCAAAACGATTCGTTAACAGTTTCAAATGTTTATAATCAACGTATTACATTGCAAAATAACGTAACGCCAGCATATATTAAACCATATCGTCTTCCACAAATTCATCAAACCGAAATAAATAAACAAATTGATACTATGTTAAATGACCAAATAATTGAACTGGCCAGTTCTGAATGGAATGCACCTTTATTAATAGTTCCAAAAAAGTCAGACATTAATGGAAACAAAAAATGGGGAATCGTAATCGATTATAGGCAACTTAATAAAAGAATAGTTGATGACAATTTTCCACTGCCTTGCATAGAAGAGATTTTAGATGCTCTTTCTGGAGCCATATATTTTTCACATTTAGACCTATACCAAGGGTATTATCAAATTGAGTTGGAAAAAGAATGTAGACCGGTTACAGCATTACTACAGGTCGTGGTCAATTTCAAATGACAAGATTGCCGATGGGGCTTAAAATAAGTCCAAAAGCTTTCTCAAGAGCAATGACAGTTGCAATGTCGGGTCTTAATTATGAGAATTGTTTTGTTTACCTCGATGACTTAATTGTTTTCGGAAATAATTTACAAACACATAATACAAATTTAATTAAAGTTTTCGAAAGATTACGAAAACTCAATTTAATATTAAACCCAACTAAATGTAATTTTTTGCAAAAAGACATTTTATATCTAGGACATTTAATATCCTCGGAAGGTACATCAACAGATCCAGAGAAGATTAAAATAATGCAAAATTATCCTATACCAGAAAATGCTGACGAAACTAAAAGATTTGTAGCTTTTGCAAACTACTATAGAAAGTTTATTAAAAATATTGCGATAATAGCTGGTCCTTTAAACCAACTATTAAGGAAAGGCGTAAAATTTGGATGGTCAAAAGAGTGTCAACATGCATTCGACAATCTTAAAAATGCTCTTATAAATCCACCAATACTACAATTTCCGAACTTCGCAAATGACAACACTTTCATTTTAAAAACTGATGCATCGGGCTACGCGATTGGAGCTGTTTTATCGAACGGAGATGATAAACCAGTTGCACACGCTAGTAGAACGTTGTCACCAGGAAAGAATAATTATTGTACTTTAGAAAAGGAACTTCTTGCTATTGTCTGGGCAGTTACAAAATTTTGACCGTATCTGTATGGCAGAAAATTTGAAATATTAACTGACCACAGGCCTTTGGTTTATTTATTCACAATGACGAATCCATCTAGTAGACTAACAAAATTCAGACTGCGACTAGAAGAGTATGACTTTGTTGTAACCTATATTAAGGGTAAGAATAATGTCATCGCAGATGCCTTATCTGATGCCTTATCTAGGATTAAAATAGACTCAGCTAGTTTAAAAAATATGACTAAATATGACGACGAACATATAAATATTACGACAAGAGCACAGACAAGAAAAAATGAAACAAAATCAAAAGAACCCATCCGTTGAAGAAGAAGTCAATCGTAGGACTAATCACCCTACCTTGATTGAACTCTTAAAATCTCCAATTGATGGAATTGACGTCAGAATTTTAAATGAAAAAGAATTTGTGAAATGATAAATAATATAAAACAGTTACAGTGACTTTATGATAAAGAATTGAATGTAATTTATATAAAAGAACGAGCTACTCGATCAGCATTAGACTTAGGTAAAATGTTGAGAGCCCTTGTTAATATTTGCGCAAATAATACAATTAATAAATTAATAATATATAAAAATAATATAAATAATAAATGCATTCAAGAAATATTTTTAAAACTAGTTGCTTAATTATTTGTTTAATTAAGGACAAAATTGAAATTGATGAAAAGGCAACTCGTAAATTAATTATAAATGATTACCACATACTTCCAACAGGAGGACATGCAGGTATAAAGAGAACTTTTGACAATATATCAAGAACTTATTTTTGGCATGGTCTAAGAAGAGATATTGGAAATTTCATTACACGATGCGATTATTGTCAACATTATAAACACTCAAATATTCGAAAACAACCTCTTACAATTACTACTACTGCATCTGAGGCTTTTCAAAAAGTCTTCCTTGATCTAGTAGGTCCTTGGAATCAAGATTCTAAAAACAATCGATACATTTTAAGAGTGTGAACCTAGCAAATTTGTTGAATGTTACGCAATTCCAAGTAAGGAAGCAAGCACGGTAGCTAAAGCATTTGTTGAAAATTTTGCTCTAAGGTTCGGAATACCTATATTTCTCCAGATATACAGCCGAATGAGCTAGATAATTTGTTCGAATCAATCGAACTTTTGGTTTATGATAAACCAATTTTGATCGTTGGTGACTTCAATGTTCCATCATTTAATAATAACCTAATGGCTACAAATTGTAGAAAAGGACATGCTTTATCTCGTTTCATCAATATGGTGCAGCTCAAACAATATAAAAATATTACGAATGTCAACAATAGATTACTTGATTTAGTTCAAAGCAATTTTGACATTAGTGTTTGCGTTAAAAGGATTGACTGTCCTCTGGTACCCGAAGACCCATACCATCTCGCATTATCGATTTTGTTTAATGTTGAATCAAAAGGAATCATTCCAAATATTTTTCCTGTCAACACAAATACTAGATATGATATTAGAAGGGCTAACTACCCAAAACTTTATGATGATTTGCTAAATACAGATTGGTCTATTCTAGAATCGTGTAATAATGTTAATGATGCATGCTCTAAGTTTTATAATATATTATACAATGTTTTTGATAATTCTATACCATTACTCAAGCATACAAATAAATCTAGATATCCGCCCTGGTTTAATCACGAAATTAGACGCTGTTTAAAAATGAAAAACTATTTTCATCGTAAATGGAAATATTCTGGCTCTCTTCACTTTCAGAATGAATTAAAAAGAATGCGTAAGTTAATTAAACAATTAATTTCAAATTCCTATACTGACTACATGCGCGTTATTGAGTCAAATATAAAAAGCAATCCTAATGATTTGCGAAAGTTCATACATCAAAGAGCGGGTACAACACGAATCCCTGGAGAGTTGCGTGATAGAGATATCACATATTCCTCTCCTAATAATATTCTTCCTGCGTTTGCTTATATATTTTCAAATATTTTTACCTCAGAAGAATTGATTGAACCTGTGAATAACATCTCTTACTGTGAGAACTTAATTGTTCCAAATATAGATGAAGCTGATGTTTCAAAAAGTGTTAACCATTTAAAAACAATGGGGATGACCGAATTCCTAGTTTTGTCATTAAGGATTGCAAACTAATATTTGTTCAGCCATTAACTGTAATATTTAACCTTTCACTGCGAACAAACACGTATCCTAGTGTATGGAAACGTGCAATAATAACTCCTGTCTTACACGTGGTGATAAATTTGACATAAGAAATTATCGACCTATCGCCATTCTTTCTAACTTTTGTAAAACTTTTGAGAATGTAGTTTATACTATTATTCAAAGCCATGTCAAAAAATATGTTTTGCCGTATCAACATGGGTTCTTTAAAGGTCGTTCAACAGTAACGAACTTAGCGAATATTTCTCAAGACCTATGTGAAGTCATTGATGATCGTAGTCAGGCTGACGTAATATACGCCGACTTTTCACAAGCCTTTGATAAAATTAATCATCAAATATTGCTACAAAAGCTAAATAATTTCGGACTATGCGATACATTTACAGCGTTCATTAAATCATAATTATGTTTACTATAATGGATACAAATCTAACTTGTTTCAAAGTTCTTCTGGGCTACCACAAGGATCTAATCTAGGGCCATTACTATTCAATGTATACAGGGTGAGTCACTAAGCAGAAATCGGTCTATAGTGGGCGTATCGCTCAAAATAGCAAAAAAAGTTTCAAATAAAAGTTGTTCAGAATCAAGTTTTTAATAACCCAAAATTATTGCTGAATATGGCGGCCTTGCGGTTATACCGGAAGAAAACACCAACTTCCTTATTTTAAATAGAACACCCTATACATTTTTGAATTGCTCGTTAAAAATAAACATGAGTTTATGCACTGTTGTGCTGCGGATTTGTAGCGCTCGCAGCGATCGCTAGGGTTGTTGGAGAATTGCCCGTCACCGGAATTATATTAGAAAACTTCCAATTACTAGACTTTATTCAAATTAACGGATTATATAGATTTACAATTGACTGTGTGATGGTTACAATTTCAACGTATCTACCGAACTGCTTATAAAATATTTACAATATGTTTCGAGAAGTGTAAGTGATCTCGCACGTGACATGGTACGATGTTAACAACCAATGAAATTTGTACAAGCGACATCACCTCATCTTACTCAGCAAAATTTGTATGAAAAAATGCACGTAGCAACAAGTGCAGACATGTCTATATTGCAAATGCCATCTTGCGCTTTGCAATATGATAGTGTAATGCTTTACAAAAATGGAATTTATTAGTTAACATAATAAAATTAATAATAATACAATAAAATGAATAATTAAATGATAAGATTATTATATATGGTTAGAATATCACAACACCTCCCCCCTTATGAAAAAAATTTGTAATTTGGATTATTGCGAATTTCTTCTCCCTCCTTAGGTATTTCTACCTTACTGGCTTCATCTGTTTTAGATGGTTTTGAAGTTTGTTTAGAGACCATTCTGTTTTTAAAATATGAATAAAAACAAATCGTAATTATCAATAAGATTAAAACATAAATTACGGTATAATGATGAAGATGGTGAAAATTTATAAGTAAGGGTTGTGTGTTGAGGTTTCTTAAATTTGTAATTTCTTCACCTAGATTTTGTAATCCTTGGAAATGTTGTATTATGTGAACATCATTTGTTTCTTTCAATGAATGAGGTAATTGAATATTTGTATTATTCCCAAAAATGTCTTTTAAATTTAATGATTCCGTTACAAAATCTAGTGAATAAGTTTTGTTTAACAATCGTATACAATGGGTATTCAACACAAATTTATCATTATGAATTCTACAACAAGGATTGAATTGAATTATTCCTGAGGAATTTAATTTTAAGGTAGTTGACACATTATGACAATTTAAGTGGATATTTTGAAATTCAGGTGAAATATAGACGAATCTGTTATTGTCCAACCCGATTAAGAGAATACTTTGGATTTTAATTACGCGAACTTCGCAGGTTTTAGGAAACACTTTAGAGCCTTTATAGATTTCGATTTCACAATCACTAACACTATTCACAGAGAACAATGGCAGTTGTTGTTTACAGATGTACCCTTCTGGATGGCTGACACACTTCTGTATGTCTGAAGTTGTAAGATGAGCGAAGAAAACTCGAAGTTGATCCATTATCAGGAACTGATGTTTGCTGGTGATGAATGCGAAGAGGTCATCTTTGATGTGTACAGGAACACTGGTAACTCGTATCAGATCGTATGTAGTCGACGATACCAATGGTATGTGTAGGATAAAATAAAGGGTTGAATTTTGAAGGAAAATTGTAGGCGTCACCAAGGTGTAAAGGATATTCATGTTTCCTGTAGTCAATTTGAAAGGAAAAATTTCTTCTTTTGGAAGATATGTTGGAGCATTTAATAATAGATTTAGTAATTTCACGGGACTCATAAGAAAAGGATGTAGTTTACCCTCGTATGCGTATAAGATTGTTTCAATTAAGTGATTTTGGTAATCGCGAAATTTATTTAATAATGACTCGAAAACTATTAAGTGAAATTCCAATTTATTTATGAATTGTTCCAAGAGAATTTCATTTCTGATTGCGTCAGTTAAATTAGATAAGTGAATATTTATTGAATTTAAATTATTTACTAAACCATTCATGAATTTAGTTTGCTTTGTAAAAGTTGAGTTGATCGACTCTAACGAATTGATAAAGATGCTCGTTCGTTCTGACGAACTATGTAAGACATTGTTTACATTTTGATTTAATTTAATTATTTTTTCAGCGTCATTTTGATCAAGTGTACCGAATAGAAATTTCAATGTCGTTCCAACTAGGTTGAGTAACCCTCTTTTCCTTCTGGAATTTATTTGATTGTGTAAGAGATTAGTAATTATAATGTCTCGGTTGTTTATTATTTCAAGGGTCGCATTCAAGTTGGGAACAAATTCAGAGCATTGCACAAAATTAATATTTTCATTTTTTGTTGTTTTACAAACTGAGTTTATGTCTTCAAAGCATTTTCTAAGAGTAATTGATAATTGGAAGTAATTATTTAGATTTATTTTTGTTGTACACCTCCATTCCGAATTTGAAAGTTGTACAGTCCCGGCGCCTTCAAAATAAATGCCTGAGTTAGGATTTTGCAATTTTTCTATTTCGTTCCTACATTGTATGAGAATTATCAGGAAGGACAGTATTAATATTAACGACCTGTAACAGATTTAATCTCGATTAGGGTTAAATAACTTTAAGCGGTTATTATGAACTTTGACTAATTTGCGGTTAATTTTTATTGTTGTATTAACAGGATCATTCGTTTCTATCACTTCGTAAGGACCGTTATATAATGGTTCTAATTTTTTACTTCTACCTCGGGTATTTACTTCATTTTTTAACAAAACATGATCACCAATTTTGATCTTAATAGGATTAGTGTATTTATCGTAATAAATTTTTGATTTTTCTTTACCTTGAATTAACGAATTTCGAGCAAGTTCGTGGCTATGCTGTAAGCGTAATTTTAACTTCACGGCATAGTCATCATAATTGTAGTTTAATTCGGGTGGTTGTTGTAATGAGTTTGGAATTTCAGCTTTTTGTCCAAACATTAATTCAAATGGTGTATATGACGTTGCGGAATGTTCTGAAGTATTGTATGTGAACATAGCGTAGGGAATCCATTCGTCCCAGTTATTTTGGTCTTTATTTATAAAATGTCTAAGATATTCCGAGATGTTACGATGTGATCGTTCTAAACTACCGTTAGATTGAGGTCTAAAAGCACAAGTTTGAATCTTTTTAATTTTCAATAATTTACAAACATTATGTAGCAATTCACTAGTGATATTCGTTCCACGATCAGTAAGTAAACATTTAGGTGTTCCGAATATGCAAATAATTTTTGTAACAAACGCAGTAGCTACTGTAATAGATTCTTGATTTGCAATTGGTATGGCTAGACTGAATTTTGTGAGATCATCCTCAAAGGTTAATAAATATTTATTGAAATTTCCGGTAACCGGTAGAGGTCCGACAATGTCAAGAAATACTTTTTCAAATGAACGTTTTGCCGTCGTTGTAATAGTCATAGGCATTCTCGTTGATTTTACTTGTTTATTTCTTTGGCATACTTCACATGAACTAACGTATTGTTAAATATCTTTGTACATATTTTTCCATGCATATTTTGTCTTGATTTTCTTATATGTTTTATGAATTCCTTTGTGTCCTCCTGTAGAAGTTGTATGATATTCATTAAGAATAGTGTTTATTTGTGATTTTGACAAGTCTTCTAGGATGTGGTTATGATAAAAAGTTATTTCTACGTTTGTATTATTAAATATATATCTGAAGATTAATCGAATGTTTTCGAATTCAAATTTACGATAAGGATATACTTTGGCAAAATTTGTTATCGCTAGTTTATTTATTTTTTCAATTATGCAAAAGGATTTTAACTTTAAAATTGAAGTGAATAATTTAGATTCTGTTATTGGATCATGTGAATGATGTGTTTTAATAAATATGTAATTAATATTGTTATGTATAACATGCACAGGTTTATCTACTTCGAGAGGATCTGATTTCATAAGTTCATTCACGTTTATATTGTGTAGGTCAGCAATGTTTGTTAATGATGACGACGCATCGTTTGTAAAATACACGCGAAAATTTGTTTGATCTGTATGACAAATTGATTTTTCACTTTCAACAATGTTTTTATTTATTATTATTGTTCTTTCGGATTTCGACAAAAAGTTATCGTAAGATGAATCTGAATTTGAATTTTTTATTGGGAACATTCGGCTAAGTGCATCCGCATTTGTATTATTTTTTCCAGCTTTATGAACGATTTCATATTCATATTCTGCTATTTTTAATTTGAAACGCATTAATCTAGAACCTAGATCTTTAATTGAAAACATCCATGTAAGCGGTTTATGATCGGTAACGATAGTGAACTTTCGACCATATGGGTAAGGACGGAAATGTTTTACACTCCAACAAATGGCGAGTAATTCCTTTTCGATGGTAGAATAGTTTAATTCAGCTTTATTTAAGATCCGAGAGGCATAAGCTATAGGCAAGTCTTTACCAATCGAGCCTTGTGATAAAATTGCTCCGATTGCTTTATTGCTTGCATCTGTTGTTAATATGAATTCTCGAGTAAAATCAGGATAAATTAAAATGGGTGGATTACATAAAGTAGTTTTTAAAATTTCGAATGATTCTAAGCAAGATGCATTCCAGTCAAATATTGCGTCTTTTTTTAAAAGTGCATTTAAAGGTTGGGCTGTTTTAGCAAAATTTTGAATATATCTTCTATAATATCCGGCAAGACCCAGAAAACTTTTTATATCTTTTGAACATTTAGGAGTAGGAAAATTTTGAATCGCAGTGACTTTAGATGGATCTGGTAATGTACCATCTTTAGTAATTACATGACCTAAGTAGTTCAGTTCATGTCGTAGGAATTCACACTTATCTGGTTGCAGTTTAAGATTATGCTGACGTAGACGTTATGATCATCTAAAGTATTACCATAAATAATTACGTCATCCAAGTACACAAAACATTTGAAACCCTGTAAACCCATCAATACGGAATTCATCATGCGTTGGAAGGTCGCGGGTGCTCCCTTTAATCCAAAAGGCATGCGATTAAATTCGTAGTGACCAAATGAGGTACTAAAAGCTGTTTTATGTTTGTCTTTAGTAGACATAGCTACTTGATGGTAACCTGATGCAAGGTCAAGAGAGCTGAAATATTTCGATTTTCCTAATTGATCCAATATTTCGGTGATATTCGGCAATGGATAGGCATCCCCTATCGTTTTCTCGTTTAATTTTCGAAAATCGACGACTACGCGCCATCGTTTGTTTCCATGAATGTCTGCCTTTTTTGGAACAACTAATAGAGGTGAATTGTATGGCGAGGAACTTTCGGTAATTATTTGATCAGATATCATTGTATCAACTTGGGATTTTATTTCAGACTGCTGATGAAAAGGTAAACGGTACGGTTTGATGTAAACTGGATTATTATCTGTCGTTGAAATGAAATGTTCTACTGCAGATGAGCAGGAAAGACTATCTCCTTTGAGATAAAATATATCGTGATAATTTTTACATATGCTAAGAATACTGTCTCGTTGTTCACATGTCATGTGATCTGTTCGAATTACGTTAAATAATTGTTTAAGTCTGTCTGTGGAAAGATTATTATCTTCCTTAAGAGAATAAATTTCATATGAATTTAAATTTTCAATTTTCAATTTAGGATTATCGATTATTATTTCGGATTCATTGTTATTTATAACAGTTACATGGCAATATCTCTTTTTTTTTTAGGATTTATGATACAATTACCAATAAAAACTCCCTCTGAGATTTCTTGAGATAAGCATAAGGATTCTTCACTATTATTGATTTTTATTTTTTGAATTGACTCTGATCGAGGTTTAAGGATTAATTTATTTGATGAGATTGAATCATTTGCGTAAGACTTCAAGGTTTCATTAGGATTAATGGACCAAATGATTTGATTATTATTGTATAAAAAGCTTAAGATATTTTGTTCGAAATCGAGGTTTACTTTATATTTCGTGATGAAATCTTTTCCTAAGATCCCATCATAAGGAATTGGGAAATCGTCCCTAACAAGATGTATAGGATGAGAAATGACGTCTTTCTGAAGATTAATTTTACTATGACAGATACCATAGGTAGGCACTGTATTATCGGAAATTTCTTTTAATTCAATTTTTTGGTCAATGAAACATCGTCCCTAACAAGATGTATAGGATGAGAAATGACGTCTTTCTGAAGATTAATTTTACTATGACAGATACCATAGGTAGGCACTGTATTATCGGAAATTTCTTTTAATTCAATTTTTCATCTTTCATCTTCATCTTTAACACATGATTTTTTTATTAAAGATATCTGGCTTCCTGTGTCCAGAAAAAGATTTGCACGATTATTCTTTGCTATTTCTAAAGGAACACTTACACTTTCAAAAGATTTTTTAAGATTTAAAAAGATATGCTTAGGATTTGTGAAAGACCGATTGTTAAGATTTTCCGAAGGTTGAACTGTGGTTGAATTGGAATTAGTAGTATGAGGATTACTAATTAATTTGTTTGAATAAGATTTTGAAGGATTAGGACAGATCAATTCATTGGTGAAAGAATTGTCGGTATTATGATTATCTTTACGATTTTCGTTATGATTTGTGTAATTGTTTTTGTAAGGATTTAATTTAAATCGTGTGTGCGGCGAGACGCTGGTTCGGCGCTCGCCGGTGTCGCGTTTCCCGACACGGTATTTGATGATGAAGACTGAACTTGTGATTTGAACTCGTCGGCACGTTTTTTCTTATAACAATCTTTAATATGGTGACCCGGTTTTTTGCAATACGCACAATTAGACTGATTTACGAAAACTTCTCTTTTAATTTCGTTTTTAGGAAACTGAGGTAAGGATCTTGAGTGCTGGGCGTTTGATTTCTTAAAACATTCGGATTCAGTATGGCCTAGTTTACCACAAAAATTGCATTTTTTTGATGATTTAGGATTTTTAATAAAAAAAATTGAATTTTGTTTTTGTGCGTCTTTCTGCTTGGGATTTTTCGCAGTTTGAATGCGTTCCTCTTCGGCAGCTGCACCAATGGCTTTGCTCAATGTATCGAAACGAGAGGCCTTAATTATTAAGCGAAGTGAAAAATGTAGACCCTCAACATAAGCGTTAAACGCCATTTTTGCATTTAAACTTTCGACGGTGGTACGACTAGTGGCACCCTCGCTTGTTACACAAGCATCATTCAAATCCGTCAGAATTCGTTCAACTCATGTACCAAATTCACGAGCTGTTTCCTTAAAATTTTGTCTTGAATTTATTATATCTGACTGTAACTGCGCAATCGATCTGGTTTCTAAGTATTGGTCTTGGAGACAACTTTTTAATTCGGCCCAGGTGTTAAAGGTTCTGTGTTTTATGAGGTTATACGCAGTACCCCCTAGACGTGTTTGAATAAGTTTTAATAAAAGTGGTTTATCTTCTTCCTTAAAATGTGAATAAACTACATTGCAGCAAGAAATGAATTTATGTAATTCTGCACGTTCCCCACGGAATTCAGGGATTATTTTTAATGCGGTATCTAACGAAAACGACATCCTTTCTGATAAGTTATTTAATGAAGATGAAGGGTTCTCGTCTTCGGTAATGTCAATAATTTGAATGTTATTATGATTCGCCTTTTGTTGACTACGGGTTATGACCATGTGAATGTTAGGTTTAGGAACTTTTTTTTTTAAAGGACTTACTTCATTGGCTTGAGTTCGGCGATGCTTGTTGAATGTTGATCTGTCTTCTCTGGATGTTTGGAATCGGTAATCCAATGAAATTCTGGTTGTAGCACTCGATGTAGATATCCTCCAACGGATGGTATTTGCGATGTAGGCTTTCGACACTTTTTTCACTTTCTAATCACCAACTTTTTCACGGTTTAACCACCAACTGCCCCACACCTGACACCAAATTTGTTGTGCTGCGGATTTGTAGCGCTCGCAGCGATCGCTAGGGTTGTTGGAGAATTGCCAGTCACCGGAATTATATTAGAAAACTTCCAATTACTAGACTTTATTTAAATTAACGGATTATATAGATTTACAATTTACTGTGTGATGGTTACAATTTCAACGTATCTACCGAACTGCTTATAAAAAATGTACAATATGTTTCGAGAAGTGTGAGTGATGTCGCACGTGACATGGTACGATGTTAACAACCAATGAAATTTGTACAAGCGACATCACCCCATCTTACTCAGCAAAATTTGTATGAAAAAATGCACGTAGCAACAAGTGCAGACATGTCTATATTGCAAATACCATCATGCGCTTTGCAATATGATAGTGTAATGCTTTACAAAAATGGAATTTATTAGTTAACATAATAAAATTAATAATAATACAATAAAATGAATAATTAAATAATAATATTATTATATATGGTTAGAATATCACAACAGCACACAACATTCGGTCTCAGTTGAACCGTTTTCGATTTATTTAATTTTTTTAGATAAATTTTACGATTTTAGAGCTCGACGCCATTAACAATATCTTCAAAACGAAATAAGACAGAGTTGTGCGGCTTACGGTTTTGGATTCGGGAAGAAATGTGGTATTTGTTTAAGTTTTTGCCATTAGTCAGATTTTCTAAATTGAACCGAGTCCGTCGACGGTATTCTTCAGTACTTCAAACATGCATAACTTCATTTTTTTAAATGGAAGCATCTATCTTGAGATACTTTATCTGATGCGAAATTAAATTTCCTTTTTATAATAAAATATGTTAGAAGTAGTTTTTTGTTTAAATAAATATTGTTCACAATTAGCCATAAATATTTCAGTTAGGAGCGGCGATAATGGAGACCCCATTGGCAAACCGTCTCTTTGGTAATATATTTTATTATTAAATTCAAAATAGTTTTGATCTATGCAGAGATTGACTAGTACTTTCATTTCTGTTTTATTTGAATCTGGGTGGTTAGTACTATTGATGAGATCATCTAAAATATCTTTTAGTTGCTTTGTTGGGACTGAAGTAAAAAGGCTTTTAACGTCAAACGATATTAATTTTGAGTTTTCAGGAACCTCTAAAGATTTTAATGATTTTACTAATTCTATTGAATTTCTAATTGAGTATGTTGACTTAAAATTAATGAACTCTGGTAAAATTCTATTCAAATATTTACATAAGTTGTATGAGCACTTAAATATGAAACTACCGGCCTCATAGGTATTCCGTCTTTGTGTAATTTCGGTAAACCATACAAAGCCGGTGCTCTAGGGTTCATTTTAATTAAAATGAACCCTAGAGCACCGGCTTTGTATGGTTTACCGAAATTACACAAAGACGAAATACCTATGAGGCCGGTAGTTTCATATTTAAGTGCTCCTTCATACAACTTATGTAAATATTTGAATAAAATTTTACCAGAGTTCATTCATTTTAAGTCAACATACTCAATTAGAAATTCAATAGAATTAGTAAAAAAATTAAAATCTTTAGAGGTTCCTGAAAACTCAAAATTAATATCGTTTGACGTTAAAAGCCTTTTTACTTCAGTCCCAACAAAGCAACTAAAAGATATTTTAGATGATCTCATCAATAGTACTAACCACCCAGATTCAAATAAAACAGAAATGAAAGTACTAGTCAATCTCTGCATAGATCAAAACTATTTTGAATTTAATAATAAAATATATTACCAAAGAGACGGTTTGCCAATGGGGTCTCCATTATCGCCGCTCCTAACTGAAATATTTATGGCTAATTGTGAACAATATTTATTTAAACAAAAAACTACTTCTAACATATTTTATTGGGCTAGATATGTCGATGATATCTTTTGTATTTGGAAAGGAACAACTCGTCAACTTGAACTTTTCACACATCTTCTTAACTCCATTAATAATAACATTCAGTTCACTACAGAAATGGAGGTTAACAATAGTTTAAATTTCCTCGTCTTAACCATATCCAGAATTGACAATAAATTAGATTTTAAAATTTATAGAAAACATAGCTTTACCGATACCATAATACCTAATTCTTCTAACACACACCATAAAATTAAATACAGCACTTTCCACTCCTTAATCCATAGACTTATACATATCCCCCTTAATCAACATAATTTTAAACAAGAACTAAAAACTATAAAAACTGTTGCATTTAATAACGGTTACAGTACTCAATTAATAGATAGATTTGTCAAAAAGAAAAAGAAATTAAAACAATTTGAAAAATATTTTTATGCGCAAAACAAAACGGAAAAAAATAAGTGGTGCAAACTGGAATTTGTTAACAACCTATCAGAAAATATAAAAAATTGTTTAAAAGGGTATAAATTTATTGTTATAATGACAAATCCAATTAATCTACACAAACTTTTAGTGCATAATAAATCCGACATAGACAAATTTGAAAAAAGTGGCGTATACGAAATCAAGTGCGGAGATTGTGATTGTGTATATATAGGACAAACAGGAAGAACTTTTAAAATTAGATTAAGTGATCACAAAAAATTAATATTAAATAATAAATTTTCCACCGGACTTTCACAACATTGTATAGAAAATAACCATTTTTTCAATAATAGTAATTTAAATATTTTGTATTCAGGTAATAAGGGACGTGACTTAAATCTCCGAGAGGGATTAGACATAAACAGAGCAATAAAAAATGGAAAAACCACGCTTAATAACATCGAAGACATTTGGCTTTCCCCCATCGCGACGGCCCTTATTACCTGAAATTAGCTGTAAAATTTGTATAAATATCGATACATTTGTAAAATTTTGTACATATCTCCTTGAGAATGACCTAAGGTCGAAACTAGTTGGAGTAAAAATAAAAAATCAGTGAAACAAACCAAGTGTTTTAATCAAAGCGTATTAATTAAATATGTTTCACCACGGGTTAAGTGAGAAATTAATTCATCAAATCTGACTAATATCAAAAACCTAAACAAATACTACATTTCTTCCCGAATCCAAAACCATAAGCCGGACAACTCTGACTTTTTTTTGAAGATATTGTTAATGGCGTCGAGCTCTGAAATCGTCAAATTTATCAAAAAAATTGAAATAACTCGAAAACGGTTCAACTTAGACCCAATGTTGTGTGAATAAACTCATGTTTATTTTTAACGAGCAATCCAAAAATGTAAAAATATATAGGGTGTTCTATTTAAAATAAGGAAGTTGGTGTTTATTTCAGATATAACCGCAAGGCCGCCATATTTAGCAATAATTTTAGGTTATGAAAAACTTGATTCTGAACAACTTTTATTTGAAACTTTTTTTGCTATTCTCAACGATACGCCCACTATAAACCGATTTCCGCTTAGTAACTCACCCTGTATATCGATGACCTTCTTGGATCTCTCTTTTGTTCCGTATTAGCATATGCTGATGATTTAAAGATATATGGTACAATCAATAATGAAACTGACTGTATTAACTTACAAAATAACCTGAGTAGCATTGAACAATGGTGTAATGCTAATAAGCTTAAACTAAATGTTAAAAAATGTGAAGTTTCTACATATTCCCGCAAGAAGCGCGTAACTACATATATGATTAATGAGACCATTCTCCATCGTGACACCAAAATTAAAGATCTTGGGGTTATATTTGATTCAAATATAACATTTGTTGATCACATTAATACCATTAGCTCTTCCGCGTTTAGAATGCTTGGTTTTATAATGCGCTCTTCGAAGTACTTTCGTGATACTAATTTATTAAATGTTCTATATTCTGCTTTTGTCTCATTCTTTAACTTCTTTTATGAAGTATTTGAATTATAAATCGACTGGTATCTATTCCGATGTAACTGTCAACTACAAGGACTTACTTGTAAAATATGAATGAATTTCTTTATATGAACGTAGAAGAATGTGTAGCGGATTATTTATGCTAAAGCTGATAGATGGGTTAGCTGATTCACCCCAGTTGTTATCTAAGGTAAATTTCAATATTCCACGTCTTTCATCGCGTCAACGTTTTTAATACCAACTGCGAACGCCAACACTCTATCAAGAGCACCTATTGTACATATGAGCAAAAATGCAAATTTGATTTATAATGATATTTTTATTGACATTTGAAATATATAAATTTTGTTTTAGTAATAAGTATTTGGTTTATAATTTTAATGTTATCTCCTGTTATTTCTTTCTTATATTATATTTTAGTTATTGTAAGAATTATTTTATTTATGTATTAGATGATTGTCCGTTTTGGATATTTTCCGTTGGATAATAAAAATTATTATTATTATTATTATTATTATTACAATCCTAGTACCTAAAAGGCATTTGCTCAAAATCTGGAAACCTGAAGTGGTACTTCACTCTTAGCGTTTTTCAGATGTTTCTTGATATTTTGGGAATGGGGAATGTACTCTGATAGGCACATTATATTAAAAGAATTTTATTTAGATCAAGGTAAATATTACATATCTTCGTTTATTTTTTTTAAACCTGCTGATTGCGATTACGAGTTGCAAATACATGTTAGTCGGTTTCAAACAAAAAAAAAGAAAAATATTAAACTTATACATAATAGAGGAAGAAATAAAGAAAAAATTATAAATTTTATAACGACAGAGGTTTTAAAGTCTGTTAGAGCTCTATATTTTATTGTAGAGTGGGGGAAAAAAATCATTAACATTTTGGCTGCCGATAATGTTGAACGCAGAAAGGTGCATTGCGCTCGAACTTTTTTCATCTGTTAATCTTCCCTCGTCACAAGTTAATGATTTAATAATGCTGTAGCACAGCAGCGGTGTAATTGCGTTTGGGGGCGTTTAGCATAGTTAACGTGCTTTTATTTGCACCCTCTCAAGAATCACGTAGCTGGAATAATGAAATAATGTCGCCGGTAGGAATAAGCTAAGTGAACATTTTGTGACATAAACCGGCGGTAATTTTAATTAAATATAAATAACGAGTAAGGCTTGTGCGACTTGTTAATCCTCCTGGGTGCCCGAAAATATTTAAACTGCCCCTAACTTTTAGCGATACGATTTCAATACAATTGTCTATAATATTATTAAACATTAAATAAATAATTTCATGTGAAGGTGTTATTAATACATACCAAAAATATTATTTCAATTCATAAACTTGTAACTAAAACGCATTATTTTTCTTTATAAAAATAATTCTATTGCGGTAAATGTACATTTCGATTACTATGTACTTATTATTCATAGCTTTTTCACAATTGTAAGTTAAACTTAACTTAGAGGAACAGAACTAGAGAATAGAACTGGAACTTAGGAAGACAACTAGAGAATTATATATACAGGGTGCGAATAAAGTTGATTAAAGGGTACTTACCGATTACGTTCGAAGTGGATCAAAGATTCTCGCCGTTGGGGTTATGCAGGTTTTTCTCTTGAACACAACGCCACTTTTCTTGATTTTTTTTGGGAGGTGGGGGGGAAAGAGGAGGAGAAAATCCTCATGGATACCTTCTGTTGTCCTGCCCACGGATGGGAGGGATAACAGTAGGTTATGTCAGACTCTTACTGACTAAAACCCGCTCTTGTATGTCAAGTCCAATAAAGAACTTTTTATACTTTATAGGAAGAAGTAGTAAAAATGGCTTTGTAGAAATTGACTGGTGTGAGTACTATAGCAGTATTCATATATTGGTTTCGGGTGGATGGGGTAGGATTTAGGAAGGAAGCGGTTTAAAGTTTCACTACTTTAAACTTTTTTCCTAAAAATTAAGTGACAACGTCTAGGTGGAGTGGACGTTTTTTCCTGGTTCGGAAGTTTTCAGGTACACCTAAGTGGTCCTGGAGGAGGGAGACGTCGAATTTCGAGCAGTTTTTAATCGCCAAGTCGCGAATGAAAACCTGGAGTATTGGCACTTTCGTTTAGCTTCGAAGTTGGACATTACTGACATACCACGGAGCGCCTACGATCCGGCGGATCATGACGCTCTGCGTGGCTTCCAGTTTGTTCATCTGCGTTTGTGAGATATGGATCCACGAGGGACATCCGTAAGTCAATTTTGACCTGATGATAGCTTTGTAAATGTGAATTTTACTAGCTAGGAAGAGAGTGCTATTTGTAAGCAGAAGTGACTTTAGTTGCCCGAAGGCGCATTTTGCTTTTTTTATTGCAGAGTTAACGTGATTTGTCCAGTTTAGGTGACTATCCATTTGTAAACCAAGGTATCTCACTTCGTTTACCCATGGAATTTGTGTGCCTCTGAAGGTGAGGTTATCTTGGGGGGTTTTCTGGCTGGAGTGAAGTAGATAGCCTGGCTTTTCTCTAGGTTAATAGAGATACACCATTCATCTGTCCACTCTTCCAGTTCATTGAGTGCGGCCTGGATTTTAGAAATACTGTGTGGGATATTTTTACCACGGTACAGATAAGCGGTGTCATCTGCATACTGGGCCGTTAAGATGTTATTCGGAGTTGGGAGGTCATGTACAAAGATGTTAAACAGGAGTGGGGAAAGTACGGACCCCTGGGGGACACCGGCGGTCATTTCGCGCGGTGCCTAAGTTGAATTTTCGAAGCGAACCGAAAATGTGCGTTTTCGTATGAATTCTGCAATTATTTTTTCCAAATAAGACGGGTAGTTAAGTATCATGAGTTTATACAGCAGTCCCTCGTGCCACACTCGATCGAACGCCTTCGCGACGTCGAGGAAAACAGCGAGAGTGCTATGTTTTCTATTAAAACCGTTGGTTATGAAGTCGCTGGTTCTAATAAGCTGGTGGTTAGAGGAGAGGCCTTTAATAAAACCGTGCTGAGTGCGCGGTAGTATTTTGTGGTCGTCTGTCCATTCAGTCAGGCGAAAATGCAGAATTTTTTCGTAAAGTTTTCCTAACGTACACAGCAGTGAAATTGGCCGGTGGTTTTGCGGGAATTTGTGGTCCTTAAAAGGTTTCGGAATAAGTATCACTACTGCGTGTTTCCACGTTTGTGGAAAATAACCTGTTCTTAGACAGGCATTGATTATATTTGTTAGGAAAACTACTCCGGTGTTAGGGAGGTTTTTCAAGCAAGTATAGCTGATTTTATCGTGACCGGGCGCTTTTTTGTTCGGCGCATGTTTTATGATAGATCTGATTTCACCGGGGGATGTTGGTTTTGGTGTGTGGGATGTGGATTGCTCTAGGCTATCCAATGCGTCGTCAACTTCCTCGAGAAGCTCTTCGCTTGTTGTGAGCGGATTTGGTGAGAACTGAGACTCCAAGCTCTTCGCGAAAGCCTCGGCCTTGTCCTCCGATAGGAAGGCAAGTCCGTTTCTTCCGTGAATAACCAGGGTAACCGTTCTGTTTTTGTTTGTGAATCTCTTAGCGAGCTTCCACATTTGGGGTTTATGTTGAGACGCGTCGTCGATAAGACGGTTCCAGCTATCATTTCTGAATTTTTTGATTTCTTTCTGAATCTCACCGTTTAGCCTGTTGAGGTTGTTTATCAACAGGGGGCAGCGTGTGTGCTGCTAATTCCGACGGATGCGGTTTTTCTCCCGAATTTTAATTAAGATGTTATTTGGTAGCGGGTTGCTATTTTTCGGAACGGTTTTGGATTTCGAAACCGATTCGATTGTATTTGTGATTAAATCTGTGAGGAAAGTATCGATTTGCTTTTTGTTATTAATTTTAGGGAGGGGAGTGAGATTTTTGAGCAATTTCTGGGTGTATTTCTGCCAGTTTACTGTTGTGATTAGTCTTTCAACTCTTGTTAGGTTTGTGTGTATTTCCAGAAAAACTGGATTGTGATCAGAACTGAGTTCAGAGTGCGACCAGGTGTCGAAGTCGTGCTCGATACGGTTTAGCAGAAAGAAATCAAGGATATCCGGCCTGTGGCCGGCATGGCTGTAAAACGTCGGTGACGCTTGACTGGCTATCTTGATGTCGTACGGGTGTTGTACGATGAAATTGTGCAATTCTCTGCCTTTTTGATTGGACCGGCGACTTTGCCAGCTCGCGTGTTTAGCGTTAAAATCGCCGCCGATTATAGTAGGCACATCTTCGGAGAAGATATTCCTGTAATCGTTTACGATGAGGGGTTTCGAGGGGGATTGGTATAAACTCATGATTTTAAACTTTTCGCTGTTCGCTTTAATTAAGATTGAGGTTAATTCCAGGTTTTCTAGTTGCGGATTCGTTTGCACGGTATGCTCAATTTCGTTGTGAATGTAAATAGCTGTGCCGCCGCCGTTTTGAACGGGGCGGTGATTTAGGTAAAGGCGTTATCCGTTAATGAATAGGCCCCGGGTGTTCTTTGACTATGATTCGCTTATGAGCATAACGTGGATTTTGTGGTGATGTAAAAACTCTTCGAGTTCGGTGGTGTGGTTAGCAATCCCACAAACATTCCATATGCAAATTCTGATGGAATTGTCAGAAGCCATTTGAGTTTGTGCAGCCATTTTTAGTTTTTGGGTTTTTGGAGTTCGCCGATGGTGGCGATAGTGGGAGCGAGTTTTTCGATCCAGGTAAGGAGTGCGACCACATTGCGATCAAGTAGCGCTTCTAGTTGTGGGATTTGAGGAAGTTGTGGGATTTGAGGGCTTGGCGGGTAGGTTGGCCTGGGGTTGCGGCTTGGAAACCGGTTTCAGGCTGGCCTTTAGGGTGGCGGAGGCGCGCACCAGGTTGGCGGGCGGGGGAGGAGGTGTGTTTGCCGGCGAGCGGCGCTGTCTTTTCTTGACAGGGATGAACTCGCCTTCCCCGTCGTCTTCGTCGCGCGCGTCCTCGTCGCAGACTGAGGGCGTGCGTGGCGGCTCGGGCGTATGGGGCTCGCTTAGGGCAGGCGAGAAGGAGCGGCTGGGGGATCGGAATTTCCTGGGGGATCGGATTTCCCTAGGGGCTTGGGAAGACATTACTTCTATGATTTCCTCGCTGTAATCAGCGGGACGTGGGTTTGAGGATAAGGAACGGATGTACTCCTGTAAGGAAACGAGTTGCTCATCCTTTTGGCGGATTTGTTCGGAGAGGGAGGCGATTGTGTCGGTAAGGACAACCATTTGCGCCTGCATGGCGCTAAGCTGTTGGCTTACGTCGGCGGGCACTTGGGAGTTTTTGCGCCGGGTTCTCTCTACGGAGGCGTAGAGGGGATCGAAGTGGGCTTCGGGGTCCGTGGACCGTTTTCCACGCCTGGACTTACCCATGGCATAAAAGACGGGGGTTGGGTAGGCACCGGGTTCAAAATCCCCCGGGCCTGCTTATCGTTAAGCGGAATCAAGAGTAGAAATGTTGAGTGCAATACTCTAAAACTTGACTTCCTCCCGACAATCTCCGAGCGTTCCTCGCGGAAATCAAGGCAGATTCTCGGTTAGCGTGCTATAATAAGCGTGCTAATCTCTTAAAACCTAAACAGGTCCCCCTGCAAAGGTCGTAAGAAATGTTCTCGTTCGCGCCTTCCGGTGTCAGGGCAGTATAAAATACGCGCTAACCACGGAGACGTTCTCCACACTGAAAAGGAAAAAGATTACAGCTAGGCGGATGGCTCCTTTTCCGCGCTGGCAAAAACGAGCTAAAAAGCTCTGCCAGACAACGGTAAAAAGGTGTTGGATGTTCTGAAAAGAAAATTACTATTCTCAAAAAGAACAGCAATTTTCCCCAAAGCACCTTCAACTGTAAAATAGCTAAAAAGCTTAAGAATAATTAATGGCAAAGAAAGCAGTTTGAAAGCGACGGAGAGAGCTTCAGAGAGGAGAGACGAACAACCTGACTATTCGCCGTCTCAAGTCTGAATCGGCCACTTTTCTGGATGATCGGCGACTCTTTTAATATCTGTTCTGAGGTTTCTGCAACACCGGCTTTTTATAGGTAAAACATGTATTTCGCGGCATGATGACTTAATTAGGTGATTTTAATTGACGTTCTAAACAAAACGTTGTAAACAAAACACACGTTGTTAACAAAACACTAGTACCAACGTCATGCCGATCACTGAAATTACATGACTACCAACCTTAGAGTTAAACAATATATATTGTCATTGTACTCACACTTGAAATGATATAAATTACATCTTTTCGTAATATTTATATGAATAATTAATAATATTATTATATGCATTACATTTCTGATGTCAAACGTTAAATAAAGGTTTAGATGTGGGCATTATACAGAGTAAGCCACTAAGCAAAAATCGGTCTATAGTGGGCGTATCGTTGAAAATAGCAAAAAAAGTTTCATATAAAAGTTGTTCAGAATCAAGTTTTTAATAACCCAAAATTATTGCTAAATATAGCGGCCTTGCGGTTATACCGGAAGTAAACACCAACTTCCTTATTTTAAATAGAACTCCCTCTATATTTTTACATTTTTGCATTGCTCGTTAAAAATAAACATGAGTTTATTCACACAACATTGGGTCTCAGTTGAACCGTTTTCGAGTTATTTCATATTTTTTGATAAATTTGAAGATATTAGAGCTCGACGCCATTAACAATATCTTCAAAACGAAATAAGTCAGAGTTGTGCGGCTTACGGTTTTGGATTCGGAAAGAAATGTAATATTTGTTTAAGTTTTTGCCATTAGTCAGATTTTCTAAATTGAACCGAGTCCGTCGACGGTATTCTCCAGTACTTCAAACATGCATAACTTCATTTTTTTAAATGGAACCATCTATCTTGAGATACTTTATCTGATGCAAAATTAAATTTCTTTTTTATTGACACCGGGTTGTTGCCATATCCTTCCAACAGTTTTTGAGAAATTTGCGATTTTGTAAAAATTTCAATACATTTCGTATTATCGCGTAAGCCCTAGATACTGATGACGTTTGGTGATTTTGTTTTAACATTTAGTTAGTCATTGAGATATTCCCTGTTTTTAAAGTTCATTTTAAAGCTTTAAAGAAGTGATTTCCACTACCAGACTAAGCATGAAGTAAAATTTCGAGTTTAGAAAAGCCCCGTGAACATTTGTTGAGGGTCGCGCAGCGACCCGAGACAAATTTTCTGGGCTTTTCTAAACTCGAAATTTTACTTCATGCGCTACGCGTATAAATCACTTAAATATTGTGAAATTTATATACATTCGAACTTCGCTTTAAACAAACGTTATCAGGCGGCCCGTTTTCTCTTTTAACTGAGAATTGCAAATTTTTAGTTTTTGTATCGTTTAGGAGAAGTCTATTTTGTTCACACCATGTTGATACTTTCTTTACTTCTGTTTCGTTTAGTTTCGTTATATCTTCTAATTTAGGAACGGTGTTAATGATTGTAGTATCATCAGCATACATGATTACTGTGGATTTATTTACATTTAATGGAAAGTCATTTATATAAATAATACTGGCCCTAAAATAGACCCGTAAAGTACCCCAACATTGACAGGAAGCATATATGATTTGTTACCATTCAGATATACTAGTTGTACCCTTTTTGTTAAATAAGAAAGAATTATTTTAATACTGATATTATCGAAATTATATTTCCTTAGTTTCGTTAATAAAATATCGTGCGGGACACTGTCGAACGCTTTACCTAAATCAAGGAATAATGCCATACCAGAGCTGGGCAGGATTCGAATCATTCAGGATTCGAATCCTAGATTCGAATCCTTTTAGAGTATTCAAAAGAGGCATTCGAATACTTTAGTTCAACTGGATTCGTGATCCGGATTCGTTACATTATTTTTAAAGGATTCGTATTCGAATCCAAATTTTCGAGCTTTTCTAAACTCGAAATTTTACTTCATGCGCCACGCGTACAAAACAGTGATTTGAAGTGAAGTTCAGAAAGACACAAATACATCAGAGGAACATGGAATCAGATATTGAGTCTGTTATCAACGATGTTCAGTGTTAATAACAAATAATTAGGTTTTGAATATTTTTGTTAAAACAACTGATAACGATATTTATATGTTATTGGTTGCAAAAAAATAATAAAATCAAATTTATTCTTAAAGGATTTGTATTCGTGATTCGAAAAAACAGGATTCGAATCTTTGATTCGAATCATATTTATCTCCTACGAATCCTTTATTCGAGTATTCGTGATTCGAATCATATTAGGTGATTCGGATTCATGATTCGGATCTTTTTTACGAGGATTCGTCCCAGCTTTGTGCCATACACGTGTTTTTATTTTCAAAACTATCACATATCGTATCACAGAGCTGTACGAGTGCATCAACGGTTGACCCATCAGATCGAAATCCAAACTGGTTCGAGCTAAAGAGTTGATTGCTATCAAAGTAGCCAACTATCTGTTGTTTTATGACCGTTTCAAATATTTTTGATAAGACAGGTAATATTGAGATTGGTCCATAGTTTTGGCTGTGATTTAGATCACCGTTTTTGTGTATAGAGATTACCTTGGCAATTTTTAATGTATCAGGGAACACGCCCTCCTCCAAGCAGTTATTTATTAATTTTGTAATTGGATGTATCAGTATATCTTTAACACTTTTTATCATTTCTGATGTAAAACCATGAATGTCGGACCCTTTTGTGTGTTTAATTTTAGATAAGATTTCTCTAATTTGATACTCGGAAATCGTTTTAAAGGTAAAGGGAGAGGGAGGGATCCCTGTAACATTAAAAACCACATCACATTGGGGATTGCTATTAGATAATAAGGTTACATTATTTACAAAGTAACTAACTATTGAATTCATTGCAAGTTAATGTGGTTTTATTTTGATTTTGTATTTTAGGGGGCCTATGTTTATTTAATAGATTCCAGGTAGCTTTTGATTTCTTATTACTATTTAAAATGTATTTATCATTTAAATTTTTCTGCTTTTTTTCAATACCTAATTTATAGATTTTATAGTAATTATTGACAGCATTTTTTTGTTTTAATCCCAGATGAAGTTCATAGTCATTTCTTAATAATGTTAATATTTCTCGCATATTGTATAGCTCTGTATCAAACCAGGTTGCATTTGCACCACTCTTAGCTGATTTGACCACTCGCAATGTCATTGGAAAGGAGATATTTGCTGCATTTTCAAGCATTGATATGAGAGATTTCCACATATAGTTTATGTTAATGTTATTTAAAAATCTCCAGTCTGTTCTTTCTATACGCTTATAGAATCTTAGTTTACTTTCAAGATTAATTGGTCTGTAATATACGTGAATACTGGGAGGTAGTATATGTAAATTTGCAGGTAATGCTGAAATTTTAATTTTATCGATGTTGGTAAAGATATTATCTATACAATTATGTTTTCTTGTAGGAATAGTAACAGCTTTAACCTTAGATTGAAAGTTTTCATAATATCTATTAAAGCAGTCGCTTTAGGATCATCTGTATCAAGGAAGCACTAAATAAAGATAAAACTGGAATCACAATAAACGGCCAGACGGTTAACAATTTAAGGTATGCGGATGATACTGTTATAATGGCAGAAACTCTTGCAGACCTTCAGATATTAACAAACAAGTTAAATGATGTCGGTCTGCAATATGGTCTTAAAATGAACTTGAAAAAGACAAAGTATATGGTAATAACTAAAACCCAAACACAACATCAAGACCTATACATTGACAACACACGTATAGAAAAGACAACTAAATACAAATACCTTGGCACATGGATAACCAATACTATAGACTAAACTATAGAAATCAAATGCAGAATTGAAATGGCCAGAAACACATTTCTTAAAACTCGATTTGCGTTCACGAATGCTTAGAGGTTGCGTGTTTTCCATACTACTCTATGGAATGGAAGCATGGACTTTAAAGCAAAATGAAATATAAAAGCTAGAAAGAAGCCTTTGAAGTATGGTGCTTAAAATATCATGGCCGGACAAAGTGACAAACATTAAAGTGATGGAACGAATGAACAAAGATAAAGAAATCATACAAACAATAAAAAGAAGAAAGCTGCAATATCTAGAGCACATAACCAGAGGAGCAAAATACGAACTACTCCAACTGATAATGCAGGGGAAGATAATAGGCAAGCGGAACATCGGTAGGCGCAGATGCTCATGGCTGCGTAACCTGAGAGAATGGTATAACACCACATCCCAGGAGTTATTCCGAGCTGCCGCTTCCAAGGTGAAGATAGCGATGATGGTTGCAAACCTCCTGAAAGAAGATGCCACATAAAGAAAAAGAAGTAATCAAACATTTAAGTTACCACCAATAATAACATTTTTTTGATAATAATTAATTTCAGATAAGAATGTTGATAAAATATCTATAAATGTTTTAAAATCACCCGATGGGGACCTGTATGCTTAAATTAGGCACATGTTATAATTTCCTATAAAAATACAAGATAGTTCACAATGTTTTTCCACGCTATATTTGTCCGTGGTGGTGTTGAGGTCGCGAATATTTATATTATTTTCTGCGTAAATGATTGTTCCTCCATGTCTACTCGTATTTCGAGCAAAGTAGGCTTTGGGCCTTAGATTATTAATATTTAAGACTGTGCACTCGTCACTACTTAACCAATATTTGGAAACTGCTAGAAAGTTAAAAGTTTTATCACTGAGAAAAAGCTCCAGTTCACTTACTTTGTTCTTAATCGACTGCGCATTTAAAAATAGAAAACAAATTTCTGATTTTTTTGCATTGTGGGTGTTTAAACTATAATTTAATTTTCTTTATTGCTTGATCCTGCCGAACATTTTTCTTGAAACGAAATTTTCTTATTTCGATTCCAGTAGGCCAAGTTTCTTCTTGCTTTAGTCTGTCCAGATGGATAAAATCTGTCCACAATTTAAAAGATTTACTTGTAGCTAATGTGTCAAGTTCTTCAATTGAAATTGCTGTATGTATAGATGGGTTTCCTTCATGAATTTTTTTATGTCATCAGTAGTAACATCTGCTGCACAATTCCCGACGTAAATCCATGCTTTTTTATTAGGCGCCTTTAATAGACGTGTTTGTAAGGTAGCAGTTACCAATTAACGTCTTTTGTTTACGGTTTTTTTAAGAAATCGTTTGCTTTTCATGTCCGTTGACCTGTTTATCTGGCGAGTATTTCTTTTTAGCTTTTTGTTTCGCTTGTTTATCTTTTGTATTTGTGTCCGTGGTGGAATCTTTCGGCTGTTCACCGAGGTCATTGTTAATTAGTTTGCTATTTGACAGTATTTTTCCATATGATATAGCGTTAGCTGGATAATCGAATGTATCATGGAGGCTGACATCTAACGCATTTTGTGAATAAAGATCAGGATCAGTGTTTTGTTTTGATGTGTTACCAGTTTTGTGCTGGTTTTGGTTCAAGTTTGTGGTTTGTTGAGTTTTGTTTTTGTTTTTTAGCTTTTGTAACGACGCTGGATTTCTTTCTGTACTGGATTTTTCTAGGGCACGTACTTTATCTTTTAATAGGGAGTTTATTTCTCCTCCACTGCGATGCACTGGAGCATTGGAGCACAATTTGCACTTTGATTCTTGCTTATTTAGATTGAAATCAGGCTTATTTAGAGGAGCGTCAGGTTCACAACCGTCACCTTCCGCCATTTCCGCCAATTTAATTAAAATAATTAAGAATAAGTAATGAGATTTTAAAAAATAATGACATGCCATGGAAATTAATTAAATTGGGATATTATTGTTGATAACAATGATTTAAATGTTGCTCTCGAGCACTTCTATGAGGTTGCCAATACAGGTTTAAACTCGTTTGTTCCAATAAAAAGAAAGAAGTCATCTACTTATCCCAAATGGTTTAAACGTGATTTAATCGAACTTATTCATGAAAAGAAGGAAGCTCACGCTCGGTATAAATCATCTGGTAATTTATAATTCAACAAAAAATTTAAATCTCTTAGATCTCAATGTGCCAATTTAAGCAAAAGTTATTATGAGCATTATGTAAATAATATTGAACAAAATATTAACCATAATCCTAAATCATTTTGGAGTCACGTTCACGAATGCAACCAAACTAATTTGTTTCCAAAACATATGTCGTACGGAGATAATTTCAGTGAAAACGGTGTAGACTGTGTAAATTTATTTGCTAGTTTTTTCTCTACAGTATATTGCAATGATGATACTCCCACATATTTAAATACTGATATTATAGAGTGCGTTTCTTTAAATTCTCTAAGTGTAGATATTTCTGTCGTGTTTGAAGGTTTAAAACTTTTGCCTGATTCTTGTAAGTGTGGCCCTGATGGTTTGCCCCCTTATTTTCTTAAACGATGTGTTTATTCTTTAACAAAACCTGTTCATATTCTCTTCGAGCGTTCGCTAAAATATTGCGTGTTTCCAGATTTATGGAAACACTCATATATTAATCCATTATACAGAAATGGAGATAGAGTTGATATAAAAATCTACCGGGGAATTACAATACAATCTACAATTCCTAAACTGCTAGATAGTATTGTTTCTAAACAATTGATGTGGACTTGCAAACATGTCATATGTGAGGAACAACATCGGTTCATGGAAAATCGATCAACGATCAGCAATTTATTGTGCTATCAAACATTTTTATTAGACGCTTTCGAGAACGGTTATCAAGTTCATGCTATTTATACCGATTTCTCGAAAGCCTTTGATCGTGTCAACCATGTTTTACTGTTGAACAAACTCAAAAAACTAGGCTTCGGAAATCTTGTAATTAACTGGCTTCAAAGTTTTCTTACATCGCGCTTTCAATATGTTAAGATTTATAACTATCTGTCAACAGCAATCAATGTAACATCTGGGGTACCGCAAGGGTCCCATTGCGCTCCAATTTTGTTTCTACTTTTTATTAACGACATTGGAATATATTTTCGGTACTCCAATTATATATTATTCGCAGACGACTTAAAACTATTTTATATTATTAAAAATGTTGATGATTGTATTGTGGTACAAGATGATTTAACTCGTCTCTCACATTGGTGTACTTCCAATAAGTTACATTTAAATATTTCTAAATGTACTACCATATCATTTTGCCGTTCAAAATCAATACCGTTTATGTATCATTTAAATAATCAAATACTAAGTACTACTGAAAATATTAAACATCTTGGTATAATATTTGATAATAAATTAACATTTATTCCGCATATCAACAACCTTGTATCTAACTCTCTCAAAACTCTCGGTCAGATTAAAAGATTCGCATCCTTATTTAATGCAAATACTAGTAGTTGTTGTACATATCTTTAGTTAGATCTAAACTTGAATACGGCTCTATTATTTGGAATCCTTCATATGAAAAATAGTCGTACAAAATTGAAATGGTACAGAGTAAATTTTTGAGAATTGTTAATTTTAAGTTGGGTTACAGTAAAATTGACTTTAGCCATTCGAATATGTTAACGCTTCTGAATTTAAAACCATTAAAAACCAGGCGAATAGTAATTGACGTAAATTTTGGTTTCAGACTTATAATTGGGCTTGTTGATTGTAACTATCTGTTATATTTATTTCAATTTAATGTATCAAGAAATGCGAGATTCAAAAATTTGTTCATACTACGAATTATGGTTAAAATAACCCAAGAAAAGCCCCCTATGCCGTGGGTGCTTGGAAGAAGAGGAAACTCCCCAACACCTACTGTGCACATGCGAAGCCTATAAACGGCAACGCACGGAGCAACTCGGGAAGCCCGTGCTTCCTGAAGAACAGCTCAAGAACATCCCCTCGCCCAAACTCCTGGGCTTCTTAGAAGACACAGGAATATACAGGGAGTAAAATAACCAGAGGAGCACAAAAGGACCACGGAGACCGTAGTGCAGGGACGCTAAGCGATACCACCTCATGTGGAGAGAAAAAAAAAAATAACCCAATAACAAGAATCATGAGAAATGTAAATGTACTTTCTGCGAATTATAATTTGAATATTTTTAATGAACCGATTGAACAATTTAGAAGACGGTTGAATCATCTTGATCTAACCATTTGTATTTGATTTGATAAAAAAAAAATATTAGTATATTTATTCGGTTATGTATTTTGCGTGATTTAATTAATAGGGATATTGGTGTGTGTATGTGCGTGTATATATATATATATATATATATATATATATATATATATATATATATATATGTGTGTGTGTGTATGTATATGTGTATTTATTTCCGTTCAATAAAATGTCATTATTTTTATAAAATCACATTACCTTTTCTTAACTATTTTAGCTGTAAATTTTCTGACATTCGTTAATTTTTAAAAGAGTTTAATTTGAAGCTTTAACCGAGTGTTTTCCACTCCCAGACTAAGGATGAAGTAAATTTTCGAGTTTAGAAAAGCCCCGTGTAAATTTGTCGAGGGTCGCGCAGCGACCCGAGACAAATTTTCTGGGCTTTTCTAAACTCGAAATTTTACTTCATGCGCACCGCGCGTATAACACAGATTTTAACACCTTCGCTGCGGGATCGCAAAATGGTACTTTGTCGTTGACTGCGGTACATATCGCAGGGGCACTGTATATGGACTTCCTTCGTGTGCGTTACACATCCCGGGAGATATGTACGGATTGTTTGAAATGAAGACATGTATCTATTATTTAAACAACTTCTGAACAATTAGGGCGTAGAAATCTGTAAACCAATAGATTATTCTACTTAAATTCAAAGCCGTACCAATCTACAGCGACAAGAACCTTGAATAAATGAGTAGAAACAAAAAATCAAAATTATAAATCAAAATTATAAATCAAAATTTATTAAATATAAAAAAAAGTAGTTACATTTAAAAATAACATCAAAGTAATTTAAATACGTATCAAAACTATTCTTAATTATTCTCAATTTTGTGTAACAACCTTTGCACGGCTTCCTCTTTTTTCTACATTTCCCTTCAGGTTTTACAAAAGTGTGTATGTTCCTTCTGTACTGTCTCCTTCTTCGTAGTCACGGGTTCCGTTACCGAATTTATTGCCTTCTAAACTGTGTAATACTAAGTTTTGTATTTGAAATTATGTTATAAATGATCCACGCGTTTGCCACAGTAGCTCCGAGTAAAATTTCAAACATAACTTTTCTATAAAAAAGAAAGTAAAACAAGGGATCTGTTGTTGTGTTGTAAGCACTTACCTATACGATTTTAGGCTTTTGCGAAGCACCGTATGATACGACGCCATTTGGTCGCTAAAATCGACGCCTTTTTTAGCCTAATTGTAATCTATTACGCATTTCGGCTTGATTATATCTTCCCCCTTCCTATTTTTTTTTTCCTGAACATTTTAGATTTAGGAATGAGCAAGATAAATAAAATAATTTACCTGTGGAAACTAATAAATCGTCATGTAAAGGATCGCTGGTAACCATTAGGACCTGCTCCTTTCTACTGCCCAAAAACTTCATTTTTTTAATATTTTGGGGAATTTTTTTTTTGAAACCCCTTTTCGATTTTGCCTTAATGTGCCACAATAAATTATTTTTTGTTCGTGTAACATTTCTGTTAAACTAATACTAGAATAAAAGTTATCAGCAAATACATATCTTCCTTCTTTTGGATTAACCGAGTCCAGAAACTTCAATACAATTGAATTGGCATGTCCCAACTCCGCAGTTGTGTCCCCTTTTCCAGCGTAAACTTTTAAATCATAAGTATACCCATTCGCAGTGCATAATTTATATAACTTAACACCGTATTTGAGGATTTTATTAGGAATGTACTGTCGGAAGTGAAGCCTTACTTTGAAAGGTACTATAGATTCATCTATCACCAATATTTGTCCTGGATTGTAAATCTTCCTATAATTTTGAAGAAACATAGAGATAAGCCTCTCTATTTTGTATAGTTTATTTTAAACATTTTCAGTTTCATTATTTTCAAAATGAAGAAATTTCAGTAAGATAAGGTATCTATCCCTTGTCAAAGCTGAAGAAATAAATTCATTGTGGTACAGAGGGTCTTTAGACTAGTACATATTTATTGATGAATATGGGTCAAACCCATAGCAATCGTAACTTTCAAAAATTTTAGAATTTCGTTTTTGTCTGTATTGGTCCAGGAATTTGTTCTAGATTTACTAGAATGTGTTTTGTTTAATTATTGGGTGGCGTACACATTTGTCTCATTGATGATTAGATCAAGAACCTCGTCATCTACTAAGTATTTAAAAATGTCAATTGGTTTTTTAATAGTGTTGCAATATTCTGTGGTTGATCGGGGGTTGTAGTAGACATGGTCATACTAATAAAATATATTTAGCACAGATATACAAAGTTACATACTTAGAAATGATCAATGAATGATTGATGATCGTACAGAAATACGGTGATGTTTTTATACGAGAATGAGTAAGGTCGCGAGTACAACGCACCATGGCGTCCTTGTTGACGCTGCACTTTGGTGTACGTAGTCCTCGCGCGTATTTATAATTATTGTCTTATAATACGCGGTGTTTATCATATCAAGCGCCACTGAATAAACAGTCTTAATCGACTGTTTATATTCGATACGTTGTTATGTAAACACCGACCATCACAGTGTTGCTGTTAATTTCTGAGTCTACTGTACATTGCTCGTTCATTAAATCAAAGTCAATTACTGAAGTTGTAATGTCTTTCCAAACATTACTATTGTATGTAATAGGAGTTGTTGCACCACTGTAATCTATATTGGAACCGATGGTATACTCACTATCACTAACCATACTATCATCACTGTCACTAAACTTTTCATCTTCTGGGTTGGAGTTCACATCCTGTACTGAATCATCTGAACCAAATGGGTCATTGCAAACATAGCTCTCTTCATTGCTATAATTTGTTTCATTATTATCCTCATTATCAACCTCGCCACCATTATCACAATCATTGTCAACAGATGCGTCATCGCTTTCACTATTAGAGTTTTCACTGGGCACTTCTGATACCAATTTAAATTTTTCAGCCGCCAATTTAAGAATATTTTGCGTACGGCGCGGCGCCACATTGTTCGACTGAACCTAAATAACAACTGAATAAAACCGCATGCGTACATATCTCCGGGGATATGTGCCGCATAGGAGTAAATTCATATTACTCGTGTGCGTTACATATCTCGGGGGATATGTACACTTCTGTGCAATAAAATTAAGTACAAGTCTTATGCCTATTTTTCACAAAATTTTAGTTGTATAATTCGGGTTTGTTTTAATTGCCTAGCAGCAGTTTCAATAAATAATAAAACACCGTACTACTTCTTTCCTGCTCCCAATGTTTCTTCACTCTGAAAACAGTGTCTTTACTGATGTTCACCAATCGAGCAATTTGTCTTGTATAAAAACCATCTTCAATTATAGTTAGAATTCGAATTTTTGAATTTTTGTCTAAATGACGCAGTAATTTGACATTTAAAAATTGACATATTTACGTAACTAGGAAACTAATCATGTCCGCTTTAAACTATAACATATTTTGTGTACTTAATTTTATTGCACAGAAGTGTACAATCAAAATAACCTAAGGATGTTCATTACATGCAACGGAACCATAAGCTATTTGTAAAGCCGATTTTTATTTAAAAATAAGCGAATTACTGCTCCTGTAAAATAGGAAAGTTTGCGCAACTTTGCACCCGTTGCGCCGTAATAAAGCATAAAAGACACCGGGGATATGTAACGCAGCGAAGGTGTTAAGTGAAGTTCAAATATACATAAATTTAACAACATTATAGTGTTTTATACGCGTGGCGCATAAAGTAAAATTTCGAGTTTAGAAAAGCCCAGAAAATTTGTCTCGGGTCGCTGCGCGACCCTCGACAAATTTTCACAGGGCTTTTCTAAACTCGAAATTTTACTTCATGCTTAGTCTGGGAGTGGAAAACACTTGTTTAAAGCCTTAAATTAAATTTAAAAAAAAAACTGGGAATATCCGCAATTGTATCAATTCCATGGTATGTCATTATTTTTATAAAATCACATTACTTTTTCTTAATTAAATTTTACTTCTATGAAAAAGTAAAATACATTTTGTCACTAAAATAAATAGGGAAGCCAATATTTGAACACTTTAAAATTAACATGCGATTTCCTATGTTGCGTCCGCCAAGTCAATTAACGTCAACACCCGTTATAGAAAAATGACATCCAAATAAATCTATTTTTAAAAGATTAAAACAAAATTTGCAATAATTTTTCAAATTAATGTGCACTGAAAAAAATATTTCCAAACGAGATAAATTTTTACTTGTTTTACCGTATTTTGATTGGATTAATCACTAACACGATTAAAGTAAATATTCTGTATTAAGGGAGATTTAAATGATAGTCCAGAGTGGTTAACTTAACTGTGTTTATTCCTAAACATTCAAACGAATACTGCCCTCTCCAATACAATAATTTTAATAAAAAACATCCGTTCCTCGAAAACAATATAAAAAACTACCATGTATAAAATACACTATTTACATAATTAATCATTGACAACACCGAGTCTGTCTGGTTTATTCAATTGACTACGTCTTCTAAGAACACGGGCAGAATCAGTGTTTTCATGTAAAACATCCTTATCTATGTTGGTATTATGTGTTTCATGATTAACATTATTTTCGTTATTTACATTATCATTTTGTACATTTTGAATTAAAGGAGGTAAAGTTGATTCTTTTGTAACTTTTAAAATTTGATTAACATGCCATTTCTATGTTTCACCATCTAAAGTTTTAACCTTATAATGTTTACTTCCTATAATCTCAATATTGTTAGCTTCCGACCACTTCGAATAATATTTTCTGAAATCCCTCACTTTCACTGTCTCCCCTATCAAAAATTTAGTTAGTGACTTTCCTTTAAAATTTCCAATATATTTAATTTGTTTATTTTGAACAACTTCTCTGGTAGATTGTTTTAATAAATCTAATCTAGAACGCAATTGTCTTCCTAATAAAATATTTGAAGGTGATTCATTAGTCGTAGTGTGTGGCGTGTTACGGTATGTGAATAATAATCTATTTAAAACAGTGTCGATATCATTAACAGTTATAAATTTTGCTTTTCCTAAACATTTTTTTATTAATTTAACACATATTTCCGCTCCGCCGTTACTAGATGGATGATAAGGTGCTGGTGTTATATGCCTTATGCCATTTATTTTACAAAATGTTTGGAAAACTTCGGATGTGAATTGCACACCATTATCTAAAACAATGCGTTCCGGCAATCCGAATCTACAGAACACTTCACGCAACTTATCAATCGTTTTTTCCGACGTGATAGATTTCATACGAAAACACTCTATCCATTTTGATGTAGAGTCAACAATTACAAAGAAAAAATTATTGAATATTGGACCAAGAAAATCAACATGAAGTCGAGACCGAACTTTAGTATTCCACGGCTATGGACTTAATACTGATTTATTCGGTATATCCTGATAATTTGAACAAATATCACAATTTTTGCATACGTTCTCGATGTCATTATCGAGACCTGGCCACCATACAAAAGATCTGGCGAGACTTTTGGTTTTTACTATCCCCATGTGATGCTCATGTAATTCATTTAGAACATATCTTGAAATTTCTTTGGCACTATCAAGCGATAACCTCACAATAAGCACCCCTGCTCGACATTTAATTCATTTTTTCTCTGAAAATAAGCAGTTAACTTAAGATCTGTATTATAGTTTGGCCAACCATGCAAAACGTATTGTAAAATTTTACTGATTATTTCATCCCTGGCAGATTCCCGCTTAACCTGATTTGCATTAATTGGAAAATTTGTCTGCTCTTCAACCATATTCAAGTATGTAACTTTATTAGATTCCTCTTCAATTAAATTTAAATAGTATGATTTAAGTAATTGAAAATCAGTATCTGATTTGTCAGAACTTAGCATTCGGGATAACCAATCGGCAACATTTTTCTTTGTATTTATATATTCTATGTCAAAACTAAAAGATGATAAAAAATATGCCCAACGTTGCAATCGGCTAGTCGACATGATAGGTAAACCCTTATTTGGCCCGAAAATACTGACTAACGGTTTATGATCGGTTACCAAAGTGAAATCTTTCCCAAATAAATACTGATAAAATTTGTTGATGCCAAAAATTATCGCTAGTGCTTCTTTATCCAGCTGGGAATAATTTAATTCCGCCTTTTGTAAAAGTCTTGACGTGTAAGCAATTGGCTTTTCGTCTTTGTTTTCGTACACATGCGCTAAAACTGCACATATACCTAAATTTGAAGCATCTACCGTTAATTTAATCGGCAAATCAGAATTGTAGTGCACCAAAACATCTGATGACATTAAAACATTTTTAATTCTTTTAAAAGCTTGTTCACATTCTGGTGACCAAACATACGAGTTATCTTTACGGAGCAATTTATGTAAAGGTTGTAAGATTAATGCACAATTTTTAACAAATTTAGAGTAATAATTAGCCATGCCTAAAAACGATTTTAGTTCACTAGTATTTTTAGGTTGTGGACAATTATTAATTGCGTTCGTTTTTTTCAGTGGTAGTATGCAATCCCTCATGATCAATTCTGTGACCAAGATACGTAATTGAATTTTGCATAAAACTACATTTATTTACTTTTAAGCTTAAACCGGATTCCGAAAGTCTTTCGAATACTAATTCCAGTCGCTCTATATGTCCAGAATCATTTCTACCCGTAATAAAAACATCATCCAGAAAACATACTACACCTGGAATATCAATTAATAATTGATCCATAATTCGTTGGAATTTAGACGGAGCACATTTAATTCCATATGGAATTCTGGTATATCGAAAAAGTCCCTTATGCGTCACAATCGTTACATATTCTCGAGATTCTTCCGTTAAAAGAACTTGTTGATACGCCTCTGATAAATCAATCTTAGAAAATCACTTCCCCCCCTCCTCTAATTTTGAGAATATATATTCTACCCGAGGTAATGGATAATCAAAATTTTCCAAAACCGGAAACATCCCCATTTGCTTTTAAAATCGGTACAATTGGTGTACTCCAGTTAGAATATACTACTGGTTCGAGTACTCCATTTTTAATTAGGCGATTAATTTCCGCTTTGACTTTAGGGTTTAATGTTAATGCAATTGGCCTTGGCTTGTGAAATTTTGGCTGAGCATCGGCTTTTACTTTTAAAGAGATTTTACCTTTATTAAAAGTTCCAAGCGTTGAATTAAATAAATTATGATATTTATTACATAATGTATTAATCTTGTTTTTGTTTTCTTGAATATTTTCTATGTTAATTGATTGAATGTCAGAAAATTGTATTTTAAATAATGTTAATGCATTTCGACCAATCAACGGACAACCTCTGTTTTTTATTACGTAAACGTCGAGCATGGACGGCTTATTATTGTAAAATACTTTTAATTTCAATTTTCCTACAGGCTTAAATGTGAAACCCACATAATCTTTAAATAAAAAATCATTTTCTTGAAGTTTAATTGGACTAAAATATTTATTATATAATTTTTCCGAGATTACAGAATGGGCTACACCAGTATTAATTTGAAAATTCAAGTATAAATTATTTATTTTTAATTTTATGTAGTATGGTTTTTCATTTTTACTTGAGTCTGCAAATTGCATCGAAAAAATATGCGTTTCTTGTGAGGTTTGTTCAGGCAAATTTAAATCCGATAAGAACCTCGAGCGTGTAAATTTATTTTTGTCCTTGCACATCGGTGATAAATGTCCTTTTCGGCCGCAAGTGTTACAATTATAGTTTTTGTACTTACAGTTACGCGATTCATGATTATTTCGACCGCACACAAAAAATTTAGCACCACTTACTTTTTGTACATTTTTATCACTATTTGAAAAATGTTCACCCCGTGGCTTTTTTTATCGTCAATATGGACGACCGCGCGTCTAAAAATCCGCGCACGGCACTTAACTTTCGCGAAATAGGTACTCGGCACTTTAACCAAGTTTGCAAACGCACACAACCATTCGCCCTTGTCGCTCAATCCTCGTCGCCAACTATTCTGTATTACGGGAGATTTAAATGATAGTCCAGAGTGGTTAACTTAACTGTGTTTATTCTTAAACATTCAAACGAATACTGCCCTCTCCAATATAATAATTTTAACAAAAAACATCCGTTCCTCGAGAACAATATAAAAAACTACCATCGAGTATTAAAATAAATATATTGATGAATCCCATTGAATTAACATAATTTATAGAATAACAATAATATATTACAGTAAACATCTAAACATGATTATCGGATCAAAGTTAAAATAGTTAAATTTATTTTGATACATTCTACTTAGTTAATTGGTAATTTCAAGAATATTCTTTCTTATTCAATGTTATCATTTTACATTTTTAAAGATACTATTAATCTTATTTGTATTAACAAACAAGAACATAGTGTAATAAATAATAATAAAATTATACATGGTACAATGTCTTGTGATTATTTTGAGTATTTGAAAAGATTTACTCCAAACTTTTACGGCTTTATGCATAGTCCTGTGATTAAACCGTTACTCTGTGTGAATAACTAATCGCGATTAAGGTATTACTAATTACGCCGTATGCATAGCCCATACTAATCTATGGAAAACGCCCACTAGCGCTCCCGGTGGCCAGCTGGATAGACTAATGGCACGAAACACAACCGGATAAAACTTCAAAGGTTTGATCCACGCTAATAATTCCATTCCGTGTCGAGACAGCGACCGAACAACACGCCGAGACACAGATTGAAAACGCTTGCTTAGTGGGGCGAATTGAGTAGTTTCACTAAGTGAGCAAGTAATCTCGGCTGAGTGTGAATTGTAGTCGCGTTCAGGCGGGATTATGCAGCGAGCCGGCAGCCCCGGAAAAACCTAAGGTGTCAATATGCCACAAAACACATACGAAGCGATGGACGACTCCGAGCCACTCGAATCGTCCACCGAAGGCAACGACTCCAGATCGGAGGAACCTCAAAGGCTGAGCTGAGAAATCCGAGCAAACATGATTTCAGAACTGCGTGACGACATCACCTAGTTCAATGAAGCCTACAAGCTCCAGATGGAGAAGATGCAGATGCAGCTGTTCGCCTTGGAGAATGAAAAAGATCCGTTCACTCCGGTGAGCAGCAAGAGACCAAGAGACCAGAAGGTACCAATTAACAACAAGAATTCCTCCCAGGCCCCGTCAGTAAAAACAGTTGCGAGTAAATTTACTCCGGAATTAAAACCACCGAGAAAACGCCCAAAAGCAGTGTTCAAACCCTACTACAAGGAGGAATTTCCAGCACTATCGAAAACAAAGCTCACCAATTGTGAGATTGCACCGGTTTCGACTTCAAACACGACGTCAAAAATCTCTGCGGACGGGAGTAAGAACGACCAAAAAACAAACACACAAAAAATCGCACAGAAAGTGGAAACTTTCATTTATGAAAACAAAAATGCACAACCGACAACAAATTTGCCGAGTTCATCACCACCCTCTGCAGCAATGGTGTTCAAGACTACGGACTGCGGTCTGAAAATCCCCGTCCAGACACGGCCCCAGGAGGCAGTAAATTCCATGGAGGTAGAGGCACAACCGACGGAACAAAAAATCAAGAAACCTCTACCGATACTCCTGGTGGACAAGGGTAAGATAAGAATAGTTCAACAAACATTGAAAGAAAACAACATAGTAGCGAGATTTGCTTCTCACGCAAAAGGAAGCAATATCTTTACCAACAACTCCGACGATTTCCGGAAAACTATTCGGATACTAGAAGAATTGAACGCCGCTCAACATCACTTCTTGCTGAACGAAGAAAAAGAGATGAAGGTAGTGATAAGAAACATTCCTCAAGAATTTACACCCGAAGAAATTAAAGAATTACTCCTTCACGACATCCCAGCGAACTCAGTCAACCGGCTAAGGAACGGAGGATGAATAGATCCTTCATTAGCACTGGTGAATCTACCGAAAACGAAGGAAGCGAAAAAGATTTTTTTTTTTTTTTTTGGGGAGAGAGGAGGAGAAAATCCTCATGGATACCTTCTGTTGTCCTGCCCACGGATGGGAGGGATAACAGCAGGTTATGTCAGACTCTTACTGACTAAAACCCCCTCTTGTACGTCAAGTTCAATAAAGAACTTTTTATACTTTATAGGAAGAAGTAGTAAAAAATGGCTTTGTAGAAGAAATTGACTGGTGTGAGTACTATAGCAGTATTCATATATTGGTTTCGGGTGGGTGGGGTAGCATTTAGGAAAGAGAAGGTTTAAAGCTTTACAACTTTAGACCTTTTCTTTTTCTCCCAAAAATTAAAATAACTACTTCGGGATTGTTGGAAGCCATTTGTTTGGATTTGTGTTATTATTGGTTCTGGGATTGGCCAAGGGCTGTGATAGTGGGAGCGAGTTTAACGAGCAAGGTAAGGAGCGCTGCCAGATTAGGATCAAGTAACGCTTCTTGGAGTTGTGGGATTTGCGGATTTTGAGGGATTTTATTGGGGGCCGCCGTTTGTGTTTGCGGCGGCGGTTGGGGTTCGGTTTGCGGCTGAGTTTGCTCCTGAGGTTTGACTACAGAGGAGTAGCTCTTTGTTTGGTTTTTCGGGAATCGGGCGCATCCGCGATAGTTCGCGGTGTGATTTTCGCCGCAATTGCAGCATTTGGGGGGAGGATCGTTGTCTCTGTCCTTCCTGGTGCAGTCCGCTGTCAAGTGCTCGCCGGCGCATTTTACGCAGCGCGGGTTGACATTGCATCGGTGGGAGGTGTGCCCGAAGTATTGACACTTGTGGCATTGAATGGAACCCTTGGAGGGTTTTTGTTTCTCCACGGTAATTTGAGAGTGACTTAGGGTTTCTAAGTTGTAAATTTTTCTGCCCTCTGGAGTGTTCTCCAGGTGCACTGAGACCATGGGGAATTTTTTGAATTTATTCCCCATGCGGTGGACTGACAGAACGGGTAGGGAGAGAGCTTTTAACTGCCTCACTATCCATTCGTCGGAGATCGAAGTGTCAACACCTCGGAGCACAACTTTGAGGTCTTTTTCCTCGCTGAGGGCATACGTGAAAAATTCCACGTTGTTGTTGCGGAGGTACCGGATTACGCAACGATAATTGTCAGCAGACTGCACTTGGAATTTCATGCAGCGGACGAAGAATTTACATTTGAGGCAGTTTACGCCTAATCGGGTTAAATCTCCAGAAATTTTTTCACAGAGATTTTTATTTAGGATTGTGATCGGTGGAGGGGTGTTTTTGAAATGCTCGAAACCTTCGTTCGAGGCTGCGATCTGATCGATCGATGGTAATTCGGTCTTTTTGACGACCGTGGTGGTGTAGGAAATGGTTGGTTTTTCGGGGAGTTTTGCCTGGGGTTGCGGCTTAGGAGATGGTTTTTGTTTTTGGCTAGCCTTCAGGGTGGCGGAGGCGCGCACCAGGCTAGCGGGCGGAGGAGGGGTGTTTGCCGGAGAGCGGCGCTGTCTTTTCTGGACAGGGATGAAGTCGTCTTCGTCGGGGACGTCCTCGACGAAGGCGGGAGAGGGAGTGCGTGGTTCGCTAGGGGCAGGCGAAAAGGATGGGCTGGGGGATCGGGTTCCCTCAGGGGCCTGGGGGGACATTACGTCCATAATTTCCTCGCTGTAATCAGCGGGACGTGAGTTGCGGGAGTTGCGGAGTAGGATTACTTTCTCCAGTTGCAGCTGGAGTTGCTGATTTGCAACATTTGCAAGGCGGAGTTGCTCGGCCAAGGCGGCGAGTTGCGCATCCTTTAAGCGGGATTGTTCGTTAAAGGCGCGAGTTTGTTCGGAAAAGGAGGTGGTGAGGGCGGTTATTTGCCGTTGCATTTCACGCACCTCATGGTTAAAATCTAGGTCGGTGGACTCTTGGGGTTGCTTGCTCCTGGAGGAGCAAAGGGGGTCGGAGGAATTTTCGGGGTATGTGAACCGTTTTCCACGCCTGGACTTACCCATGGCGTAGAAGACGGGGTTGGGTAGGCACCGGGTTCAAAATCCCCCGGGCCTGCTTATCGTTAAGCGGAATCGAGATTTGAAATGTTGAGTGCAACACTCCAAATCCTGACTGCCTCCCGACAATCTCCAAGCGTTCCTCGCGGAAATAAAGGCAGATTATCGGTTAGCGTGCTATAATAAGCGTGCTAATTTCTTAAAACCTAAACAGGTCCCCCTGCAAAGGTCGTAAGAAATTTTCTCGTTCGCGCCTTCCGGTGTCAGGGCAGTATAAAATACGCGCTAACCACGGAGACGTTCTCCACACTGAAAGGAAAAAGATTACTGGATGTTGGATGTTCTGAAAAGAAAACTACTATTCTAAAAGAACAGCAATTTTCCCCAGAGCACCTTTATCTGTAAAATAGCTGAAAAGCATAAAAATAATTAATAACAAAGAAAGCAGCTCGAAAGCGACGGAGAGAGCTTCAGAGAGGAGAGACGAACAACCTGACTGTTCGCCGTCTCAAGTCTGAATGAGCGAAAAAGAATTTTCAACTCCGATATTTATTCGACCACGTTAGTCACGTGGAACCAAAACGAAAAGCGACGACGAGCCAACAATGTTTCCGGTGCCAGCAGTTCGGGCACGTACGGTTTAGATGCACAGCGAACTTTGTGTGCACGTTCTGCGCCGGAAACCTTCCGTCGTTCGAATGCGAGCAAAAAGATACAGGACTCAGAAAATGTTTTAACTGCCAGGGCGACCACCCGGCTTACTCCGCGAGGTGTAAAAATCACCCGAAGAACATTAATAAAACACAGGAGGAAGAAAAACGAAGATAGCAAGAGAACAGCCAAATCCGCGAAAATACGAGCTTTGCACAGGTAGCCGGCGACGGAACGGGTACAATGCAAGAACAACACCTAGAGGAGATAATTGCAAAAATTGTATAAAAAATGCTAAACCAGATGAGGGAATTAAACCAGATTTAACAGCAAGAACGAGAAGGAAACAGACGAAAGAAAGGTTAACAAATCACCCGAATAAGAACATCTCCGACAAGGGGGAAAAACTCGCATGAGAGCAAAAACTACGTCCCTAGAGACTACAAGATTCATCTGGATCTACACCAAACTGGAATCAGACAGAAAAGGCAACCTATCATAACCCAGAGTTGAATATACTTTAACAGACGAAGACAAAAAAAAGTCCACACTAATAGCGGGAGTTTAAAATCTTTATTGTTATTATTATTATTATGATTATTAACAATAAGTCATATAAAATATAATGAAAATATAAATAAAATATCGTATGTTCAATAAAAAAAAACCTCTAGAGTGCCATAATTTTATCTTTTTTTAAATTTAGGTTGGCTACACGCTTTGGGAATCGAAATATAAAACGTCAGACATAATATTTATAATATATAATTTTAGAGTTGCCAACCTACAATATTTTCTATGGCACTCTAGAGGTTTATTTTTATTGAACATATAATATTATCTAAATTATACACATGGTTTATTATATTGTAAATAAGAAAAAATACATTGGAAGATATTACAATTTACTTTCTTTTGTAAAGAAACGAATATTTTTATATTAATATTTGTGCTAAAGGCGCTCTTAATTGCTGTTAACTATTGCAATCTTCGCTTGGGACATTGGGGAAGTCGAATGAAATGTTTGTTAAAGACTTCAATCTAACTTCAACTTGCAGTTAGATTTAACCCCGGATGACGATTATTACACATTAGTACATCACACTTGGACTTATATGGATTTATAAAATAAATTACATAGATTATTACACTCTTGGAAATTGATTTGTATTATTGACATTGAAACTATTTCTAAAACTTTCACTGACTGACATATATTCGCGGAATGATTTGAAGTTTTCAACATGACACTGATGCCATACATTTTGACAACAATGCATTACTAAGAAAATGTAAATGATATATCAATATTATATTGATATTATGACAACATTGCTTTTTTTGTCATTTCCATGTCAGATGGAATCATAGACGAACAATAATATATTGCTACGCCCTCTGTGCCAATGGCGCCAACTAATTTACACTATAAACAAATCTTAGAGCATAGAATTAGCAATATTCAATTACCAATTATGGATTTTATAGCTCTTTATAGGTTACTATTCACCAGAGTTGGAACGAATCCTTGTAAAAAGGATTCGAATCACGAATCCGAATCACCTAATATGATTCGAATCACGAATCCTCGAATAAAGGATCCGTAAGAGATAAATATGATTCGAATCAAAGATTCGAATCCCGTTTTTTCGAATCACGAATACAAATCCTTTAAGAATAAATTTGATTTTATTATTTTTTTGCAACCATTAATATATAAATATCGTTAGCAGTTGTTTTAATAAAAATATTCAAAACCTAAATATTTATTATTAACACTGAATATCGTTGATGACAGACTAAATATCTGATTCCATGTTACTTTGATTAAAGATGTATTTGTGTGTTTCTGAACTTCACTTCAAATCAGTGTTTTGTACGCGTGGCGCATGAAGTAAAATTTCGAGTTTAGAAAAGCCCGAAAATTTGTCTCGGGTCGCTGCGCGACCCTCGACAAATTTTCACGGGGCTTTTCTAAACTCGAAATTTTACTTCATGCTTAGCCTGGGAGTGGAAATACATGTTCAAAACTTCAAATTGAACTCTATTATAAAATCGACGAATGGCTGAAAATTACGTAAATAAAAAAATCACTGAATATCATTAAAACCGTGAAAGTCAGAGAAAAGTCATGGAATTATATTCAAATTAACCAAAACACTAACAAAAAAGCTATATGATATAATTAGATTTGTCAAAATCACCAGGCAAATTACAAAACACGTAAACATTTATAAAATTAACTTAAATATTGAAAAAAAAACAATGAAAACAATTTGAAAAAATGGGGATTTCCCGCAGAAGAAAGTTTAATTAAAAGGCCAGGGAAAAAAATCCTGAATCAGGAAAATATCGAAAAAATGTAACATTTCAGATTATGACTGCTATGTTAGTTTTACTTCAAATAATATTAAACAATGTTAAACATTTAATGTTCTTATCAAAGCATTCAGTTTGAAGCTTCGAACGAGCGGTTCCATTCCCAGACTAAGCATGAAGTAAAATTTCGAGTTTAGAAAAGCCCCGTGAAAATTTGTCGAGGGTCGCGCAGCGACCCGAGACAAATTTTCGGGCTTTTCTAAACTCGAAATTTTACTTCATGCGCCACGCGTATAAAACAGTGATTTAACGAGAAATTTAAATACACACAAGACTCATTGTTCATGTTAATCTTCACAATCCGAATAATTTTTGACGATTCAAATCCTTATGTAAGTATTCGAATCCTTTTATAAATAATCAAATTCTCTTATAAATACTCGAATCCTTTTATAAATATTCGAATCCTTTTATAAGGATTCGAATCACCCACATTTGGATTCGAATACGAATCTTCTTAAAAAAATGTAACGAATCCGGATCACGAATCCAGTTGAACTAAAGTATTCGAATACCTCTTTTGAATCCTCAAAAAGGATTCGAATCCTGAATGATTCGAATCCCGCCCAGCTCTGCTATTCACCATAGACTTCATAGTGATTTAAACTAGTGTTGTAAAGTTCTTGAACGAGCACAAAAACGTTCGCCTTCTCTGTGCCCACAAAAATGTGTATACTGCACTTTAATCAAAAGAAGAAAGACAATACTCTATACGTACGATGCAATAAATGCTCTATACGTACGATGAAGATAATAGTATATTACGTGGTATGAAGCATATTACATATTGAAATAACTACTTCGTGAGAAGTAGTCATTTCAATGAGTATTTGGACACTTGTCTTGATGAGACTTAATTATTGCAGAAAGTCGATATTAATTTTAATTCGTTATTATATTTCATTTATTATTCGCCTGAAGAAGTATGGCAAAAAATGCTTGTGGTTTATTTAAAACACTTTACCTACTGTTTTCTGAATATAAATGACAATATTTCTCGTAGGTATTGTTGAATTATCAAGTTGAAAGTTTTTATACATGTTTGAAATTATTCGCTTTTCTGCAACCGTAAAGTGGCTGCATTTACACCGTTTCCTTACTGGAGAAACGTAAATTTCATGCGACGGCCCTGGATTAAAAAAAAACACTTTTTAATCAGAATTTTTGTAAATTGACGCAAACTGGCACTTACGTAAGAAACGTCAAATGACGGCTCGCTTTAGCGTGCCTATAGTCTGTTTAAAAACTAGAAGGAGTAAGTGCCAAAGCCCAATTTACACTATAAAAAGTTACCAGAAATATCACTAGATAAATTTGGCGGCAATTTTAGATAATTTCATAATTACTCTTTAAATAAAATCAAATATCTATTTTGTACTTCTTAATTGTGGTTAAGTATTTTCTTTACCATCGTACGATATCGTCAGTTCAATTAAAATGCTTGTACGGTATCTCGCCATATATCTGTGGAATAAAACATATTTACATTATATTCATAATATAATAAGGAATTTATAATATATGTGTGTATCAGAGCTGGGACGAATCCTCGTAAAAAAGGATTCGAATCACGAATCCGAATCACCTAATATGATTCGAATCACGAATATTCAAATAAAGGATTCGTAGAAGATATATATGATTCGAATCCTATTTTTTCGAATCACGAATACATCTTTTAGGAATAAAGTTTCGTTTATTATTTTGCAACCATTAATATATAAATATCGTTACCAGTTGATTTAACAAAAATATTTAAAACCTAATTATTTATTATGACCACTGAACATCGTTAATAACAGACTAAATATCAGACTCCCTGTTACTCTTGTTAAAGATATATTTGTGAGTTTTTGAACTCCGCTTTAAATGAGTGTTTTGTACGCGTGGCGCATAAAGTAAAATTTCAAGTTTAGAAAAGCCCGAATTTTTTTTCAGGGGGCTTTTCTAAACTCAGGGGGCTTTTCTAAACTCGAAATTTTACTTCATGCTTAGCTTGGGAGTGGAAACACTCGTTTGCAACTTCAAATTGAACTCTATTACAAAATCGACTAATGCCTGGAATTTACTTAAATAAAAAAATCACTGAACATCATTAAAACCGGGAAAATCAGAGAAAAGTCATGGACTTATATTCAAATTGACCAAAACACTAACAAAAAGCCATATGATATTATTAAATTTGTCAAAATCAGCAGCCAAATTACAAAACACGTAAAAATGTATAAAATTAACTTAAATATTGGATAAAACAATGAAAACTATTAAACAGAATGGGGGTTTTGCACAGAAGAAAGTTATATTAAAAGGCCAGGGAAATCTTTAGTGAGGAAAATGTCGGAAAAAATTAACATTTCAGATTGTGGCTACCATGTCAGTTTTACTTCAAACAATATTAAACAAAATTTTGAAAACTAGATTATTATCTTTATAAACATTTTCAATCATTTAATGTTCTTATCAAAGCAATTACTTTGAAGTTTCAAACGAGCGTTTCCACTCCCAGACTAAGCATGAAGTAAAATTTCGAGTTTAGAAAAGCGCCGTGAAAATGTGTCGAGGGTCGCGCAGCGACCCGAGACAAATCTTCTGGGCTTTTCTAAACTCGAAATTTTACGTCATGCGCCACCCGCATAAAACAGTGATTTAACAAGCAATTTAAAAACACACAAAAAAACATTTTTCATGTTATTCCTCACAATTTATTCGAATTATTTTTGACGATTTAAATCCTTTTTTAAGTATTCGAATCCATTTACAAGGATTCGAATTATTTTAAAAGGATTCGAATCACCCACATTTAGACTCGAATATGAATCTTCTTAAAAAAATGTAACGAATTCGGATCACGAATCCAGTTGAACTAAAGTACTCGAATGCCTCTTTTGAATCCTCTAAAAGGATTCGAATCCTGAATGATTTGAATCCTGCCCAGCTCTAGTCTCTATCTTACTTAAAATTGATTTGTTTCATAAAACTATACAAGGTAGACCGACTCATCTTCGGCATGCCTTCATGATCGTTTACTTCTTTTAAAACTTTATTCAAAGTTTGCAGTTCATTTTTATAGAAGAAACTATGCACAGATTTCTCCACTACGTCATCAAAACTTGTAATTATGTCCTCCAAGCTGTTTAGGCATACACATCTCTCCGGATTTCTAATATTCGCTAATGGTACGATAGACAGTGGAATTTACAACTCCTAAAAATAAAACATTTTATTATTTGATGCAAATTCTTATGTTATTTGATATCTCACCTACTGCACCAACAATGTCTGATACAACAGCAGTCATTTTCATATGTGGATCATCTGTTATCATCTGCTTATACATATTTATTATGCACTGTTTTTCAGACAGATATAAGTGACCCAAATCCAACTTCTTACGCTTTTTTGGAGGTGAAGGTGATATTATCACAAAAGCTTGGTGATAATATTTGGGTCCATAATCCATCACAACAATATATACTAAACTAACTTTTAACTATGCTAAAGAGACACTGCACAAAAGATTATAACGAAAACAGACAAAGTTGCAACTCGGTAACGCTTCGAATTAAGGTTATGTCAGCTGTTGCGTCTAATAATGACGTAATTAGCATAGTGTAAAATGAGCGCACTCTCGTCCAGTCAGAGTTGTAGGTTTTGGCGCGTGAAATTTAAAACGCTCCTCCTAGTTATTAAACAGATTATAGATCTCTCTGCTCCAGTTTAAAAATTGCCTTTTGGGTAGCCAATAAGATCGCGGAATTTGATCAGCTGATTTTTGTTGTGATCCTCCTACTTTTGAGATAAGGTATACCCAGTTAACTTTAGTAACATAACAAACAATCTAATTTTTTTTACAAAGATCTTGTTTGGACTAAACATTATATTTTGACAAAGATAGAATGTTTGCTCGAAACACTTTACTTGAAAGGCTCGTATTTAAACATGGGCTAATGTGTAGATTCGGAGTCCGGATATATTTTGACAGATTCGGACATGCGCTGTTGCTTAGTAACCAGAAGTTCTCAACACATTGGGCGATTTACCAGAGAAAACTGAAATCTAATTGAATTAGAAGTAAGCTAGTGTGGCGTTTCGGTAGTTGAAGATAGATGGGTGTATCATTGAATAATGGTAGAATGGGGTGGGATAGAAAAGAGGAAAGAAGTATGTGGTTATGGTTGGGTGCGTAAGCCGAATAATAATAATAATAATAATACTTTATTTCTCAACAGAATAGTTTCCAATTAGAGAGAAATGTATAATGATAACTATGATATAATGCCACTATCACTAATAATAATACATAATAAAAAAAAAACAGAACATTTTGACTGTATAAATCTCGAGATATGGGTGTGCGCTATGGATAATTATTTATAAAAATTCATGTCTGATTAGTTGGGGTGTTACATTAAATATATCAATATTTGGGTTGTTATTGCAATTCCGAATCATACGACATGAAGGGGAGTAATAAAGAGCATTTGTTCTGATTGCAGGATACGCAAAGGTGTGGGAACATCTAGAGTTTAACCTAGGGACATAGAAATTAAGTTTAGAAAGTAAGGTAATATCATCGATGCGGTTATGTAATAATTTAAATAGAAATAGTAAAGAAAATAGTTTCCTACGCGATTCTAAAGTTGGTATATCGAACTCTTGAAGTAGCTCGTTGTGGTCGTAATTTCGGATTGAATAAACACGGTGTTTTTTAAAGTACAGTACCTTTAAGAATTTTCGCTGAATATTTTTAATTTGAGCAATATAACAATGACCATACGGTTCCCAGATTATAGAGCAGTATTCAAGTTTGGTTCGCACAAATGTGTTATACGTTTTCATTAATGCTTCGGTGCTTTTGAAATCCTTAGTGTTACGAGCAATGAATCCTAAAATTTTATAGCTAGCATTACACATCTTGCTAATGGGCTCCTGGAATGTTAATTTGCTGTCTAGTAAAACTCCAAGATCCTTCACTGTTCGACTGCCCGTTATACCGTGATCAGAAATAAAGTAGTCAAAGGATATTGGGTTAAATTTTCTGTTAAAGCTCACAAAATTGCATTTATTAAAATCAAGGCGTAGGTCATTGGAAATACACCAATCCTGCATACGATCGAGGTCACTAGTTAAAGCGATACTGAATGGTTGTGGTTGGAGAGTGAGAAGTTGTTGTGGTAGTGGGGATGCGATGGATGAAGAAAGCAATCCAAAAGGATTCTGTAGCTCGCTTGTTATTGTCCGTCTTATTTTATTCTTCGAGTTCTGTTATTTTTGTAATGGATACGTCGTCGGAGGATTTCGTGGTTACATCGTTTGAGAATTCCGCTACAACGTTAGAGGATTGTATGGTGGTGGTCGTGGTGGTGGTGAATCTTTACTAAATCAATCGTATTATTGAAAAACTCCTCTACAAATTTTATCCGAATTTCATACAATTAAAGCATTGCGCTTTAGCAGGTCATTAAGATGTTCGTACTCATTTACGATATATTTTCCTTGTTTTACGAGGCAATATTATTTGTTACATTTGCAGAGTTTATTGTGTATTTCTTTCGCTAGTAAGTGGTCAATGTTTACTATTTTCAAACTTTTGACTGCTGAAATATCTGTTCTAGAATTGCAATAGGTATTTCGTAACTAAAACTAAATTGGTTTCTATAGCAATGACGACATAATAAAAACCCGCAATACATTTACTATAGTCTGTTTAAAAACTAGAAGAAGTAAGTGCCAAAGCCCAATTTACACTATAAAAGGTTACCAGAAATATCACTAAATAAATTTGGCGGCAATTTTAAATAATTTCATAATTACTCTTTAAACAAAATTAAATATCCGTATTGTATTTCTTAATTGTGGTTAAATATTTTCTTTTTCATCGTACGATATCGTCAGTTCAATTAAAATGCTTATACGGCATCTCGCCATATATCTGTGAAATAAACATATTTACATTATGTTCATAATATAATATGGAATTTATATAATAATGTGTCTTTATCAGAGCTGGGACGAATCCTCGTAAAAAGGATTCGAATCACGAATCCGAATCACCTAATATGATTCGAATCACGAATACTCGAATAAAGGATTCGTAAGAGATCAATATGATTCGAATCGAAGATTCGAATCCGGTTTTTTTCGATTCACGAATACAAATCCTGTAAGAATAAATCTGATTTTATTATTTGTTTTGCAACCATTAATATATAATATCGTTACCAGTTGCTTTAACAAAAATATTCAAAACCTAATTATTTATTATTACCACTGAACATCGTTAATAACAGACTAAATATCTGACTCCCTGTTACTCTGGTTAAAGATGTAGTTGAGTGTTTCTGAACATAACTTCAAATTAGTGTTTTGTACGCGTGGCGCATGAAGTAAAATTTCGAGTTTAGAAAAGCCCGAAAATTTGTCTCGGGTCGCTGCGCGACCCTCGACAAATTTTCACGGGGCTTTTCTAAACTCGAAATTTTACTTCATGCTTAGCCTGGGAGTGGAAACACTCGTTCAAAACTTCAAATTGAACTCTATTATAAAATCGATTAATGCCTGAAATTTACGTAGATAAAAAAATCACTGAATATCATTAAAACCTAAAAACTAACAAAAAAGCCATATGACATTATTAAATTTGTCAAATTCAGCAGGCAAATTACAAAACACATACAAATTTATAAAATTAACTTTAATATTGACAAAAACAATGAAAACAATTTAACAAAATGGAGGTTTCCCACAGAAGAAAGTTATATTAAAAGGCCAGGGAAAAAATCTTGAATCAGGGTAATGTCGGAAAAATTCAACATTTCAGATTGTGGCTACCATATCAGTTTTACTTTAAATAATATTAAACATAATTTTGAAAACTAGATTATTATTTTTAAAAACATTTTTAATCATTTAATGTTCTTATCAAAGCATTCAGTTTGAAATTTCGAACGAGCGTTTCCACTCCCTGTGTGTCTTTTTGAAATTTTGCATTTACCACAACAAACCACAAAACTAATAAAATGGCAGCCAATTCATAATATGATATTACTTTTGCCTTATATTACATGAGACAAAAAGTTTATATCTTAAGAATTATTAATTTTTGTTTTTTAACATTAGAAAATTCTGAAAATTTGGTTTAGTTGCGTAGCGAAACGGATAAAACACTGAAATATTGTGAAATTGAAAATATACTGATTTTTCTTATTATGTTTGAATGTCATACAAATTCAGTTTGATTTTATTAGAAATATCTATGTCCTGAGAAATAAAAGGAGTTTTTCTGACGTCTCACATGAAATTCCTGGCGTAGCGTGAAAAATCAATGTAAATAAACAAACAAGGTCGACTCGGTTTTAAATTAGGACAACCTTATATACTAACCACTTTGATTGCTGACGTCACGCGTGGAGGTCCTCACGTGACGTCAACAATCAAGGTAATTAAACAATACAAGGTCGGCTTGGTTTAAATCAAGAGAAACTTACACACCTTGGTTGATGTCGTCACGCGTGGAAGTCCGTACTTGACGTCAAAACGAAGATCATTACTGTGCTAGGTTGTCTTGATTTAAACCGAGCAGACCTTATCACGCGCGGAACTCCTCACATGACGTCAAAATCAAAGTCATTACTGTATAAGGTCGACTCGGTTTAAACTGATACAGTCTTGTATAAGGTTGTCTTCATTTAAACGAGAGTTTTCCACTCCCAGACTAAGCATGTAGTAAAATTTCGAGTTTAGAAAAGCCCCGTGAAAATTTGTCGAGGGTCGCGCAGCGACCCGAGACAAATTTTCTGGGCTTTTCTAAACTCGAAATTTTACTTCATGCGCCACGCGCATAAAACAGTGATTTAACGAGAAATTTAAAAACACACTAAAGACATTTTTCATGTTAATCCTCACTTTGTAAGTATTCGAATCCTTTTATAAATATTCGTTTCCTTTTATAAATATTCGAATCCTTTTATAAGAATTCGAATCCTTTTATATGGATTCGAATCACCCACATTTGGATTCGAATACGAATCCTCTTAAAAAAATGTAACGAATCCGGATCACGAATCCAGTTGAACTAAAGTATTCGAATACCTCTTTTGAATCCTCTAAAAGGATTCGAATCCAGGATTCGAATTCTGAATGATTCGAATCCTGCCCAGCTCTGCTTTTGACTGCTGAAATATCCATTCTATAGTTGGAATAGGTACTTCGTAACTCTAAAACTGAATTGGTTTCTATAGCAATGACCATACAATAAAAAACCGCATTACATTTACTAATCAGTGATGATCCGATAAGTAAGACATTTCAGAATAGGAGTAGAAAAATATTTTTGTTTATTTGAACTGGAAAAGCAAAACGAAATAATGACAGTTCGAAGTTGGATTCAGAATATAATTCGTGTTCAACCATTTTTTATAACTAAAAAGTTTCAATAAATATTTTTTTGAGTTGACGAAGTTATTAAACTCGTTTTAAAAAATATTATTTTTTGAGTGAAGTTTTATATACAGCGTGCTAAAAAAATTGTGTAAAATATTGAGGGAGGTAGTAGTATGAACCAAATTAAACAAAAAAGTCTTATTTTGCAAAAACTTGCATTTTCTTATCATAGTTGGCTGATGTTTTATGAAATAAATATTCAGTATTTGACTGTTGTTGTTAGTGCACAAATTTTCGTTTGCTATGTCTCTTTACTCTAATGCAGAATTAGCCTACATGTATTTCATGTATGGTCGTGCTAATGGGATTACCATCGAAGCGTGGTGTCTTTATGGTATCTAAATCGCCAGATTTCTTCACATCGAATGTTTGGAAGAAATCACCAGAGATTGTGTAATACCGGTTTATTTTGCACATAATCAATAAGTAATAAATAATTGCGAATAATTGTTTCAAACAAAAACAATGTTATATATCTCCGAAACCGATACTTTATGTTTATTAAAACTATTTTATTTATTTTGGTTCATACTACTACCCCATAAATATTTTACACAATTATTTTAACACCCTGTATACATATATCAAGAATATGAATTTGTGTTTAGTACTCATTAATTCACCGGATAACTATATACGCGTTTCAGGCTTCAACGTCATCATCAGTATAGTCCCGAACCAGTGCTTGAAGAATACTGAACATCTTTTACCATTTATTACGGCCTGTGCAATTTACATATGTTTCGGAAGCGTAAACGCCATCTAATACCCCTTAGCTTGTATACAAACGTGTAGTTTGCCAGCTATTGACGATGCTACTTAAGCTAAGGGGCATTAGATGACGTTTACGCTTTCGAAACATACAGAGAGTTTTATGTAACACCGAACATTTTCATAATGAGAATTTTTCTTTTGAGTATACACATTTTCCGATGCTCGGTTTATTAAAAGAATTCAATTTAATGCTTAAAGCGAGTGTTTTACACTCCCAGGCTAAGCATGAAGTAAAATTTCGAGTTTAGAAAAGCCTGAAAATTTGGTTTGGCCGCTCCGCGCTACGCGACCAAACCAAATTTTCAGGCTTTTCTAAACTCGAAATTTTACTTCATGCTTAGTCTGGGAGTGGAACACACTCATTTTAACTATCAAAATGAACTCTTTAAAAAAAAACAAGGATTATCTAAAGATTAATGGCATATACGCTGTAATTGGGACATGCATACTTGAAAGATAATCTCCCTGTATGTACAAGTTGAGGCAATAATTGCGATTGGTTAACTACAATGTGTATTGGTCATATAAGCAACTCAATTTACACACAACCTAAAAATTAAAGGTGTCAAGTCGTATTGGATGCTTTGGTTTAATAAATAAAACATACGAAAATGAACATTGAAAATGTTCAGTGTTACATAAAACTCTCTGTATGTAAAAAACCCTGTATACATGTTTGCCACCTCAGCCCCCTTACCAACGCCTCTGATTTTAAATATTGTCTTCAAATAAGCTCGTGAACAAGATGTGAATTTGTTTTACACCTATTCTGAACCACCCTGTATATACTCGTAGATAAATATAAGTACATACAAAAAACCTATAAATATAAATCGATACGTTTTAATTTGGAAATAGGCATTTCAGTCTCCTTCTCTCTAACTTAAAACGAAAACTAAATTTGCAATTTAAATTCGAAATCCTGACAATCGGGTGGTCGTAAAATCCAGCAAAGTGGATCCGGAATATGCTAATAAAAATTATATATTTGAACAGTATCGCCGTTCATTTGCATTCGTATAAACGCAATCTTTCCCGTGCAATTGAAATTCCTCATATATGCCTTCTGGGAAAATTAAGCAATCTCGATTTAGTGTAATGCGAGAGTTCTTGGTTCCCATGAGAATTTTATTCAATATAAGCATGTACTATTGCTACTATATCAAGACTTCATCATACGTTTCTAGAAGGTTTGTAATAAGTAAAATAAAAAATACATTTACACTGAAAATATTTAACATTTGTAACAAATATTAGCAAGGTTCAGATCATTACAAGTTTAATTTATTTTTTGTTATACCACTAGGATTTTTGTATCTCAAAAACCCTCGCTCGTAATTACCTTGCATGTGCTACATAAAAAAACAACAACTTCAAAATGCAAACTTTACACGGACATGTGAACACTCGGAAACATTTAAAAGTGAAATTCTTTGTTGATACTTTGTATTAAAGTGTACGTGATTATTATAAAATTCCACGTTTTCACGTCCCTTCGATAAAACGATTTTTACGTTATTACAAAGCGGCCAAAAGGAAATAGCGCCGTTTACACAAAGCTTCCGACGACGAATTATAAATTTCCATTCAGCGCAGCCCCATTTAGGAAATGAAAATCGATTTAAAATTATTTCACCGCTGAAAAGGAATGCAAAGAAATAAAGAGAATTAAAAAATATACGCGACTTTTCATCCGGAAAGAATAATGGGATTCTGCTCGAAACCCTTCTCTAAACAAACTCGTCCTGTTCCTGTTCTCACTTGCCGCAATATAAAATAATAATTAATAGCGGGATCGCTTTCAGTCCCTTTTAATTTCCCCCATATGCAAAACAAAGGGAAATTATTATTTTCGCGAAAATTATTAAATCAATTTTTTTGTCTATAATTCTGTCGCCACGATTAAGTCTAAGCCGATTGAGTTGTTAAGATGATACTATAAACTCAAGCTTTTTATTACAATAGTAGTATTCGATCAACTTTTGGTGAAAATGCTGAAACCGTAAGTGGTAGTTTACTCTTAGCACTTTTTGGATATTTCTTTAATATTGATCATATACAAAAATTTTGTGAACAAAAGTTGTAGATAATCGAAAAATTTACATTTAATGTATATACACTGTTGTTGTAGCTCTTTTAGTAATTTTTTTTTAATATTTTGTAAATACCGGGTATTGACTTGGCGGACGCAACATAGGAAATCCTATGTAAATTAGGAAATGTTCAAATTTTGGCTCCCCTGTTAATATTAGAAACAAAATTAATAAATATCTGTCAGTTTTTTGTAATAATTATAATAAGTATCGATTATCACATAAAAGTTGCACAAACTAAATTTATTCTACTTTTATTATTTATCCATTCCATCCCCGAGCAGGAGAGCGGAAGGGACGTGATTGTGTCGATAGCAAAGAAAGCGAGTCTTGAGGGATTAAGAAAGGGTGGAGAAGTGAAGGGTTGTAGAGGCAACTGGTGTCGGGGTGTGAGAGTGAAGTGAGAACGGTAGCAGAGAACGGTGAGTAGTGAGGACAAAAAGCAGTGCGGTGTCATTTGGAGGTTAGGACGGAGTGAAGCGAGGGCAACGACAGAGCACGTGTGCGCGCGAGGCTCAGCTTCTTAAAATAATAATAATCTTTATTACCCAACAGGCAAAAACCCAATTTCAGAGTAACAACTATATATAAACTAAAATAATCATTCGAATAAAAATGTTTAAAAATATATATATATATATAAGGAAATGTGTATATAACTTACAAGATAAATAAATAAAATTAAATTAAGTGTAAAAAAAAACAATAATACAGTAGGTATACACGATTCCATTTGTTTGATGTTTGTTTTGAGCCAGATTCCCCAAGCGAAATAATAAAAGGAGGAATGGTTTCAAAAGAAAGGTTCCCCATGTGTTTTGCCAAGTCATCCGAAATAAGTTTTTCACAATGATCACAGAAATTTTGCCACATATCGGATGTACATTTTGAGAGAGACTCAAGCCATAAATTCTGAACACGATCCTTAGATGGTTGTTTAGAATTTATGTGCTTATTGTAGTAAGTCTTACAAAACCCCCATGCCATTTCAATTGGATTGTATTGACAATGGTATGGCGGTAATCTAAGAACTTCGTGCCCGTTCTTTCTCAAAATGTCATCAACTACGTAAATTTTGTCATTTGATCGAAAAGGTATAAATAAAGCCCATAGTTCCTTTTTGGTTAATTTTGGATTGAATTTTACATTGTGTTTAACCAACCACTCCTGCATTTCGCATTTCTTACAAGAAAATGAAGGAGTTTTGTCTAATTGCACAGAATAGTATGCAGCATTATCCACAATAACTACACATTTCCCTAAAAGCTTAGCCAAAGCAGGAATAAGTTGATTAACCACCCAATTTTGAAAAGTATTACCATCCATTGTGGCATGGTAATCTCGGTCATTGTTTTTCGAATGTAATAAAAAATCGCACCCATCCAAAAACCCACCCCTATACCCAGCATGTAGAATGGTGAAGCGTTTGCCTTCATTTTTGAATTTAGTTGGATTACTTTTTATATCCGTTTCATGTACCCAGCGTCGAACCACGGATCCATTCTGATATATCCATGTTTCATCCAGGTATACGAATTGGATATCTTCACTGGAATTTTGATACTGTAAAAATTTTCTAAGGAAAATAATTTTAGCTGCAACAACATGTTTTTGTTCACAGAGAATTTTGCGCCCATTAATTAATTTCAATTTATATCCCATACTTTTAACAACCCTATAAAGTGTTGTTCTACTCCCATGGAACTCATAATTTTCTTTCATATCATTCAAAAGATCTCTCAAAGTAAAATACTGATTTCTAGAGTTATATTGCCAAATTAGTTGTTGCAGATCTTTTCTAGCTAGGTGATTCCAAAAATGGCTGTTTTTAGATCGTTTGCCAGAAGTAGTAGATTTCAATTCGTCGTAAAATTAATTGTAATGAAGATCTCCCTACCTGAAACGTAATTATCTTTAATTAAATATATATGATAATTAAAATACTAGACATACCCCAAAAATATCTATTAAAATCGTAATAATATTGTGATGCTGTAGATTTGGATTACTTTGCCTAAAATGTTTGTAGGATTTCAGAATTTGTAACCTTTTTGATTCAGAGATAATCTTTGGCATGTTAATATTTAATATATGCCTGAAATTATTTTTCACTTTGACATTGACACAGCATTGCAACACTAGATTAATTTGATGTAATAGTAAAATGCTCGATGAAGCGACCGCGTGGCGAAATAATTGTTGCAAGATTAACAATAAACCTCTTGAAAGTAAAAAGAGGATTACTTATGATATCATAAATTATTGCAACACTGTTAAAATAAGGAATCAGGAGTGCCAATTAATAAAAAATGTAAATGTTGATACTGCAACATAACAACACGAAAGCATGGCTAGGCGAGATCCAGAAACAAATGGAATATATTATAGTCAATCGCCGTTAACCTTAAATGTTAAATGTTAAATTCCACACTAGAAATTATTGCCTTGAATTCTCTCAGACTACAGTTAAATATGTCACAATCGAGATTATTGTGACATGCGCAGATACGACGCAATGGGGAGAATTCAAGGACGTTAGACCGCGCAGTGTTAATATGGAAGCACATACAATGTCGACTAGATAATCTAGGGATATTAAAGTTAATTTTATATAAAAGATCTGGACAATCAATCATGCTGTGGAGGATTTTAAATAAAAATAATTGACCCAGAATATTTCTCCGTGATTGTAGCGAGACCGCATCAAACTCATTTAAAAGCAAGTCGTGGCTGATACCCTGCGGAGGATAGTTTCCATGCCTTTTATACCACAGGTACTTGAAGAATGTACGTTGGATATTTTCAAGAGATTGATTATGTGTGTGATGTATCGGAATCCAGATGATCGAACCATATTCAAGTACAGAACGTACATACGAATTGTATAGAACTTTTAGTGCTTCTACATTTTTGAAAAACCTAGTGTTACGAATAATAAACCCAAGAGTTCTGTTGGCTGTTGTATTGTAGTGAGTTTTGAAATTGAAGTGAGCATCAAAGGTAACACCAAGGTCTTTAAAAGTTGAGAGTCTTTCCAAAGGTTGATTTCTAATGGAATATCTGAATAACATTGGAGTACCTTTACGCGAATAAGTAACTACTTTACATTTAGCAATGTTTAGAGTTAAATGATTACCACAGCACCATGCAGCAATTGTATCAAGCATATTTTGTAAATTTAGACAGGAAGATTGTGTTTCAATATTAGAAAATATTTTAAGATCATCTGCAAATAATAAATGGTTACAATCTAGTAAAACACTAAGGTCATTAACAAAGAGAAAGAATAATAATGGCCCCAAATTGGATCCCTGGGGTACACCCGAACGAGCAACAAACGCTTTAGATGAGAAACCATTGATTGAGACATATAGATGGCGGTCAGATAGATAAGATTTGAATAAGTTAATCAGGTTGACATGAAATCCGTAATATCCAAGTTTATTTAGGAGTGTAGTATGATCGACACGGTCGAATGCCTTAGCAAGATCCGTATATATACAGTCAACCTGACCCTTACGATCGAGCTCACTGCAGACATATTCACTAAAGCAACACAAATTGGTCGTCGTAGATTTACCTTTCATAAAGCCATGCTGATTTGTAGAAATATAATTTTTAACCTTTGGATAAATGTAATTGTAAATGACTATTTCAAATACTTTTGCGAAATTTGACAGCAAGGAAATGGGTCGATAGTTAGCGATTTCATTGGAATCACTAGACTTAAGCACTGGACAACTTTTTGATTCTTTCCAAACTGACGAAAATATTGATGATGTAAGAATTAGGTTAAAAATTGTTTCAAGTGGTTTTATTAAGAGAAAAGCAGCATCTTTTATTAAAAAAACTTGGAATTCCATCTGCGCCGCAGGACATTGTATTATTCATATGGCATGATGAATAACATCGGAATTAATTGACGATATGTTAATAACAGGGAAATTATTGTGCGTATCGGGAAGCGTATTAATTTGTGAAGCACTAGCATATACGTTATTAAAAAAATCAGCAAAAGCGTTTACAATAGGAACAGGCGAATCTAGTGTGAAACCATTGTGTTGCATGACACCAGGAATACGAGTAGTGCGTTTTTTTGAACTAATGAATGACCAGAATTGCTTCGGATTAGTTGAAATGTTGGAGGATATGTTATCAATATAATCCTTATAAGCTGTAGTTATATGGCATTTGCTTAGAGACCTAGCTGCTCGAAACTGCTCTAATGAGTTTGGACTTTTAGTGCGTAAGTATAGTTTACGTTTAATGTTTTTTACTTTGATACTATGAATAACGTCAGCGGCAAACCAGCAAGGAAATTGACTTTTGTCTAAAGGACATATTTATCTAAACAAGAATACAAAGTGGTATAAATAGCATCAACAGCATCCTCCAAATTCACCTCCGAGTTAACTTGTGACCAATCGTAACGACTTAGTTCCGAATAGAGTTTGACTAGGTTGCATTTTTTAAAATTATAATTTCTATTATTAGATGAGTTTGATAAAAAAACTAGCAGGTTGGGAATACACTAATTCAAAACTGAAGAGTAAAAATGGGTGGTAATAATCTTGCTTGATGAATGAATTATAGCCTTCTATAAAGGAACAATTTAAATTTGTAAATATGAGATCTAATATTTTGTTTTAACTATTTAATGTGGAATTAACTTGTTTAAGGTTTAGATATGACGTGAAGTTACGAGTTGCATTGCATAAGAGGTTATCCGCATTGTTACAGTCGTTTACATAACTAGGAATATTAAAGTCTCCCATAATTAACATATTATCTGCGTGATTGCATATGTTACAAATATGTTCAAAAAACGATTCAAGATTATGAATAGTAGGCGTTCGGGGTATATAAATAACAAGTATATAAAGTATAAAATTACCAAGTACTATTTTGCAGGCAATAACGTCAAATAATGAAAACGCGAACAATAGAGTATCAGTGTTAACTTTATAAGACTCGATGTTTTTTTGTATTGCTAACAAAACACCACCACCACGAGAGAAAACATCTGTTTTACGATCCTGCCTATAAACAGTATATGTAGAATTAGGGAACAATTCAATATTTTGAACAGATTCGGTGAGCCAAGTTTCAGTAATCCCAATTATTTGAACATCATTACACGCTACAAGACAGTTAAAATCGTCTATTTTATTATTAAGGCTTACTTACTTCATTTTGGTAGTAGCAATGTATACTGGTGAGTTTGCTGTTGGGGCTTACAAGTTTAAAGAAATATTTTTAGGTTGACCATTAAAGTATTTAATTTTTAAGTTTACTTCTCCAGCGGTTACACGTGCGTCTAATTCAGATTTAAGTTTTTTATAGTATGCCATTTGGCGGAGCGTTCTGTCAAATGCGATAGATACATTTTTATAAAGCGGTGATTCTTTTAAACGCGACGCATTTTTAATCATCATGAGGACTGCAGTCTCAGATCGTAGGTCAACTCGAATAGGTCGGTGTTTTTCTGCAGAACATTTTCCGAGACGAAACGTATTTGCGTTAGTCGGCGGTTGAGAACCACCGTCGGAGAGAGCCTGCAAAACGGAAGTGATTATTTGGCGATCCTTTTCGATGCGTGTGGCCGCTGAAAGTTTCGCTTCTTGTTCCGGAACACCAAAAAAAATCAGGTTGCGTTTACGCTTTTCACGATCCATAATTTCACTGGTTACGTCTTCGAACAAATCATTAATGTTGGGAATTGATTCAATTCCATGCCTGTTGCCGTTTGACTGCAGTGTTTTGACTTCCTCTTGTAGTGCCACGATTGCAGCTTTAAGTGAATTAAGATCAGAGCCGATCTTTGAACACTTATTGCAGCTCCAAGATATACCCTTTTTGGAATTATTTGTTCGCACTTCGGATATTGTAAGACCAGCACAGCTATTACGAAATGCAGACACAACAAACAGTGCACAGCACAACAGGAACAAATTGCGTAAGAAACCATTTTTAGTTTATTGCCAATTAGATGTTATTTAGACTCCTTAATATTTTTATTGAGTTCAATTACACCTGAGTCAATGCAACATAAGTCGCGACCAAAACGTTTTTTCGGGTGTAACACATTAGCCGGGTGAGCTGAGGTGCTGCTTTTCACGCCCCGGGCGTGGGTTCGAACCCAAAGCAATTCTGTTTATTTTGATGTTGGAAAGGAGAGCAAGAGCTAGCAACTGTGGGGATTTAAGGCAGTATTTTGAGCAATTAAACAAGATTAAGAAGAAAAGAAAGGCAGACGTGAGTGCTAGAAATAATATGGAGGAGAAAATAGAAAGAATATTAAACAAGCTGGAGTGGATGGAAAACGGAATGAAACGGTATAATGAAGAGTTGAAAGAGGAGCTAAGGGAGAAGGAAAAGGAGTGGAAAGAGAAAGCAAAATTTCGAGTTTAGAAAAGCCCCGTGAAAATTTGTCGAGGGTCGCTGAGCGACCCCCAACAAATTTTCTACGCGAGGCTTTTCTAAACTCGAAACTTTACTTCATGCTTAGTCTGGGAGTGGAAGAAACTCGTTAGTTTAAAATACATCACAACTGATAAAATCTGCATTGTCGGAGGCCCGTTTTCAGCGGTGATATGTAAGCAAATTATGGGTCCTAGGAGCTGTCAAATAAGTGAGTTACTCAACTGTTTCCAAGGCACTCTTTACAATAAGTAAAAGGTTGAAATTATACATCTAAAATGTACAATATACTATAAGTGTGGTACATCATTGAATTACAAAAAAAATATTCTTCAAAAAAATATGAAAATCCAAAAGGGCGCCCATTAGAAAAACAAAAGTTGGCTATGGTTATAAATGTTATAGTTATCTTAAAATAAAATGTGGTACTACTAGATTTATCGTTAAAAAGTGCCTCTATAATGTCAAAGTTGTAAATGTCTGGATTTAATAGTTTTTGAATAAGAAAATAAAAACGAAATTTGAAAAAATCCGTTTTTTGACAATATCTCAAAAACGGAAGCAGATATTTCAAATTTGTTTTTAGATTATTATTAGGCCCTAAATTACACACCTTTTCCCCAATTTAACCGAGTCTCTATCTCTTCAAATAACCGAGATCCCCATACATTCTCTTGAAATACGGACACCCTGCATCTAAAGGGATTTAGAAAAAAACAATAAGTAATTAAGCTAGGTGTTACGCGGGCTAAGGGTTCGTTATGGTTGTCGGTGGGATTACATTCTCTGTGGGGTTCTTTTTATGTAATAAATCCAATAATGGATTATCTAAGGGACTAAGATCAAAATTTAGCATAACATTTTCAATTTCGTACATTTCAATTGATTTAAACATATTTAATCTACGATGACTTGACTGCTTTAAAAGTTTAATATTGTTAACCGAAAATGTGTGTCCTGTTTCTAATGAATGGTGTGCGATCGCTGATTTGTCGGGGTTTTGAATAGTGATGGGCAAGATCGATCAAAAAAGATCGACTGATCGATCCTTGCAAGTGATCGATCCGCTCGATCTCTTTGAGCGGATCGATCTTTTCGATCGGATCGATCTTTTCGATCGGATCGATCCTTTCGATCGGATCGATCTTTTCGACCGGATCGATCTTTTCGATCGGATCGGTCTTTACGATCGGATCGATCGGATCGATCTGTTCGATCGGATCGATCTGTTCGATCGGATCGGCTTGATCTTTTCGACGACTCGATCTTTTCGGACGGCTCTATCTTTTCGAGCGACTCGATCTTGGGGGCGGTTCGATCTGTGCGAACGGGTCGTGCTGATCGATGTGATCAATCGGCTCGATCAGATTGGTCATATCGATCGGCACAAGTGGATTGATCAGGTTGTGCGGCTCGAGCAATGATCTTTTTGAGCGGATCGATCATTGAACGATCACACTATTTTTGTATTCTGTTTTGCGCAAAGTGAGACAGCATTTATTAAAAAAGGATATAGGCAGGGTCTTGGCAGGGCCGAGAAAAAATTACTAATGAGCCGGTTATTTTTCCCGGGCTAGTCTCACACTTTATATCCGAGCGTGCTATTATATTATAGAGATTTTAATAAAAATTTATAATATTTCATTTCATATTAGCTATTTATATATTTAGTAAATACATAAATAGCTAATATGAAATGAAATATTATAAATCTTTATTAAAATTAATACTATTTAGTAACAGCTGTTAAATAACGTTAAAAATAACTAGTTATCACCATTATTGAAAATTAACAGCTTCTCTCATCTTTAGTGTATACTAAAGAACAAAAATGGTGATGTTTCCATCATAGTACTTTCCCCGTTTAATTATATAATTGAATATAATTAAAAATAAATTAATTAATTAGAAATATTAAGGGGATTATCGCAGTGTAACACGCCGATCGTGTTGGAAAGACCCACATAGTTTAGAGTAGCTCATCCGATGCCAAATTTACAGCACAAGTGGGGAGAATACAGTCAGAGAGAAAAGCGGCAGTCAGTTCGCTGTGCATTTGTGCATTGCTCCTTGGCATGAACGGATGGGGTCTCGCGTCGCGTGGAATAGACGAAAAAAACAAAGCGTATAAAAAAGACGGATCGAACGAAAGTGTCGATTCGTATTATTTAAACACGCTGATAATACATACAAGCTATGTATTGTTTTCAATTCGTTAGAAAGCGTTATCGGATCCTGTGTTATTTTTCGGTATTTACAAAACTGATGATTCTTATTCTTGTCATTATAACACATTATTTTTACTTTTAAGACTCCAGTTTCGACAGCCGAACAAACTATGTGTTTTATTTTATTAAATTATAGATTATTTCTTAAAAATATAATAATAAAATAATTCATGTTCATAAGCTCATTGTGAATATTTATATGCCGCACATATATGAAAAAAAAAACATAGGATTTTCAATCATATTTTTTAAATGGGAATATTATCTTCCCTAACTGCTATTGCCATGAAAATAATGTGTATTAATTTGGCCTCTGCCCAATTGGGTAAATACCCCCAATTTTGGGGAGAATTTCAATTCATATTCGGTCAAATATTCTAGTTTTTATGAATGCAACAAATAAATAATAGATTGAAAAAAATTAAACGGAAAGCTGCCCTGTTTTTTTTTATGTTTAGTACAGGGTTTACAAAATGATGATGTGTATAAATAGGCTCAGTCAACTTAGCCCCCCGAAGTTCGACTTTTTGAAAAAAGCGATTGCGCTAGACCGGCCTTAGCTAGCGCCACAAAAATTAGAGCTAGCGCCATTTAGACAAGAAAACTACAAGGATTTGAACTTTCGGGGGGCTAGGTTGATGCTAGCCCCCCGAGTTTGGATTTTTTAAGTTTTTTACACTATTCGGATTCCTCAGAGCTAGCGCTACCAATTTAAAAGCCAACGCCACTCCCACAGCCCCAAAAAATGATAAAACATTTTTAACCCTGACCCCCTAAAATGAGATGTTTTTAATCAAATTGGGTGGAAAATATAACTTAGAGCTAGCGCCAACAGAATATGACAAAAATATTCTCTCAAAAATATCAGGTAAAAAAAAGTTCACGTCCAAATTTTGATGCAAGAGCTTTCAGATCCTGTATGCGTATTACCATTTACTTCCTGAATTTTAATACAAAATGATGTTTGGCATATAATATACCGCTTTCAACAAATAGTTCGGCGTTGTAATTACTTTATTTATGCTCATAGACACTGGCTATTAGAAACATGATGCCTAGTAGACAGTAGCGTAACTGGCAATTGTGTTTTCACTCCTAGCTAATTTAAATCGTTATTACGCAAGAACTTACCGTACGATTTAAGAAACTCTTTTGGCATTGTAATTACTATACTAATATTTATAAATACTGGAAACGAGATAGCTTGCACTAGTAAGACAGTGGCGTAACTGACGATTGTTTTTGATAATTGAAATCGTTATAACTCGGAAACTAACCGTACGATTTCAATTTTTTTTTTGGCATTGTAATTGCTATACTGAAGTCTATAAACACTAACAACGACATAGCTAGTGATATTAAAGGATAAATTAAAATCACTTGCTTTTTTTCACTATTTGTTTCTATTTACTCGACTAGTTTCGCTTTTTACGGCATTATCAAAGTTCACTCTTGATTCACTCTTGATTCACTCTTGATAATGCCGTAAAAAGCGAAACTAGTCAAGTAAATAGAAACAAATAGTGAAACAAACCAAGTGTTTTTAATTTATCCTTTATTATTATTTCAAAATGTTTCACCAAGTGATAAATGAGAAAGTTATTCAAGAGATGGCTAGTGCTAGCAAGACAGTGGCGTACCTCACGGTTGTTTTTTTTATGATAACTTAAATCATTATTACTCGGTGGAAAACACTCGTTGGGAGTTTCAAACTGAACGCTTTTCAAAAACAATGAATGCCTGAAAATTTACCTAGTACACATCGGGTTATGTATGTACCTAATCAAAACATGGGTATCTTTTCGATGCTACAAAATTGTGATTAAGCTCCTTTCGTTGCTATTCAATTGACTTTATTTTCATTCTAACACAATCTATCTCAATATCCTGATTCTACGATATACAGGGAGTTTTTCTTTAAAGTAGACGTATTCCAGATTCACTTTATTTTGTTTAAATTTATAGATATATGTTGTTTTTACAGGAATTCAATTTGAAGCTTTAAGCGAGTGTGTTCCACTCCCAGACTAAGCATGAAGTAAAATTTCGAGTTTAGAAAAGCCCCGTGAAAATTTTCTGGGCTTTTCTAAACTCGAAATTTTACTTCATGCGCCACGCGTATAGAACACTAAAATTTTGTGAAATTTGTGTATATTTGAACCTTACTTGAAATCAGCGTTTTATACGCGTGGCGCATGAAGTAAAATTTCGAGTTTAGAACAGCCTAGCGCAACAGTTATTTTTTAAAAAGTCGAACTTCGGGGGGCTAAGTTGACTGAGCCGTATAAATAGAGGATTGCAATAACATTCAATTTCAATTCATTTATTCCTTATTTACTTACTATCAAAATATGACTCATCATAAATCAGCCAAATTTGAAAAAAATATATTGGGCTCGGTGCAATGTTGAGCAAGTAGCTTATTATTTGAAATGCATTATAATAACTACCTTATTATTATTATAGTTCTATTTTTTCTAAAATAATTAACAATGAATATGCACGCAGTTAAACCCTACATTTTTTTAAACATTCGTCAAACAAATATTACCTGTGCTCAGTAAAAAATAGTTGATTTGTAACATTAATCTACGACAACGTCATATTGGTGTTATTCTTACTATTCTTATAGTTTTGATATCATTGATTCGTTGATGAAGTCGCAGTTGGTTCAAATAGGTCCGATTGCTAGAAACTTTACAATTTACTTTAATAGTTTTATTGCGAGAAGTTTAATGGCATTTAACAACTGCTTTAATAACGAAAGATTTAAGACGAAATAATGATTTGAACAAGACTGATTGTTATTCGATTGCTTCTGGCTTATTAATCAGCTTAAAAAACTTTAAAAATAATTTAATAATACCGACACTGTCAAATAATAAGGAAATATTAAAGGTATATTACACATCTTTATTTAAATTAGTGAAACATTTCGTGTTTTCTATATTAGTGAACATGCAGTATAAAAAAATACTTATTCCATTAGTAGTCAGAAAGCATGAAAATAAAACACTAGTACAATAAAATATCGATTATAATTGCGAAATATTAATTTTACGAGAATAAATGCTAACGACGCGAGCCGTTTTTGTTAACTATGATTGAAAAAAGAAAAGAAAAACAAACGCGAAGCCGCACAGCGTTCACCGGCCCTGGGATAAACGCTGGCCGCATGCTGCTCCCCCCTCCAATAATTGTGCAGATGAGTGTACAACGCGTTCAACTAAGAGAAGATCCGCAAGGCGGCGGTATTTTACGGTCTTATTTTTCAAAATTTTTATTTTAACCTGACTCGGGCATGAGCTATCGCATCCTTATGAAATGTTCACATTATATTCCTTATAGTATAAACTACTAAGATATGGGAATATTTTTTTTAATTTTGAAAAATTTAACATTATTTTTTTCATACCTCTGAAAGCAAATTGTTTAAAAAAAAAGTACTTCGATATTTTACTAGATAATTGGGCTTAATATACGCTGTCAAAATTTCAACTTTCTAGGACCTTTAGTTTTTAAATAAACCTAACATTAAATTTCAGACCACTGTTATATTCCCCTTAACACAGCAACCGGGGAATGGAATCGAACCCGCACTTCTCAATTAAGAGTCCGATGCGCTACTGCCTGCGCTACGACACTTGATTTAAATAATGCCTTATCGGTGTTATAATATTCGATCCAACATTATATATCTATTTATTTGATTTTATTTTTTCGAAACCTGTTTCTGTTTTCGTTTATTATGAGTATCACATGCTAATAATTTTGTCTTTTCTGCTGGCATATACGTCTTTGCGCTCTCTTGAACGCTAAACGTCTGTACCTTTCATTTTATGCTTACTAGAATTTCTGGATACAGATGTTTATGTATTTCATGAGTAAGTTATGGCTCGCTCTTGAAAATGAATTCGTCATCATTCCTAACTTATGATTTTTTTTCCGTTAATATTTAGTTTCAATTTATTTTTTTATAAATTTTTTTTTTTAGTCATTATTTCTGTGCATTTTGCAAGTATTTATTTCTTTTCATATTCTTTTAGTGATTAGTTTTGTTGAATGAACGAAAATATATTTAGTCTTGGTTTGCCATATATTTGGTGTTTACCCGTGTTTTTTCATGTACCTATTTTTGATTGTTTATTTTATTATTTTTACCTAAGTGTTGCTAACTAGCATTACCGAATTTAGAATGTTTTTCCTTGTCTTTTTTGTGAATTTATTATGCGCGCTTTGTGCATTCCTGCATTTCTATCCTAATACTTTTTTTTTGTTATTTTTCCTTTTTTAGTGTGTTTATTTTATTAAAAGTAGGCCAGCGATTGAACTTGAAATACCAACACGTTTGTTTTGATTTTTAAACCACTTGCGTTTGCATTTTTACTTTCCCCCGTATGTAATACAAAGGGAAAGTATTGTCTTCGTGAAAATTTTCAAATCAAAAATGTTAGCGAAAATATCCGTGTTGAGGTCCCCTGAGTCGAATAAGACAATTTTTGAAAAATGTCTGTCTGTCTGTCTGTCTGTCTGTCTGTCTGTCTATGTGCGCTGTACAGCAAAAACCGCTAAAGATATCGAGATGAAACTTGAAACTTAAGCTTTTTGTCACAATCGGAAGAACTGAAAAGCTTTTGGTGAAAATCGGAAGTGATACTTTACTCTTAGCGTTTTTCAGTTTTTTCAGATTTGTTCAATAAATGTTCATCAAACAAAAAATTATTTCAAATAAAAGTTGTAGATAATAACAAAATGAAGATGTAGTGTTCATTTACTTTTTGTCATAGCACTCTTAGTTTTTGAGATATTTAATAAATAGTGTATTTTATCTAGTCATTGATTTGTGTCAGTGTGTGTGTTGATACAATTGAAAAATGTTTCAAATAAAAGTTGTAGTTATCAAAAAGTTGAAGACATTTTGAAAATAATAATGCTACAATTATTCTAAAAGTGATTTAATACGCAATTTACGGGGGAAAGTACTATGATGGACACATCACCATTTTTTTTATTAGTGTCCGGAATGTCGGTTAGTGCTTCTTTATGATTATTCTGCCTCGTTTTGCTTAAGCGCCTATTTTCTGAATATAGGTCAGCGTTTGGATTTGAAATTAAAACTAGGAATGGGCAAGATCGATCAAAAAAGATCGACTGATCGATCCTTGCAAGTTCGAGAAGATCGAAAAGATCGAGCCGCTCAAAGAGATCAAGCGGCTCGATCTTTTCGATCGGATCGATCTTTTCGATCGGATCAATCTTTTCGATCGGATCGATATTTTCGATCGGATCGATATTTTCGATCGGATCGATCTTTTTGATCGGATCGATCTTTTCGATCGGCTCGTTCTTTCTGATCAGATCGATCGGATCGAGCAGCTCGATACTTCAACTGATCGATCATTGCTTGATCGATCTTTGCAATGATCGATCTTGCCCATCACTAGTTTTGAATTTTAAAGTAATATTGGTGTTCTTTAAATCTTTTTAATATATTGCGTTGTATTTGACCTACGCATATTTTATTGCTTAATTACTTATTGGTTTTTCCTAAATCCCGTTAGATAAATATACCGCGCAAATAGTTGTAAGAATCCAGTTTGTTATTGATAATGAGCACCTTGTATCTAACGATACAAATAAAAAGTGAAGTAAGGAATAACAGTATTTTTTAGTACAGCATAATCTAATCATGTTAATGTTTATGCAGAACCCGCAACCTTAGTTTTCATATTTTCAATGATTTCCTTATTTACTAGTTTTAGAGTTAAATGACGTAAATTTGGAGTGGATATTTTAAAAAAAAATATTTTATACATTCAACGGAGGCCATTTAAAAATACAAAATTTTGGGAATAAAAAGTAATAAGAGAGTCGTTTGGTAGACTTTTTACAAAACTGATGAGGTAGTTGTTGTATCCATTAACGTCCATTAAATGATTTGGAATGGCAGTTCGTCTTTTACCTATAACTTCATTACTTTTAAGATCATACATTTTTCCTGCTGATTTTGATGATATGTTAGTAATAAACTGTTTTTCATGAGTAACGGCAGAGTTGACAATATTTATTAAATATTTATAGTGGGCAAAATCATATGGATCTACAGTTGTCTTAAATTTTTGTAGTTATTATCTCGTACTTTCATTACATCTTTTAGGGTGTCTGTTAACCAGTGCGTTTTCTTTTTAGTTACTCTTGAAGTTATTACAGGTGTATGTAAGTCAAATAGTTGTAAGAGGCAGTAGTTAAAATGTTTAATCTTTTCTTCGTTATTTTAAATGTAAATCAAGTTGTCAATTTGAATCAATTCAAGGTCAAATTGGAATATATTAAGTCAATATTATTAAATTTTCTGTATTTTACTAAGTTTACAAGTCACTTAATGTTGAAAACTAGCTTACGGTGTATCATATCGTGAAATGCTATGTTGTGAACTTTAACTACACCGAGGTCAGTACAGCAGTTTTTGTTTGACAAAATGATTAAGTCGATTAGAGAGCTAGACTGACTAGTAACGTTCGTTGGTTGAGTTATTTGTTGATGTAGGGCATATGCGCTTAGAAGTTCAAGAAAGTTGTTAGTAGTGGTAAAACTGATGTTTAGCAAATTAATGTTTAAGTCACCTAAGCGTATAAGATCGTTACATTGTGGTAATATATAAGAAAATGTATCTTCTAATTTATCCACAAATATGCGGAATTGGCCGATAGGAGGTCTATATAAGACACCAACACAGTATAACTTGTTGTTGAACTTGCACTTAATCAATAATTGTTCTATAGTCTGTTTAAAAACTATAGTATGTTCTATAAAAAAAAACCTCTAGAGTGCATGATTTTAATTATTTTTAAGTTTAAGTTGGCTACACGCCTTAAAATTGACATATAAAACTTCAAACATGATGATTATAATATAAAATTTCAGAGTTGCCAACATACAATATTCTCCATGGCACTCTAGAGGTTTTTTTTACATACGATAGAAAGAGTAAGTGCCAAAGCCCAATTTACACTATAAAAAGTTACCAGAAATATCACTAGATAAGTTTGGCGGCAATTTTAATTAATTTCACAATTACTCTTTAAATAAAATCAACTATCCATTTTGTACTTCTTAATTGTGGTTAAGTATTTTCTTTTCCATCGTACGATATCGTCAGTTCAATTAAAATACTTATACGGCATCTCGCCATATATCTGTGAAATCAAACATATTTACATTATGTTCATAATATAATATGGAATTTATATAATAATGTGTCTCTCACAGAGCTGGGACGAATCCTCGTAAATAGGATTGAAATCACGAATCCGAATCACCTAATATGATTCGAATCACGAATACTTGTATAAAGGAAGGATCGAAGATTCGAATCCTGTTTTTTCGAATTACGAATACAAATCCTTTAAGAATAAATTTGATTTTATTATTTGTTTGCAACCATTAGTATATAAATATCGTTACCAGCTGTTTTAACAAAAATATTCAAAACCTAATTATTTATTATTACCACTGAACATCGTTGATAACAGACTAAATATCTGACTCCCTGTTACTCTGTTTAAAGATGTATTTGTTTGTTTCTGAACTCCACTTCAAATCAGTGTTTTGTACGCGTGGCGCATGAAGTAAAATTTCGAGTTTAGAAAAGCCCGACAATTTGTCTCAGGTCGCTGCGCGACCTGAGACAAATTTTCACGGGGCTTTTCTAAACTCGAAATTTTACTTCATGCTTAGTCTGGGAGTGGAAACACTTGTTCAAAACTTTAAATTTAACACTATTATAAAATCGACTAATGCCTGAAATTTACGTAAATAAAAAATTCACTGAATATCATTAAAACCGGGAAAGTCAGAGAAAAGTCATGGAATTATATTCAAATTGACCAAACACTATCAAAACAGCCATAAAATTATTATTATTGTTTATTTATTTATTTATTTTTTACGCAAATTTTATTTATTCATTATACTTTTATATATCTTACCGATGACGAGTGTACACTTTTGTAATAACACGAAATAAAGGAAAGGTGAAAGTTGAAAGTTTGAAAGCATATAATATTATTAAATTTGTCAAAATTAGCAGGCAAATTACAAAACACGTAAAAATTTATAAAATTAACTTAAATATTGGCAAAAACAATGAATACTATTAAACAGAATGCGGGTTTCCCACAGATGAAAGTTATATTAAAAGGCCAGGGAAAAAATCTTGAATCAGGAAAATGTCGGAAAAATTTAACATTTCAGATTGTGGCTACCATGTCAGTTTTACTTCAAACAATATTAAACAAAATTTTGAAAACTAGATTATTATCTTTAAAAACATTTTCAATCATTTAATGTTCTTATCAAAACATTCACATTGAAGTTTCGAACGAGCGTTTCCACTCCCAGACTAAGCATGAAGTAAAATTTCGAGTTTAGAAAAGCCCCGTGAAAATTTGTCTCGGGTCGCACAGCGACCCGAGACAAATTTTCTGGGCTTTTCTAAACTCGAAATTTTACGTCATGCGCCACGCGTAGAAAACAGTGATTTAATGAGAAATTTAAAAACACACAAAAAACATTTTTCATGTTATTCCTCACAATTAATTCGAATTATTTTTGACGACTCAAATTCTTTTGTAAGTATTCGAATCCTTTTATAAGGATTCGAATCAACGACCTTTCGAATGCCTCTTTTGAATCCTCTAAAAGGATTCGAATCCAGGATTCGAATCCTGAATGATTCGAATCCTGCCCAGCTCTACTCTATCTTACTTTAAATTGATTTGTTTCATAAAACTATACAGGGTAGAACGTCTCATCTTCGGCATACCTGCATGATCGTTTACTCCTTTTAAAACTTTATTCAAAGTTGGCAGTTCATTTTTATAGATGAAAATTTGCATGGATCTCTTCACTACGTCATCAAAACTTGTAATTATGTCCTCCAAGCTGTGTAGGGCTACAAATCTCTCCGGATTTCTTATATTCGCTAATAGTACGATAGACAGTGGAATTTACAACTTCTAAAAATTAAACATTTTATTATTTGAAGCATATTCTTATGCTATTTGATATCTTACTCACTGCACCAACAATGTTTGATACAACAGCAGTCATTTTCATATGTGGATCATCTGTTATCATCTGCTTATACATATTTATTATGCACTGTTTTTCAGACAGATATAAATGACCCAAATCGAACTTCTTACGCTTTTTTGGAGGTGAAGGTGATATTATCACCGAGCTTGTACTGGGTCCATAATCCATCACAACAATATAAACAAAACTAACTTTTAACTATGCCAAAGAAACACCGCACAAAAGGTTATTACGAAACAGACAAAGTTGCAACTCGGTAACGCTTCTAATTAAGGTTATGTCAGCTGTTGCGTCTAATATTGACGTAATTAGCATAGTGTAAAATGGGCGCGCTCTCGGCCAATCAGACTTGTAGGTTTTGGCGCGTGAAATTTAAATCGCTCCTCCTAGTTATTAAACAGATTATAATGCGTTTGTAGAGTCCAGAGTGAAAGTTTTAAAGTGTATATTTGCTCTTATGTAAATGTAATGCCTAAGTGATCATTCTATTATATCTGATGTACAAATAATAACAAATTTGAACCACAAATTTAAAAGGTAACACAACAAGGAAGTATTTTTCACTCTAATATATCAATTGTATAAATAATTTAATAGTAATAGTGAACACACTTAGCGACATTCTGAACATTCAGGCAATTTTATATAAAATTCTTTTATGTTCTATATTTTGGTATGAATTTAAATTAACTTGACTTTCTTTCATATTTTATTACACAATCGTTAATGGTTGTTCGGATTTTAAGTATAATAATGAGTGTTCTGTAAAAGTAATCGAAATAAAAGATGATTTGAATTTTTATATTGCATTTATTGAAGAAGTTGAAAGACATCCAATATTTTATGATCATAATCTCCAGGACTGCAGCAATAGACGGATAACAGAGCAAATATATTTGACTTTTAATATCATTATCGAGTTCTGTAAGAAACACAATAATACGTGAGCTAAGATATAATTAAAAAAAAAAACGCCGGGAACTGTTACTTTAGACAAATCAGTTGTAGTATGGAAAAATAAGCGCACTTTTAATATTTTTGCAATGTTCTACAACTAAGTATTGGCAATGTTATTCATACTTTATATTTAATCTGCACGATAACGTGTCAATAAACTGGAAGTTTTACTTCATGTATGATCAAGGATTAAAAACTGAGTGTTTTGAATCTTTAAATTTAAAGCTTTTATAAATTAATGTCTTTTAACTTACAGCGAAAAGTCGAGACATATATACCTAAAAGATATTCCCTGTATATCGAATTGTTTGTTAGTGTATAATTTTTAAATAATGTACGGATTAAACTTTTGTGAGTCCTTGCAGTGAATTGTGCTTGGCTAAATTATTAGAGATTAAATAATTTACTGCTTAATTCACTGCGTTTATATAGACTGAAAAGCAGAATTTTGTTGGTTTTCATGGATCATTTTAGAAAAACTCGCGTGCGGTTAATTCACCTTTAAGGATTGCAGTGTATTTCCATACCGTCTTCATAAAAGCATTCACTCCACCAGTAAAATGGTAAGTACGAGTACGAGCATGAAGCATAAAGAGGTGACCCAAATTCAGTGAATAAAAAACATAATCCCAGATACCTAATGTGGTTATCTATTCACTATTCCAGGCGAGCTCAGTCTATGCATTTCTATTTCTGGACTGAGAGGACGGTTGAATGGAACTATATACATGACCTCGCAATAAAAAGATCTCGCTGAAATTATAGCTTATAGCGAAATACTTGAAATACTTAAGAATTATAGAGGGTTTTAATCATAATTGAAAATTTAGTCAACAATGCCGACTAAATTTTCAATCATGATTAAAACTTATGACTAAATTAGTCATGACTAATTTGATCATTTATCATTGGTCATATGTTATTATTATGCCGACTTGCACCGCAGGTAATTAATAATGGCTGCATAGTTAACCTCGATTGGCTTGCACCGCAACCTAATTATAACTCCAAAAATGTCAAATAGTTAATCACCCAATTTCGACCGATTAACATTCCCAGCATTCGCCATGAAGTTAGCGCAATAAAAAAATAACTAACGTTTTTCCACTAGGCTTAGTTAAAGAAATGCAGCAGATATTTAATCAGAAAATATCACGTCAATATTTTCAGAATGTGTATAACATCTAGTTTAGGAATCAGTTTAGATGGTTTAGCAGCCTGTAACTTTATAATTCAGAAGTGCTGTACTATACCGGGTGTTGACTTGGTGGACGCAACATAGGAAATCCCATGTAAATTTTGAAATGTTCAAATTTTGGCTCCCCTATTTATTTTAGAAACAAAATGCATTTACCTTTTTTGTAGAGGGAAAAAATCTGAATTCATTCGTGTTAACGTTTATCACTTTACGTTTCTCTAAGTTAAAATAATTAAGAAAAAGTAATGTAATTTTATAAAAATAATGCTATGGAATTGAAACAACAATTGCGGATGCCAAAGTAAATGTTTTCGAAATGATTTACACTTACAAGAAAAAATCCTCCTAATAAAGTGGTATTACGCAGACCACAGTTATCACGATGTTTGCGTTATGTTTTCTGTCGTTAATTAAGTAACAGCAATATCTTGTGCAATTTTGACATCCGCAATTGTTGTATCTATTCCATGGTATGTCATTATTTTTATAAAATCACATTACTTTTTCTTAATTATTTTAGCTGTGAATTTTCTGACATTCGTTGATTTTTAGAAGAGTTCAATTTAAAGCTTTAAATGAGTGTTTTCCGCTCTCAGACTAAGCATGAAGTAACATTTCGAGTTTAGAAAAGCCTCGTGAAAATTTGTCTCAGGTCGCGCAGCGACCTGAGACAAATTTTCTGACAGATTTTCTGACAGATTTTAAGTGAAGTTAGAATATACATAAATTTGACAATATTATAGTGTTTTAAACGCGTGGCGCATGAAGTAAAATTTCGAGCTTAGAAAAGCCCAGAAAATTTGTCTCAGGTCGCTGCGCGACCCTCGACAAATTTTCACGGGGCTTTTCTAAAATTGAAATTTTACTTCATGCTTAGTCTGGGAGTGGAAAACACTTGTTTAAAGCTTTAAATTGAACTTTAATAAAAACAGGGAATATCCGCAATTGTTGTATCAATTCCAGGGTATGTCATTATTTTTATAAAATCACAATACGTTTTCTTAATCATTTTAGCAGTGACATTAGTTGATTTTTAAAAGAGTTCAATACGAAGCTTTAAACGAGTGTTTTCCACTCCCAGACTAAGCATGAAGTAAAATTTCGAGTTTAGAAAAGCCCCGTGAACATTTTCTGGGCTTTTCTAAACTCGAAATTTGACTTCATGCGCCACGAGTATAAAACAGATTTTAAGTGAAGTTCAAATGTACATAAATTTGACAATATTATAGTGTTTTATACGCGTGGCGCATGAAGTAAAATTTCAAGTTTAGAAAAGCCCAGAAAATTTGTCTCGGGTCGCTGCGCGACCCTCGACAAATTTTCACGGGGCATTTCTAAACTCGAAATTTTACTTTATGCTTAGTCTGGGAGTGGAAAACACTTGTTTAAAGCTTCTATTCTGTAAAGTATCACATGTACATATACGTCCTCATTATTGTGTATTTTGATTCAACCAGTTATCTGTTTAAAAATAATTTTAACATAATCATATAGTGTTCATTATCAGTATTCTGCTTATACATTAATAATTGCCGTACAGTAAGTACGTATTAATTAATTTAACTTAATTAAAATTAACCTTAATAATTGTGTTCGGATTCGAGCAAATATTATTGCCAAGGTCAAGACTGGCGCAAATTTCCTATAGTTTCTACCTCTGTTTACATTTGATTGTTTATCCATGGCCTCTTGTCCTTGTTTGTATTTTGATTAGTCACCACGACAGGCCCCGTTGGTGTAAAGAGTGTGCCCAACGTCTTATATCATAATTATCAATCCCTAATTAATACATTCGTATCTTTGTATTTTAATTGATAATTATGGTTATTTTATGTGGCATTTGTAATGGGGTTGTTACACCAAGTACCCTTTATATAAAATGTGAAGGTCAATGTGGCAAACATATTCATAACAAATGTACTGGTTACACAAACAACGAAATTTCCCAACTTATATTATCTAAAACAAAATGTACCTGTAAAAAGTGCTCTTTCATCGATCGATATACCAACGTCTTTTGAATCCTTGTATTTATTTATAACTGAACAATTTAACGTATTTAAAAATAAAATAAAAACGTAAATGACGAATCTTTTTGATAGTTTAGAGGCACGTATATCGCAAATAGAACTTAAACATGCTGATATAGAATTGGAAATATCAGGAATTAAATCAATGTCGGGGGAAACATATGAAAATATTGTATCAGAAATTGAAGAAAGACAAAAAGAGCATCTAATGGGTTTATATTCAATCTGCAAGAGTTATCTTCACAATCAGCTGAAGAACGCATAAATCATGATAAGACAATTATTTACAACTTATTGGAGTCTCGTAAAATAACCAATCTACCTTTTAAAACAATTAGACTAGGTAAACTAGGCTCAAATAGTAAGCCTAGACCTCTCAAAATTATTTGCGAAAACAAAGAACATGCACAAGTGATTCTGTGAAGTAATATTTATGCGAACAGAAGTAACACATCAGCACCTAATTCGTCGTTAATTTTTTACGCCGACAGGACTCCTAAACAAATAACCTACTTTAATAATTCAAAAGATTAATTCAACGCTAGAAAATCGAACGGCGAATCGGACTTACATATTGCGTATCGGAACGGATCTCCTTATTTAAGAAATAACACCATCAACCATGCAAAACGTGATAACTCTTCGGTACTAAAAAACTAAATATCTATTACCAAAATTGTGGTGGCTTGCAGACGAAAATTACAGACTTTTTATTAGCTGTTAGAATTAACAATTATGATATTATTAATATTGTAGAAACATGGTTATACGAACACATAACAAATAGTCAACTACAATTATTTAACTATACTATTTATAGAACGGATAGAACTGTGCATTGTGAAGTAAGAGGTGGTGGTATATTAATTGCGGTAAAAGCACACCTAAACTTGTCCCTTGTTTTACATGAAAGATCAATTGAGCACCTGTTTGTATTTGTAAAATTTGGTAAAACATCATATATAATTGGAGGTGTCTACATTAAGCCTGGATCTTCTATCGAAAAATATGAAAATCATTGCACCGCTGTAGAAAATATCGTTGAAAGTAATAGTTGTTATGATTTAATTATTTGCGGTGACTTTAATCTTCCTCACACCAAATGGGATGCAATTAGCAATAATGTAAACGCTCAACCTAATGCAAGTTCGACAGCAATCATTAATTGTTATAACTTTTTAAATGCACCTCAAATCAATAGGCTTCCTAATTCGCGTGGAGTGTATTTATACACTCTACGCGTTTTAGTACACTCTCTAATGTTTCAATGTCATTAGCTCAAGACCATCTACTACCTACTAGCGTCCATCATTTCGCTTATAATATAGCGTTTTCCAATCAAATATTTAATAATGTACTTACATGGGAGAAAAAATATCAATATAACAGTGCTGATTATAATACTATAAATCTGTATTTGAATACCATAAATTGAGACTTTATGTAAAAGAATTCTGATTTCGAGTCATCTGTTAATGCTTTCTATGATATTATATATTATGCAATTGACAATTTTATTCCCTATAAACTAGTTTGTTCTAACAAGAAATGTTACCCCAAATGGATGACTAGTGAGCTAATCCAATTAGTCAATGAGAAAGAGAGAGGCACATGCAACGTATAAACAATCTGGGTTATCTTCTGATTATTATACATTTGCTCAGATTAGGAATAATTGTAAAAAACTTTAAAAAACATGTTATAGGAACTATTTAGATAAGATTGATTCATCATTAAAATATGATCCAAAAAAATGTTGGCGCTATGCGAAGGAATTAAAAAATGTAAATGGGTATCCAACTAAAATGATATATAATTATATTTCAGCTAACAACGGTGATGAAATAGTCAATTTATTTTCTCAATTATTTTCTTCAGTTTATACAATGTCATCAATAATGCGAATAGTTGTTAATTTTCAAGAAGTTTTTAATGGTGTTGTTAGCCTTAAACCATTATATACTTCGGCCCCGATGAGATATGTAACTACTTTTTGCAAAGTTGCATTTATTCCCTATGTCGTTCAATTCATAATTTATATTCAAAATCACTTGAATTAGGTATGGTACCATCGAAGTGGAAATCAAGTTTTGTAATTCCACTTCATAAAGCTGGCTCTAGGGAGCTTGTGCAAAACTATAGAGGTTTTTGCATTCAATCTACCCTACCTGAATTACTTGATAAATTAGTGGCGGATCAGTTAGCATGGCTTTCAAAAGAGATAATATCTACCAACCAACACGGTTTTACTAGCGGGAGGTCGACTACTACTAATTTATTAGATTATAAACAATATGTATCGAATGCCATTGAAAAAAGTTGTCAAGTCGACACTATTTATACTGACTTTACGAAGGCGTTTGATAGAATTGATATCAATTTTCTTTTATATAAATTAAACTCTATTGGATTTTGTAGTAGTACTCTAAATTGGTTATCATCTTTTTTGAATAACAGAGTACAATATGTTAAAATTAAAAATTTTACATCGATGCCAATACAAGTAACGTCTGGTGTCCCACAGGGGTCACATTGTGGTCACATTCTGTTTACTCTGTTTATTAATGATTTACAATATGTAATAAAACAATCTAATTTCTCTTTGTATGCAGATGACCTTAAGTTATTTAAAATAGTCGAATCGCGAAGGGACTGTCAAAATATACAGAATGATCTCGGTCATTTATCGGATTGGTGTGTTGTGAATAAATTACATCTAAATGTAAAAAAATGTGTTACGATGTCCACTTTCATATGTAATAATCCAGTTATATTCACATATCACATTAATTCCACAGACCTCGTAAGAGTCACGACAATAAAGGATATGGGTGTCATATTCGATTCAAAATTTAGTTTTAACAGTCACATTTTAAATATTTGTAATAAATCCATGCGAATATGGGGCTACGTATGGCAAATTAGTAAAGATTTGAGTATCGACTGCATAAGAAGCAGTGTACTGTTCCCTGGTCAGATCTAACCTGTAATATGCTTCGCCAATTTCGACCCCTTTTACTGCTGCTAATACTAATCGGCTGGAGCAAGTACAGAAGAAATTTCTGAGACATATGGAGTATAAATCAGGACTGCCCCATAGACCAGGAGAGTATGCAGCTATAATGGGTTTGCTCAATATCGATCTTCTTGCCGAACGTAGAATTAATGCGGATCTCTGCTTACTTTATCACTTATTACATGGACATATTAACTTACCTAATTTATTAGAAAATATATTATTTCTTACTAGCAGCAGAAGGACACGCTCTAAACCGCTTTTTTACGAAGTCACACATACAACCCAATCTGGTTTTAACAATTCTATATCGCGCATAATGAAGTTAGGGAATATTTTTAACAATTACGATTGGTTTGATTTATTTAATGAATCTTTTGCTAATTTTAAGATTAAATTGAAACATAGAGGTTAATGTTTTTTTTTTAATGTTTTGCGTATTGATATAGCAGTCTGCATACTATTTTTTTTTTCTGTCTTAGTGCGAAATATATTTAGTTTTTCATTTTATGATATATCATAATATTATTTTGTTTATAACATTTATAATGTAGGATGTATATATACATATGAGTTAGAATTTATGTGTTTTATGTTTTTGTAAAAAGGCCTATACCGTCAATAAACGTTAATTAATTAATTAAATTGAACTTAATAAAAAACAGGGAATATCCGCAGTTGTTGTATCAATTCCATGGTATGTCCTTATTTTTATAAAATCACATTACTTTTTCTTAATTATTTTAACTTAGAGAAACGTAAAGTGTTAGGTGTGAACATTCATAAATTAAGAATTTTTCTCTCTACAAAAAAAGTAAAATACATTTTGTATATTAATATAAATACTATGTATTAAAATTTGTTATCTTAAGCTGGTTGAAAAATATACTTTTATACGAATTACTAGAAAACATCATAGTTTTATTTTTCCTCAGAACACCTTCACATTTTTTATATTTGAAACTTAGGTTATGTGCTTCTCTGAAAAAAAAAATGCTTGTTAGGTGTGACAGCTGAGATATGAGGAATTGTATAGAACTCCGTTGAATTTACATTTTCTATGGGTTGCGGCTCACTAGTGCCACAGTGTATGTTAAAAAGTAATATTTCTTAGAATATTTGCATTCTACACTTGAATACTTTTAGTTTGTTTAGGCAAATTGGCAATTTTGGAGTACACTTGATATTTGATTTGACATGGAATGACCCTGTTGGAAGATTCTCGTTCAAGCAACAACTTCCAACACTGTGCAACAGTTATACAAATATTTCTCAACACTGATAAAACCGCTTAAAATATTAATCAAACGTTCTCCGATAATAACTTCAAGGAAATGGCTGTCTTATCTCACGATAAGTTATTAGCCAATGCCCTGATTAATCTTAAAACTTGATAAAAGTCTTGGGTGAAAACCCGTATTATCGAAAGGGTAAGGTCTGGACTACATTCTACAAGATGTATCACTCAAAGTCTTTTATACACGTTTTTCAGTCATTTAAGATTATGCGAAATATTGTTGTAAATATTATACAGGGTGGCGCAAAACTACCGATATGGTTTGAATGTTTAATACCTTTTTAAATTTATTTATATTTTTTATTTTTATTTCAGAATTTTGTGAAGAAAACTTGGGGAATTTGAAATGGAACAGTACACAACAGAACAGCGATGAAAAAATGTTGAATTTTATTTTGAAAATCAACGGTCAATTGTTTTGACGCAGCGTGCTTATCGTCGTTTTTTTTTAATGTGCGTACTGGACCTTTCAAATAATTTTAATAACAAATTATTACTGCTTTTGAAAATTTGTTTGGGAGAGTGTGTGCATTAATTATATTCCGAATACGGTACACATATTGCAATTATGGGCTGGTGTTCGACGGACACACTGCAACTAGAATGTAGCTCAATCAAAAATATTTATATTTTTATTTATGCATCAAATTAGATTCAATTCAATCAATTAATACGTGAGAATAAATTTTAATATTATATTATTAAAATTAATTTACTCGAATTAACCCACTGCAAATAATAATACTATTATAAATAATGAGAGCGTAATCTCGAATCATCATTTTGTTTAAATATTGTATCTTTATGCAGGTATATGGCCAGGCCTTTGCTTCATCTCTACAGTTGGCAACACTGCAAATTAAAAATTGTAATTATGTTTAGAGAATTTCAGTAGAAATTAAGTAAATAAAATAATTGTACCCCAACCGGGAAAACCGGGAAAGTCAGGATATTTTGTTCATCGGGAAAAGTCAGGGAAATTATTCCTTTTTAACGAAAAGTCAGCGAATTTTTAAATAAATTATAATAGTAAATATGCAAATAACACGATTAAAGAATTGACAAATTGTTAGGTTTGTTTAAAGCATAATTTGGCACATTAATGCCCGGTATTATAAAACGTTTTATTCCCTGAATAAAATTTACTTTAGGAATAAATTAATTTATTCCAAAGATTTCGGTATTCTAAACACAAAATAACTTTATTTGGCTAATAAATCCTCAGTAAATTATTTGTTTGTTTTTCTACCAAGTAAATTTTATTCTCTAAATAATTTGACAGTCAAAAGTGCATTATATTTTAATAATTACTTTAGATTCTACTACTTGTATTTATTAATTTCATTACGGTTATCACGTCTATCATATCATCCGTGTCAGATTTAAGTTCGCTTCTAGTATCTTCTCTGGCAGTGATTAATTTGAACCACAAGACATTCTAAGGAGTCGAAGACCTAGAGTTTTTCAAGTCAGACATAACCAGGGTTTTTTATATTTATGCATACCCTTTTTTTAAATTAGTTCCATTCAAAGTTTTAAACGAGTGTTTTCCACTCCCAGACTAAGCATGAAGTAAAATTTCGAGTTTAGAAAAGCCTGAAAATTTGGTTTGGTCGCGTAGCGCGAAGCGCGGAGCGACCAAACCAAATTTTCAGGCTTTTCTAAACTCGAAATTTTACTTCATGCGTCACGCGTATTAAACACTAAAAACACTGAAATATTGTGAACGAGTGAATTTCACTTAAAATCAGTGTCTTGTACGCGTGGGGCATGAAGTAAAATTTCGAGTTTAGAAACGCCTGAAAATTTGGCTTGACCGTTCCGCGCTTCGCGCTACGTGACCAAAATAAATTTTCAGGCTTTTCTAAACTCTAAATTTTACTTCATGCTTAGCCTGGGAGTGAAAAACACTCGTTAAGGTCTTTTATAATTTCTAATAAGCTTTCTTTTTCTTGTTCTGTGTAATTCTGTCCTATTCCACGGTTATTCTCCATAATTATAGGGAATTATACTAAATTTCCAATTTGATTGACAATTTAATTTGAAATATTGACAATTCAATTTAAAAAATGGGTGGTTCCAGCTATGGCCACAATGAAAATGTATAATTTCGGTCTGTAATCTACTAATTAAATTATTTATTTCTAGAATTGCTATTCTATAATACGCAATTTTATTTGCCCATTAGTTCACTAGGTAAATAAATTTTTCCACAAATTGTTATTTAGTAATTTATTAATCGTTTATAATACTGGCATAAATAATATTAAACCATCAAAATAAAAGACAAAACACGATCATTTTGAAAAAAATCATTCAAATAATTGGATTAACAAAAAATCATCAAGATTGACAAATTCAACAATAATAAGACGTTCTAATTAATAAACAAAAAACATCTTTCTCTAATATTGTCTTAAATAACCAGGTAATTAGCCAAAATGATTTTCCTGACTTACAGCCCAGAGCAGTAACAAAGCGTAAAAGGCCGGACATACAGCTATCACAAAATATATATTTTTTTTTTGGCTTTTGCCTGGCCTTAGTTTCACGACTATTAGCCAACATCATTCAATTTTTAACTATTTAATTTATTAACTAACTTATTCAGTTATTTAACTATATCTATATTTGGACGTCACAACACATTCACACACATCCATGGATCCGGAGACGAGTATTTTTCGTTAGAAAAATTAGTCGCCCCTGCCGGGAATCGAACCCAGATCACCGCCGTGAACCATTGGCGAAACCAGCGGCTCAACCGCTCGGCTACGGATGATTTTAAAAGGGCTGATTGGAATATATTTAACTTGTGTATGGAAGATTTAACACACTCGTCCTTAACAAATAATGAGACATCTTACACAGATCTTATGTCTAATATCAACAGAGCTTGTGACATAGCCATACCGAAATTTAAAAACGGTCCAAAACCAACAAAGTTTTGTAAACCTTGGTGGGATAATGATTGTCAATTAGCAATAGAGAACCAAACAAGAGCAATTATTAAATTCAAATTAAATCCGGAAACCGCAAATTTGATTGAGTATAATAAATGTGTGGCCATTGTAAAAAGGACAATATCTAAGAGCAAAAAAAAATCTTTTAAAACATTTTGTGCAAATCTCAACCATAGTACACCTATTTCAACCATTTGGAATGAAATTAAAAAAATTAAAACACAATCTACCAACAAACGCTAAAGTTCAACTTGTCAACATTTTTAATGAAATACTACCCAGCGGGGAAATTCCCAGCCAATGGAAAGAATATAAAGTGATAGATCTTTTAAAGCCAGGCAAAGATCATGTATTGCTTCCTCCTATAGACCAATTTCATTGTCATCATGTGTCCTTAAAACATTTGAAAGGATCATTAAAAATAGAATTGAATGGTGGATCGAATCACAAGGTACATTTCCCAAATCACAGTATGGATTCCGTAGATATTTCTCAACTCAGGATGCTCTGGGCTCCCTGGTAACATATATACAAATTGGTTTCTCTAAAAATGAATCTATTTCAGCCCTTTTTGTAGATATCATGGGTGCTTATGACAATGTGGACCTCATACTTCTCTCCAAGAAATTAAGTAAGATAGGCTTTCCGCTATCTATAATTAAATTAATTTATTACCTTATGACAGACAGACAAATATACTTGCATGTGAACGGCAAAGAGTTCGGACCTCGTAAATCAAGCATTGGTCTTCCTTGAGGAAGCATTTTAAGCCCTATATTATATGCTCTATTCCTGCATGATTTGGAAAATATATTCGACTCAAACATACAACTTATACAATACGCTGATGATATATGTATTTACACTAGTGATAAACACGTAAATCAATTTTTTAATAAGTTAGAGAAAGCGTTAAAAACATTCAAGTCATACTGCAATAAAAATGGACTAACAATTTCAAAAGAAAAATCCCAATTATGTACATTTACACGCCAGAGATTTGAAACTGATTAAATTATATTGGATGGAGATACATTTCAACATAAAAAATGTATAAAGTTCCTGGGTATGTTTATTGACAGAAAGCTTTTCTGGAAAGATCACATAGACTATATATTGTCTAGAGTAGAGAAAGGCGTTAATGTTCTTAGAATGTTGTCATTTGTAATTGAGGGGCCGACCCCGAGATCTCTTTACTTATTTATAGATCCTTTATTCGTTCAATAATAGATAATGGAGCTCTTTTCTATGGGAATGCTAGTAACTGTCATATTAAAAAATTAGATATTTTACAACACAAAAGCTTAAGATTGGGCATTGGAGCTTTACGAAGTTCTCAAATTAACTTTTTACTCGCAGAAACTAATGAAAGGCCATTGCATATCCGTCAGAAACAATTAGGTTTAAAGTTCATGCTTTCATTAATGTCCAAACTTTCGAAAATACTTCGAAACCTATCGGAACTAAATATCCTGGATCTTACTGCTAAATATTGGATTATAAAAAAGTCTCCAATTTTAGTAGTGTTACAGAATTCTTAATAAATATGAAAATAAGTTAAATAAACCGGTTTTGAACTTTGTAGAGCACGACAAATAATTTGCATTTTATAGAATTTTTAAATTCGAAATGGCCCAATGCTCACGGATGGTTCACACAATGAGGGATTATTTGGCTGTGCATATTACGATCCTCAAATTAAAGTAAATAGAACATTTTCCTTTGATAATATAATGTCGGTCTATACGGCCGAACTTATAGGGATATTAGAAGCACTGATATATTTACAAACGCTAAATTTAGAGAATTATTCCGTAATCATTATAATCACTGACTGTAAAAGTATTTTAGATTTTTACAAACATTTCAATTTCACTTCTAAACTAAATACAATCTCTTTCACCATTATACAATACATAAACAGTTTTCATATTGAAAACAGTGGAAACGAGGTAGTGGATAATTTAGCAAGGGAGGGGGTGAACAGAAACATTACCACAAATTATCCGGTGGCTGCATCAGATTTATTTAATATTTTAAACAGCGAATTGCAAACGGAATTTAATGAGTTTTACAAAAACAGAAGTTCTATAAAAGTATTTCACCTACAGTCCCCGTTAAACCTTGGTTTAATGGATATCAATCAATTTCAAAAAAGTTTGTAAAGACAATTTCGAGATTACGTTGTAATCATGGGGTTTGTCCTTAATATTTACACAGAATAAACGTTAGATCGGACCCTTATTGTGAATGTGGAGATGTTGGCACATTAGAACACATTATGATGAACTGCCAGAAATTTTCTGTGGAAAGAGGTATACTATTGGAATTGGTCTGACCTAGTTTGGTACTACCGTTAAATTATAAAACAATTCTTGAATCAAGAAACATATTTGTTTATAAACATGTTTTTAATTTTTTGAGTCAATTAAAATCAACATTTAATTGTTAGTTATTTAGTTTAGTTATATTATAGTTTTGTGTCCCTTGTTTTTATCCTTTGTGGGGTTCCTATGAACCGTGGCTCAGTGTTGTGTGTAAAAAAAATGCCTTGACGAGTCCTTAGGCGAGAAGAGTGTCTTACTATTAGGGTTAACAAATTACTGCTGATCGTATTCAGAAGATTCAAAACTCATGTATTCGCTTAATTTTTGGAATCCATAAATATGATCACATCTCAGAGAAGTTCAGTGAGTTAAATTGGTTAAAAATGGCTGACCGAAGAATTTCGCACTTAGTAATTTTGTATTTTAAAATAATTAACTTTCGCACCCCACCTTACCTCTACAATAGAATCGTATTTCGTACCGACGTTCACTCTATTAATGTAAGATTTCAGGGATTAATCTCACCGCCAAAGCACAAAACTGAATTATTCAAACGTTCTCTTTCATAAAATATTTATAAAATATTTAATAAAATCCCTAAAAACCTAAAATCTCTCAGTTTAAATATATTTAAATCAAGTATACGGAACCTTATATTACGTGGTGAATTTTAAAGTTGTTGAACTGTACATATTTAATATACTTTAAATTAATAGCTAGACATGGATACCTTGTTTTTGTCCCTTAAAATTAACAGTAGGTTAAGTGGAAGAGCAGCGACAGACATATATATGTATGTCTGCCTGAACTTCGCCTACGCAGACTTATATATTTTGTATAATTATAATGTATTACTTATTTTTCTGAATAAAGACATAATAATAATAATAATAATAATAATAACATTAGTATTATAATAATCATCGCTCCAAAACATTGTTGTTGGCTAATGGATAACATTTTCCTAAGCCAGGCAAAAGCCAGTAGTTAATAAAAAAAAAAAAAAACGCAAGGATATCTCGTAATGTTCAACTTATTTATATTTTTCTTTTCTAAAAAAATATTTGATCGCACATTTGCGCTAAAAGGTGCTTTACAATATTTTCTTAAACATTCCGAATCTCACTCGGGGCGTGTTCGCTATTAGCGTATTTTTGCTTAAGAGGAGGTCGACCGCTATCTAAACGTATAAGCTTAGCATATTGTTTAGGGATGAAATATTAAAAACAAAATAGTTATAATTTAATGAAATCTTAATGTCTGTCTCAATAAAATATTTGCTACTTTTATCGTTATTTCAAAAAAGAATTAAACCTCGGTAAACTAGCGT